>JASDDO010000026.1:173101531-173849996 GCA_030015575.1 Agapanthus africanus | reverse complement strand
CGTTCTGGCCCAGCCTGTTGAAAACTGAGGTATTGAAGTTGGGCGACCCGTTGAGAGGGGTCGCGGCAGTAGCAAGCCGATCAAAGACCAACCTCTTTGGAGCTTCTTGCGATGTCATTGGGGCATTGAAGCTCATCGGTGGGAGCAGGGTCCTGAAGAATAGTCCGGCGGTGGCTTGAGTTACCAGCTCCACTGGCATTTTAAAAAGGGAGGCCGCTTGGGGCCCATAAGTCACTCCTCCAGCAAGGACGGAGTGAGAGTTGCAGTCGCAGGCAGTGCAGTTTAAAGCCATAGATCTTCTGTTTTCTGCACGGAGCAAGACACCAAATCTAAGTACCTTGAATCCACAGGCAACCACAGCAAACCGCGATTTGTTCGCGAACACGACACACGAAGTGTGGAGTGGAAAGACGAAGAGGTCCCACCGGGCGTGCCAGAATCTATTCCCCTCCGAATGGCGGCCGAGACGAGAAGACGTCTTGCCTGAGATTCGGGGCAGATGCTATTTGGTTTTATCCGTCCACCTCTCCGAAGAAGACAAGTTGATTTATGGCACCGTGTATCGGAGGTTTAGACGGATGCGGCCGATGTAGCAGACTTCGTCAGATTCCCCCTCGCTAGAGGGGTTTTTATTATGGGGACGCTCTTCCCTGCAGGCGCAAGCCCCTACAGTTAATTACGCTACCGCATCGCGGAAACAACTTTCTCCTTCTCCAGAATTTCACTTCGTGTCGTGTGTGTTTGTTTTGTTTGTGGTTGCCCGTGGATTGTATACAGAGACTATTTATTTCGCCGCCCGTAGGACGTGGATTAGTCCAAATCCGAATTTTCTTAGATTTGGGTTTTGGGTTTTGGTTTAAGGACACGTTAGCCATTTTTGAGGCTAAGATCAACTTAAACGTTCGTTAAGGATACGTTAGTCTGATTTGAGACTAAGATCAACTTAACGGAAGAGCATTTTAGGGCTCTATTGTTCCAGTTTAAGGACATAGTGGTCCGTTTAATATATATGGCCGTCGGGACCCGTCACCTCTCTGGCCACGTTGAAGGATTACAACGACAGATGTCAGAGGAGTTCAGAGATGTACCCTTGAACCAAAGTTGGTTGGGGGGTTTATAGTCCAATTTGGGACTAAAGTCTGTTTGAAGGTTTAAAGATACGTTAGCCGTATTTGAGGCTAAGATCGATTTAAACGGGATCGTTTAGATCCGACAAAAGAGCATTTGGGGGCTCTATTGTTCCAGTTTAGGGACATAGTGGTCCGGGTTCCAGTTTAGGGACATGGGGGTCCGTAGGTAGTTTAAGGACATTACGGTCCATTGCATGTATGGCCGTCGGGACCCGTCACCTCTCTGACGACGTTGAAGGATTACAACGACAGATGTCAGAGGAGTTCAGAGATGTACCCTTGAACTGGATGTAAATTGATTTAGGAGAGCAGCCGTGCTCACTCAATTTAATTTGAGGACTTACGGCCATGATTTGGCTAAGTCCAGTTGAGAATATTCAACGTTTTTCTTGATTTTTGTCCTATTAGGTCTGTGCTAGGGCTTTGCCCATGTTTGATAATGCACTGCATTTTATCTTGGCCTGCTAGGCCTTTCTGATTTGGGCTCTGTCCCTTTATTTTTTATGCAGAGCATCTGTCTTGTTTGGGCTCTGCCCCCTTTTAAAATAATGCAAAGCATTTAATTTAGCCTGTTAGGTCTTTTTTAATTGGGTTAGGCCTTTCTGCAAATAATGCAATGCATTAATTATTTGACAGTGGCTTGTCAGGCGCTTTGCGCCAAATAATGAGTGCAAGCGCTCATGGAAGCGACACATGTCGCACTCTGGTGAGCGCAAGAGCAACAGCACAGTGCGCTGTGTCAGTGCGCTGCTGCTAACATGTGGCGCTCCTTGGTGGCTTGCGCCAACCCAGGAGCGCAACAGTGCAATTTTCGCAAGTGCAGAGCACTGTTTTATCTTTTGATCGATTTTAAATCAAAGAAAGCAAGTTTTTCTTGTTTTCAAAGAACCAATGGTTCATAAGAAAGTGCAAAGCACTATTATTATTTATTTTTCTTTTTTATTGAAGATCATTGATCTTGTTCTCAGATCAATGATCTGTTCATAAGAGAATTTTCTCTTTTTTCTAAAGGTTTTTACATTTTTTTTTCTTGAGGAATTCTCTCCAATTCTTCAGAGTGCTCAATGATGATCTTCATGCTTTTGAATTAAGGTCTAGGGTCCTTTATATAGTGCCCATAAATTAGTTAAATTTGTTAAAAAGATCTTTCTCTGAGTGATTTGGAGAATTTTCCACACCGTTGGATCTTTGATCCAAGGGCTTCTGTTTTACAGAAGAAAATTTTCTTGTTTTAACAAGATCAGGAAGATCTCTCAGAATTTTAATTCTGTTTGGCGCAAATACCCCAATGCGTGACACGTGTCACGCAGCGCAGAGCGCAGCGCAGGTGCGCTAGCGCAACCGCGCTACCACGTGACGTGCAACGCGGAGCGCTAGCGCAGGTGTGCAGCGCGGAACGCTAGCGCAGGTGTGCAGCGCGGAGCGCTAGCGCACCTGCGCTAGCGCAACCGCGCTGCCACGTGGTGCGCAGCGCAGAGCGCAGCACAACTGCGCTAGCGCAAACCGCGCGGCCACGTGGCGCGCAGCGCAGAGCACAGGTCAGCTGAAGCGTTGCATCATTTATTTTAACTTTAATTTTCATTTTAATTTTCAAGACAGAGCTTTGCTCTGATTGGAGGAAAACAGAAGCATTTCTTCTTTTCCCACCTTGGAATTTGAACAGAGCTTTGCTCTGATTGGGGTAAACAAATGCCCCCACCGTTGCGCTTACGTGGCTCCAAAACGTGAGCGCAACGGTGACAGAATTCCAACCGTTGCGGCAACTTTTGGAAGTTGAAAGGGCATTTGATGCTCATAAATAGGACCTTTGGTCCTCAAGAGATGATTATCATCTTCAAAAAAATTTATCTTCAAAGCTTCAGAGCTTTGCTCTTCCCTTTAAGAACTTCACGAGTTAGAATTTCTTAAAACTTTTTAAGTAAAAATTTTAATTTGAATTAAATTAAATTAATTTTAATTAACAGAGCCTTACTCTAAATAGATCCCTGATTTAAAGAAAACCCATTTAGGGTTTCACTTAGCAGAGCTTTGCTCTAAAGGGGTCTAAAGAGAACTAAAGGGAACCCTATTAGGGTTCCATTAATAGAGCTCTGCTCTTTAAAAGATTTTCTTTGGATTTTCTTAATTAATGGAGCTTTGCTTCTTCCAAATCATATAGAAGAACTGTTAAGAGTTCTTCATGGATCTTGGAAGTTAAAGATGGTATTTTATATTATCATTATTATATCATCTTTTCAGAGAAAAGCTCTCAATGTTCTTAGGCGATTTTCTTCAAATTCTCCTCATAACTGATTTTGACAGGTGTCACTCCTATCTGCAGAGCATTGCTCTCGAGGAGTTTTAACCCTCTATGCTTTTTCCTCATTGCTAATCTTCCAATGATGTTTCCTTCAGGCATTATGGCGGTGCGTCTATACAGTCTGCATGAATTCATCACCTACGAGGATATCCATGTACAAGGCCGTCAACAAAACCAAGAGTTTACGGATGCCCAGTGTGCGGAGGTCATGGGTCGTCTGAACGCACGTGTTGGTTGGCTGCTCCCCCGCCGCTCTGCTCTTTTGAAAGTCGTGCTGGGAGTAATTTGGAGAGCACTCCCGGGGTTCTACGAGGCCTTACCGCTCAATGCGCTGGATGATGTCGAAGACAAGGTGCATTCAGTGTACCTGTCGGGGCTGATCTCGAAGTAACGGAGGGATGGCCTCATCGACATCCTGCATCAAATTTTCCAGCAGACGACGATTATCACTGCTTATCGAAGGCTAGGGGCCTCGCCGAAGATCTCAACACACAGGAGCACGAAAGGCTGCGCACGAGAATAATCAGAAAGGCCAGGAGAACTCTGGATGGCCTTACTTTTGACTTCCTCAATCCGTGCCCTGGATCTGAGGTTATTCCATTGTAATAATTTCAATAATGTTTTTTTTTATGATTGTAAGAACCCTTTGTAATGGAAAATTTCTCCTTTCAGCTTGTCTTATTTCTCGCTCTGAGTCTTTTGCACATGCATGAGTGTGTCTCGAGTGCTTGATTAAACGCCAATCAGATGTTCTTTCTGTCGCTTTCTTCTTTCTTTTATTATCCGCATATTACATTAGTGAACATGGTTGACAGATAATAGAGTAAGCATCTCGATTTCTTCAAGAGATGGTGATGGCTTAGGTCGCAGGTTCAGGTCTGCTGCCTAAGACTTTTCAACTCTATGAGCCGTGAGGGTAGACTTTTCTCCCTACGGATCAAGAGGATCTCATAGGTGGATTTTCTCCTTAGGAATCGTGAGGATTCCTAAGTGTGTTTTCTCTTATACGTCGTAAAGATCTTATAAGAGGATTTTCCCTCTTACGAGTCGAGAGGACTTGTAAGCGGTTGTTTCCCTCCTTGTCGAAATTCGACGTTGGAGAGTGAGACCCGTGGATAGTATACAAGAGACCGTTTTGGGCCGACTTGCAGGGTCCTAGTGCTTAGGAAACAGGCTTCGTTATGCCCACTGCCTAAGGCTTTATCTCACGAGTCGAGCCGCCTCAAGAATTTCTCGCAAAGACATCGATTTCTTCACAAGTCGAGACGAATCGAGCATTTCTCGCATGAACATCCTAACGTCGCATTTAACCTCTGCTCTTTACGACAAAAGTCCGTTAGGGTCTGTGGTACTTAGGGTTTTGGCCATCGTACCGTCGCATAAGCTGATATATTCCTCGATAGGCAATCATGCTGTTCGAGTAGCCCTACGACTGCCGTGTCTCTGATCCCTTCGGGGGTTGGACAAGACATCTTCAAGCAATCTTCCTAGGCAGTTTGACCGTCGGAAGAGCAAGCGTTAGGAATTTGCCATGCCGCTTTTTACTTGAGGTTGGGCTCATTTTTGCGAGCCCCGATGAGTCATAATCACTCCGCGCTGGTGTGGGATGAACTCCAATAGTCTTTCAGGTTTTATGTGAGTTGCCGTCAAGACCCTGAAGCTAGGAATTTGTCCTTTGCTTCGTTTGCTGGCATCGCGTCTGCTGTATCGAGACGAATGTCACGGTGGGAACTAAGGATTTTGCCGTGACTCCGTTTGTTTGATTGTCGCGTCCGAACCCTGTTGGAGGAAGAACGCTGGGGTAACATCTCATCTGCTGTATCGAGACGAATGCCGAGGTGGAGCTGGGATTTTGCCGTGGCTCCATTTGTTTGATTGTCGCGTCTGATCCCTATTGGAGGAAGAACGCTGAGGTGACATTTCGTCTGCTGTATCGAGACGAACATCGGGGTGGAGCTGGAATTTTGCCGTGGCTCTGTTTGTTTGATTGTCGCGTCTGAACCCTGTTGGAGGAAGAACGCTGAGGTGACATTTCGTCTGCTGTATCGAGACGAATGTCGCGGTTGTTTCTATGTTGTTGGTGAACCGTAGAGGTTTGGAACTAGGGACTTTGCCGTGGCTCCGTTTGTTTGATTGTCGCGTCTGAATCCGGTTTGAGAAAGAACGCTGAGGTGACATTTTGTAGGGTTCCTAGGCACACCCATGATGTTCCACAACAGATCAAACATGCTAAAATCAAAAAAATTTAATGTGCCGAGATACTCTAAACTAGATCGTTAACTAGAGGTAAGGCGATGCAAGCAAGTAAACGATTTTATTGCTAAAGGAAAGTGACTACAACCTTTGTAGATCCGGTCCTCCACTTCCTAGGCTCCATGATGACGTCCCTCCACTGTACCTATCGGAATCCGGACTCTTGCGATGGTTTCGTCGGAGAAATGATCGGACTAGGTCGTCGACTTCGATGCCGAAGATGATCTACGTCGAGGCAACTCAAGATCAAGCTCCAACTTCACAAAATCATGAAACTTGTGAAGAAAACACCCTATACTACATGGCAAGTGGTAGAGGATGAAGAAATAGGAAGTTGGTTCACTTTAGAATTTGATTTCTCACTCTTTTTCTCATTTCACCATTGAAGCTAGCAAGCTTTCATGAAGCTTGAGGAAGATGAAGATGATGAAAGAATAAAAAGGATTGTTTTTTTTTAAAAAGAAAATCCCATTCATTCTTATCATAATGCAACCTTGGTTAAGTGTAGAGAATAAACTAGGGTTAGGTGAATGGTTAGGTGTAGGAGATGAAGACAAAATGGTCACTTAGTCAAAGATGCATGAAACATCAAGAAACTTCTTGTATAAAAGCAACCATTTTGTTTTCCTTTTTCTTTTAACCAAAATAAATAGATAGATAAATAAATAAAGCAATGGAAACCCTAACCATTAACTAAACATAGTGTATAGCATACACACACCCAAGGTTGCATGTATCATCAAACATTATACAAACAAGTGTACAAAAATATATCACATATACAATGTGCACTTCAAGTGAGAAAATCCATCTTAAGTGAACCATTACTAGTTAATGCAAAGTAATATATCAAATATATAATTATGCATTAAATCATTAAATCAATACTTGATTTAACGATCCGGTCATATCGCATATAACCGACTAATATCAAGTGTATCAATGTACCGAATCAACATTTGATTCGGTAACTCGGCTATATCACATATAACCTGCCGATGATACAAATCGCAAGAATAGAATACAGTATCACATACTGGTATTATTCTCGGTCCCGTACATATCTCATATGCGCTCCTATTTCGTTTCGCTTGACCCAGGAAACCTCTGTGTAGGACTCTAAAGACTCGTCAATACGCCGGCAGCAGGTGATGATCATATCAAACACCCACAAGCCGCAAGCGGTCTGCTAAACGTAACGGCCACCCGGGTATTGAGCGATCAAAAGATCGACGAGCAAGCCCGCTCATACTCCTGTGAATCCAACCAGTAACACTTACCGTACAGTCCGGTCTGTTCGTCTGATATGTCGCATATCTCGCCTAGGAGTGGTAAACGTCAGACCCCAGTAGCTCGATAAGTCATGCCGATATAAGGTCCATAACATAGCATGAAACTACTGATAACACTTACCAGTAGATCACTGCAACCCTGGCCAGGGATTTCCAGTTATGGCCAGTCGTGCATAGCGCAACATCAACCCCCAATACCGGGAGAGACGAATCCCCTCCTATCGCTCATTGCCTCCATGTGAATCGGGACTGTACCCAAAAACCACCTGTTTGCACGACTCAGTAGAGCCGTGGTAGGGTGGAAATCAAAGCACAGTGGGAGACACACAAGACTCTATGACGATCTCGAGTCAACAGACTAAGCTGTACCAGTGTCACCGGAGAACTGCCATCTGACGTGAGGTATAATACCATCTGGGAGTTCTCGGCGAGTCCGTTCAGTGTACCCAGTCTCCACTGAGCACCCGCATACCATCTCTGATGTCAAACACCAATAGATATGGGATCATCTATCGCCCATCACATGGGTCGAGAAGATATACCCTAGTCTACTCTGGAATATCGATGCCCCGTCTCGATATTCCCACGACTAGGAATATTGAAGGATGTACTCATGGACTACCCAGGCCCCACTAGTATGATCCGCATCACAGTCCTAGAAGTCGAGTACACATCCTAAGGGCTTTATCAACATGTAACAGAGAGACAGAAAGTATACATGTTAAGATAAAGAGCAACCAGATAGCGTACTATCATGTCGAGCAAGAAAGTCCTACCTATATATGTCCCAGCATCCACTACAATATACATCCAATATACAGTAATGGCCTCTAGGGCATACATATAACTAACAATCTCCCACTTGCACTAGGGCCATCTGTAGCAGTGGTTGCAGTATCACATACTCAACCATCCTATATAAGTCTCTCTCTGGGAAAAGGCCTTTGTGAATGGATCCGCCGTGTTATCCTCTGAGTCTACTCTCCTAATCTCGATCACCCTGGAGATCATCTATCTCCATGATCAGGTGATGCTGCCTCAGAATATGTCTGGGTCGCTGATGGGGCCGGGGTTCCTGGGCCAAAGACACACTTCCATTGTCACACAATGGTAGGAATCTAGTTCATCTCATGAACCAATATACACCCAAACAGCCTCTTTGGTAGTATCTTTAATAGCGACGTTACCAGCCTTTATCGTCTAGTCTGCCATGGTATCTAGCTTGGAACTCTTCCAACATACCGTCCCTTTACTGAGGGTAAAGACAATGCCTGCGACTGACATTCGGTCGTCCTTATCATCCTGGAACCTTTCCAGTGATTCACCTTTATCCTATTTGGAGAATCCTTGTGATAAGAGGAGATTGACCGATCGTAGTATAGGAAACTCTTTTCCTATCAAGAGTATGTCATCTACGTACTCTACGAGGATCACCACCATACTCCCTACTACCTTTTTGTATATACAAGGTTCATCTACCATTTTGATGAAGTCAAACACTTTGACTATCACATCAAAACAGGCGTTCCAACTCTGCAATGTCTGCTTTATTCTGTAAAGCAACTTGCACACGTTTTCGCTGCTCCCACTATTTACGAAGCCCTCTGGCTGTGTTCTTATAGACGTTCTCTTCTAAATCATTATTTAGAAAAGTAGTCATGGCACCCAACCACCAGATATCGCAGTTATGGTATGTAGCAGTGGCAAGTAGGATCTGGATGGATTTAAGCACAGCTACTGGAAAATGTTTCATCATTATCCACGCCTGGTCGATAACGAAAACCTTTAACGAGTCTAGCTTTGAAAGTCACAACTTTTCCATCTACACCAAGTAATTTTCTCAAGATATACTTGCTCCTGATGGGGATTTAACCCTTCAGATATAGCAACCAAAGTCCATACTTTGCTGGTGTATATGGATTCCATCTCAGATCGCTAAGCATCCAGCCATTCTTACAGAGTCCCCACTCTCGATGGCCTGCTCGAAACTAGTTGGGTCATCATCTCATGATGCATTCCTCGCTCCCACTATCATCGAGAAACCGAAGTATCTCTCAAGCGGATGATGAACCCTGCTAGTTCGGCGGAGAGGCTGAGGTTCGTCGGGGACTATTGAATCCTTTGGTTCTTTCAAATCATCAGTTGCAATTTTTTATAGCTAGAACCTTTCCAATTCTACAGAACTGACCTTGCCTCGATCTTGTCCAGATTTTGCTTTAGACATAGGCCGGACAATCCTAAATCTTAACTTACTTAAGAGATAGGCTCTTCCCATACCATATCTTATATGGGGTGGTAGGCAGTGATCTGATTCGAACCTAATTCAATAGGTCTGCAGCTTCTCAAGTGCACATCCCCAAAAGGAAATAGGTAACTCAGTAGTACTCATCATAGAGCACACTATATCCAATATGGTGCGATTGCTCCGCCCCGATACACCGTTGTGCTGTGGTATATTCAGAGGAGTAACACTGAGAGAGAATCTCATTCTCCTTTAGAATAGTACAGGAATGCCATGCACAAGTATTCTCCTCCCTGATCTTATCATAGGATATAATACTTATACCCGTATTTTTGGTTCTCTACTTCTAACTTATATTCTGTGAATATCTCAAATGCTTCGGACCTATGTTTCAACAGGAACATATGACTGAATCTTGAGAGACTATCAGAGAATGTAATGAAGTACAAAGAACCGGTCCTGGCATGTGTAGACAGGAGACCTTACATACTTCATCATGTATCAGTCCCAAGAGTTTACTAACTCTTTCTCTGTTTCCAATAAACAGAGTTATGGTCATCTTATCTTTGTGACATGACTGGCAAGTTTCACAAGATGTAAATTCAAACTGATTTAAATATGCATCTAAAATGTAACTTAAGCTAGTCGGGTCACATTGATATGACCTAGTCTATAATGCCTCAAGAAGGATTCGTTCATTTCTGAACTCTTCCTCTTGTGTGTGTTCTGTATACTAGGAACTGTAGTTTGATTTAGAACATCAATGCTTTTAGATAACGTGCCTGAACCGATCAACTTTTGATATAGGAAATGTTCAAAACATTATCCAACAATACAAAATTTTATCATTTCTTTAATAAATAAAGAGATTGATATGATTTTGTATATCAGGTTCGGTATCTAATAGCATTTGTTCAGAATCAATGTATTGGTAATACAGGGTGACAGTGACCAACAGACTTGGCTGCAACACGTGCCCCGTTTTCTGTCTCATGAAACTTATCACCCGTTCTCAGTTTTTCTACCTTTCTGTAGCCCTATGTAACAGATTACATATCTGGGATCCTGATCAGGTATCAAATACCCAGGACGTAGAGGATACAGAGAAACAATTCTTTGTAATGAACACACCCGAAGGAGATGCATCATATGCACTTTCTTCGTTTGGACGGCATGGGAATCCTGGTATTCCCCTATTTCCTGCTCGGTCTTATAACAATTATAAGTTGGAGCGGGACCAACGTTCCCCAGCTCAGTATAACAAGCGAGTTTAGTCAATACATCCATATTATTATCTTGATTAAGGCGTGATATGGTCGCTACTTGGAGAGAGAGAAGAAAACACTCAGTGTGCGCTCTTGCAAGATTAGATTGGTTATATATTTTATCTAATCAGGATGGCTCCCACTGTTTTTATCAAATCTTCCTTCAAACCTTAAAAGGAAAGACTAGCCGGGATTAATTACACTCTACAAGTTCGCCAATCTTTCAGCCAAGCCAGTGTCGGTACTTTGAGGGAGGTTCCCCGTGCTTTCGCACGGACCTAATTACAGTAAACCTTGTTTTCCCAGAGACGTAACCCCGTTGACACCTTTCTAGACACCTACTTGATCGGCTAATTGCAAAGTGCAAAACTCTCCCAGGAGTAACAATTACTCGCAGTGGGTATCGGGATCCAACTATCAAATAGAAGGTATGCAATCTCATTGCAAATTTCAACACTTGAAACTCCCGCTAATGGTTTTTACCCCTAGCACCTATGACCTTGGCTAAGGTCAACAAATCATAAGCACTAGTCAAGTTCTACCCATCATTTCGTGATTAATTAGACCCACCCACATGACTCTTGGCTAAGGTCAACAAAGCCACATGACTGTCCTAACTAATCGCATCATATACGGTGTAGGAAGACATCACTTAGCTACTGTACACTGTGCCTTGACTATGGTCAACAAACACAGCACGAATACTAAGTACTCTACTTCCTAAAATAACGGAGGGTTGCGGATGGTTTATATGAAAACCTTTAACGCTTTGAACTTGATCTCATTGAGGAATCAAATGGTTTTTAAATGGAATGTTTTTTAGGCTTTTCTAGTTTTGCTAAAGGGGTCACTCCCGGTGAAGGGATCTCGGCCCTTTCCTCGTCGAATGAGGTACGGGACATATCATATATATCACTGTGCAAAGCAGAAACTATAGAAGCGATCAAAAGACAAACCGAGTGTGTAGCATCTGTCAGTTATTGCTAAAGGAGTCACTCCCGGTGAAGGGATCTCGGTCATTTCCTCATCGAATAAGGTGCAGGATGTTCTATAATGAACACCGCGATGCAAAGCAAGAACTGTAGCTACCTGTTTTATTTTTGAAATTCGATTCCACAACATCAATTAGGTTTATTTTCTTTCATTAATCTCATTAATGAATGTCCCATCATTTAAGTCCACCTAAACATCACAGATAAATATAACGTACGCTTATGCCATCCGCATTCGCCTCGATGTCCCGTCTGCACCGTTAGGTTAGGTAACTAACGCCAGAACGAGGCAGGGCTAGTGCGGGTGTAAAACATAAGCAATGTCTATATAATATATCATATATACTATATATAATATCTATCTGAACATATCACATGATCACATCACAGATAACACAGCAGAAAGTATCATATGAAATATTGGATATACTAGGACGTCCGTGTTTTCATTACGAGCCAGTATAAAACACGGATTCCACGGTCATGATGAATAGCCAATCCCACACCCCTAGACCCCTACGAGAGCGGCAAGCAACCCTACCAATTCTAGGGTTAGGAGACCCGGACTCGACTCCTCGAGATGGTCTTCCACTGGACCCTAGAACCCGGTTACTTGTGCTCCCCTCCTTGGGTCTATCCTAATGCGGAAAAGTAAATAATATACATCAACGGTGACATCTTCCGCAACCTGGAAGTGCCCCAATAAAAGAATATTACATACAAGTTTTTACATGAATGAAAATGAAAAACACTCATCTCACATAAAAAAAACCCGTCTATTCAAACACGACGATCCAATATAACATATCCAGCAACACATAACATCACATGTCATCAACGTAAGTGAGTATGCATACACCGATTGTCGTCGATGTATAGCAATGACAATCGGCAATACCACTATATACTACACTTACGGTCACAGAAAAGAAAGTGTAAAACTACAACAGTTGGAATCCGCAACCTCTTTAGACATCGCATGCCTAATCAAATGAAATACTTAGACATCGCATGCCTAACAATTATAAACCCCGCATTTTAGTCTCATTATCGAAAACTCTTTTCAATATCAAGTCAGGCAATTCAACAAGATTCCCGACATCCTGATCGAATGCTCGTCGCAAACTTTAGTAGGCAGCCGCACCTCCGACGCCGTCGACGAAGTGCACCAAGGCAGAACATCGCTGCCGCGAGCACCCGAACGGATGCTTTTGGCGACGGGGTTCTCCTACAGTCACTTGGTTGGGGCTATGGGGCGAGGCTGTCTATTAAGTTTACCCGGCGAGTATCCGCGTACGCTACGTGATTGCGATGGACTTTTGATCACATCAAAATTCCGTGGCAATCGATCAAGTGAGACTAAACCGCTAGATTTATAACATTCATTCAGTTATCTCATAACTACTTGTGAATTCCAATTATTGTATCACATTCCAGATAAATAGAAAATGTTAAACTTTCCGATCGAACAATCGAACACCCAAGTTTTCCCGAAACAGCTCAACACATGAAATAAGTTTAAAAACATTCACTTCATGCCTCAGTACCAACGGTCCAGCCGTAGAGGGTCAAGCCAACGCCTCATATGTGGCACGCCGTACTGCACCAAACCCTACAAAGGGCAGTTCAAGACGGTCACATAATCGAGTTAAGCTTTGTTGTTTTCTAGAGGGACCATCGCGTTACTTGCACTACTTGGAACGTCATTAAACTACGGAAAAATCCAACAATTGGAAATTTCCCGGCAGGGGAAAAAGTGGGTATTTATATCCGGTCGAACCTTTTAACATATTCTAAAATTACCCGGAAAAACACATAGACAAAATTAGACAATCCGATCGAAACACCGAGTCCCCAATACAACCCAGAAAACTAAACTCTTGAGTGCAGATTAAAACTTCCCAGAGAACAGAGGAAACAGATACGGGCATTACTGTATAAAAATTAATCCCTAATCAGTACATACGGCCGCGGAACCGCCGCCAATAGCATGGTTAGGCCGCGGTTCCGCGGCGATCTAGTGGAGTTAGGGGTTCGTTTTCTACGGTAACCCTTAGAATTTCCTGCTCTATTTTCTGAGAATTTTTAATTCACAAAAATCCACAGTTTTGAAAATTGTCCAGAGAGGGTTGAAATATAGGGTTTCGGGTTCGATCGGGTTTGTAACTTCGTCTACACATCGCCTAAGGCTCTAGCTAGGCTCTGATACCACTGTAGGGTTCCTAGGCATACCCATGATGTTCCACAACAGATCAAACATGCCAAAATCAAAATTTTTCAATGTGCCGAGAAACTCTAAACTAGATCGTTAACTAGAGGTAAGGCGATGCAAGCAAGTAAACGACTTTATTGCTAAAGGAAAGTGACTACAACCTTTGTAGATCCGGTCCTCCACTTCCTAGGCTCCGTGATGACGTCCTTCCGCTGTACCTATCGGAATCCGGACTCTTGCGATGGTTTCGTCGGAGAAATGATCGGGCTAGGTCGTCGACTTCGATGCCGAAGATGATCTACGTCGAGGCAACTCAAGATCAAGTTCCAACTTCACAAAGTCATGAAACTTGTGAAGAAAACACCCTATACTACATGGCAAGTGGTAGAGGATGAAGAAATAGGAAGTGGGTTCACTTTAGAATTTGATTTCTCACTCTTTTTCTCATTTCACCATTGAAGCTAGCAAGCTTTCATGAAGCTTGATGAAGATGAAGATGATGAAAGAATAAAAAGGATTGTTTTTTTTAAAAAGAAAATCGCATTCATTCTTATCATAATGCAACCTTGGTTAAGTGTAGAGAATAAACTAGGTTTAGGTGAATGGTTAGGTTTAGGAGATGAAGACAAAATGGTCACTTAGTCAAAGATGCATGAAACATCAAGAAACTTCTTGTATAAAAGCAACCATTTTGTTTTCCTTTTTCTTTTAACCAAAATAAATAGATAAATAAATAAAGCAATGGAAACCCTAACCATTAACTAAACATAGTGTATAGCATACACACACCCAAGGTTGCATGTATCATCAAACATGATACAAACAAGTGTACAAAAATATATCACATATACAATGTGCACTTCAAGTGAGAAAATCCATCTTAAGTGAACCAATACTAGTTAATGCAAAGTAATATATCAAATATATAATTATGCATTAAATCATTAAATCAATACTTGATTTAACGATCCGGTCATATCGCATATAACCGACTAATATCAAGTGTATCAATGTACCGAATCAACATTTGATTCGGTAACCCGGCTATATCACATATAACCTGCCGATGATACAAATCGCGAGAATAGAATACAGTATCACATACTGGTATTATTCTCGGTCCCGTACATATCTCATATGCGCTCCTATTTCGTTTCTCTTGAGCCAGGAAACCTTTGTGTAGGACTCTAAAGACTCGTCAATACGCCGGCAGCAGGTGATGATCATATCAAACACCCACAAGCCGCAAGCAGTCTGCTAAACGTAACGGCCACCCGGGTATTGAGCGATCAGAAGATCGACGAGCAAGCCCGCTCATACTCCTGTGAATCCAACCAGTAACACTTACCGTACAGTCCGGTCTGTTCGTCTGATATGTCGCATATCTCGCCTAGGGGTGGTAAACGTCAGACCCCAGTAGCTCGATAAGTCATGCCGATATAAGGTCCATAACATAGCATGAAACTACTGATAACACTTACCAGTAGATCACTGCAACCCTGGCCAGGGATTTCCATTTATGGCCAGTCGTGCATAGCGCAACATCAACCCCCAATACCGGGAGAGACGAATCCCCTCCTATTGCTCATTGCCTCCATATGAATCGGGACTGTACCCAAAAACCACCTGTTTGCACGACTCAGTAGAGCCGTGGTAGGGTGGAAATCAAAGCACAGTGGGAGACACACAAGACTTTATGACGATCTCGAGTCAACAGACTAAGCTGTACCAGTGTCACCAGAGAACTGCCATCTGACGTGAGGTATAATACCATCTGGGAGTTCTCGGTGAGTCCGTGCAGTGTACCCAGTCTCCACTGAGCACCCGCATACCATCTCTGATGTCAAACACCAATGGATATGGGATCATCCATCGCCCATCACATGGGTCGAGAAGATATACGCTAGTCTACTCTGGAATATCGATGCCCCGTCTCGATATTCCCACGACTAAGAACATTGAAGGATGTACTCATGGACTACCCAGGCCCCACTAGTATGATCCGCATCACAGTCCTGGAAGTCGAGTACACATCCTAAGGGCTTTATCAACATACAACAGAGAGACAGAAAGTATACATGTTAAGATAATGAGCAACCAGATATCGTACTATCATGTCGAGCAAGAAAGTCCTACCTATATATGTCCCAGCATCCACTACAATATACATCCAATGTACAGTAATGGTCTCTAGGGCATACATATAACTAACACATTTCGTCTGCTGTATCGAGACGAATGCCGAGGTGGAGCTGGGATTTTACCGTGGCTCCGTTTGTTTGATCATAGGGTCTTTCGTTGGCGTTGTATCTGCATCTTGATGGACTGCGAAGGAACGCCGTTGCTAACATCCCGTCTGCTTTATCAAGACGATTGTTGAGATGAAGCTAGGATTTTGCCGTCGCTTCGTTTTGTTTTGACCGCGAGGTCTTTTATTGGCGTTGTATCCGCATCTTGATAGACTGTGAAGGAACGCCTTTGTTAACATCTCGTCTGCTGTATCGAGACGATTGTTGAGATGAAGCTGGGATTTGGCCGTCGCTTCGTTTTGTTTTGACCGCGAGGTCTTTTGTTGGCGTGATATCTGCATCTTGATGGACTGCGAAAGAACGCCGTTGTTAACATCTCGTCTGCCGTATCGAGACGATTGTTGAGATGAAGCTGGGATTTTGCCATCGCTTCATTTTGTTTTGACCGCGAGGTCTTTTATTGGCGTTGTATCTGCATCTTGATGGACTACGAAGGAACACCTTTGTTAACATCTCGTCTGCTGTATCGAGACGATTGTTGAGATGAAGCTGGGATTTGGCCGTCGCTTCATTTTGTTTTGACCGTGAGGTCTTTTGTTGGCGTTATATCTGCATCTTGATGGACTGTGAAGGAACACCGTTGCTAACATCTCGTCTGCTGTATCAAGACGATTGTTGAGATGAAGCTGGGATTTGGCCGTCGCTTCGTTTTGTTTTGACCGTGAGGTCTTTTGTTGGCGTTATATCTGCATCTTGATGGACTGCGAAAGAACGCCGTTGTTGACATTGCGTCTGCATTTGGTTGGAATGGGGAGAAACGCCGTTGGTGATCTCTAAGTTGTTGATATCGACGTCGAGACCCTGAAACTAGGGATCTTCTTTTTGCTTCGTTTGTTGACATTGTGTTTTCAATATTGCGACAAATGTCGAGATTGTCTCTAGGTTGTCTATGAACCGTCGAGATTTGGCTTCGCTTTCTGATGGAGTCTGTTGGGAAGGTATGGTTCCCTCTTTGTTTGTGCCCCTGAATTGTATACAGGGATCGATGTGATCTCACCTGTAGGGCATGAATTTCCTTATATATATTTTTTCATTTTATTTCTTTCCGCGATGCTCTATCATTTCAGCTCTTATATCGCGAAGGTCACGATTGCCCAATCATTTCGGCTATTTTTCGCGGTGCCCAATCATTTCGGCTATTTATTTTATTTTTACTCGCTACTTTTTATTGCGAGTTGCCTAATCATTTCGGCTATTTTGCATGCATACATTTTTACTTGCTGCTTTTTATTGCAAGTTGCCCCATCATTTCGGCTATTTCGTATGCATGTGTGGCTCGCAGATTTTTTATCGCGAGTGTAGAACTTGGAATCTTGATACCAATCCTAGCATCAGCATCGCTACAACTGGAATATTTCCAGGAGCGAATTATCATTTGCCTCTGTCGATATTGAACAAATGTGGCTTGGTAGACAGGGTTAGGATCCTGTCGACTAAGGCTTTTGACTTCATGAGCCGTAAGGGTCTCACAAAGGTATTTCTCCCTACGAGTCGTGAGGATCTCGCAGGTGCGTTTTCTCCTTAGGAATTGTGAGGATTCCTAAGTGTATGTTCCCCTGTAAGTCGTAAGGATCTTACAAAAGGGTTTTCTCCTTATAAGCCGAGAGGACTTATAAGGGTTGTTCACCATATGCACATATCCCCAGTCACGGATGGGACTTTGTTAGGGAAATGTTTATTCGCGCCCATGGATTGTATACAAGAGTCAGTGCTGAGCCACTTGTAGGGCAGTAGTGGAAGGTGGTGGGGGGTTTTCTTAAGCACAGCTTTAGGTCTCTGTAACTTAAGACTTTCAAATCTTATGAGCCATGAGGGTCTCATAAGAGAGTTCTCCTTACGAGTCGTGAGGATCTCGCAAGTGTATTTTCTCCTTAGAAATCGTAGGGATCCCTAAGTGTGTTGCTCCCTTGTGAGTCGTAAGGATCTACACAGGTGTTTTCTCCTTATAAGGTCGAGAGGACCTTGTAAGTGTCCTTTAACGAGGTTGCGCCCTTTCGGGTTTTCACAAACACTCGCCGGTAGTCCTTCTGTTCTTACTCACGGAGCCCTTTCGGGTTTTCATCTATGCCCTTTTTGCTTATGGACATACCATATTTTTTTCTTTTTATTTTTATATTTTTTTACCCTTTTTTTTACGAGGTCGCGCCCTTTCGGGTTTTCACGAATACTCGCCAGTAGCCCTGCTGTTTTTACTCACGGAGCCCTTTCGGGTTTTCATCCGTGCCCTTTTTGCTTATGGACGTACCATTTTTATTTAGTATATTTTTCTTCTTTTTTTTCATCAGCCTAAGGATGCTTCGGTAGTAGTTTAAAGACGTTTCTGGCACGTTGTTAGTTTAAGGACGTTTCGGTCCATTATTAGTTTAAGGATGTTTCGGTCCACCGTCGCCGTGTTTGAGACGAATTTCTAGTTTACTGACTTTTCGGTCTATGGGGCTTTCTCTATGACTGAACATGATGCCCCTGGCGTATCCATCTTTCTCGGAGCGTGCGGTTGTGGCGGGTTCACCTTCCAGTTTTCAGACAACGCGAACTTGCCCTGTTGGTATTGGTCTTCAACCAAGTTCTTGAAGACGTAGCAATTCTCGATCAGATGACCTACCGTTTGGTGGTAAGGGCAATAATTGAGAGCGTTAACATCTCCTGGCCGTAACGGACGTTTTGGACTCGGCAGATTGATGAGTTTGTCACGTACTGCCAGCTCGAACAGTCCCCTTGTTTTATCTTGCGGAAACGAGTAAAGACGTTTTACCTTCTCTTGGAGGGGTTGCCACTTGTTGTTTTGGCAAACGACCGGTCTAGGGCCACTCGATTGCTGTTGAGTGCTCGCGATGAGGGGCATTTTCCCCTTTCCTTTATCCTTTTTGCTCGATCCTTTGTTTACGGGGCTGAGATTTTTTTCGAATAGCGTGTGATTGCACGGCTGAACGTTCTCGCAGCTCCTCAATTCCTTTATTTTTGAAATAGATTCCCCGAGAGAAGGGTTGGGGGTAGCTTCTTCGTCAGAGTCGCTTCCAAAGGTGATAATTTGCGATCCCTTGGAGTCGGCTTTATGACAATCTTCGGCGGCTCTTTTGCGCTCATCTATCGCATTTTTTCGACGTCTACGAGCTTCACATTTTGTCCTGTCAAAGTGTTGCTTTTGAGCAACATACCCTTGCCATCAACAATTAAAGGATTCGCAGTCTTTGGTAGGATGTATGATCTTCTGATGATATAAACAGAACTTAGGGTGCATCTCTACCTCAGCGAGAGTATTTTCTTCAGAAGGCGGTAGCTTCATTCCTACTGATAGAGCTTTGGCGAACATTTTCTTCATCTTGAATTTGTTTTTATCCGCATTGGATGGCTTTTGCTTTGACGGGAATGCCTTGGCTTTTTCCAGTATGGCCATCTCACGCTCTTGATTGGCTTTTGCTTTCAGACGAATTTCATTTAGGAAGACATCGATCAACTCGTCTGATGGCTGTAGAATCTCCGGCTCAGGGTTCACCATTGGTTTCTCAGCGCAAGGAGCCTCCTTATCCTCCGTCAGTGAATGAGAAATCACATGACAAGTCGCTACGTAGTCTTTGGATTCATCTGATGAATTTTCTCCATCGTTTTCGTCCTCCACAAAAGAACAAGTTGCCACCGGCGTGTCCGTCTTCTTTGGAGAGTGCGGCTGTGGTGGGTTCACCTTCCAGCTTTCAGACAGCGCGAACTTGCCTCGTAGGTACTGATCCTCGATCCATCCCTTAAAGATGAAACAATCCTCGATCGGGTGACTTACCGTTTGGTGGTAAGGGCAGTAATTGGGATTATTAAGATCGCCTGGCTGCGACAGACGCTTTGGACTCGGTAGATTGATGAGTATGTTATGCACTGCCAGCTCGAACAGTCTTCTCGTTTTATTTTGAGGAAACGAGTAAGGACGTCCTAGCCTCTCTTCGAGGGATGGGCGTGGACGCACGTTGTTTTGGCGAACGACCGGTTTTGAGTTGCTCGGCTGTTGTTGAGCATTGGCGACGACGATCGCTTTTCCCTTTCCTTTCTCATTTCGAGAATCGGGTTTTGGAGGAGACGGTCCATGGCCCATCTGGTCCATTTGGGCTAATTTGTCGATCAAGGCCTGGAAGGTGGTCGGCCTGAAGAACATCATGAATTGCGAGATGGTCGCCTGCGGATCGAGAGTGCCCACGAACATGCCTACCGCAGGTGCCTCTTCTATGCGCTGTTCGCATTTTGACCATAGGTTCCGCCATCGTGTTGTGTATTGGACCCACGTTTCACCAGGCCTTATCCTGGCATATATCAGTGCTGTTATTGGGGTGCGTTCACTAGCACTCGCGAACCTTTGTGTAAACAGCAGCTCCATCTCCGCAAATGTTTTGACAGAGTCGTTAGGTAGCTCCGAATACCATTCAAAGGCTGTTTCGGCTAAGCTGCCGACGAATTGGCGTAGCAACAACAATTTGTCATCGCCTCCAGTATTGCCGCATAAGGCCCTGAATTGAGCGACGTGCTGATGTGGATTCCCTGTCCCTTTATATACATGGAACTTAGGGATTGTATATCCCGGCAGGTAACTGATCTGGTCATACCAGCTCGAATAGGGTCGTCCGGTTCTAACAATTTGCCCAGCCGCTTCATTCGCCTGATGAACCTGTATTTGCTGAGCTATATAATTGTCTAGCACAGCCTTGGAAATGGTTTCATCTTTGGCTGCTGAAAGAGCCGGCGGAGGATTAGATGTCTTCCCTCCGTCATCTTCAACAATGATTGGAGGGTCTTCAGATGGAGGGTCCGGCTATAACATCATCCCTACCATATCTTGGAAGAGGAGGGCCATTTTCTTTATGCTGGCCACTTATTCCGCAGCCTCTTCATCCTTCTTCTCCAATATCCGGCGAAGAAACTCAGCATCAGTTTCTTGTTCTTGAAGCTCATCCGAGGACGTTTCAGAGCTTTCTTTTGGCCCAGTGAGTGTGGCCATTGCAGTCATCATTTCCTGAAGCTTTTGTTGTTGCTCCTGGGCTTTCGTCACGGATCGGGTGAGCGGTCGGTGGCCCGTCAAAGCGTGGCTTTCCTCCTTTCCGAAAGCCATATAAACTGTGTGCACTACCATGCCCCCAGACTTGGGGCGTTTTTGTTCAGCGCTTTTACGATGTGCCTTGTTCACAGGGGCTTTTTGTGGCCTCCTTCTCTTTTGAGTGATTGGCGTTGAGGATGTCGCTGCAGTAGACACCCGAGTAGCCGTTGCTTCTTCTGGCCTGACAAAGTAATCTTTCTCTTGCCGAACCTCCGTCCTTTTCTGTCGGTGGAGATAGTTTTCATCAATCACCGACTCCTGGACCTGTCGCCAGACCTTGTAAATTTTAGAGGACGGCCGTTGAGGGGGTTGTTCTAGCTTCTTCTCTGGAGTATTTTCTACAGGCGAGGGAGTTCGCTTCAACACCGCGGTAAGAGAGTTTCTGCGCACCGTGTTCAGCAATTCAAAGCTGTTCCCAGTTGGAACAGCAGCATCAATCCCCACCATTGGAGCTGGTGAAGTAAATCCAGAGGGGGAGTTGCCCCCAGCCTTCCTCACTCGGCGCCAGTGGCGACGTCGAGCGTGTCTTGCAGATGGAGTTGTTTCAGCTATACGGGTGGCTTCGTCATGCCCCCTGTTTTGAGAAGAGACTGTTGTTGGTGCTAGCCTGTCGAAGACTGACACTCGTTGAGAAGTGGTGTCTAATCTGCAAAGACAGGCCTCCGAGCAGGGGAAGTAGCTTTGAGGATCTTGCCTGAAGCAGCAACGGGAATGGCCAGCCTTGTAATGACTGACTTCTTGGGAGGATGATCCTTCCCAATGATTTTATCCACTTGAGCCGGGGTGGCTATGGCAACTTCGGGTACCGCAGGCTTGTAGACGTTCTGGCCCAGCCTGTTGAAAACTGAGGTATTGAAGTTGGGCGACCCGTTGAGAGGGGTCGCGACAGTAGCAAGCCGATCAAAGACCAACCTCTTCAGAGCTTCTTGCGATGTCATTGGGGCATTGAAGCTCATCGGTGGGAGAAGGGTCCCAAAGAATAGTCCAGCGGTGGCTTGAGTTACCTGCTCCACTGGCATTTTAAAAAGGAAGGCCGCTTGGGGCCCATAAGTCACTCCTCCAGTAAGGACGGAGTGCGAGTTGCAGTCGCAGGTAGTGCAGTTTGAAGCCATTGATCTTCTGTTTTCTGGACGGAGCAAGACACCAAATCTAAGTACCTTAAATCCACAGGCAAGAACAGCAAACCGCGATTTGTTCGCGAACACGACACACGAAGTGTGGAGTGGAAAGACGAAGAGGTCCCACCGGGCGTGCCAGAATCTGTTCCCCTCCGAATGGCGGCCGAGACGAGAAGACGTCTTGCCTGAGATTCGGGGCAGATGCTATTTGGTTTTATCCGTCCACCTCTCTGAAGATGCCAAGTTGATTTATGGCACCGTGTATCAGAGGTTTAGACGGATGCGGCCGATGTAGCAGATTTCGTCAGATTCCCCCTCGCTAGAGGGGTTTTTATTGTGGGGACGCTCTTCACTGCAAGCGCAAGCCCCTGCAGTTAATTACGCTACCGCATCGCGAAAATAACTTTCTCCTTCTCCAGAATTTCACTTCGTGTCGTATGTGTTTATTTTGTTTGTGGTTGCCCGTGGATTGTATACGGAGACTATTTATTTCGTCGCCCGTAGGACGTGGATTAGTCCAAATCCATATTTTCTTAGATTTGGGTTTTGGGTTTTGGTTTAAGGACACGTTAGCCATTTTTGAGGCTAAGATCAACTTAAACGTTCGTTAAGGATACGTTAGTCTGATGTGAGACTAAGATCAATTTAACGGAAGAGCATTTTAGGGCTCTATTGTTCCAGTTTAAGGACATAGTGGTCCGTTTAATATATATGGCCGTCGGGACCCGTCACCTCTCTGGCCACGTTGAAGGATTACAACGACAGATGTCAGAGGAGTTCAGAGATGTACCCTTGAACCAAAGTTGGTTGGGGGGTTTATAGTCCAATTTGGGACTAAAGTCTGTTTGAAGGTTTAAAGATACGTTAGCCGTATTTGAGGCTAAGATCGATTTAAACGGGATCGTTTAGATCCGACAAAAGAGCATTTGGGGGCTCTATTGTTCCAGTTTAGGGACATAGTGGTCCGGGTTCCAGTTTAGGGACATGGGGGTCCGTAGGTAGTTTAAGGACATTACGGTCCATTGCATGTATGGCCGTCGGGACCCGTCACCTCTCTGACGACGTTGAAGGATTACAATGACAGATGTCAGAGAAGTTCAGAGATGTACCCTTGAACCGGATGTAAATTGATTTAGGAGAGCAGCCGTGCTCAGTCAATTTAATTTGAGGATTTACGGCCATGATTGGGCTAAGTCCAGTTGAGAATATTCAACGTTTTTCTTGATTTTTGGCCTATTAGGTCTGTGCTAGGGCTTTGCCCATGTTTGATAATGCACTGCATTTTATCTTGGCCTGCTAGGCCTTTCTGATTTGGGCTCTATCCCTTTATTTTTTATGCAGAGTATCTGTCTTGTTTGGGCTCTGCCCCCTTTTAAAATAATGCAAAGCATTTAATTTAGCCTGTTAGGTCTTTTTTAATTTGGCTAGACCCTTCTGCAAATAATGCAATGCATTAATTATTTGACGGTGGCTTGTCAGGCGCTTTGCGCCAAATAATGAGCGCAGGCGCTCATGGAAGCGACACGTGTCGCACTCTGGTGAGCGCAAGCGCAACAGCGCAGTGCGCTGTGTCAGTGCGTTGCTGCTGACACGTGGCGCTCCCTGGTGGCTTGCGCCAACCCAGGAGCGCAACAGTGCAATTTTTGCAAGTGCAGAGCACTGTTTTATCTTTTGTTCGATTTTAAATCAAAGAAAACAAGTTTTTCTTATTTTCAAAGAACCAATGGTTCATAAGAAAGTGCAAAGCACTATTATTATTTATTTTTCTTTTTTATTGAAGATCATTGATCTTGTTCTCAGATCAATGATCTGTTCATAAGAGAATTTTCTCTTTTTTCTAAAGGTTTTTACCTTTTTTGTTCTTGAGGAATTCTCTCCAATTCTTCAGAGTTCTCAATGATGATCTTCATGCTTTTGAATTGAGGTCTAGGGTTCTTTATATAATGCCCATAAATTAGTTAAATTTGTTAAAGAGATCTTTCTCTGAGTGATTTGGGGAATTTTCCCCACCGTTGGATTTTTGATCCAAGGGCTTCTGTTTTACAGAAGAAAATCTTCTTGTTTTAACAAGATCAGGAAGATCTCTCAGAATTTTAATTCTGTTTGGCGCAAATACCCCAGCGTGTGACACGTGTCGCGCAGCGCAGAGCGCAGCGCAGCTGCGCTAGCGCAACCGCGCTGCCACGTGTCGCGCAGCGCAACTGCGCTAGCGCAACCGTGCTGCCACGTGGCGCGCAGCACAACTACGCTAGCGCAACCGCGCTGCCACGTGGCGTGCAGCGCAGAGTGCAGGTCAGCTGAAGCGTTGCTTCATTTATTTTAACTTTAATTTTCAATTTAATTTTCAAGAAAGAGCTTTGCTTTGATTGGAGGAAAACAGAAACATTGCTTCTTTTCCCACCTTAGAATTTGAATAGAGTTTTGCTCTGATTGGGGTAAACAATAGCAATGTCAGATAGCGGTTCTCTGATGACATAAGTACAGGATAGTCCCTAGAACCTAAGATCGCCATAGTGTCTCATTTGTGTTCCCACTATACTTAGACTTCTACCCTACTATGGCTCAAAAGAGTAATGCAAACAAGTTTTTGTTGGGTATAGTCCCGAAGCACATAGAGAAAGTGAGCGGTCGAGGGGATTCGTCTCTCCCAGTATAGGGAGTTGGTGTCGCGCTATGCTAGACATGACTACAACCATAAGTCGGTGGCCACTGTAGTGGAGATAAACTAATAAGTGTTATCGGTTGTATCTTCGGTTAGTTATGAGTCATTTATCACATGACTTATCGAGTTATTGAGGTCTGACAGATTCCAAACATCCAGACCCGGTATGTGATACTCTAAGACGAAGAGACCGGACAGTACGGAGAATGTTGCTTATAGACTTGGTCGGTCACGGATGAGTTTACTCGTCGACCTGCCTTTATCTTGATCATACCTGGGCAGTCGTTACTTACAGCTAGTGCCACTGACGTGCTTATAGGTTAACCATCAGAAGATTGGTTCTGAAAGTGTTTCGGATTCGATCGAATATGATTATGTATAACATACTGCCAACGTATTGACAGGTCTTTAGAATCCCACAACGAAGGTGTCTGCCTGGGCAAAATGTGATATGACGTGCGTATATGATACGTACATGACATAGATTAAATGGTTGATTTAATCTAACGTCTGAATATACTAGCCGATTTAAAAATCGGAATATCAAATCAAGTGTTGATTTGATAACCGTATAGCTAATACACAGTTTTTAGTATGTTACCCCCCGATTCCCAAAGGAGTGGTAATGGTCACATGATTAGGCCCACGACGTATTTATTTGAGAAGGTCATTTCCCGCAATAAATACGCTAAGCATTGTAAGCAACATAAAGTGACACAAGAATAAACATGAGATTGAAATTTCCAACAACTATTTTATTACATTCAAGATTTCATAATTTTCAACTGATACAATATGTCTGAACAATAAACATAAAGATGAGGTAAAGAGCCTAAACATGTGGTATACTAAAAGGAAAACTATAATAACCGCGAAAATGAACAAAACTATTCATCCGCTTGAGATGTGAAATGAGAATACTCCTCGTCGACCACTTCTAAATCTTTTGTACAAATTCACCTGACGAACATTTCAGAAACAAAGAGATAAGTGGAATGTCTGTCAACGAACTAGCGCTCGGTAAGTCCCCAAAAAGGCATGAATGTGACATATAAAGGTATAATAACAGGTTGGAAAATGGTATCGTGAAGCAATGGACTAAATGTGATATGGTGATTAAACATGTCATTTAATATAAGCATGACAAATCTATGTAATATAGTAATTCTATATAACATGGTAAATAATGACAACTATATAAACATGACAATGGAATATGAGTATCGCAAACAAGTATGGTAATGGCTGTGTAGTATAGGTATAATGAACATGAAGTAAATGTTAATGTGTAAGTATGATTATTCTATTCTAACGTGGTTGTTTGTAGTTTGATAAAAAAAAAGTATGTGTGTATATGAGAGCAGTCCGTCATACTCCACGGGCCAAAAATATAGGAGTACAGGGCCCTATCAAACCCACGGGACAACAACACAGGAAATTCAGGTGAGGTGTCTTTTAGGTGAACTCTCGTCCCGCATCATACGTTCATTACCAACCTGCCCTTTATCCCGCGTATGTTAAAGTATAGATTATGCTTACAAGTCTTGCTCGAATTTATGAATAAGGAGAGTTCAAGTTCAAGTCGTGTTCAAGTATTCATGTCTGTTGGAGATAGTGCCCTCAGAGTCAATTATTGGATCACATGCACGTGATTGCAATGATTGAGGGGAGGACCTATCCCGGTAGGACAGTCTTACTCGAGATGATAGTATGCTATCTGGTTTATCTTTGTCATCGTGTACTGCTTTAGGTGACCTTACGAGTCGCTATTACACGTTGATAAAGCCCCTAGGATTCTTGCTTGACTTCCAGCAGTATGAGGGCGATCATATAAGTGGGAGCTGGGGTCTATAAGCACATCCTTAAATGGTCCCTAGTCGAGGGAGTTTCGAGACAGGGCATCGATTCTCCACAGTAGACTAGTGTATACAGTCGAGACCCCGACGAGGGGCGGTGGCCGGTCTCACAAGCCACTGGTGTCAGTTGGTTCACCTAAGATGTATACAGGTGCTCATTGGGTTATGAGTACACCGGACAGGACTCGCCGGGAACCTGCTAGTTGGAATATACCAGACGTCAGATAGCAGTTCCCAGGTGACATGTGTACAGGTTAGTTCATCGACCTGGGATCGTCATTTGTCTCGTGTGAGTTCCCACTGTACTTTGATTACTACCCTACCACGGCTCAAAGGAGTCGTGCAAACAGGTTTTAGTTGGGTACAGTCCCGAGCCACATGGAGGCAGTGAGCGGATCTGCAGGGGTTCGTCTCTCCCGGTATTGGGGGTGAGGTCGTGCTGTGTCTAGGAGAGCCAGAACATGAAAAGTCCTTGGCCAAGGCAGGAGATTTGCTGGTAGGTATTCCAGTAGTATCTCAGGGTGTTCTGGGCTACACTCCGACACGACTTGTACCGCTTTTGGGGGTCTGACTTTTACCAACCCCCTAGGCCCGCCATGCGATACTCATAGACGAACGGACCGGACTGTACGGATATTGTCACTGACAGGCTCAGTAGGGTGTCAGGATGAGTTCGCTCATCGACGTCCCTTTTGGTCAATACCTGGTTGCCCGTCACGTATTGGCTTATACCTCTGACGTGCTAGTGGTTAAATCCACAGCCACAGTATTGACGAGTCTTTAGAGTCCACCACACTCAGTTACTCAAGTTTCGGGCGAAACGCTGTAGAGGCCGTATGGAGATATGGCAGGGTTCGATCAGATACGTGCGGTATTGCACGGATCGTGATCGGACGGTTTTTACTAGCCGGCTTTGGCTTAAGCCGGATCTTAGTATTAGATAGTGTAGTTTTGTCTCTTTGCATTTGTGTTCAGTGGGAATACAAATGCGGGCATGTATTTGCAGTAGCGGGGTTTTCCTGTAATTTATTACGGGATCGGTTTTCTGGGGTTGCCAGTTTGCATTCCGTTCCGGCCGGTTTTCTTTCTTTCCTTCCTGGTCGGACTTTTCGTTGGAGGGTGTTAATTGCAAGTTTGCAATTAACATTTTGTGAGGGGTTTCTTTGCATGAGTGTGGCTTCATAATCATGATATTCCATTTTGGTCATTCTCTTGCATTTATGAGATGGTGATTTGATTAGGTGAGAAAAGAAATTGATGTGAGATTATTTTTGTTCATGCATCTTGAATTATTCCTTCTTGAATTATCATTTCATTTTTTCCCACCCAATTTAGTTTGGGCCGGCCACTATTCCAGCAAAGGTAGAATTGATATTGAGGGGTTTAATTTTGTGTGTGTTAATTTCCTTTCTTGATTTATTTTGTGGGCCCCCCCATTTTCTTTTGTGTATACTGTGAAGGGATTAATTCCTTTTTGGCATGGTTTTAAATTGATGCATACACTTCACACATCAGAAAATTCCAGTGAGCAAAATTCTTGCTTTGGCCGAGCTCCATCTTCATTTTTGCAAGCTCCAAATTCCCTCAAGCATCTATGAATATCTTAGTGCTAAATTCCTCCACATCATGGCAACCTCATAAACCCCAAAGAGATAACCTTCTACACTATTTCTATAGCAAGCCTTGGACGCGTCGGCTAGCCAACTTCGCGCCCGAGTTGCCTCGGTCAAGAGGCGGGAGCCCGTAAAAGATTCCGGCTACGTGGTGCCCTTTCCGACGAGCGAGGAGGTGACGGAGATCCGCGGGAGATCGGAGTGGAGACAAAGACCGAAGGACTCGGATCAGTCGGTATATTTCTCTACCCGTATTTTTCTTTGCTAGTTGCTAGGTTAATGGCCCGATCCGGGTAAAAAGTCCGCGGTGGTGCCGTTTTGCAAAGTTCGCAAAGTTTTTGTTTTCCGCATTTCCGGCGTCGGATCGACGGCCGGGGCGCCCCCGCGGGCTTACAATGGTATCAGAGCCACGCCGTTAACCTACCTAGCTTGCTCTAGTATGTTTAGTGCTCGATCGAACGAAAATCCCCAAAAACCGTATTTTCTCATGCTTCAGTTTTCTGTCGATTTTATTTTGTCTCAGAAAATTTTTCAGTACATTGCAGAAACATGAGAATGCAATTCTAAGGACTCTGGAAAAATTTGGTTTTGCGATGCTTCAGGACGACCGCGGAAGGGCGGCCAAACCCCTGGTTTGGCCGCGCTTCCGCGGTGGAAAGAAGTCCTTGCTGTGCGAAATTTTTCCAGTGGGCTTTTGGCTTGGAAATAGGGGTTTTGGGATATTCTTTTTGGGCCCAGTTTTTCTGTAAGTGCTACAGTAGTGTATAGGGCCCACTTGATAATATTTGTTCGATCGGATATTTTAAACATGCCAGTTCACAGTTTTTACATTATATCTGCGACCGTGAATGTCACTTGATCGGTAAATCCGGTCTAACTGCTATAGCCCGGTTAGACGGATTTGCGAACGTGATTTTCACGTTGATGTTCTGTGATTGTACTGTGTTGTTGCGGATCGGTCGTGGGGGATAGCCTGGTTGCAGTGGTAGTACAGTTCTGTTGTATTATGTACATTTGATATTGCGGGGCGAGCGTCCGACATGTGGACTGCCGTCACTGCCAGCTTGTATTATTATTTTGGGGCACGACCTGGTTGCGGCCGATGTACCCGTTGTATGTATATTTTACTTTCTGTACTAGGATTACCCCGCGGAGGGGTGCACGGATAGCCGGATTCTAGAGGGCAACAAGCCCGCATCTCATGGCATTGAGACGGAGGGGGCTTCACTCTAGAATTGGCGGGCTATTCGCCGCACTCGTAGGGGGTATAGGGTTGACCCAGGAGGGGTGCCCAAGTTACCGGATTCCGTGAAGTGCTGGGTGGTCCATTCACGTTGCTGAAGGGGGCTGCCTCGCTTCAGGTTTTGGCGGGTAACTTGCCGCACCCGTAGGGGTCTAGGATTTCATTGCACAGGCTATCCACACGACCAGGGGAACGTCGGGTTTCAGTAGCGGCTCTGTGAAACCCGGGGATCCCAGATATCTGTATTGATCTGTGTTGCTATACATTTCTGTGTTGCATTTTATCACGCCTTGAGCGAAATACTATATATTGGTATATATATTAGTAGATGTTGTATATGTTTTACATCCGCGCTAGTCCAGTCCCCGCTCTGTCGTTAGTTAGCTAACCTAACGGGTGATGACGGGACCCAGTGGCGAATGCGGATGGCATATACGTACATCAGTATATTTTCGTTCTTTGTGGTGTGATCAATTGATGAGACTGCATTGATTCGGATCAATGCAAGTTAAACAAACCTAATCTGATGTTGTTGGAACACTTTTTCAAAAAGCTGTTATTGCAAGGGCGTTCTCTTTTGTTTTGCACAGTGGTATTCATTTGGAATATCCTGCTCCTCAGTCGACGAGGCAAGGGCCGAGATCCCTTCACCGGGAGTGACCCCTTGGACAGAAGTTTGCGTCAGGGCAATAACTTCACTATAGCCGATTACTTTTGCTTTGCATCGTGGTATTCAGTTGGAATATCCTGCACCTCATTCTACGGGGAAAGAGCCGAGATCCCTTCACCGGGAGTGACCTCTTTAGCAAAGGTTTTCGTCACTATATTTTTAAAAAGCTATCCGTTCCTTCAGCGATATCAAGTTCATTACGTTAAAGGTTTTCGCCAGAAACCATTCGTAGCCCTCCGTCATTTCAGTTAAATATTTGGTAGTATTCAAGCTATGTATTTTGACCTCACGCCAAGGCATAGTGTTTGGTAGCTGCCGGGTATTTATCTGTTGCATAGATAGATGCGTTAGTTTGGGACAGTCGTACTACTATTTTGGCCTACGTCAAGGGTATGTACGGGTGGGTTCAAATTAACCAGGATAATGACGGGTAGAACTTGACATGTGACTTATGATATTTTGACCTCACGCCAAGGTCATAAGAGCATGGGGTAAAAATCCACATCGGGAGTTTCAAAAGTACTGAAACTTGCCAGATATGCGCATACCTTCTGGAGTGTGATACCGTGAGCGGATTCCGTCACGTTATCATGCAATGATAGTTGGATCCCGATTCCCACTGATGAGTTGGTTTACTCCTCGGGTTATCCCGGCTAATTCTTCTTTCAGGTTTGGGGAAGAATTTGACGTTACAGTGGGAGGTTTCCAGATTAGATAAATTGGTAACCATTCTGATCTAGGTTAGAGTGCACGCTGAGTGTTTCTTTTCTCTCTCTCTTTGGTAGCGACCATTGACCCGACCCTAGACTATGACTCAGTGACCAAGTTGACCGAACCTTCTTAACACTGGCTTTTGGATTGTCAGAGTTGCAGACCTCTTTGCCACTCCTACTTTTACTCTTTTCTCCGGGACACCCCGTATTACTACGAACGTCCACTTCCATTGGACAAAACCATCGTATGGTTATATACGAACTCGAAGGACTTCGAGGATGGTTTCCGGTTCTGGAGAAAACGAATAGGACTATTCAGTTGTCTTTTCCTTTTTCCTTCTCTCAGGTTGCGAGTACTCCTTGGTTTAGGAGTAGTACACCTATTACGCAAATTGGATAGTCTTCTTCCAGACCCTAGGCTGGTGCCGACCGGTAGGGAATGAAGAAAGTCAATTAGCCTAAACGGTGTACAGAAGGTATTAAGTTCAGACAAAGCAAGGGATTAGTAAGAGGGCAAAGTAAATTGCGACTGCTATTCATGACCAAACCATGTACTTCTTTGTCAATCCTAAATCACCTATGAATTAAGTACATTCGGTTTTCTTTTATCCTCACCTTCTCTCGCATTGCGAGTGCTCCTCGGATTAGGACAGTACACCCATTATGCTTTTTGGATAGTCTTCTTCCAAACCATAGGCTGGTGCCGAACGGTAGGGAAGGAAGAAAACCATTTGGCCTAAAGGGGTGTACAGAAGGTAATGACTAAAGACATGTAAAGGGATTTGGAGAGGTGGCAAAGAATTATACAGTTATAGTTGTGAATCTGGATAATGGAAGAGGCATTACTAAGAATACCAGGATACCCCATCGAAACATCTCAATGTTTCAGTTCCACTGTGTACTGTTAAAAGAAAACTGATTTCCCGATTAGACACTTACTCCAGGGTATGTATTTACCAGGTTGGATTCTCACATCTGTATGGTTTTACAGATGATGAGTGGGAGTAAGTTATTGGGAATTAGGTGACCATCCTCATTATATCGGGATTCGTTGTAATCGGTGATATTTGAGGAAGTCACCTGGGTTGTTTGCCGGTCGGCAAATATTTGGTTTTGAATATCCGTTGTTATGCACCAATTTCAAATTGATATATCTGTACGTCTATTTTTATAGAGTGAGATATACCTTTCTGAAATTATGTCTATGACATTTACCTATACCAGTGGATGGTTAGGTAAGGAGCATTGAACAACGGTGTAATTCTTCTTAACCAAAAGTACAGTTTTCAACCTACGACACACAGTGAAAGAGTCAAAAGACTCAGGGGACTTATACAGAGTATTGTATATTGTCCAGTGTCCATTAGGACAGAGGGGTAGGTCCTCGTACTATATTCTGTTTACTTTTAACTTCTCTAGTTCTTAGACATGTGTTTCGTAGAAACACAGGGTCTAAGTTTTGAGGAGTTATAGGTATAAGAATAAAGTAGAGAACCAGATATTGCAAGTATCGGGATTCTTCAAGGTGATCGAAGATGTAGATACTTGTGTTTGGTATTCAGTTGATAGTAATGTTTAAGAGAACCTGCTTCTCTTTCAGGTTACTCATAATTGGAAGCATTCCTAGGTTGAGTAACGCTGATCGGCCTCTTTCCATTTAGTTGACATGCACTGGAGACAGCTGCATGATTTGAATCTGGTTCAATTAAATCAGTGCCTCTGTTTCTTGGATATAGAACAGTTCATATCTTGACATTGTTAAGATACGGGGAGTTGTCCGGCTTATGCTTAAAACCAGACTCTGGACAACTCAAGGCACGTTTCAGTAGTGGCTGTTTGTGGGTTGACCCGGGCTATGACGAGGGTTGACTTTCTACCATCTGGAAGATCAATAGTGATATTGTTCTTGACTCGCCACAGTTTTATCAAAAATGGATTTTTTCAGAAAACAGTAGTGGGAGTATGGTAGAACTGGAAGTGATTCCAGAACCACAAACGATTACTGAAGATTTCATAAGAACCTAAAGATTCCATCTGGTTTGACATTCCATTGGCCACTCCGCAGATAAGGTGGGTAACCTCAGGCACCCGAGAGGTACTTCGGTATGCTCAAGGACGGTGGCAGGGAGGTTCTTGTTTACCCAGACTTGCCATTGCTGTTGTTCCAGGCTGCGAGACCCGGCGGGAGGATGAGTATAGCGTCGTTCTAAACTTGCTTTAGAAACGTACGTGTATATGACTCTGCCAGAGGGTTGTCGTTGTCAGTGGGAGCAGCGGAAGCATTGGTGGATATCAGGCTTATGTCTATTTATAGACTTAAGCAGATATAGCGGAGATAGATCATCTATTTCTGATGTGACAGTCAGAGGTTTGACTTCATCAGAATAAGGGATGGATCTGTTAAAAAGGTAGTAGGGTGTGATGTCCTGGTATTTGATGACATACACAGAGTAGGAAGTGATATTCCTATACTACGATCGGTTATACTTTGGTCGTCACACGGTAGTTTCTCCACATAGGATTTGGATATTATATCAGACATTCTGGTTACTAGATCTATGGTTTTAGATCTAGATTTGGGTGGTTTCCCAATCTGGGTACTTTGACCGCATTCTATGAGTATTTAGAATGGACGACTCCTGGCACGGTAGTGTACCTGCAGGTAATGGAGTCACCCTCTCTAAAGGTGTCTTACAGACTAAAGGGGAGAGGGACACGCATGATTGACAGATCACTTTCTTAGGCAACTGAGTCAATCATGAGATGTCAAGTACCACACCAGATGTTGTTCTTGCAGTAGGTGCAATAAGTTGATATTAATCCAATCCTGGAGAAACAGTCGGAAGCAGTTTTAGAACATAAGTGGATGTTCTAGGGATATGATAACGGTAGTCTTCTTCGGTAGACAGTTATCATTCCAGGCTTCCAAGGTGACCTGGATGGCAGAGTGGCTGTCAGAGTTATAGTTTTCCCTCTGACGAGGGGCAGTATTTTGGACAGGTGGTCCAGGTGGATACTGAGGGAAGGCATGGCGCAGGATACTGATTGAGTTCAGTTGACGATACAGTCTAAGAAGTTTGGATTTGGAGTTCACTTATGAGCTAGGTCCCATCAGACATCCACACGTTCTAAGACAGGTATTGCTCATTTCGGGAGATGGCTTTCTCCGCGAACATGGGATATAGAGAGACATAGAAAGAAACATCAAAGCGGATCCACTCACTGAGGCTATTCCTCGAACGCAATAGTTTCGCAAACGAGCTTTGTGAGACTGACTAGTAGAGGAGTTGGGTGTTCGGTATCACACGGGCTGTGAGTATACGACATCGCAATAATTAGCCTTGAGTGCAAGTGGGAGATTGTTGGAGATAGTGCCCTCAGAGTCAATTATTGGATCACATGCACGTGATTGCAATGATTGAGGGGAGGACCTATCCCGGTAGGACAGTCTTACTCGAGATGATAGTATGCTATCTGGTTTATCTTTGTCATCGTGTACTGCTTTAGGTGACCTTACGAGTCGCTATTACACGTTGATAAAGCCCCTAGGATTCTTGCTTGACTTCCAGCAGTATGAGGGCGATCATATAAGTGGGAGCTGGGGTCTATAAGCACATCCTTAAATGGTCCCTAGTCGAGGGAGTTTCGAGACAGGGCATCGATTCTCCACAGTAGACTAGTGTATACAGTCGAGACCCCGACGAGGGGCGGTGGCCGGTCTCACAAGCCACTGGTGTCAGTTGGTTCACCTAAGATGTATACAGGTGCTCATTGGGTTATGAGTACACCGGACAGGACTCGCCGGGAACCTGCTAGTTGGAATATACCAGACGTCAGATAGCAGTTCCCAGGTGACATGTGTACAGGTTAGTTCATCGACCTGGGATCGTCATTTGTCTCGTGTGAGTTCCCACTGTACTTTGATTACTACCCTACCACGGCTCAAAGGAGTCGTGCAAACAGGTTTTAGTTGGGTACAGTCCCGAGCCACATGGAGGCAGTGAGCGGATCTGCAGGGGTTCGTCTCTCCCGGTATTGGGGGTGAGGTCGTGCTGTGTCTAGGAGAGCCAGAACATGAAAAGTCCTTGGCCAAGGCAGGAGATTTGCTGGTAGGTATTCCAGTAGTATCTCAGGGTGTTCTGGGCTACACTCCGACACGACTTGTACCGCTTTTGGGGGTCTGACTTTTACCAACCCCCTAGGCCCGCCATGCGATACTCATAGACGAACGGACCGGACTGTACGGATATTGTCACTGACAGGCTCAGTAGGGTGTCAGGATGAGTTCGCTCATCGACGTCCCTTTTGGTCAATACCTGGTTGCCCGTCACGTATTGGCTTATACCTCTGACGTGCTAGTGGTTAAATCCACAGCCACAGTATTGACGAGTCTTTAGAGTCCACCACACTCAGTTACTCAAGTTTCGGGCGAAACGCTGTAGAGGCCGTATGGAGATATGGCAGGGTTCGATCAGATACGTGCGGTATTGCACGGATCGTGATCGGACGGTTTTTACTAGCCGGCTTTGGCTTAAGCCGGATCTTAGTATTAGATAGTGTAGTTTTGTCTCTTTGCATTTGTGTTCAGTGGGAATACAAATGCGGGCATGTATTTGCAGTAGCGGGGTTTTCCTGTAATTTATTACGGGATCGGTTTTCTGGGGTTGCCAGTTTGCATTCCGTTCCGGCCAGTTTTCTTTCTTTCCTTCCTGGTCGGACTTTTCGTTGGAGGGTGTTAATTGCAAGTTTGCAATTAACATTTTGTGAGGGGTTTCTTTGCATGAGTGTGGCTTCATAATCATGATATTCCATTTTGGTCATTCTCTTGCATTTATGAGATGGTGATTTGATTAGGTGAGAAAAGAAATTGATGTGAGATTATTTTTGTTCATGCATCTTGAATTATTCCTTCTTGAATTATCATTTCATTTTTTCCCACCCAATTTAGTTTGGGCCGGCCACTATTCCAGCAAAGGTAGAATTGATATTGAGGGGTTTAATTTTGTGTGTGTTAATTTCCTTTCTTGATTTATTTTGTGGGCCCCCCCATTTTCTTTTGTGTATACTGTGAAGGGATTAATTCCTTTTTGGCATGGTTTTAAATTGATGCATACACTTCACACATCAGAAAATTCCAGTGAGCAAAATTCTTGCTTTGGCCGAGCTCCATCTTCATTTTTGCAAGCTCCAAATTCCCTCAAGCATCTATGAATATCTTAGTGCTAAATTCCTCCACATCATGGCAACCTCATAAACCCCAAAGAGATAACCTTCTACACTATTTCTATAGCAAGCCTTGGACGCGTCGGCTAGCCAACTTCGCGCCCGAGTTGCCTCGGTCAAGAGGCGGGAGCCCGTAAAAGATTCCGGCTACGTGGTGCCCTTTCCGACGAGCGAGGAGGTGACGGAGATCCGCGGGAGATCGGAGTGGAGACAAAGACCGAAGGACTCGGATCAGTCGGTATATTTCTCTACCCGTATTTTTCTTTGCTAGTTGCTAGGTTAATGGCCCGATCCGGGTAAAAAGTCCGCGGTGGTGCCGTTTTGCAAAGTTCGCAAAGTTTTTGTTTTCCGCATTTCCGGCGTCGGATCGACGGCCGGGGCGCCCCCGCGGGCTTACAATGTCAAATTCAAGTATAGTCATATTCATGGTTCAGATCAAGTCAAGTTAAGTTCAAGTATGCATGTCAAGTTTTCATATTGAGTTCAAGTATTCCAGATTGAGTCGTATTAAGATCAAACCAATTCTATCATGTGATGGTTTAATCACAAGTCGTATAGATAAAAATAAATAAGTAGTTATAGAGCATGATATGAGATAAGTATATTATTCAAGTAACGTCCAAAAACAATGTTATAAATATATGATATGTATGACTAGTTAATCAAGTCAATTAAATTCACAATACAAACGAAAACATAGCCTTACCTGTTATACACACGTGAGTTTTAGTCTCGCCTAAATACGACTACCGGTTTGGGAGATATACTTATTTTTGTATCGTCGCGTAAAACAGATCAGAATCTGTTCAACACCATCACACATTTTTAAAATATAGTTTGGGTCAATTTCTATCAGGTTTCAAGTTACGAAGATTATTAGAAAATTGTAGGTCTTTCGATATACTTATCTAAAACACTAAGATTCGCGCGATTTAGATTACTGAAGCTCTAGTTATGACAGCGTTTAAAACAAAAATTCAGATTTCTGGACAGCAACTATATGTCATATTGTAAAGACTATATCGGGTTGTTACATACATTTCTAAGTAATATAATATACAGAAAATTATATCTCTATCAATTGTGTATCTATACATCTAAATTTTTTCACGAACGGACATCAGAAGTTCGAGTTATGTCATATTTAAAACAATGTGCGAATCAGGACAGATTCTGTCAAGATTCGTCGTTATAATTGCAAAGCAGTTTTCTATATTTTATGTCGGTTTTAAGTAAAAGCATAAAATTAAGAAAATCTATATATTTCGATGTAGATGTTCAAAACATCTGAAAACACTTAATTTGGATCAACGATTACAGAGTTATGGTCTCTCGAAAAATAGCCTTAATGGCAGATTTCTGGTTTTAAAAACAGTGAATAAAAAACTACATAACTCCTAAACCGTTATTCGGTTTAATATGACATTTTTACTGTAGATTTTTAATTCTATCTATTATCTATCCTAATGTTCCTAGAATTTTAAGAATTGAAAATTAATTTCTAAAAATTATTTTAAGCACAAAAATTATCTTGGATCGTATTTAAAGGTGACAAAACTACTGGATTTATTTGCAGCTTCGTTTTTCCCTTTTATACAACAAAAAAATAAATAAATAAACAATTATAAAATAAACGGCGCATACAAGTTATACTTCAAGTTAGGTCTCCTGATGTCAATATAGGGATCAAGAATTTTCGATAAGGTTCTACACCAAGAAACTTCTAATTACAAGAGAGCTTATTTATAGTTGTGTTATCGCACATCGTATATTTATATTCGGTTCATGATGTTCATAATTAGCGTAAAAGTAAATCTATGAAATAAAGGTATGTTATTTTATAAGAAAATAATAAATACACATGATGATTAAGTATAGAGAAACAATATTTTTGAACAAAGTATATATAATTATATTCATTTATATCTATACATCTATATTTATGCTTTTGATTAGGGACTACGGTCAAGGAAGTGAAATCATGGAGGAGACACAACAAGAGAGGGAAATAGTTGGAGAGAGAGAAGGGAAGGGACTTACGTACATAAACACGTATTGTCACCAGGTTTATCTATCCACCGATAGACTCGCGTTACTAGCGAGACCTTCTTAAAAACTTCTTCATGTTCTTCGTTTTCAAGGGGTCTACATGAAGGGGGAGAAGGAAGATGATAGATATTATGATGAATAAGGAAGAAGAGTGACATATAAAAAGAAGTTTATGCCCACTATAATTCTTATTAATTATATCTCATAACCATTCTAATTATTTTGGGAGTTAAAAGGAAAAAGAAATGAAATGACTTAACCAATGAGCTACAAAATTTTTAATGTACATATTTAACAAGAATTAAATATATGTCATACCTTAAAAAGAAAGTGAGCTTACAAAAAGAAAAGAAAGAAATTAAACTGAATTGTCTTGGCTTGGGTTTTAGGCATTGAAAAAAATTATAGAATGGATAAAGTAAATGAAGTGATAAAATAATATATTTAATAGAAAACAAAATATACCAAAAATAAATAATTACAATATTTTATCAAAGAAATGATACGCGAAGATATAGGAATTTTATGGTCGTTACATAAGTTATGGTATATGATATAAGTACTCTCCGCAGTATGCGATATTGAGATGATATGGATGGCCGGTTATGTATTTGATGAATGACATATGTATGTATATGATACATATACAAATCTCATTATATAATAATAATAATAATAATATGTTATGTTAACGCTATAAGTGGTGTGACCCTCTTTTTAAATATGGATGAGATAAGAGAAGAAAAGGAATGAATTCTATTTTTTAAAACCATCCATTTTTCTTCTTCTTCATCCTCTTCAACAAAAACTTGGAGCTTTCTACTCCAATGGAAAAGGTTGTCTTGGTGGGAGAAACTAAAATTCGGAGAGTACCAATTAACCCACTGACCTCCAACAGCACATAGCAAGCAACGAAGTGGAGTAACTCCTCAAGATGGAGGAGTTGAAAATAGGGCATCCCGGCATCACCGCGGATCATCTAGGATGGGACGGTCGGTGAAGGGACGCTTTCGGATGCTTGCGGAGTCTAGCACGAGTCCGGATTCTCCATTGGAGTATGTGAAGACGCTACAAAGGTTGTAGACTCTTCTCTTTACTCTCTATTTGTTTGTAGTTATCAATTGTTATGTTATTTGAATGATCTTTGTGATTAGAATGGGGTTAAGCTCGCATAAAAGTATTGTTATGCGATTCCGCCGCGGACGCGAGCGTCGCGACCCTAGTCCCCGTCCACTAACAGAAGAAAATCGGGATAAGTATATCAAATCGTCCCGGCTCACTTGTATTCACTCTTTTTCATCTAACATTTTAAATTAGAGTCCATATTCGGAATTAGGGCTTCAAATCTTTAATTGGCAATGGAATATGAGTTCTCTTCCTCAACCAGAAGTTCTCATTTGCAATTTTAGATGAAGAAGAGTGAATACGAGTGGATTGGGGGGTTTGATAAGCCTAGCCCGACTTCCTTCATTAATTGACTAACGGAATGAAATAAAAGGGCCAATGGGGATAGGGGGAGGGGTAAATGATGCAATTTTAATGTTTTTGGCGGATAATAAGTAATTATCAACTTTTAGGGGGATTTTTAGTAATCAGCTCAGTTTTGGAGGGACTTTAAGTAAAACCCAAAACCCAAAACCCAATTATTAAACACTGGAAGCAATTTATGTCATCTTTGTTCTTATAATGCAAACTCCAAAAATATGGATCTTGTCTTCAATTGACAATTTCTTTTTTTTTAATAAAATAATTCAATAAATATGATAAATCTTCCAATTAATTCTGGTGCAGCAACTGCTTGGGATAAATATTGCTCTATGGACACGGAGAAGTAGGTATCATGCTATTGGATTATTTAAGATTAAACGGGAGTCGGAGAAAACTCTAAATTTTATTAATGTGCAAAAACTTAATACAAAAAAATTGAAAAAAAATCTTCTTAAATAAACAAACCCTAATAACGCAAAAGTAAGAACAAATCCCAAAAATAACTTTAAAAATCCAAAAACAACAAAACTAGTGAAAATGTTCGCAAAATTAACTTTAGGGGTTCCATACATTCTCCAAATAACCTCAGGTTGCCAACAACTTAGATGGTCAGCAAGATACCAGCTTGCTGGCTCCCTAGCAGAGCTTTCAATGTCCTTCCGAAAAAGTATAGAAATAATCTTCTGACCGCTTGGATCAAAAGTTATGATATTCATAAGTTGACCCTAAATTCACTAACTCTTTTCTGCATGTCTGGAGTTGTCTCTATCTAAATGAAGCAAATGTATTTTTATAATTTGTTCTGCATCAAATTTTCTTATCACAAACTGTCTGCATCATCATTCTGATTGAACCTTTCTGTTGACTCTTTTAAATTCAAAATCCGAAAAAACCTGTCCAAACTTCTCTTCCCACCACCCTCCGCCAATATCTCTGTCATCTCTTCTATTTCTAGAGACATCTTTATAATTTTATTTAAATATCATATTTACTATTATAATTAGATACTCATGAGAGTATAACAAAAAATTTATAATTTTTTCATTTAAAAAATGTAAAAAGAAAGAGAAAAATCCGTGTGAGGATTCTAGAGTAAGAACATGCCATATCATTTTTTCTTATACATGTAATTGCTTTTATACCCTTCAACAATTGTCAATACAAAATATCCTCTCTTTGGATAATAAACAAACTTTGTAAAGTGAACAACTTTAATCAAAATGTCTTTGAACTAATAACCATCAAGAATCAAGAAAGGATACTAAAATCTACATGATTAACTTTTTCTAATCCATAGATCAAGCAGGATTTAATTTAACGCTGTATCTGCTATACTTTTTAGTGCACCACGTGTGTACAAAAAAGACTGTATTTTTAATTTCAACAGAAAGGTCAAGGCCTTTTTTTTGAATCACATGAAAGTCATTAAGGGGTTGTTTGGGGGAGAAGAGGCCCAACTTTGGATCAAGAAATATGTCAGAATTTCTAAGCAGCTTGTCTCCTAGAATTGCATTTCTTACGTTGTTTACAAGGAATCTGAATCATAAATGAAAAGTTCCCACTATTATTTTCTTATTTGTTTTTAGAGAAAGAAGGGTTTGAAAAAGGAAACAAGAGTGGAGATGAAATCTATTAGATCTTCTCTCTTTTTTTGGACGGGCTGACGTAAACGTCCGATTCTTGCACCCGTCTATTCCTTGAAACCAAACGGATGGATTCACAATTCCGAGAAACAAATACATAGCTATAGTTGTTGAGAAATTATGGTGAATGCCTTCTAGGGGTTTTGAAAAGTGTGGAAGTTATGAAATTATCACCCCACACGATCAAGTTTCGAAAATAAGAAATACCTCAGGTGCACGGCTCGTTGTGGCAGGTCGACAAGTACGGGTTGATCCACAGAGAGTGGGTTATGGATTAAAAGTTATTAATTCAAGTCGAGAGAAGAATGGTTTTGAGTTTGGTTGTCACGTTTGAAACACGAAATGAGAGAAAATACGAGATTATGGGATAGCCTGGATTTAGTTTTAGGTTTGGTTGGATTAGAGTTGGTGATGCCCCCACGGTTCTCAATTTTGATCAAGAAAATAAGCTCATATTCACAACAAAACACTTAAAGGTACGCGGTATTTATAGCATATTGTAAATGAGGCAAAAATAAATAGCCTTTGTATTGAACTTACATAGTGAAGTGGTCAAAATATAAGTCATATGTTAAAAAAGGGGTTTAACCACAAATTTATCAAAACGACATATCAAACACCTAAACAACACTTAGCAAATTCACTACCAAGCTTTTGCCTATCTGTGGCATTATCTAGTTGTTTAAAATTTGAAGAATGGGGTATATGCTATGATGTTCGAGCAATATACCATATAAACATTTCATCAAACATTTAAATGCTATAATTTAGCAATGAGTTTAAGCAAGTATAAAGATAGAATTTTAACTCCAAGACTGCAAGGGAGGAAGTTGAAATCATAGTCCATATGCTGAAGATTCAAATTTAACTATTGAAAGTTGCATAGCCTATGAATCATTTTCTCAAACACCTTGCACTCTTGAAATCAAGTTCATAAGTTAAGCATGATTTTGATCAAAATGGATGGATGGATGGCAAAACCAATCTTCATCCAACCTCATCCATTCCCGAGCAATAAAAAACTACTCACAAGCCATTATATAAACACAATAATGAATCATAATAAAAAGCTTTAAAAAATTAAAGGAAAACAATTAAGGAAGAAAAAGTGAGTAGTTTTTTTTCTTCAATTCATATATTTTTTTTCATTTTGTTAAACAAAAATAATAAAATAGTCAAAAGGTTATAAATTAATGATAGAGGATGAAATATGGTTTTTTTAATTAAGTATATGTTAGAGTATGCTGTTGATGTTTTACAAATATCTAAAATTGAAATACAGCAAAAGATTTAATTTGCATTTGATATGAATTAAAGATTTTTAGATAATTTGGTATATAAATTGATGTTATAAATATAATTAAGTGAATAAGAACTATAACAAATTAAACTGCAAAGCCAATAACTAAACAACTATAGCAACTAATAAGATATAAACAGATTAGATTCGTTGTTAAATTAGTTTATCATCGTTATGGAGTTCGTTGGTGCGGGTTATTGGCTAATGGGTTATGGAGTTCGTTGGTGCGGGTTGTTGCGGGCGTTCTTTGTGGGCATGGGGAGTTCGCCATCGTTAATAAGATCACTGGAGAGGACGGCGATTCTTACACCCGGTGAGTTAAAAGGGGCAAACTGAAATTCCCAGTTCTCTTCATTCTTCTTGATCCTCTCCGATCGTGTTCAAACTTCGCCATGCATATATGTTCGACCCTAGCTCCATCACCAACGAGCCCCTTCGTCACCACCGACAACGCCTGCTCCTTCGCCCTTCCCCTATCCTTTCTTCCCTATTTTTTTGAGAATGGATTTTCTTAATCGTTTTATTACACTGATGAAAAAGAGGCATTTTGATCATATTTTTTGCTTTGCTGAGAACTCAATGCAATTTTGATCATATTTTTTGCTTTGCTGAAAAATCTATGCAATTGTCACGTCTCTCTCTCTCTCTCTCTCTATATATATATATTGTTAACTCTCTTCTCTCTCTCTCTCTCTATATATATATATTGTTAAAAGGACAATTTTTCATAGTAAACCAAATTTAAATAATAATTATATAAAAAATACACTTTCAAAAATAATTTAAAAAAAATAGACCATTTTTCCTTCATAGGCGCCAGCTTAGCGGTGGCAATGGTGTGAAATAAAAAAAAATTTAGAGGCGCAGTTTGAAACGCGCCTATAATATTTATATGGGACGCATAACTGCGCTCCAAACAAATGTTATGAGGGGCGCAGTTTGAAACCGCGCTCATAACATTTGTATAGGACGCAGAATTGCGTCCTAAACAAATGTTATGGGCGCAATTTGAAACTGTGTCCCATACAAATGTAAAGGGCGCAGTTTGAAACTGGACCCATATAAATTTTATGGACGTGACTTCAAACTGCGCCACATAATATTAATAAAATCAAAATAATATGAATCTTTGTCATTATAAGGACTTTGTTTTCTTTTCGGCGCAGTTGCAAACTGCGTCCCAAAAAAACCTACTAATTCACGGGTCTGTGTTTTTCCAAGGTGCAGTTTGAAAGTGCTCCCCGAAAGAAAATACAATCATTCGTTTTTTTCTAGGGCGCAGTTGCAAACTACGCCCTAAAAAAGAAACATACTTATCCACAGGTCTGCGTTTTTTTTATGGAGCAGATTGAAGGTGCGTCCCAAAAGGAAACACAATCATTCACGGGTATGTGTTTTTCTGGGGCGTAGTTGCAAACTGCGCTCCAAAAAAACACATACCCGTGAATGATTGTGTTCATTATATTAAGAATTCAACCTCTTTCTCTCTATCTCGAATCTCACTATCTGTGCCGAGATTTCTCACACTCTCTTAGATCTCATCGCCATCACATTCTCTGTTTTTTTTACTCTCAGTTGTTAGCTTCGCTCTCTTTCAATATCGGGATCTTCATCTGCAGAATTTCCATCAATCGATGAAATTAAGAGGTGTATCCGTTACACCGTGTTGAAATCTGTATATACGATGATAGACTATTCTGATTATGAAGGAATTCTCTATCGATTACGAAGAGGTATTAACTGACCGATGAAGATCGATCGTAAAATCCTGCGGCTCTTTCACTTAGTCGTGTTGGATGCATCCCGTCTCCCCCTGAAAAAGTAACCCGTGACTACCATGGGGAAGCAAATTGTCGGCTCCACTTCTTTCAATCTATGGGTCTTCTTTTAATTCGCAATATCGAGTACTCCGCAAGCTCTCTTTACCGCATCTTTATGTACCGTCGGACTTTGTACCTCCTCGAACTCACTCAAGATTCCGCGCTAGGTGTTGAGACCCTTGATGCAATTACAGAGCGAATTAATTCTGTTGTTGCAGAGCTAAGTAACGTAGATGATTTATTTTAGAAATTTTAGTGATGAAGTATGGTATTGTTACCGTTCTTTCTATTTATTTTGTTTGTGTCATTCTCATGTATGTTGTGAATGGGTGTACCATGTATGTGTAATATATCATGTATGAACACGTGTTTGTGTCAGAGAGAATCGGCGTTTGAATTAAAATGAATTAAAGTGTTGTTTTGTAAAAAAATAATGGGAGAAAATCGGACAGCATCTCTTTTATAAATTTTGAATAAAATTCATGTACAAGCATAGTAAAATAATAATATCCACAGACGGAGCTAACTCAACGCCCAAATGACGGAGACTCAACGTCCAAACAGCGGAGACACAATCCACGCCCAATATACGATGCCCAAACGGCGAAGAATAATAAGCTGAAAATAATAAACAATATAAAATAAATAACGAATTTATCGCAATACAATACAATACGAACACTCATGACAATCTAATGAAGTCGTCACACCATCCCAGGTGTCATCCTCTTCGCTACAGGACGTTGAGACTGTGATGGTCCGGCTTCTTCGGCGGCAGGTGGCCAAGATGGCTCTGGCTATAATGGTTCATGCTCGTACTCAACGGGATGCTGAGACAGCGTCGGCTGTCTGAAAGTGTATGTTAGCACCACCATAGGGTTTTAGAAGCATCAAACATGCTATTTTTAAAATATTTGGAGTGTTAATTTACACTAACTAAGTTCTTTAACTAGATGATAAGGGTTTAAGCTAGATATCGTAAAAACTATAACTAAGAGATGGATGGCTACAACCTTTGTAGACCGTGTCCTTCTCTTCATAAGCTCTGTATAGTAGTCCACGCGACTCCACTGGGCTCCACTTGAAGAAGGTGCAACCTTCCTCCGATGACCTTCGTGCCAAAAATGATCCACCCGAAATCCGCCAATCCAAACTACCTCTTCACTAAACTCTTTATTGAAGATAACGCACCACATCAAAATGCTAAACTAATGTGGGATGGTGAAGTAGGGGTTATAAAAGCTCACCAGGGTTCTCACAAGCTCAATGATTCACATCACATGTGAGGGTTTTGAGCTTGGAGATGAGGTAAGTAAAGTGTAGAGAGCATGAGAAAGCAAGAGCTCAAGAAAAATGGCTAAGGCATGAACTAAAGCAAATGAGCAAGCATAGAATGGCCACTCATAGCTTACACACTTTTTGAAGTATAGAATAAATTTCAAATAAATTTATTGAACCATGCTTCAATAGTGCAAGCAAATGAATAAAGAATTATATAACCCATGCCTTGAACTATACCATAAATATCTCCACAATTTACACCTCATTTTCTATTTTCTAAAAATAGAAAATTCATGTCATTCTTCATTTTAATATATATATATATATATATATATATATATAGAGAGAGAGAGAGAGAGAGACATACGCACATCAAATATATATATACATATTAATATATATTAAGTAAACATAATTAGTGAGCTAATAATACTAGTTAACATATAATTATATCAAATATAAATATATATCAAATTATTAAATCAACACTTAATTTAATAATTTGGCTATATCATATATGATTGACTAATATTATATATCTGTATATCACATTATCAAATCAATACTTTATTCGATTATCTGATTATATCACATATAACCTAACCGATAATAGATAACCGCCAGATTAGAATACGGTATCATATACACGTATCTAATCAGGCCCCCGCACATATCAACATATCCGCCCTACTTCATATCGCTTGAACCAGGAAACTTCTGTGTGGGACTCTAAAGACTCGTCAATACGCCAGCAGTAGGTGATGATCACATCAGTCACCCACAAACCGTCAGCGGTGCTAGCTGGACATAACGGCTGTCCAGGTATTGAGCAATTAAAAGATCAATAAACAAGCTTGTCCAAACTCCCGTGAAGTCTATAAGTAACACTACCGTATAGTCCGGTCTCTTCGTCTGATATGTCATATATTGAGTCTAGGGATGGTAATGTCAGACCCCAGTAACTTGATAAGTCATGCTGATGTATGGCTTATAACGGTTCGAGAAACTACTGGTAACTCTTACCAGCAAATCAGAACAATAACCATGGCCAGGGACTTCCAGTTATAGCTAATCGAGCAGAGCGCAATATCAACTCACTATACCGGGAGAGACGAAACCCTTCCTCTCGCTCATTGCCTCCATGTGACTCGGGACTGTACCAAAAATCCACATGTTTGCATGACTCCTTTGAGCCGTGGTAGGGAGGAAATCAAAGCGCAGTGGGAGCCACACAAGGCTCTATGACGATCTCGGGTCTACAGACTAAGCTATACCAGTATCACCAAAGAACTGCTATCTGACGATAGGTATACTACTGACTAGGAGTTCTCGACGAGTCCTGTTCGGTGTACCCATTCTCTAATGAGCACCTGTGTACAATCTATGATATCAAACACCAATGGTTGTGGGATCAACTATCGCCCCATACAGGATCAAGAAACGTACACACTAGTCTACTCTGGAATATCGATGCCCTGTCTCGATATCCCCTCGATTAGGAACTGTTAAAGGATATGCTTGTGGACCACCCTAGCCCCATTAATATGATCTGCATCATAGTCCTGGTAGTCAAGTACATATCCTAAGGGCTTTATCAACATGTAAGGGAGAGAGTATAATAATACCAGTCTATATGTTAAGATAAAAACAACCAGATAGCATACTATCATATCGAGCAAGAAAGTCATCCATATATATGTTCAAGCATCCACTATATCATACAATAATGACTTCTAGGGCATACATATCACTAACAATCTTCCACTTGCACTAAGGCCGGTTGTTGTAGTATCTCATACCCAACATCCCAAAAAGTCTCTCGATTAGCATCTGGAGGAAGGCCTTGGTAAGTAGATCCGCTGTGTTATCCTCTGTGTCAACTCTCCTGACCTTGATCTCCCAGAGATCAACTATCTCCCTGATCAGGTAATACCGCCTAAGAATATGCCTGGATCACTGATGAGACCGGTGTTCCTTGTCCAAAACCACAGCTCCATTGTTATCATAATACATAGGTATTGGATGCTTAATGGATGGAACCTCACCAAGTGCATCTCATGAACTTCTTTATCCAGACAGCCTTTTTGTCAGTATCGTTGGTAGCGATGTATTCTGCCTTCATCGTCGAGTCTGCTACGGTATCTAGCTTGAAACTCTTCTAACATACCGTCCCTCCACTGAGAGTAAAGTCAAAACCTGAGACCGATTTACAGTCGTCCTTATCACTTTGGAAGCTCGAATCGGTAAAGGACCCCATCTGGAGTTCATCGTTACCATACACCAAGAATATTTCTTTAGTCATTCCCAAGTACTTAAGAATGTTCTTCACTGCTTTCTAGTGGTTTTCCCCAGGATTTGATTGATACCTGCTCACTACACATAGTGAGTAAGCAGCATCCGGTCTGGTATATAACATCGTATACATGATTGACCCGACTGCCAAAGCAGAGGGTATCTCTTGCATGCGAGCTCTCTCCAAATCAGTCTTTGGAGAGAGTGATTCTTGAACAAGCGGGTAAATTACCATGCTTAGAATCTTCCATACTAAACCTCTTTAGTATGGTGTCAATGTACCTAGATTGGGACAATCCCAATCATCAGTTTAGATCTATCTCTATAGATTTGTATCCTCAGGATGTAGGAAGCATTACTTAGATCGTTCATGGAGAACATGTGTGATAAGAAGAGCTTGACCAAGTGTAGCATAGGAACATCGTTTCCTATCAAGAGTATGTCATCCACGTACAATACGAGGAAGACAACCTTACTCTCTACAACCTTTATATATATATATATATATATATATATATATATATATATGGTTCATCTATATTTTTGATAAAGTCAAACTCTATGAAAGCTTCGTCGAAACACATGTTCCACCTCCGTGATACCTGGTTTAATCCGTAGATTGATTTAAGCAGCTTGTACACGCTTCCGCTGCTCCCACTGTCTACGAAACCCTCTGGATGTGTCATATACACGATTTCTTCAAAATCACCATTTAGAAAAGCGTTCTTGACGTCCAACTGCCAGATTTCATAGTCATGGTATGCAGCAATGGCAAGTAGGATCCTGATGGACTTAAGCATAGCGACAGGAGAAAAGGTTTTATCATAGTTGACAAAAAACCTTTTGTTACAAGTCTAGCTTTGAAAGTCTCAACTTTTCCATCTACACCAATTATCATCTCAAGATCCACTTGCTCCCGATGGGTTTTACCCCTTCAGAAGCAACTTCCAAAGTCCATATTTTGTTTGTGTACATAGATTCCATGTCGGATCACATAGCATCCAGCCATTTCACAGAGTCCCTACTTATGATGGCCTGCTCGAAACTAGTTGGGTCATCATTTTTCATGATGCAATCCTTGCTCTCACCGTCTATGAGAAAATCGTAGTATCTTTCAGGTGGATGAGGAACCCTACTAGATCTGTGGAGTGGTTGAAGTTCGTCGGGGACTGTTGAATCCTCCGGTTCCACCAAATCGTTAGTTATAGTTTGTGTTGCTGGAACTTCTTCCAATTCTACCTCATTGCCACTGATTTCTTTCACAAAAAGAAATTCCTTTTTTAAAAATGTGGCATGTCGAGAAACAAACACCTTTTGTTTCTCGGTGTGGTAGAAGATATTCCCTCGCGAATATTTAGGATATCCTACAAACTTACATAGAACTGACCTTGTCTCGAACTTGTCTTGATTTTTCTTTTATCATAGGCCGGACAACCCCATATATTAACTCATTTAAGAGATGCTCTCTTCCCATTCCATATCTCATATGGAGTGGTAGGCAACGGATTTGGTCGGAACTCTATTCAATAGGTATGCAGCTTTCTTATGTGCATAACCCCATAAAAGAAATGGGCAACTCAGCAATACTCATCATAGAGCGCACCATATCTAATAGGGTTCGTTTTCTCCGCTCTGAAACTCCATTATGCTGTGGTGTATACGGAGGAGTAAGCTAAGAGAGAATCTCATTCTCTTTTAAATAGTCTCGGAATTCCATGCTCAAGTATTCTCCTCCCCGATCAGATCGAAGGACTTTAATATTTTTACCCGTCTGGTTCTTAACTTCGTACTTATATCCGTTGAATTTCTCAAAAGATTCAGATTTTTGTTTCAATAGGAACACGTGTCTGTATCTTGAGAGATCATCGGTGAATGTAATGAAGTATGAGGAGCCAATCCTTCATGTGTAGACACAAGACTGCATACATCACTATGTATCTGTCCCAAGAGTTCATTAGCTCTTTCTCCATGTCCAGCAAACGGAGATTTGGTCATCTAGCCTTTGAGACATGATTGACAAGTTTCATAAGATATAAATTCGAACGGATTCAAATATGCATCCTTATGCAACTCAGCCAGTCTTGTCACATTGATATGACCTAGTTTACAATGCCACACGAAGTCTTCGTTCATTTCTGAACTGTTCCTCTTGACTGTTCCTCTTGTGTGTATTCTGTATACTTAGAACTGTAGTTTGATTTAAAACATATTTACCATTATACAACGTACCATACCTAATCAACACTTGATTTTGGAAAATGTTCATAACATTATCCTCTAATGTGAAATTATATCCTTCTTTAGTTAGCAAAGAAACTTATATAATGTTGCACATCATCTTTGGTATATAGTAACAGTCGTTCAGAATCAATGTATTACCTGTTGATAATACTAGGTGATATTCGTCAACTGCTTTGGCTCCAACAATTGCACCATTCCCTACTACTAAAGACATATCACATTTTCCCAGTTCTCTACCTACCTTTAGCCCATATAACAAATTACATACGTGAGATTCTGATTTGGTATCTAATACCCAGGACATAGAGCAAACTGAGAAAAAGTTCTTGGTAACGAACACCCCCAAAGACGATGCATCAACATACTTATTCTTCGTTTGGGTTACGTGGGAATCCAGATATTCCCCTATTCTTTCCTCAAACGTATGACAATCACAAGATAAAGCGGAACCTAGCCCAGTATAATAAGTGGGTTCGGTCAGTACATCCATATTATTATCTTGATTAAGGCGTGTTATTGGTCGCTACCAAGAGAGAGAAGAATAATCACTTTACGTGCGCTCTTTGCAAGATTAGATTGGTTATTATCTTATCTAATTAGGATGGCTCCCACTGTTTTTATCAAATCTTCCTTCAAACTATAAAAGGAAAGATTAGCCGGGATTAATTATATCCTACTAATTCATTAACTGGCCAGCCAGGCCAGTGTCGGTACTCCGAGGGAGGTTCCCCGTGTTTTCGCATGGACCTAAATAAAATAAACCTTGTTTCCCTATAGGCATAACCCTGTAGACACCTTTCTAGTCACCTACTGAATTAGCTAATTGTAAAGTGTAAGACTCTCTCAGGAGTAACTCTTACTCGCAGTGAGTATCGGGATCCAACTATCATATAAAAGATATGCAATTTTATTGCAAATTTCAACACTTGAAATTACTAATATTGTTTTTACCCCTAGCTTCCTATGACCTTGACGGATGCCAACAAATCATAGGCCGCTAGTCAAATTCAACCCATACATTTCTTGATTGAATTAAACCCACCTGCACAACACTTGACGGAGGCCAACAAAGTCGCACGACCACCCTAATCCAATCGCATCACATGCTGCAGATAAGCACTAATTAGCTACCGCACACTGCACCTTGACGGAGATCAATAAACGCAGCACGAATACTAAATAGTACTTATCGGAAATGACGGAGGGCTACGTTGGTTTTTAAGAAAACCTTTAGCGTAATGAACTTGATATCGTTTTAGAATCTAGTGATTTTGAAAATGAGTGTTTTTTAGGCTTTTGCTAGTTTCGCTAAAGATGTCACTCTCTTATCGAATGAGGTGTTGGATATTTAGGAATGCCACTATGCAAGGTAAGAACTAGAGAAGCTATCAAAATACAAAACCGAGTGGGTTGTAGCATTTTCTAGTTTCGCTAAAGAGCTCACTCCCGGTGAAGAGATCTCTGCTCTTTCCTCATCGAATGAGGTGCTGAATATTCATCAAGGAATACCACTATGCAAATCAAGAACTAGAGCTATTCTTTTTTGAAAATATCGATTCCACAATATCTTTAGGTTTCTTTCTTTTCATTAATCTCATTAATGAATTCCCATCATTTAATATTTCCTTAAACATCATAGAAATATGAAACGAAAATAGAGCGTACGCTTATACCATCCACATCGCCACGGGATCCTGTCATGCAATATTAGGTTACTTAACTAACGGCAGAGCAGGGGGTGGACTAGCGCGGGTGCAAAACATAAGCAACGTTTATTATATATTGTATATATAACACAGCATTCGTCTCACGCAGTTATATGATCTCATCACAGAACCAAGCAACAGAAGATAACATATGAAATATTGGATATACTAGAAGGTACGTGTTTTAAATTTAGCCAGTAATGAAAAACATAGATTCCATGGTCGTGATGAATAGCCAATCCCGTATCCCTAGACCCCTACAAGAGCGGCAAGTAACCCTGCCAATTCTAGAGTTAGGAGACCCGGTCTCGACTCCTTGAGATGATCTCCCTGTGGACTCTAGAACCCGGTCACTTGTGCTCCCCGCCTTGGGTCTATCCTAATGCGGAAAAGTAAATAATATACTTCAATGGTGACATCATGCTCAACCCGGAAGTGTCTCAATAAAACAATATTACATACAAATTTTACATGAATGAAAATTGAAAACTCTCATCTCACTTAAAACCCCAGGCTATTCAATCACGACGATCCAATAAAACATATCAGCAACACATAATATCATATATCATCAACGTAAGTAAATACGCGTATCCTGAATTCCGTTGACATATAGCAACGAGATTTGGGATACCCCATATATTACATTTACGGTCACAGAAAAGAAATAAAAAACTATAATAATTAGAATCCGCATTTTCCTTAGACAGCATAAGCCCGGAATATCTCATGTTCCGGATTTCATGCCTAACCGTATAAACCCCACATTTTAGTCTCATATCAAAAACTCTTTTCAATAACTTAGTCGAGTAATTCAACAAGATTCCCGACTACCCGATCGAATACTCGTCGAAAACTATAGTAGATGGCCGCATCCCCGATGTCGTCGATCAAGTGCACTTAGGCGGAGCACCGTGGCCGCGAGCACCTAAGTGGATGCTTTTGGCAACGGGGTTCTCCTAAAGTCATTTGGTCGGGGCTATGGGGTATGGCTACGTAGTACAGTTATTCGGCGAGTATTCGCGTACGATACGCGATTGCGACAGAGTTTTGATCCGAATCGAAACTTCGTGGCAATCGATCAATAGAGACTAACTTGCTAGATTTACAAACAAATTAGTTTTCATAAAACCAATTTAATGTGGACCCTAACTACTACATCCATATCAAACTTAAATCCGAAACGATGTAATAATTATGACTACGATACTCTCCGTATTAGCCCTTTCACAAAATTAACATCACACGCAATTTTGGACTAATCAAATATAACCTGAAACCCCAAAACCAAGCCAACAGAACACCAAACAAATACAAGACCAAACAGAGGATGGGGGGCTGGCGACGCCGGTAAAAAGCCCAATCTCGCCAGGTTAATAGTGGATTTTTGGTCTCATTTTTTCCCCCAGTGTTCTAATTACATCATATATAACATTCTACAACTATTTAAAAAATTGTAGAGAACTTTTGAAAATCAACAGAAACTTAGGTTCATCGGGTTACAATTTCGGATTATTTCGGTTTCGTAATTCTAATTATATTGTCTAATCTTCTAATTTTGGCTCTGAAATCATGAAAGTGTATGTTATCACCACCACAGGGTTTTAGAAGTATCAAGCATGCCATTTTAAAATTTTCGGGGTGCTAATTTACACTAACCAAGTTCTTTAACTAGATGATTAGGGTTTAAGCTAGATATCGTAAAAACTATCTCTTCGTGACCTTCGTGCCGAAAATGATCCACCCGAAGTCCGTTAATCCAAACTATCTCTTCACTAAACTCTTTAGTGAAGATAACATACCACATCAAAGTGCTAATCTAATGTGTGATGGTGAAGTAGGGGTTATAGAAGCTCACTAGGGTTCTCACAAGCTCAATGATTCACATCGCATGTGAGGCTTTTGAGCTTGGAGATGAGGTGAGGAAAGTGTAGAGAGCATGAGAGAGCAAGAGCTCGAGAAAAATGGCTAAGGCATGAACTAAAGCAAATAAGCAAACATAGAATGGCCACTCATAGCTCACACACTTCTTGAAGCATAGAATAAATTTCAAATAAATTTATTGAACCATACTTCAATAGTGCAAGCAAATGAATAAAGAAATATATAACCCATGCCTTGAACCATACTATAAATATCTCCATAATTTACACCTCATTTTCTATTTTCTAAAAATAAAAAATTCATGCCATGCTTCATTTTAATACACACACACATACACATATCAAATATATATATATATATATATATATATATATATATATATATATATATATATATAAAGTAAACATAATTAGTGAGCTAATAATACTAGTTAACATATAATTATATCAAATCTAAATATATATCAAATTATTAAATCAACACTTGATTTAATAATCCGGTTATATCATATATGACCGACTAATATCATTTATCTGTATATCACATTATCAAATCAACACTTGATTTGATAATCTGGTTATATCACATATAATCTAACCGATGACAGATAACCGCCAGATTAGAATACGGTATCACATATACATATCTAATCAGGCCTCCACACATATCAACATATGTGCCCTAGTTCGTTTCGCTGAACCAGGAAACTACTGTGTGGGACTCTAAAGTCTCGTCAATACGCCAGCAGTAGGTGATGATCACATCATTCATCCACAAGCCGTCAGCGGTACTAGCTGGACGTAACGGCTACCTACGTATTGAGCTATTATAAGATCAACAAGTAAACTTGTCCAAACTCCCATGAATCCTTTAAGTAACACTACCGTACAGTTCGGTCTCTTCGTCTGATATGTCATATATCGAGTCTAGGGGTGGCAATACCAGACCCCAGTAACTTGATACGTCGTGCCGATGTATGGCTCATAACAGTTCGAGAAACTACCGGTTACTCTTACCATGGCTAGGGACTTCCAATTAGAGCCAATCGAGTATAGCGCAACATCAACTCCCTATACCGGGAGAGACGAAACCTTTCCTATCGCTCATTGCCTCCTTGTGACTCAGGAATGTACCGAAAATCCACCTTTTTGCATGACTCCTTTGAACCGTGGTAAGGAGGAAATCAAAGCACAGTGGAAGACACACAAGACTCTATGACGATCTCGGGTCTACAGACTAATCTATACCAGTGTAACCAGAGAACTGACATCTGAAGATAGGTGTACTATCAACTAGGAGTTCTCGGAGAGTCCTATTCGGTGTACCCATTCTCTAATGAGCACATGTGTACAATCTATGATGTCAAACACCAATGGTTGTGTGATCAACTATCGCCCCTTACAAGGTCAAGAAACGTACACACTAGTCTACTCTAGAATATAGATGCCCTATCTCGATATCCTCTCAACTAGGAACTGTTAAAGGATGTACTTGTGGACCACCCTGGCCCCACTAGTATGTTCTGCATCTTAGTCCTTGTAGTCAAGTACATATCCTAAGAGATTTATCAATATGTAAGAGAGACAGTATAATAATACTAGTCTACATGTTAAGATAAAGACAACCAGATAGTATACTATCATGTCGAGCAAGAAAGTCCTCCATATATATGTCCAAGCATCCACTATATCATACAATAATGACCTATAGGGCATACATATCACTAACACTGTCTTTGTCTACGTCGTGCATACGTGATAGGAATGGCAGGTGCGGACATAGCCGGTGGAGGCATGGGTGGTGCACGCACGGGCGACAGAGGCACGGGTGGTGCAGACACTACCGGTGGACGTGTGAATCTTTGCCTCATCATCACACTCCTGATCAGGGACTTGATGTTTATAAAGCAGCTCGCTGAGTCCCTGGTGCCACCAATACCCTTATCAGCTATATCCTCCAACGCATAAATGGTATGGACCTATATTGATGGTAAATAAGATAATGAATTTTATAAAAATAAGATTTAAGTTTTAAAAGATTTGATATAAACTTACCAAATCTCTCTCTGTCGGTCCTCAAGGCGTATATAAGGTGGGCGGAAGGGAGGCTGTGATGACGAATCTGCGGGTAATCATCCAATATCAAGAAAGCTACTGATCTATCAGTATACCTCGCTGTATCTCATCGACTTTGTGGTGTACCCGATCATACCATTGACCTACCCAAATCTGATACTCCATGAGCCAAGCATCTCCAACTAGCGCTCTACCCTATCGCGGTGTGTGATCCACCGTGCCTGGTATGCGCCGCTTCAAACCAAACTGGCAAAGCATATGGTCTGGCACGTGCATCTGAATAATATCATTGCAGACAATCGGCGTCTACGCACGCCAGAAGCCGGCGCCTGCAAAGCATAATGGATGTAGAGTGCCCATCAGGTCATGTGTATATGGTGTCCACGTAACTGCTGCTACCTCTATGACATCGAACTCATTACGGTAGAAGCGGGGGCTGCGATTTGGTATCACATCCCATGACCTGGGCATATTCAACATATATAGAGATTACACACAAGTTAATATTCCCAAAAAAACTTGAAATTTGAAATATGCGTATATTTTCAATTACTTACTTACTGGCATCCATATGACCATTGTCCATCTAAAGTGAACTGTGTCGTAATGTTTAGGTGACCAGTAGAGAGATATGTCTATGACCATATCTGAAATACAATACGATAGAATTACATTTTATGTTGAACATCAATTTAATTACGCAAAATTAGTAGAATACGGTTTTAAGTATTGTATATCTAAAGAAGCTTCAAACAGCCCCCAAAACTCTTCTGCTCCATCAATACAGCCATCCTCAGCTCGTTGTAGAGGAATGACAGAACTGCACTCCCCCATGATAAAGTGGCACACTGGTCGAGATCAGCTAAAAGAGACAGCTGGGCAAGACTAACTCTGCTCTTACTCCTATCCGGGAACAAGCGAACCCCAATCTGATATAAAATTTAGGCTTGTGCGTGCTGCTCGATCGCTGCAAGGGTAGCATCCATTGCAGACTCAGCACTAAATGCCTCCCGCAGCCAACTTAAGTGGATGTTACTGCCTCTCCTCTGCCCAACAGGAGGAATCCTACCCAACAAGCTGGGACACAACTCTGAACAATCATGGACATACTCCACAGCAACCACCTCTCCGTCTATAGGCAGACCAAGCAGCACAACAACATCCTGAAAGGTGATAGTTATCTCATCAACTCTAAAATGAAATGTACAGGTCTCTGTTCTCCATCTATCTACCAAAACCGTAATCAAGTCTCTATCCAGACGTATATACTCTAATTTGTATAGAAGATGAAAGTCTGCCTATTGCAGCTCAGCCTGGACACGGGCATCTCCAGCTGGGATCCGACTGCTCTGGACTGAGTGGTTGTCACGCCCCGCTTCCCAGTGTACGGCGAAGGGGACGCGGCGAGGTCCGCTACGTATATACTCAGAAGTACATACGCTAAGCGTATCTAAGCAATATAGAAATAAATACACAAGAGATAAGAGTATAAAAAGAACAGCAACTTTTATTTATTAACATTCTTTGTACAATACATGGAAAGGAAATACAACTGAAATAAAAAAGCCTAAACATTGGCATAACAGGAAATGAAAAAGTGCTGAAAAGAAAAGTGTACAATGAAGTTATACTGCAGGGTCTTCAGCAAATTGCTTCAAGTCTTCCTGTGATGGCTCAACTTCTGCAGGGTCCAAGTCACCTGACGACATTCAAAGAAGAGAGAAACATAATGTCGTCAGCAAACAGATCGCTCGGTAACTCCCAAAGGTAAGAGGGAAGTAGAGAAGACAGAATAAGAAGACACATTTTAAAGTATAAACTATTGTTGTAATGTTATGTTAACGCTGTTGTTTGTAGCTTGGTACAGAAAGATGCCGGTGTATACGAGGGGGGTCTCTATATGCTAGAGACCAGGGCAAACGGAATGTACAAGGAACCGTTAAGCCACGGTACAACAGCAACGGAATATAGGTTAGGTTTCTTAATCTGACCACCTCGTGCGACCTTTAACACTTTCCGTACCAATCTACCCCTTAAACCCCGTAGTGTTTTAACAGTATTGTTGTATTGTATTGTGTAAGTTGGATGACTGACCAAAACCATGATATCAGTAAACGGATTGTATCAGGTAATTGGAATAACGGAATAATAGATGTATATCTATGGTTTGATTCAGTCAAATTGAATAAATTGTTAACTGGATTCAGGGATTCATGTGTTCATATTGAATTGGAATATTAAGAATATAGATTGACTTGAATCATATTCAAGTCAGAATTAGTCAGACTCAAACCCGAGTCAGACTAAAAGAAAAGTAATTTGAAGTTCTATAATTGTTAGAGTCCTTATTGTAATTTATAGAACTTGAGGGGGTTTTATGTAAAAAGTACTATTGTATAGTTTTCAAAATACACCTCAAGTATTTATTATTCGTCCTTATAGTTATAATGAGTGTGAATTTTATTTGTGTTATTCTAGTGAATATATCCTAATAAAAGTATTAATTGATTTATTTGAAATTCATGGTATTTTAATGTAACTTTTAATCTTGTAATTTTTTAAAAAAGTGGAAACTTTATTTTATAATAAAATAGTTGTTTAAATGATAACTAGATATATATTAATACAAGAATAATTTAAAATAAATATTTTATTTTCCAAAAATCTCATTTTTCTTAAATGTCATATTTTAAACCTTTCGAGACCGAATGCTCCTTGCGGAGGTCTGAATCTCGCACTACTAGCCCGCTGGTGCACGATGAACCGTACTATCTCTAACGGGTTCCCCAAAGTTGGGTTGTAGCGACGCTTTGCAAAGGTTTAATAAATACTATTCATTTAGAAAACGGTTTTATAAAGATAAGGTATTTATTTGTAAAAAGATGTCAATTTCCGTATTTTAGTTCTGGGGTTTCCTAAGCCAACTAGCCTATTTCTAAGGTCTAAACGACAAGTCATTAGAAGGCTCAAATCGCCTCTTCACCGCCAATTGCGGCCAGATAAGTGCCAGGTAAGTGGGAGGCTGTCCACTACAAGTAGTGGCCCTAATTAAGTAACCACTTGCCTAGACACCGCAAAGTCAGGTTTAGATAAACGATCGATGTCCATGACATATCGTATTTTTTTTAAAAAAGATTTGTTTTAAAATTGAACACAACTTAGAGCTTTCAGAAAAGGTTTATAAAGAAAATGGTATTTTAGTGAAAAGTCTTGTATTTTCGTATTCTAAGTTTTGACATTATCAATTAGGATTATATTTGTGTGTGTATAGAGGTAGGTCATTACCTCGTGACTTATTTTAAGGTATAGTGAAGTTTAGGGGTTAAATATGATAAATTAAACATGAGGGTATTTAAGTGAAAGAATACGGTATTTGCAAAAGTTATCATTTCATGTGTGAAAACTCATTCAAATTGATTTCTACTAGTTTAGTGGCTAAGATGGAGATGTTTAGGAATGATGGAATTGATTACAATAAGAAAAATAAACTTTGTGGTATTATTGTGAAAAGAGTACGATATTACAAGAAAACTATCATTTCATGTGAGAAACTTTGTCCAAATTGATTTTTATGTGATTAATAGTCATCATGAATATGTTTAGGTGTTATGGAATTGGTGACATGTGAAATTTTGTAGAAAAACCGAATCGGAAATCGGTTTGTTCCGATTTCCGTCGAGTTTCATAAAGTCGTATTTTTTAGAAGTAGAAGGAAGAAAAGAACGGGACTTACAGGCTTCGATCTATACTAAAGAGTATAGAAGGACAAGGTGAGTGGCCGAGGCTTTGTATCGTCGCCGGTTGCTTCAAAGAACGTCGCCGGAAATCCGTCAGCGCTTCGCCGTGAACTCGGTTTCAAAGCACACTTTTCTTGTGGAAATTTCAAGAGAGAAAATCTAAGGTTTTGGGATGAGAGGGTAGAGGGTAGGGGTCTATTTATAGGATAGCTAGGGTAGGGTAGGTGAAAGGTTTTCTTTATTTTAAAAAATTGAAAAATTAAAGAAAAAATCATTAAAATTTGTATTAAATAGGATGTATTTATCATTTGAGAACCGATCCAATAAATTGGAGTTAACAGGGGAGTTGGGAAGTCGAAAAGGCAAACTTTTCGTTTGGGACCTCGGCCGTCCGACAGAGTCCGGCCGGCGGCGCCGGCCGACTCGGCCGATCCCGGCCGAGTCCGGCGACGGTCGGGTGCGGGGTTCTCCGATGAAGACTTTGGCATACTCCGTTTTTAGGGTTTAGTTCAACATTTGGGAGTATGTCCTGTGGACTGTTGGGCTTCCAAGAATTTTAAAAGAAAAATAATGTGGGGCATGGGATTCGAACTCTGATGGCTTGGTTCAGCAGTGCAAGGTATTACCAATGAGCTACAAGCTCCTTCTTGTAATTATTGTAGGAAAATAGGTACTTAAAATGATATCAGCAACATTAAATACTCCAAGTATACTTTAAATTTAAATCAAATTTATGTATACAAAAATTGGGGTTGTTACAATCTACCCTCCTTACAAAAATTTCGTCCTCGAAATTTACAACTTTTATTTGAGGACTAGTTTACAAAAAGGTGCGGATATCTTGTACGCATTTCATCTTCCCTTTCCCACGTGGATTCTCCTGGAGTGTCTTTTCTCCACATTACCTGAACCAAGTTAACTTTCTTGTTCCGAAGTGTCTTCACTTTCCTGTCCCGGATTTCCACAGGTTGTTGCTCACAAGACAAGTCGGGCTGTATAGTGAGCTCGGAATGATCAAGTACATGGCTGGGGTCACTCATATCCTTCGGAGTTGGGATATGTGGAACATGTTATGCACTCCTTCTAATGAGGGTGGAAGCGCTAAACGGTACGCCACTTCACCGACTTGTTCGAGTATATCGAACGGTCCAATATATCTCGGATTTAGCTTACCCCGTCTTCCAAATCGAATCACTCCGCGGTTCGGAGATATCTTCAAGAATACATGGTCTCCTGGCTGGAACTCCAAGTGTCGTCTCTTCGCATCAGCCCAGTGTTTCTGTCTATCTTGGGCTATGCGCATTCTTTCCCTGATAGTACGAACCACATCAACGGTCGCTACTATCATCTCTGGTCCAAGAAGTTCCCTATCTCCGATGTCGTCCCAACTTAATGGTGATCGACACTTCCTTCCATATAATGCTGCAAAAGGTGCCATTCCTATGCTTGCTTGGTAGCTGTTGTTGTATGCGAACTCCACAAGATGCAGGTGATCTTCCCACGATCCTTTGAAGTCTAGCATACACGCTCTGAGCATAACCTCCAAGATCTGAATAGTTCGTTCCGACTGACCATCTGTTTGTGGATGATAAGTCGTGCTGAAGTTCAGACTTGTTCCCAAGCTAGCTTGCAGACTCTGCCAAAATTGCGATCGGAACCTGGTGTCACGATCGGAGACAATGCAGACCGGTACTCCATGAAGTCTCATAATTTCCTATATGAGTTCATGGGTATCAGAGATAGTACATTATGAAGTGTTTAAATCTTAATTAGATTATTACCTCCATGTACTTCTTTGCTAGTGTCTCAGTTGATTGCCTAACTCGAAATGGGATGAAGTGAGCCGACTTTGTGAGTCGATCCACAATGACCCATATCGCATCGTTACCCTTCGTGCTGCGAGGAAGAGCAGTTACAAAGTCCATCATGATGTGCTGCCACTTCCATGCTGGGATTGGTAACGGTTGAAGTAATCCAGCAGTCCTGTGATGTTCAGCCTTTACTTGCTGACACACCAAACATTTTGCGATGCTTCTGGCTACTTCACGCTTCATTCCATGCCACCAATAGTTCTGATGTAGATCTTTGTACATTTTGGTACCTCCAGGATGTACTGAATAGGGAGAGCTGTGAGCTTCTTTCATTAACTCTTCCCGAACAGGACCCTTTGGTACACACAATCTGCTGCCGTATCTCAAAGATCTGTCTTCATGGATGATGAAATCTGTTCTGAATCCATTCTCCACTTGTTCTCTGATCTTTTGCAACTTAGCATCGCTGGCTTGAGCTGCTTTGATCTGATTGACAATGGTTGATTGAACTTATAGATTCATCAAACTTGAAGTATCACCTGGCATGACTACTTCAATCTTCATCTGATGTAAGTCTTGTTGAAGCTTCTACTGAGCGGTGAGATTCATTGATAATGGTTGGCGACTAAGAGCATCAGGTACTACGTTCACCTTTCCTGGATGATATTGCAAGTTGATGTCAAAGTCCGCCATGAGTTCTAACCATCTTCTCTGCCGCATATTCAACTCCTTCTGAGTAAACACATACTTCAGACTTTTATGATCTGTGTAGATGTTCACTCGTTCACCAAGTAAGTAGTGGTGCCAAATCTTGAGGGCAAAGATGACGGCTGCTAACTCCAGATCATGCGTCAGATAATTGCGCTCATGAGTCTTCAATTGTCTTGAAGCATAAGCCACAACCTTACCGTGCTGATGTAGAACACATCCTAATCCCTTACCGGATGCATCACAATGCACTTCGAATCCTCCAGATTGATCCGGTATGACGAGAATAGGTGCAGATGTCAGTCTTGACTTGAGTTCTACGAAAGCTTGCTCGCATGCTTCTGACCACACAAATTCTTCATCTTTTCGTGTGAGCTTGGTCAGGGGTGTTGCTATCTTCGAAAAATCTTCAATAAACCTTCTGTAATAACCAGCTAAACCCAAGAAACTTCGAATATCCTTCACTGACTTTGGTGTAGGCCATTCGCTGACTGCTGAAACTTTTGCTGGATCCATAGAAATTCCTTCTCCTGATACGATATGTCCAAGAAAACCAACTTGATTTAGCCAAAACTCGCACTTGCTGTACTTGGCATAAAGCTTATGTTGTCGAAGAGTTTCCAAGACAATTCGTAGATGCTCTGTATGCTCTTTCCGATTCTTAGAATATACTAGGATGTCGTCGATGAAGATGACAACAAACCTGTCTAAATACTCCCGGAAAACTTGGTTCATTAGGTTCATGAAGATTGCTGGTGCATTGGTCACTCCAAATGGCATTACTAGAAATTCGTAATGTCCATAGCGAGTTCTGAAAGCTGTTTTGTGAATATTAGCTTCCTTGACCTTCACTTGATGATAACCTGAACGAAGATCCAATTTAGAGAAAACACAAGATCCACTTAGATGATCGAATAAATCATCGATGCGCGGAAGTGGATACTTGTTCTTTATAGTGACTTCGTTCAAGGCCCTATAATCGATGCACATTCTGTATGAACCTTCCTTCTTCTTTATCAGTAGTACAGGTGCTCCCCAACTTGAAGTGCTGGGACGAATCCATCCTTTCGCCAGTAATTCGTCCAATTGTGTTCGAACTTCCTTCAATCCTTCCGGACTTAGTCTATAAGGTGCTTTGATCACCGGTTGTGCTCCTGGTACTAAGTCAATACCGAATTCAAGGGCTCGATCAGGAGGCAAACCTGATATATCGTCAGGAAATACATCATCAAACTCTCGAACTACCTCTGGTCTTGATTCTTCCTCTGCTTGAGCTGCTGCAACTACTGCTTCTCTTGGCTTCGCTTTGTAGGTACTTGGCTCCAGTGTACGGTCTCCACTCTTGAAATAGAAGACCGGATGGTCTGGAATCTCGAATACTACCCTCCTTTGATGACAGTCGATGGTAGCATAAAAGGTTCCAAGCCAGTCCATTCCTAGAACCACATCGAATTTCGGTATGTCCAGTACCTTGAAGTCAGCATAAAACTCTCGACTGCAGACGACGACTGGACACAGGCTGTATCCCATAGTTGCCTTTAGAACGCCATTTCCGGAACTGACGTTCCAGCTGGATACAAGCGGTGAGACTGGAATCGCATGGGTTCGGACAAACCGTTGCGACATAAAGCAGTGGGATGCTCCAGTATCAAACAGTGCAAGTGCAGGTAGTGAAGCTACTAGGGTTGTACCTAAGGTATGTGGGATAGTTTTAGGTATAGGGAAAGTGTGTAGGTAACCAGAACTAAAAGATAAGTTTGAGAAGGAAGCTTACCAGTAATGACTTGGCCAGTGGCCTCAGCTTCTTCCACAGACATCATAAAAGCCTGGCGCTTTGGCACATTCCTCCTGGCCTGAAGAGCATTCCTCGAAACGTTCCTTTGAGCTTGATGGAACTGACGAGGAGGTGGTGCAGCTTGTGGTCCCCTGGGTGGTGCAGGCAGTGCAAGTCTTGGAGCAGGTGCCTGAAGGGCTGGTCACTGCGGATAGGTATTTGCTGGCCTGGGTGCAGCAACTGGGTTCTGTCTTTAAGGACAAGACCCAATGTCGTGAGTAGCCGAGCCTCAGACTAAGCAAAAGAGGTTGGCTCGACGGCAGTCCTTCATCATATGTCCAGCTCTCTTGCAGTAGGTGCAAAAGGCTGGGCTAGGACGATGGGTTGGTACTCCGGGTCGTCTTGGCACGAAAGGTGGTCTGGACGAAGCTCCACCTGCCATCTGGTTGGCAGGGCGTTTGACTCCTGCAGACTGAGGTCTGCCCCTCTCTTTTATTACTGCCTCATAACTGCGGGCAGCTTTTAGAGATTCCTCATGAGTCAAAAACTTTCCTGTGGCTAAAGCAGCCTTAATCTCTGTGTTCAAACCTTGTTGAAAACGACGGGCTCTGATCTCGTCCGTCGGTATCAAGTGTACCGCGAATCTGTTTAAAGATTGTGTTAGCTGTGTAGTATGTGATATTTAAAAATTGAACTATTATGACATATCTTACCGGCTTAACATAGTGAACTCAGCATCGTATTCATCTACTGATTTATCCCACATTGAACCCTGTTGTAGATGAATAAACTGCTGCTCCATTGCAAACCTGGCAGTCACAGGGAAATATTTCGCGTCGAACTTCTCGCGAAAGGTCTTCCATTCAATCGGCTGTACCAGACGGCTTTCTTCCGCCTTCCACCAATTGCGAGCATTATCCGTGAGCTGTAGTTTTGCAACACGGACCCAAGCGTTGTCTGGCACTTGAGCTGCTGCCAGATCGTCTTCGATGCTTTGTGCCCATTCTTCCGCTTCAAGAGGGCTTCCTTTACCAGAGAACTGCTTGGGATGTAAAGCCCTGAATTGCTTTACTCCCGGCGCATCGGTCTCAGAACGGTTCAGAAGTTGTTGCTGTCCCTCGAGAAGACTGCGGATCGCCTCAAATAGCATCGTTTGCTCAGTGGGTGGTGCAGAAACAGCTGGTGTAAGAGGTAGTGCTGAAGGGGTGTTGTTGACGTTGGTGCTGGTGTTGTTCGGGGAATCCATAACCCTGAAGGAAAATTTGGGTTAGGACAGATTCAAATACATGATAAGATTTAAGGAATAGAAATTGCAAGATTCAAGTAATATGAATTGTAAAGAATGTTTAGTTGCTGGTTCTTGTGTTATATTGCTTAGGTTGTTCACGCAGACCAGAACTGCATGATAGGGATTCATACAGCTCAGACCTGCATGGGCCACCAACAAAACATGTCACACCCCGCTTCCCAGTGTACGGCGAAGGGGACGCGACGATGTCCGCTGCGTATATACTCAGAAGTACATAAGCTAAGCGTATCTAAGCAATATAGAAATAAATACACAAGAGATAAGAGTATAAAAAGAAGAACAACTTTTATTTATTAACATTCTTTATACAATACATGGAAAGGAAATACAACTGAAATAAAAATGCCTAAACATTGGCATAACAGGAAATGAAAAAGTGCTGAAAAGAAAAGTGTACAATGAAATTATACTGCAGGGTCTTCAGCAAATTGCTCCAAGTCTTCCTGTGCTCAACTTCTGCCGGGTCCAAGTCACCTGACGACATTCAAAGAAGAGAGAAACAGAATGTCGTCAGCGAACAGATCGCTCGGTAAGTCCCGAAGGTAAGAGGGAAGTAGAGAAGAAAGAATAAGAAGACACATTTTAAAGTATAAACTATTGTTGTAATGTTATGTTAACGCTGTTGTTTGTAGCTTGGTACAGAAGGATGCCGGTGTATACGAGGGGGGTCTCTATATGCTAGAGACCAGGGCAAACGGAATGTACATGGAATCGTTAAGCCACGGTACAACAGCAACGGAATATATGTTAGGTTTCTTAATCTGACCACCTCATGCGACCTTTAACATCTTCCGTACCAATCTACCCCTTAAACCCCGTAGTGTTTTAACAGTATTGTTGTATTGTATTGTGTAAGTTGGATGACTGACCAAAACCATGATATCAGTAAACGGATTGTATCAGGTAATTGGAATAACGGAATAATGGATGTATATCCATGCTTTGATTCAGTCAAATTGAATAAATTGTTAACTAGATTCAGGGATTCATGTGCTCATATTGAGTTGGAATATTAAGAATATAGATTGACTTGAATCATATTCAAGTCAGAATTAGTCAGACTCAAACCCGAGTCAGACTAAAAGAAAAGTAATTTGAAGTTCTATAATTGTTAGGGTCCTTATTGTAATTTTTAGAACTTGAGGGGGTTTTATGTAAAAAGTTCTATTGTATAGTTTTCAAAATACACCTCAAGTATTTATTATTCGTCCTTATAGTTATAATGAGTGTGGATTTTATTTGTGTTATTTTAGTGAATATATCCTAATAAAAGTATTAATTGATTTATTTGAAATTCATGGTATTTTAATGTAACTTTTAATCTTGTAATTTTTAAAAAAAGTGGAAACTTTATTTTATAATAAAATAGTTGTTTAAATGATAACTAGATATATATTAATACAAGAATAATTTAAAATAAATATTTTATTTTCCAAAAATCTCATTTTTCTTAAATGTCATATTTTAAACCTTTCGAGACCGAATGCTCCTTGCGGAGGTCTGAATCTCGCACTACTAGCCCGCGGGTGCACGATGAACCGTACTATCCCTAACGGGTTCCCCAAAGTTGGGTTGTAGCGGCGCTTTGCAAAGGTTTAATAAATACTATTCATTTAGAAAACGGTTTTATAAAGATAAGGTATTTATTTGTAAAAAGATGTCAATTTCCGTATTTTAGTTCTGGGGTTTCCTAAGCCAACTAGCCTATTTCTAAGATCTAAACGATAAGTTATTAGAAGCCTCAAATCGCCTCTTCACTGCCAATTGCGGCCAGGTAAGTGCAGGTAAGTGGGAGGCTGTCCACTACAAGTAGTGGCCCTAATTAAGTAACCACTTGCCTTAGATACACTTGTCTAGACACCGCAAAGTCAGGTTTAGATAAACGATCGATGTCCATGACATATCGTATTTTTTTAAAAAAAGATTTGTTTTAAAATTGTACACAACTTAGAGCTTTCAGAAAAGGTTTATAAAGAAAATGGTATTTTAGTGAAAAGTCTTGTATTTTCGTATTCTAAGTTTTGACATTATTAATTAGGGTTATATTTGTGTGTGTATAGAGGTAGGTCATTACCTCGTGACTTATTTTAAGGTATAGTGAAGTTTAGGGGTTAAATATGATAAATTAAACATGAGGGTATTTAAGTGAAAGAATACGGTGTTTCTAAAAGTTATCATTTCATGTGTGAAAACTCATTCAAATTGATTTCTACAAGTTTAGTGGTCAAGATGAAGATGTTTAGGAATGATGGAATTGATTAGAATAAGAAAAATAAACTTTATGGTATTATTGTGAAAAGAGTACGATATTACAAGAAAGCTACCATTTCATGTGAGAAACTTTGTCCAAATTGATTTTTATGTGATTAATAGTCATCATGAATATGTTTAGGTGTTATGGAATTGGTGACAACTGAAATTTTGTAGAAAAACCGAATCGGAAATCGGTTTGTTCCGATTTCCGTCGGGTTTCATAAAGTCGTATTTTTTAGAAGTAGAAGGAAGAAAAGAACGGGACTTACAGGCTTCGATCTATACTAAAGAGTATAGAAGGACAAGGTGAGTGGTCGAGGCTTTGTTTCGTCGCCGGTTGCTTCAAAGAACGTCGCCGGAAATCCGTCAGCGCTTCGCCGTGAACTCGGTTTCAAAGCACACTTTTCTTGTGGAAATTTCAAGAGAGTAAATCTAAGGTTTTGGGATGAGAGGGTAGAGGGTAGGGGTCTATTTATAGGGTAGCTAGGGTAGGGTAGGTGAAAGGTTTTTCTTTATTTTAAAAAATTGAAAAATTAAAGAAAAAATCATTAAAATTTGTATTAAATAGGATGTATTTATCATTTGAGAACCGATCCAATAAATTGGAGTTAACAGGGGAGTTGGGAAGTCGAAAAGGCAAACTTTTCGTTTTGGGACCTCGGCCGTCCGACCGAGTCCGGCCGGCGGCGCCGGCCGACTCGGCCGATCCCGGCCGAGTCCGGCGACGGTCGGGTGCGGGGTTCTCCGATGAAGACTTTGGCATACTCCGTTTTTAGGGTTCAGTTCAACATTTGGGAGTTATGGCCTGTGAACTGTTGGGCTTCCAAGAATTTTAAAAGAAAAATAAACTAAAAATAATGTGGGGCATGGGATTCGAACTCTGGTGGCTTGGTTCAGCAGTGCAAGGTATTACCAATGAGCTACAAGCTCTTTCTTGTAATTATTGTAGGAAAATAGATACTTAAAATAATATCAGCAACATTAAATACTTCAAGTATACTTCAAATTTAAATCAAATTTATGTATACAAAAATTGGAGTTGTTACAGTGGTCAACGCATATAATCACCTGATCACTCTGCCAATTACAAAAAAATAACTTGTATCACTAAAGTATAAATAACATATGTGTTTAAGAAAATAAAATTACAAAGTTTTACCAGCATTACTGCGACGTTAGCCGACCTGTGAGCATCTGTCATGTTATCGGTAAGTGGATCATCAAACTCAACGAAGTTATTGTTAACACATGAATTAGTAATCCGCTACCTATCATTCTCATCAGTAAGGACATGTGCAATTCGCATGCTATTTTGTGCTTGAATCTCATCCTCATTACTGGCATCATCATCATCATCACTTTCATCTCCATTATGTTCCAACACTGCTAGATCCATAGCAGGTACATCGGTTGGATGTACGGAACCAACATTGGGGACTTGCATGGTACTTGATGTTCCGGCTTCATACCGACGAAATCCCGACCTATCGTCTGCAAACGGTGTCCATCTTATATTGTATTCCATATTGTATGACTGTATGTGCTTGATATTTTGGGGCATAATATTGAAACCGAAACTTGGCGCTGGCATGCAATTAAAACCGAAACTTGACGGTAACATGCAATTATAACCGGGCGGCATTACATAAGAACTGCACACAAATTTATGAATACTTAGTAAGTATAGCATACCTCCACTATCAATAAATAGTGATACGCTAAATGTATATGTAGTGTAAAAATATGTAAGGTAATACTTACTTCGTAAACTGCCAATTTATTGGCGTCCCGCTTGATATGTCTTCACCTACGTAATTTTGATGTATATACTATTCATCATTGGTGGGAGACATAAATCCGGTAAAATCAGCATAATATTGAGCATGCTTGTCATTTCTCCTTACGGGTATTGCTCGGATGCTCGAAAAGAAGGATTAGGCATTTCAGAATAAGGTTCGGACAGTTGAGTGGACGTAAATATCTTCTTCTTCACAAACAGCTCGATCGATTTCGATTCTGATGCAAGCATGACTTGTGGATCCACATCATCGGATACTTCAATAGCGGTATATTCATGCTCCGTCGGCCATTTGCATATTAAAGAGATATTGAACCCCGCCGGATTAATTTTGGTAGCTTTGTACAATACTCGGGACAACTTGTTATATGTGCTACATTTCTTGACTCTAGTCATCTTAGTTTTCCCCCCGATATATTCAGGAATATTATTTTTTCCAATCGTTAATAGACCATCGACATAGCAAACTAGATGGATGTAGTTATCCATCATTTTTCCACCTACCAGAAATATTGACACACCTTGAGAGTTCTAATCAAACAACCTATTTATTTATCTTCACAATTATACTCAACTAATTACATAAAATTACAATAAAATTCATATTTATAGCATGTAATAAGTTGCAAGAATTTGTATCCTACTCATTGATCCATCATAAGTAAAATCGAGGAAAACTCATAATATATACCCAATTTGTTTGAATTGCTTACCCAATACGAACTTTTAACCAATTTTTATTTTGAATTATTTTAAAATAAAATTAAGGTTTAGCTAACCTTTGAGATACTCACAGTGGTGATGACTATGGTGAGGATGAAGGCGATTGTTCGCCTGTGAATTTCCACCTAAATCTACACAAGCGAGAGACTGTGAGAATTAGAAATCTGAGCGAGTGAGAGAGATGAGAGAGAGATAGAGGGAGAGAGAAGATCAGAGAGAATCCAGAGGAGGATCAGGGGGAGGTTGGGGAAGGTTGGAGTAGGGAGGTGGGTTGAGAAAAATTAGCCTTGGGGGGGGGGGAAGGGAGAGAGAGCACAGAGAGAAAGATCTAGAGAGAGAGAGAGCGCGCCCGAGAAAGAAAGAGATAAGAGTGAAGTGAGGAAAGAGGAAAGGGAGCATAGGATATTTTAAGTAGGGGAATGAGCTCATTTTTAAAGTGCGTCCAATTATTTTTGACTAAAATTTTTAGAGGCGTAGTTTGAAACTGCGCCTATAACATTTGTATGCGGCGCACTTTCAAACTGCGCCCCGTACAAATGTAAATGACGCAATTTGAAACTGTGTTCCATACAAATGTTATGGATACAGTTTCAAACAACACCCCTAATTTTTTTTAATTTTACGCCAGCACTTAGCAGGCGCTGACGTAGCGCCTACGAGGCAATAACTGGTGTCTTTTTGTAATTATTTTTGAAAGTGGTTGTTTATATCGTTATTATTTAAATTTGGTTTACCATAAAAAAATTGTCCTAATTAAAAACATACAATTTGTCTGATTCCATTCTTTGTAATTGTGAAATAGTTGTTCTTTTTTCATGGCATAGATGACTTGCTCTACTGATTTCAATTGGTTCTTTAATTATTTATATATTTAATTTTTTTTTCAAGAGATTTTATTTAAGAAGATTTGATGACATTGATCATATCAATATGTATGAGAGAGTGAAAGAGAGAGTGAATGGGAGGAAGGAGTTGGGGATTGAGAAGGAAAGAAGGAAAAAAAGGAAATTAGTAAAGGAAAATGAGCTATGGTGATGCCATCCCTATTGATTCAAGGGGCATGGATGATGGAATTGAAGGAAGAAGAAGAAAGATGGGACAAAAACTGACACAATTACCTATGCTAACCTATGACTTATTATAATAAAATATTGCTATTTTAAAGTTGAATTATAATAAACATCTGAATAACCCAAAAAAGTTAGGGTTTTTTTCGAAATAGGGTGATTAGTTATGAAAATTAGTAAAATAGGATAGTTTAAATTATAATTATGTGGATAGGACGGTTTGGGAGCATACTGGTTACAAAGCGGGTTCTTGAAACCCGCTAATTATATTTTAAAAGTGAAGACGGGTTCTCAGTACTCGCCCTTCTAACATCCGCCTCATCCCGTGCCCCACTCTATCCCCAACCCCCTACCTACTCATGCCACCCAACCTCAAAGGTGGAAATCCATACCATCCAACCCTACCTAACCCCACGCCCTACCCCATCTTTCCCACCCTACCCAGCCCACCCCTCATAGGAGAGGGTGAAAGGTTATGCTAACGTACTGGCCATCATTCGTGGCCGATTGCGGAACAAATTTTTTTCTATGAGTGTAAACTTGGCGCTAGAATAATCCTAAACCAGATTTATCATAAACCTAAATAGCTACTAAGGAGTTCTACCTATTACGATAGAAACTTATACCATGAGGCTCAAGTCCTTCGGGTCTTCACTCCTCTCCTTTAGTGTACTCCTAGTGGCCTCCATGATTGTAACATTTCAGAAAAATAAAATATTATTTTTGGAAATTTTTATAATTTAATAATAAATATTATGAATATTTTGATAATGCGGTATAATTAAATACCGATAAATTGGGAAATATTTGGAAAATTATAGAAATTACGGAAATGAGGGTGTTCTATTTGATTTAAGCAAATTAAAATTCTTATGATTTATTTTATTCCATTTTAATGCTAATCGCGATTAAATATCATTAATCGCGTATTAAACTCGATTTGTGCACATGACATGCACCAAGTCATTTTACACATTTGTTATATTTTCTAACATAGCTTTTTCATCATTTTCAAGCATGATTTGGGTTTTAATGAGAAGAGAAAAGAAAAGAATAAAAAAGAAACGAAAAAGGAAAAAGGAATAAAATAAAGGGTATGGGCAAGAGAGAGAGAGGGGGGGGGGGGTGAGGGGTCAAACCTTGGTCTTGGTCTCATTCCTCTCTCATTTTTGTTGGGTATATGTATGCCCTAGAGCCCTTCATTGTATAGACTATTAGGGATGTGTATGTACAAGACAATCTTGCTTATGACAGTACGCTATTTGGTTTGTCTTTATCTTAAACGTGTGATATATTTTACTTTGTATTTATATACACATGTTGATAAAGCCCATAGGGTGTTTGCCTGACTACCGGTGTTGTGATGGCAGTCATACTTGTGGGAGCTGGATAGTCAATAGGCACATCCTTAAATGTCCCTGGTGGCAGGAGTATCGAGACAAGACATCGATACTCCAGAGTAGACTAGTGTATACATATCTAGACCCTGACGAAGGGCGATGGATTGGTCCCGCAACTATTGGTGATATGCACTTAAGATTGTATACAGATACTCACTTCATGTGAGTACACCGGACAGAACTCGCCGAGAACTGACTGGATGGTATTATACCTAACGTCAGATAGCAGTTCTCAGGTGACATGTGTGCAGATAGTCTGTTGACTTAAAGTCATCATTTGTCTCGTGTGAGTTCCCTCTGTGCTTTGATTGTTACCCTACCATGGCTCAAAGGAGTCGTGCAAACAGGTTTTAGTTGGGCACAGTCCCGAGCTACGTGGAGGCAGTGAGCGACTGTTAGGGATTCGTCTCTCCCGGTCTAGGGAGTTGATATCGCACTGTGATCGGTTGGTCATTACCATAAGTCTCTGGCCTGGGCTGATTGAGAATTACTGATGGACTGATCAGTAGATTCTCGGATGGTCTTGAGCCATGCCGGCACGATTTGTACGGTTATTAAGGGTCTGACGTTCACCACCCCTTAGACCATACATGCGATACTCTTAGACGAACAGACCGGACTGCGCGGATATTGTCACGGACAGGCTCAGTAGGAGTTCGGATGGGTTTCCTTATCGGCCTTCTTATCGACATCTACCTGGGGACCGTTACGTATAGCTAGTGCCGTTACGGTCTGTGGTTAAACCCACTGCTAGCGTAGTAGTCGAGTCTTTAGAGTCCCACACAGAGATTTCCCTACTCCAGGCGAAACGATATAGAGGTCGTACGGTTTTACAACAAGGGTTCGGACGCATACGTGTGTTTACACACGTACGACGTTCGGACAGTTTTTACTAGCTGGTTTTGGTTTAAGCCAGATTCTAGTATCAGGTTATTGGATTTATACAGTCTAAAGTTTTTCCGTGTTTTTACGGATAGGTGGGGCGTTCTCGTAATTTTACGGGAAGCTTCTAGAAGCATGATGACTTGAGGGTTTAGGTGGCATTATCATTAAATGCAATTGTGACTCATTTTGTGTGATTCATCATGTCATTAATACATTATTAAATGCTTAATGACTCACATAGTGAATCACTCATATTGAATTAATGTAGCATGATGAATAATCTCATTTATTCATTTATTTGATTAATCATTATGCTTCATATAATTCAAGTGAGAAGCAGTATCATTATCATTATCATGTTCACCTTCTCTCTCCTCAACCTCACTCTCTCTTCAAACCCTAATCCTACCACTCATGAGTTGAGATCAAGTATTAGAATAGACTAAACAATCCATAACCTAACTCTATATCATCTAAGTTCCTTTGATTAGCAACTAGAGAAACTTAGTTACCTCAAGCATAGAGGTGAAGCTTGGATTAGGGTTCTCGGGTAGATCGTCTATCACGGAAAGGAGGCCGAGGAGGAAGTAGAGATCGAAAAGACGAAGGACACGATTCACTAGGTATAATCTCTTTACATAGTAGCTAAGAACTTCTATGGTTGTTGTTAATTATAGTTTAGTAAAGATCTTCGGTTAGTCGATATTTGCTTAAAGAACAAGATCGTTTTTCAAATTTCCTCCTCCCCACAACTCGTGGGGTGTTGTACATCGACTTACAGTGGTATCAGAGCCTCATTAAATAATAATTAACTCATTTACAAAGTCGTATGAATTTCGAACGCAAAACAAACTGGAAAATACATCGATATCACCATGTTTCTGTCGATTTTAAAATGAGGCGTAAAATTTTTTCAAGGACCTCCAGAATACCCTACAGGAAATTATAAGAACACAGAAAAAATGGGCTCATGAATCGGCCACACAGCCGCGGAACCGCGGTCGATCCCACCGATCCGCCGCGGATCCGCGGCCAAATTGAAGCCGATTCAGCCCAGTTTTTCCCTGTAGCTCTTCTGTGATGTTTTGTCTTTTCTGGAATGATTTATTTTCTGCTCAAGTCTCAGGTTTACAGAGAAGTTTTGGAGTAGAATCTAATGTGTTTGATCGATCGAAATTATACGATGTTTGCTTATTTGATTATATCTGTGAACTGTATTATGTGTTCGTAAACCTCCCCTAACTGCTAGTATGTCGGTTGGCAGGGGGTTGCACATATCTGTGATGATTTTAACTGTTTGTGATTATGAACTGTATTGGTTTGTTGTGATGATTAGACGGGGTTTTGTGATGGCTTATTGCATTAATTCATTCAATGTAATTGTAATAAGTTGTAATATTATTTTGCGGGGCACATCCAGGTTGCGGTTGTAGCCACCGTTGTATTATTTCTTTTTACTATTTTTTCTTCTAGGATAGACCGAAGGTGGGGTGCATAAACTACCGGGTACTTTGAAGTGTTTAGTGGCCTACTCACGTCGTTGAGGGAGACCGCTTCACTTCGGGTACTTGGCGGGTAGTTTGCCGTACCCGTAGGGGTCTGGGATGGGGTAATGGCTATTCATCACAACTGTGTAATCCGTCTTTCGTTGCAGGCTCAAAAGAAACGCGGATTGCTTGTATATCCAATAAAGTTCATCTGTGATCTAGAATGCCTATTATTGCGTCTGACGAATGTACAATATCTATATATGATAGCTATTTAGACGTCACTTATGTTTTGCACCCGCGCTAGCCCAGCCCCCGCTCTGCCGTTAGTTAAGTAACATAACGGGTGATGACGGGACCCCGTGGCGAATGCAGATGGCATAAGAGGACGTTGTATTTTCGTTGTTATCTGTAATGATAGGTTAATGATGGGACGCATTATTATTAATGCAAAGAAAATAAAACCTAATCTAAATCGTTGGAACAATTTCAAAACCACTCGGTTTTCTTCAAAAAACAAATTTTAAATGCGGAGCTTAAACCACTCCTTTTAAAAAGGGCTATCTTGGTTCCTTCGATCATATCAAGTTCACTACATTAATGGTTTTTTGCCAAAAACCAGCCGTAACCCTCCGTCGTTTCAAATAGACAACACATCGTATTCATGCTATGCTTGTTGGCCTACGTCAAGGCATAGTGTATGGTAGCAGTGTGTTGCTTATTTGTTGCATAGATAGATGCATTAGTTTAGGACAGACGTACAGCCTTATTGGCCTACGTCAAGGGCATGTACGATGTACCTAAATTAATCAGGACAACGATGGGTTGAACTTGACTTGCGTCTTATGATTTGTTGGCCTACGTCAAGGTCATAAGAGCTTGGGGTAAAAATCACATCGGGAGTTTCAAACATAAAAGAAACTTGCAGATTTAGCATACCTTCTGGAGTGTGCTGACTAGAGTGGCTTCCATCTAGGGCATCATGCAATGATAGTTGGATCCCGATCCCACTGATGAGTAGGATTACTCTCGGGAATTTTTCTCACTTAACAATCAATGCTATAAACCAAGTAGATGTCTAGAAAGGTGTTAGAGGGGCTACGCCTCCAGGAAAAATTGGTTCTTTAATTAAGGAACTTCATGAAAGCGTTGGAAAACCTCCCTCGAAGTACCAACACTGGCCTGGCTGAAAGGTTAAGCAAGTATTGTTACGTGTGATTAAATCCTGACTAGTTCTTCTTTTAGGTTTTGAAGAAAGATTTGAGGAAACAGTGGGAGCCATCCTGTTTAGATAAACTAATAACTAATCTAAACTTGCAAGAGTATATGCTGAGTGTTTCTTTTCTCTCTCTGGTAGCTACCATGACAGGACTAAAACTATTACTCGAGAAAAATATACTGACCGGACAGAACTATAAAGATTGGCTTAGGAACGTCAACATTGCACTGACTTATGAAAAAGTAGCATATGTTACCACCGCTGTTCCTCCCCTTATCCCAGGACTAGATTCCTTAGTTGCGGACAAGGAAGTTCGCAAAACCTGGGATCTAGACTGTGAGAGAGCTAAGTGTATCGTGCTGGCTGTTTCACCCAATCAGAGCAAAGCTCTGTTGAAATTCAAAATTCAAAATTTTGAAGCAACGCTTCAAATCCCGAGCGCAACGCGCCACGTGTCTGGCGCAGACGCATCAGCGCAGCGCCCAAAGCAGCGCACCCAATCAGACCAAAGCTCTGTTTTAAACAAAATTAAATGAAGCAACACTTCAGTTGCGCAAGCACTGCGCTGCGCGGCACGTGTCAGTGCAGATGCGCTGTGCTGTGCGCTGCGCGGCACGTGTCAGCGCAGAGGCGCTAGCGCAGTGGCGCTACTCTGTGCGCTGCGTGACACGTGTCACGCGCTGGGGCATTTGCGCCAAACAGAATAAAGATTTTAAAGAAATCTTTCTGTTCTTATTAAAACAAAAAGATTTTCTTCTGTAAAACAGAAGCCCTTGGATCAAAGATTCAACGGTGGAGAAAATTCCCCAAATCACTCAAAGAAAGTTCTCTTTAACAAAATTAACTAATTTATGGGCACTATAAAAAGGACCCTAAGCCTCAATTCAAAGGCATGAACATTTTCTGAGCAAAAAAAGAGAACTCTGAAGAACTCCTCAAGAACAAAAAAGGTAAAAACCTTTAGAAAAAGAGAAAATTCTCTTAAAAACAGATCATTGATCTAGGAACAAGATCAATGATCTTCAATAAGAAAGAAAACTAACTAAAAATAGTGCTTTGCACTTTTTATGAACCTTTGGTTCTCTGAGATAAGAAAAACAAGAGATTTGTTTTCTTCGATCTAAATTAGATCAAGAAAAGCAAACAATGCTTTGCACTTCTGTTATGAACCCTTGGTTCTTGGATCTAAAAGATTCTTAAATTATAGTGCTTTACACTTCCAAACTGCGCTGTTGCGCTCCTGGATTGGCGGCACGTGTCAACAGCGCATGTGCAGCGCATCGGCGCAGCGCACTGAGCTCGCGTGACACGTGTCGTCACCACAAGCGCTTGCGCTCTCTGATTGGCGCAAAGCGCCTAAGAATGCAACGCATTTCCTAAAGGGCCAGGCCCAAATCAAAAAGACCAACATGCCAAAATAAATTGCAAAGCAATAAAAAAGGGCAGAGCCCAAACAAAATTGATGCTCTGCATCATTTATAAAAGGGCAAAGCCCAGTCCAAACAAAAGTAGAAAATAATGCAATGCATTATTTTAAAAATAGGCCAAGCCCTAGCACAGGTCTAACAGACCAACAACAAATAAAAGTGTTGAATATTTTTTTTTAACTGAACTTAGCCCAGTCATGGCCATAAGTCCTCAAATTAAATTGACTGAGCACGACTGCTCCCTAAATCAATTTACATCCGGTTCGAGAGTACATCTCCGAACTTTTATGACACCTATCGTTGTAATCCTTCAACGACGTCAGAGAGGTGACGGGTACCAACGACCATACATCAATATGGACTGCGGGGTCCTTAAACTCGTGGACTGAGACGTCCTTAAACTAATATTAGACCGAGACGTCCTTAAACTAATATCGGACCGAGACGTCCTTAAACTAATAATCGTCCCTAAATGGGAACGACGGACCGAAACGTCCCTAAACTAATGATGGACCACCACGTCCCTAAACTGGCGACGGACCATCACGTCCCTAAACTGGCGATGGACCACCACGTTCCCAAACTGGAATATGGACCGCCACGTCCCTAAACTGGATCAATAGAGCCCCCAAATGCTCTTTTGCCGGATCTAAACGGTCCCGTTTAAGTTGATCTTATCCCCAAACACGGCTAACGTATCCTTAAACATTCAAATGGACTATAAAACCCTAAATCAACTTCGGTTCGAGGGTTCATCTCCGAACTCCTCTGAAACCTATCGTTGTAATCCTTCAACGACGTCAGAGAGGCGACGAGTCCCGACGACAATATATTAAATGGATCACCACGTTAAGTTGATCTTAGTCTCAAACAGGACTAACGTATCCTTAACGAACGTTTAAGTTGATCTTAGCCTCAATGGGCTAACGTATTCTTAAACTAAAACACCAAACCCAAATCTAAGTAAATACGGATTTGGACTAATACACGTCCTACGGGCGACGGCATTACTCAGTCTCCGTATACAATTCACGGGCAACCACAAACAAAACAAACACCCACGACACGAAGTGAAATTCTGGAGAAGGAGAAAGTGGCTACCGCGATGCGGTAGCGTAATTAACTGCAGGGGCTTGCGCCTGCAGGGAAGAGTGTCCCCACAATCAAAAACCCCTCAAGCAAGGGGGAATCTGACGAAGTCTGCTACATTGGCCGCATCCGTCTAAACCTCCGATACACGGTGTCATAAATCAATTTGGCATCTTCGGAGAGGTGGGCGGATAAAACCAAATAGCATCTGCCCCGAATCTCAGGCCAGACGTCCTAACGTCGCCGCCGCCATTCGGAGGAGAACCAGATTCTGGCATGCCCGGTGGGACCTTTTCCTCTTTCTACTCCACACTTCGTGTGTCGTCTTCGCGAACCAATCGCGGTTTGTTAATGGTTGCTTTTGGATTTCAAGTTACTAAGATTTGGTCTTTTGTCTGGCGCAGAACTCAAGCATCCATGGCCTCTAACTGCACCAACTGCTTGAAATGCCACTGCAACGGACGCTCCACCTCACCTAGAGGTGTAGCATATAGGCCCCAAGCAGCCTCCTTCCTCGCTCTGCCGGTAGAACAGGTGACCCAGGCCACCACCGGCCTATTTTTCGGGACCATGGTCCCACCTGGAAGCTTCTCTATGCTGATACCTGCACCGAAAGTAAACAAGAAGTCGGTCTTCGACCGGCTCACTGCTACGACGGCCCCTGTCAACGGGTCGCCTACTGCCAAGCCAACAGCCTCTGTCTTTGCGAGGCTGGATCAAAACTCTGAAGGGACCGCTAAGAAGCCCAGGAACTCTAAAATGGCTGTCCCAAGGAGGGCAACGGCCGCTGCTCCGGAAGTCGTTAAGACGGCTTCTCCCCTTCAAAGAGTCAGTCTTTTCAATACTGACGATTCCTGCTCCTGCCCCTGCTCGAGGATCTGTCTTCGACAGGTTGAATATTACCCCGCAAGGAACAACCTCAGTTTTTAAGAGGATAACACCAGCAGCGCCTCAACCGGACGAGGGGCAAAAAGAAGACGTCTCTATCTCCGAGCCAGTCCCAACGGCTTGTCGTGCTCGACGTCGCCATTGGCGACGAGTGAGGAAGGCAGGGGGCAACTCCCCCTCAGGGATAACTCCACCGTCTCCAGTGGTGGAGGTCAACGCTGCTGTTCCAACTGGGAACAGTTTTGAGCTGCTAAGGAGGGTACGTAAGAACTCTCCAACCGCTACATTGAAAAGATCTCCTCCACCTATGGAGAGAGTTATGGAAACAAAGCAGGAATAACCCCCTCAATGGCTGCCTTCAAAAATTTATAAAGTTTGGTGGAGGGTTCAAGACTCCTTGATTGACCCAGATCACTCTCGTCAATAAAAGAAGACAAAGGTGCAAAAAGAAAAAGACCGTCCTATTAAACAGCAGGGGATAATGATCGCTAGGGTGCCCACTGCAACGGCCCCTTCAACTTCAACGGCCTACAAAAGAAGGAGGCCAGAGAAAACCCCCGCGCCGGCGACAAATATCAGAGGTGGTGAACCCAAACGCCCTAAGTCTGGGGGCATGGTAGTTCATACCGTCTACGTGGCGTCTGGTAAAGAGGACAGCCGTATATCAACAGGTCATAAACCGCACATGAGGTCAGTGACCAAGGCGCAGGAGCAGCAACAGAAGCTCCAAGAGATGATGAATGCTATGGCCGCACTTACCGGGCTAAAAGAAAACCTTGAAACGTCCTCGGATGAACGCCAGGAGGAAGAAACCGACGCCGAATTCCTTCGCCAAATATTGGAGAAGAAGGACAAAGAGGCTGCTGAACAAGCAGCCAACATACAGCGTATGGGCCTCCTCTTCTAAGATATGATAGGGATGATGATACAACAAGATCCTCCGGCTGAAGAGCCCCCGATCGTCCTTGGAGACGATAGGGGAGAGACATAAAATCCTCCGCCGGCTTTGTCAACGGCTAAAGAGGATACAATCTCTAAAACCGACCTGGACGAATATATAGCTCAACAGATCCGGGTCCATCAAGCGATGGAAGCAGCGGGACAGGTCGTAAAAACAGGGCGACCGTATCCGGGCTGGTACGACCAGATCAAGTACCCGCCAGGTTATACGATACCCAAATTCCACGTGTATAAGGGGACTGGCAATCCCCACCAGCATGTCGCCCATTTCAGGGCGCTATGCGGCAACACCGGCAGTGATGATAAATTGTTGCTCCGCCAGTTCGTTGGTAGCTTGTCAGATACAGTGTTCGAGTGGTATTCTGAGCTCCCGAACGACTCTATCAAGACCTTTGCTGAAATGGAACTGCTGTTTACCCAACGTTTCGCGAGTGCCAGCGAGCGTACCCCGATAATGGCATTGATTAATGCCCGGGTGAAGCCGGGCGAGACATGGGTCCAGTATGCTATACGGTAGCGTAATTTATGGTCAAAATGCGAGCAGCGCATAGAAGAAGCTCCTGCGGTGGGAATGTTTGTGGGAACCCTCGATCCGCAAGCGACCATCTCGCAATTTATGATGTTCTTCAAGCCGATCACCTTCCAGGCGCTAATCGACAAGCTGGCGCAAATGGATCAAATAGGCCATAAACCTTCTCTTCTGAAGCCGGACTCCCGAAGCGAGAAGGGAAAGGGGAAAGCTATCATTGTCGCTAATGCTCAACAACAGCCGAACAACCCAAAGCCGGTCGTTCGTCAAAATAATATGCGCCCGTACGTACCTCTTGAGGATAGGATGGGACGTTCTTACTCATTTCCCCGAGATAAAACAGGAAGGTTATTCGAGCTGGCGTTGCGCAACCGACTCATAAACCTGCCAGAGCCAAAACGTCCATCGCAACCAAGTGACGTTAATGAGCCCAACTACTGTCCTTATCATCGAGTACTGGTTCATCCAATTGAGGATTGCTACGACTTCAAAAATTGGCTTGAAGACCAGTACCGACAGGGCAAATTCGCATTGTCCGACAAATGGAAGGTGAATCCACCGCAGTCCCACACTTCTAAGGGAATGAATACGCCGGGGCAACATGCTCCGTCGTTGAAGAAGCTCCTTGGGAGGCTGTATTATCAGCCAAGACAAGGAGGATGCTAAATGATCTTCAAACATGCCCAGCGATCAAGTGGAAGAACCCGTTGGAGCCGCAGATCATTGAAGGAATGCTGAAGCCTCGTCCGACTCAAAAGATCGATGGAAGTGGCCCAAACATTCATAACCAGCCATCGAAATCTTCAAAGAAGAAGAAGAAGAAGTCGAAGAAGCCCGTGAAGCCTGGTGATAAGCGCACGGACTTGCAAAAACAAATTGACGCGCTGGAAGTATACAACCAAAGGGCACGGACTCCCGTTACATTCCAAGAATTCCTCAATCACGTCTTTCAAGAGGAAGATGAGGGAGAAAGTTAATCTGATGAATCGGGAGAATACGTGGCGAGCTGTCATGTGATTTCCCATTCGTTCATGGACGATAAGGAGACTCCTTGTACTGAAAAGCTGGGGGCAGATCCTGAACCAAAAATTCTGGAGCCATCGGATGAAGTAATTGACGCATTCCTCAATGAAGCTTTTTTAAAAAGCAAAGCTGATCGGGAGCGCGAGGCGATTATATTCGAAAGGGCCAAACGCCAGCGCCTTGACGAAAGAATTGAGATACACCCGCTGGAGGAAAGTACACTCACTGCGGATAAAGGCAAATTCAAGATAAGGAAGAGGTTTGCTAAAGCCGTGTCAATGGGTATGAAGCTACCATCCTCTAAGGGAAGCGTTACTGGTGAAACGAAAAGGCATCCCTCCTATTGCTTGTATCATCGGAAGGTTTCGCACCCCACTAAAGAGTGCAAAGCTTTCTATAGATGGTGGCAAGGATATGTTGCTCACCGGCAGCAGTTTAAGCGGGAAGAGCGCAAGACTCGTCGAGAGCAGAACGGAACGATCGTAGGGCTTAACAGAACTACCGGTGATTGTTGCATGATTGATGTCGGAGGATCACAAATGCTCACATTCGGGAACGATTCTGATGAGGAGCTGGAGCTTGGCCCTCTCTTCAAAGAGTCTACTTCAGGAAAAGAAGAGGAACCGAAGGTTTGCGAAAATATCCAGCTGCGCAATCGGACGCTACCTGAAAAGAATCTTGGACCTTCAAACAAGAAAGATAAAGGGAAAGAGAAGGTCTCTGAGGATATTACTCTAGATGGCCAAGTTGCGGAGGAGCTAACTGCCAAGAACCCGCCGAAGAGAAATAAGGTGGATTACAACGTTTTAGCGCATCTGAGGAAACTACCCTCACAGCTCAGCATTCTTGATGCCCTGTTACTATCAAAAGAAGCGAGAGACACGTTGATTAAGGCATTACAAGATCCTGAGCAGTTCTAAGCCTTCCTGGCCGAAGAAAAGATGAAGGATGAATTGGAAGAGGTGCACACAGCCGATATTGCTTTTGGCGATGAAGACCTTCTCCTCGGGATGTGCGAACACAATCGTCCCCTTTATGTCTCAGGATACTGCCATGGCATAAAGATAAGTAAAATCTTGGTTGATAACGGATCATCTGTTAATCTACTCAATGTGCGGGTATTAAAGGAAATCTGCAAGATTGTCCAACACCTCGCCCGAGACAAGATCACCATCTCCGGGTTCGATTCCCAATCATCAAAAACTCTTGGATCTGTGATATTGACGCTATGCTTCGGGTTGCTCGTCATAGACATTAAATTCCACATCATAGATGCCAAGACATGCTACAATGTTTTGCTCGGCCGGCCATGGTTACACGAGTACAATATCATCCCTTCTACACAGCATCAGTGTATGAAATATTGTAGGGATGGTCTCGAGTACACTGTGGCAGGAGAATTGAATCCGTTTTCCATGAATGAAGTTTGCAAATATGAAGACGCCAAATACTTCTTGCCAAGTTTCGAAGACACGGAAAGGTGTCACAAGCCGGAGAACAAAACTAACGCTACCATCCCTTTCTTCGGCAGTGACACCGAGGAGGAAGAGGAGATAGTTTATTCGGGTCCGCCCCAATACACCAAGCAGGACCATCCGCTCCCTCGTTGATCTTTGGTAGTGACTCGGAGGATGAAGTCCATGCTGTATTCCCTGCTCGGCCTTCAATACGAGCTGCCGCTGACGAAGAGCAAAGTCTGCAAGTCGCCATGGTGCCGCTTAAACATTATAAAGAACTGGATGCACTCGGCACCGACAGCGTAGAAGAGTTGCAGACGTTTTATATCCCTCCCAGGCAGGAAGGCGAGAAGGCAATTCTATTCTACCGCTCTGAAGAAAACAAAGTGGAGAAAGAAATCTGGCATGGAGCAGATCCAACGCTGGACAGGCTTCAGCTCATTCATCTACCCAGATACTATACAGAAGGCTTGAAGCGGCTGTTAAAGCGTCAAGGGATACCTTTCAAACAGACCGTTAGAAAGGCAAAATTCTATGACAAGGTCTGGAATGTTCCCGGAACTCAGCACAAGCTGCCTAATGGGAGGATGGAGACGATCGGGCTAGGATACGTTCGCTCCAAGAAACGAGAGCTGCTCTGTGACTGTTACGTCGTGCAAGACTTCAATGAAGAAGCAGATGCTCAACAGGAGGACGCTAATCCTGAACCAGTAAAAGTTCCTGATGTAAGAGTACCCAGTCCGTCGTTTGAAGATCAAATGGCCAGGCTTATAAGAGAAGCTGGTCAGAAAGTCCGAGATGATCACAATCGTGAAATGGAAATCGATGAGAAAGCCAAAACGCAACGCCTCCTTCAACAGGCCGTGAAAGACGAAAATGCTGCCCCCTGTCAACCTGTTATAAAAAAGGCTCGACGTAAATGCAGAAACAAGTTGAAAGGCCAAAAATGAGCTCAACAGCAACAAAGCGCGGCTAAGAAGCCATGCAAACGGGAGTCGAGCGTTATTGATCTATCCCTCATGAAGAAAATGGGTCGAACATATTCGTTTCCTCGGGACAAGACGAAGAAGATACTTGATCTTGCTCTAAAACATCAGATGCTTGCACTGCCGGAATCCAAGCACCCCGAGCAAGCAGGCGAAATCTCTAACCCAAATTATTGCTCCTACCACCAAGTAATAGGGCATCCTCTCGAAGACTGCTTCACCTTCAAAATTGGGTTGAAGATCAGTATCAGCTTGGCAAGTTCGCTCTGTCTGACAACTGGAGGGTAACGCCGCCACAAAAGCACGAACCCAAAGCCACAAGAACAGAACTAACTCCACATTGGGATTGGAAGCGGATTCGCACCTGTCACATGATAACGATATTAAAAGAAGAGCCCGAGAACATGGACAGCCTTCCCTGGTGCTTCGAAAACAGTAATGATGAGGTGATCTCAGAATTTCCGCCAGCTTCGAAAGAACTGGAGGATGGAATACAAACCACTGCAGATAATCTCAAGAAAATTGAGTTGGGGACGGCAAGTGACCCACGGCCGACGTTTGTCAGCGAGCTACTATCTGAAGAAAGGGTGGCCGCGTTAAAAGACGTCCTTGTACAGCATAAAGATTGCTTCGCATAGAACTATTCCGAAATGCCGGGACTAGATCCAGAAGTCGCTGTGCACAAATTGGCGATATCCCCGGACGTCAAGCCAGTCAAACAGGCGCTGAGAAGAATGCGGCTCGAGCTTGAGATGAGCATCAATGCCGAGGTCAAAAAGCTAATCGACTCTGGCTTTATCCAGGAGGTTCAGTACCTTGAATGGATCGCTAATATCGTCCCGGTGATGAAGAAAAATGGGATGGTGTGCATATGCGTGGATTTTCGGGATCTCAATAAAGACTGCCCGAAGGATGATTTCCCAGTACCAGTCACCGAACTGATGATAGACAATACGTCCACGCATGAGGTTTTCTCCTTCATGGACGGCTCATCAGGGTATAATCAAATAAAAATGCATCCTGAAGACCAGAAACATACGGCTTTCCGGACTCCTTTGGGAATATTTTGTTACAAGGTAATGCCCTTCGGTCTAAAGAACGCCGGTGCCACCTATCAGAGGGCTATGACGAAGATTTTCGACGACCTTATACATGAAATCGTCGAGTGCTATATCGATGACCTCGTGGTTAAGAGCAAATCATACGAGGAATATCTCGAGCATCTAAAGACTGTATTTCGACGCCTTCGACAATACAATTTGAAGATGAACCCTCTTAAGTGTGCATTCGGGGTTTCCTCGGGCAAATTCCTGGGATTCATCATTCGACACCGAGCTATCGAAATAGATCCGTCTAAAATCAAGGCGATCATGGAAATGTCTCCGCCGAGAACTCTCAAATAGCTGCGTTCTCTCCAAGGAAAGCTCGCATATATTCGGCGATTTATAGCCAACCTCTCTGGCAAGTGTCGCCCTTACAGCCACCTGATGAAAAAAGGGACTCCATTCATTTGGGATCACAAATGCCAAGGCGCACTGGACGAGATCAAGCAGTACCTGCAGAACCCTCAAGTGTTGGCTGCTCCGGTTAAGGGAAAGCCTCTCATTCTTTACACAACCGCCCTCGAAGGTTCTTTAGGCGCATTATGGGCGCAAGAGAATGATCAAGGGAAAGAAAGAGCACTCTACTATTTAAGTCGAGTTCTTCTGGGGGCAGAAAGTAATTACTCCCCCATTGAAAAACACTGCTTAGCGTTGATCTTCGCGATAACAAAGCTCAGGCACTATGCGTTGGCACACGAAGTCCGTCTCATATCGAAGGTGGACCCTCTTAAATATTTGATGTCGAAGGCCATATTGACTGGACGACTCTCTAAATGGGCTTTGCTCTTGATGGAGTTCTCAATAACCTATCAGCCTCTCAAAGCAGTGAAAGGCCAGGCCATCGCCGACTTCCTCGCTGAACACCCGATACCTGCCGATTCTCCTCTGAATTGTGATTTACCAGACGAACATGCGTTTGACACGATCGACAGTGGTGATACCCGATGGGAGCTTTATTTTGATGGAGCGTCCTCCCTGAAAAAGCGCAAACAAAGTACGCCAATGATCAAATCGAGGGTAGGCCTCATCTTCGTGACTCCACAAGGAGGAATAATGCGCTTCGCTTTCTCCTTAACAGAGCCGAGGACGAATAACGAAGCCGAATACGAGGCTTTGATAGCAGGCCTCGAGATCTCCATCGACATGGGAATTGAAAACCTCCTCATATACGGAGATTCTCAACTAGTCGTTAGTCAAGTAAACGGCGACTACCAAACGTGAAACCGGAGTTGGTGAAGTACGGTGAAAAGGTGCAACAACTGTTGACCCAAATTCCCACCTATACTTTAGAAAGCATACCATGCGTGGAAAATAGCAAAGCGGACGCGTTAGCTAAGCTTGCCAAAGAACTGGCTGATGAAAGCCTCGATGACGTCAGAATCGTGGTACAAAGCCGTCGAGTGCTCGCCCCAGCAGAAACATCTCTGGAATCATCCGAAGAAAAGGGAGCGACGGAGCAGACGACCTTACAAATAAAAAACCATGAGAAGGTTGAGGATTGGAGGGAAGTCTTTATAGACTACTTTAAGTCCCACCGAATGCCCGAAGATGCGTCCGCAAGACATCAGCTCATGAAGCGAGCTCTGTCTTTCGCCTTCGTCAATGATACTCTGTACAAAAGGTCATTCGATTCTCTGTGGCTGAGATGCTTAGGACCTGACGAAGCAGAAAGAGTCGTTCAGGAAGTTCATGATGGAATATGTGGTTCTCACCAAGCAGGCCCAAAGATGAAGTTGAAGATCAAACGGATGGGCTACTACTGGCCCACGATGATTCAGGATTGCCTCGAATATTCGAAGCAATGTCACTCATGCCAAATTCATGGAGACTTCATCCATCAACATCCAAATCCACTACATCCAACAGTGGCTAGCTGGCCATTCGAAATGTGGGGAACTGACATAGTCGGCCCCATCGAACTAGCATTGTCTAGAGGACATCATTTCATCCTGGCGACGACTGATTACTTCTCCAAGTGGGCAGAAGCAGTACCGTTGAAGGAAGTGAAGACGGAGAATATCCTCCATTTCTTCAAAACGCACGTCATATATCGGTTTGGAACCCCAAGACGGATCATCTCCGATAACGGGCCAGCCTACCGAAGCCATAAAATCAGCCGCTTCGCGCAGCAGCATAATATAGATTTGAGATATTCCTCAGTTTATATTCCGCGAGCAAATGGTTTAGCCGAAGCCTTCAATAAAACCCTGACAAAGATCATGAAGAAAACGGTGTCCCGAAATAAGAAGGACTGGCACGAGAGACTACAAGAAGCTCTTTGGGCGTATCGAACCACGGTCAAGACAGCCACGAACACAACGCTATACACGTTGGTATTCGGTACTGAGGCAGTACTCCCCCTCGAGATAAAGTTACCCTCTCTACGAGTGGCAGTCCATTACGAGCTGACGGATGAAGAAAATGCTCACCTTCGGTTTGAAGAGCTTGACGCCCTTGATGAAACCCGGCTCATAGTGCAACAAAATCTAGAAGCTTACAAAGCAAAGATGACGCGCTCATATGAAAGACTGATCCGGCCGAGGACGTTCCGCCAAGGCGAACTCGTGCTAGTAGTCAAAAGGCCTATGATCCCCAATCGCGCCAAGCGGGGAAATTCGAGCCAAACTATGAATGCCTGTACATCATAGATAAGGTCTACCAGGGTGGGGCCTATCTACTCATGGACATGCACGGCGAAAGGCCTTTCAGGCCAATAAACGGTCGCTTCCTAAAGAAGTACTACGCTTAATGAGCCATAACATAGGTCAATGATAGATGACGATGACTATGTCCGCTCGCTATCTTCCTAAGTTCAAGCTTTATAAGCAATAAGCCAGCCTTCTCAATAGCGGACCGAAACGTCCTTAAACTAATAGCGGACCGAAATGTCTTTAAACTACTACCGTAGCATCCTTAGGTTGACGAGATAAAAAAAAAATAAAATAATAATAATAATAATAAAAACGGTATGTCCATAAGCAAAAAAAGGCACGGATGAAAACCCGAAAGGGCTCTGTGAGTAAAAACAGCAGGGCTACCGGCGAGTGTTCGTGAAAACCCAAAAGGGCGCGACCTCGTAAAAAAAAAAGAGAAGAAAATAAAAGGAATAAAAAAAACGGTAAGTCCATAAGCAAAATGGGCACGGATGAAAACTTGAAAGGGCTCCTTGAGTAAAAACAGCAGGGCTACCGGCGAGTGTTCGTGAAAACCCGAAAGGGCGCAACCTCGTTAAAAGGCACTTATAGGGTCCTTTCGACCTTGTAAGGAGAAACCGCCCACGTGAGATCCTTACGACTCACAAGGGAACAACACACTTAGGGATCCCCACGATTCCTAAGGAGAAAATACACTTGCGAGATCCTCATGACTCGTAAGGAGAATTCTCTTATGGGACCCTCACGGCTCGTAAGATTTGAATGTCTTAAGTTACAGAGACCTAAACCTGTGCTTAAGCAACCCCCACAACTTTCGACATTGCCCTACAAGTGGTCCAATATTGGCCCTTGTATACAATCCACGGGCGCGAAAAAACATTTCCCTAACTAAGTCCCATCCGAGGCTAGGGATATGTTCGCACGGTGAATAACCCTTGTAAATCCTCTCGATTTACAAGGAGAAAACCCTCCTGTAGGATCCTTACGACTTACAGAGGAACAAAACACTTAGGAACCCTCACGATTCCTAAGGAGAAAATACACCTATAAGATCCTCACGACTTGTAGGGAGAAATAACTTTGTGAGACCCTTACGGCCCATGAAGTTAAAGCCTTAGTCGACAGGACCCTAACCCTGGTCGCTAAGCCTCCTTTGTTCGACAACGACAGAGGCAAATGATGATTCGCTCCTGGCAATATCCCAGTTGTAGCGGTGCTGATGCCAAAATTGGTGTCTAATTTCAGGTTTACAGCGAAAAGCCAGTAGGCCGCACATGCATACGAAATAGCCGAAATGATGGGGCAACTTGCAATAAAAAGCAGCAAGTAAAATGTATGCATGCAAAATAGCCGAAATGATTGGGCAACTTGCAATAAAAAGCAGCGAGTAAAAATAAAATAAACAGCCGAAATGATTGGGCACCGCGAAAAATAGCCGAAATGATTGGGCAATCGCGACCTTCGCGATATAAAAGCTGAAATGATAGAGCATCACGGAAATAAAATAAAAAAAATGATGATAAAACTTTGGCCCTACAGTTAAGATCACTTCGATCCCTGTATACAATCCAAGGGCGCAAAACGAAGAGGGAACCATACTTTCCCAACAGGCTCCCCCAGAAAACGAAGCCAGATCTCGATGATTCATCCCAACTCCGAAGAAAAACCTGATGCGCGTCGACTCGCAGAGCAACCAGTGTCTCCACGGGAAATTCTCGATCCGTGTCAACACCAAGGAAACAAATAATCCTTGGCGCTAGGGAAACAAAGAATCCTTAGCAAACCCTTCAACTCAAGGAAACAAACAATCCTTGACGAGAGCCTCCTGATGCGCGTCGACTCGCCGAGCAACCAGTGTCTCCACGGGAAATTCTCGATCCGTGTCAACGCCAAGGAAACAAATAATCCTTGGCGCTAAGGAAACAAATAATCCTTAGCAAACCCTTCAACTCAAGGAAACAAACAATCCTTGACGAGAGCCTCCTGATGCGCGTCGACTCGCCGAGCAACCAGTGTCTCCGCGGGAAATTCTCGATCTGTGTCAACACCAAGGAAACAAATAATCCTTGGCGCTAGGGAAACAAATAATCCTTAGCAAACCTTTCAGCTCAAGGAAACAAACAATCCTTGACGAGAGCCTCCTGATGCGCGTTGACTCGCCGAGCAACCAGTGTCTCCGCGGGAAATTATCGATCCGTGTCAACACCAAGGAAACAAATAATCCTTGGCGCTAAGGAAACAAATAATCCTTAGCAAACCCTTCAACTCAAGGAAACAAACAATCCTTGACGAGAGCCTCCTGATGCGCGTCGACTCGCCGAGCAACCAGTGTCTCCGCAGGAAATTCTCGATCCGTGTCAACGCCAAGGAAACAAATAATCCTTGACGCTAGGGAAACAAATAATCCATAGCAAACCCTTCAACTCAAGAAAAAAAACAATCCTTGACGAGAGCCTCCTGATCCGCGTCGACTCGCAGAGCAACCAGTACCTCCGTGGGAAATTCTCGATCCGTGTCAACACCAAGGAAACAAATAATCCTTGGCGCTAAGGAAAAAAATAATCCTTAGTAAATTCCTCAACTCAGGGAAATAAATAATCCTTGACGAGAGCCTCCTGATTCGCGTCGGCTCGCAGAGAAACCAGCGTCTCCGCGGGAAATTCCTGATTCGTCTCAACTGTCAACTCCGCAAGTCGATCTAAAACTTGCTTCCTGAACAATGGGACCCTGCAAGTCGATCTAAAACGGTCTCTTGTATACTATTCACGGGTCTCACTTTCCAAAGTCGAGTTTCGACAAAGAGGGAAACAACCGCTTACGGGTCCCCTCGACCCGTAAGAGGGAAAAATTCTCTTGTAGGATCCTTACGACTTATAAGAGAAAACCACATTTAGGAATCCTCACGATTCCTAAGGAGAAAAAACCACCTCTGAGATCCACTCGATCCGTAGGGAAAAAAGTCTCTATGAGACCCTCACGGCTCATAGAGTTGAAAAGTCTTAGGCAGCAGATCTGAACCTGCGGCCTAAGCCATCGCTATTTCTTAAGAAAGTCAAGATGCGCGCTCTATTATCTGTTGACCATGTTTTACTAAGGTGGCATGCTGATAATAAAAGGAAAGAAAAGGCGGAGGAATGACACAAGACATTACAGAAAATGTGTATCTTTTATTCATAAACTTGATTGAGTACAGGATACATTGTGCTAAAGAATAAAAAATATATATATACATTTTTTTTATTTACAAGTACAAACGATACAAGGAGAGTTACTGAGGAGGAAGCGTCCTGTATAGCTCTAGCAATTGTTTGTGCACTTCCTTCACCGCTTTCTCCTGATCAGCCACCACTGCCAACTCCACCTCCACTTGGGCCCGTTGCTGCGAGACAGATGCAAGCTGATCCCTGACGGCCTGATGAGCAGCTTCACGGCCTGGAATGTCATGCTCGGCGACATCAAGTGCCCGCTTCAGTTTCAGCCCATTTGAGATGCGCTCCAGAAGGCCCTCGAAGACGGCCTTTACCTCAGCGGCGTTCGCCTCAACTTCAGCGCGCAGGCGAGCAGTTTTGCTTGAAGACTCCTGACACTCCTTCAGCCTCAAAGCTGCTTCTTGTTCCAAATAATGGAAATGAGAAGTGCTTTGCTCGAGCCATGCTCCCCGTTGAGTGCTCACAGCCAAAGTCTCGGGGGATAGATGCATCGACTCCAGCTGATGAAGGCGAGCCTCAATCTCCCGACAGTGGTTAACCCAAGAAGCGACGGTGCCCTCGTCATGGAAGGTGGCAAATATCACCAACATCGGGTTAATAGTCGTAGCGAAGTCCTCAGCAGATGTAGGAGTCTCGACGTCGAGTTCCTCGATGTAGTCGCTCAACATGCACAGACTATTTGCCCCACCTTTTGAGGAAGGACGTCTCTTGGAAGGGCCGCTCGGCATTATAATGCGAGACTCGAAGGGCGTCGAGACCGGAATGACCGCTGAAAAGAAACAAGATGTGATCAGATAACAGTTCAGGAAATAAAAAAGGGGGAGTTATCAATGTGATAGTCGCTGTACCGGCTAAGGCAGGTGGCAAGGCCGGAAGGGTCGGCGGCGCAGCCGATCTTTCATCCCCTCCTTCGATTTATAGCACTGCAGTCGAGAAAAAAGGGGGTTTAGAAGTAATCCTATCAATAAAGAAAGAAGGATATCAATGGAAATCATACTCACCAATGCCACCAGAGGAAGAGGCAAGTTCGGATAGGAAGGAGAAGTGTGGGAGCAACACTTGATAAAGATGGTCAAAAAGCACTCCTGAAAGACACAACAGTATGACTTTAGTATATGGATTATACATCTGAAAAGTGAGATTAATAAGTTGCAGACTCATACCTTCCAACATCTTTGACGGTATTAGAGAGGGCTGAGAGGTGACCACCGCCAAGGCAGTAGTTGAAGGTGCTCCCTCGAGCAGTGGGGCATCAGCGCTGGCTGCACCTGCGTTACAAAAAAAAGGTGAACTTGTCAGAAAGGATTGTAAGGTAAAGGAAGACAACAACTTAGGATTTACCTGATGAGCTACCGGCTGAAACGGAGGCGACTCCTTCCTCCATTAACATGAGGCCGCCGCCCGTGGCCTCATCACCCGACTCGATAGGGACCGTTGTCGTGCTCGCAAGACCTGGAGACGGCAGAAGATTGTACACAGGGAGGGCAATGATTGGAGCGTTGCCGGACTCTTGGGAGGGAGCGGCTAACTCTTCCCCAGGAGTCGTACCCATCTCACCCGCTACTTCTGCGGGCTCCTCGGTCTCCATCAGCTCATCCGCCGTCTCCACGAGATCGCCGGCCTCAAGTGCCTCGTCCGCTACCACCCTGGGCTCAGTTGTAATGATCATTTCATCTGCCGCCACTTCAGGCTGGGCATCAATGACCTTCTCGGCTACAGACCCCTCAACCTCCATCTCAGGCCCCGAAGCCTCAGCGACGTTGCCCACCGTCGGCTCAGGTTCGGTAAGAGCCGCCTCCTCTGTTTCCTTGGGTTCAACGGTCTCCGCCTCCCCCTCGGTCGGACTTGGCCCTGCAAGATAAGATATATAAGAACCGATGGCATTAAAATTCTTACAACAAAAACTCTGAGAGAAATATTACCTGAAGTGGATTTACCGTTTGCGCTCCAAACTGCGCGCGCCACTTGTCTGCGAGCAGTGGATAGGGCAACAGGGGCCTCTTCGGATGGAGTATCAGCGCGAGGGGCGGTGCTGGGGCCCGCTCCCACAGCCAAGGCAGCCCTGCGCGCCTTCGCCTCATGCCTTAGCCGCTTTCTTTCCTCCCGAGCTGTCGCGATGGACCTCTGTGACGCCTTCTTCATTAAGGCGTCGTCTTCCGTATACAAGGACACCTCCAAATCCTTTAAGGCATCTCTCATCGGCTCCTCAAGACGGACCTCTTGCGGTAACCTTGAGGAAGTAGGAACATCAGCAGCTGGTAGGACATCTGCGTCGCTTGGCGGGGATGGTATTGAGGTCCCTGCGATAAAAAGGGAAAGGTTAGATCGGCCATAACACAAAGAAAATGAAAGCGTGATGAATTAAAAACTTACTAAGTCCTAGAGACGCTCTAAGGCGCTTCTCCTCTTGGAAGGTCTTGAGGGAAGCGGCAACGGCTTCTTCGGTGGTGATGCCTGAAAAGAAGGGAAGATATTAGTCAAAAGCAATAATAAGGATATGATGCAATAGAAAATACGACTAGTGTTTACCTGATTCCGCAAGCTTAGCCAGCCATGCGTTACGCCTCGCCAATCGTTCTGAAGCTGCGATGGCAGCCGCCAGATCAGTGTCATCCGGTGGCATGACTAATCCCTCATTAGTCCCATACTCACTCAGGCCCTCACTGTAGGGAGCATGGGGTTCCTGACCGAACGCGATGTCTGCGGCAAAGAGCGCCTTCTTTTTCTTCTTCCCGCCAACCCTAGGTGCACGCAGGATCGATTTACGTTTAGCGGCCACCTTGGGACGGTAGGTCCCGATGTCCGCACCCACGCCAGACTCTGGCGAAACTACAACCACTGTCTCCACTGGAGCATAGGGCGCTGGGGGTGCATCCACAATATCAGGGAGCGGCAATCCGCGTGGAGGACTTTGCGCACGTGGTGGCCCGGTTCTAACCTCTTTTAGAGGAGCAACTAATGGAGTCCTAGGAATCAAAGGAGCGTTGCGATCGGTACCTGGAGGCACACCCTTACGATCGACCAGCAATCACCTTTCCTCCTTTATAACTGCTCCTGTTGCATGATTGTACCAGTCTTTGTACACATTAAGGAGTCGCGGAGCGTAAGCCGGCGCACTGATAAAAAAATAAGAGCTTGTGTTCAGGCGCATGAAATGGTGCAGCGCGTTCTCCATCCCTTCTTCAGTGGCAGCGGGTTCCAAGGGGACCCCTTGATCGTAGCCCAGTTGTTGAGCAAAACGATGCGGGTTGTACCTCATAAAAATTGCTACACCATTCTGCCTAAAAACTAGGAAGCCCGGTCTAATGGAATATAAGTGAAGGGTCTCCCGGGCCGTCAAAACTGAGGCTCCATCCTTAAAGACATCTTGTAATGGCCGCATCGCAGTGGTAGACGCCTTTCCAATGGTCAATACCTTATCGACAAAGGACATCCCGGCTCCAACGGTATGAGGGCGAAGGAGTAAACCCCTGGCGTTCCGCGGTGATGGGGTTACAATCGATGCGCCGATCAGCTGTATAATGCGAGGAAAACCGCACTTGTCAAAGAACGAGGGCCTTTTATGCATGCCGAAGACACCCGCCGTGTGTAGCTCGAGCCACGATGCAAAGTAGTGCATCGGGAAGACCATGTGCAGTACTCCGGGCTCATTAGCATCCGCTGCTCGACTGAGGCCATGATATAAGTGCGCCAAGCCGGCGATCCCCACAGCCACCTTTACCCCAATGGCCATCTGGTGGGCTGGGTAAAAGACAAAGGGCCGCATACGATGAGAGTGCATTGGGATCGCAAACCAACTCAGCCACAATCCGAGAAATCCTAAGAAAAAGGCCTCCTCGTCCATCCCGGGGGCCGCAATTTCTGCAAAAGATATAGTCGGGAAGTCCGAAAGAAAAAAACCCTTTTGGTCTATCTCCTTCGCCGGCAGGTTATCCAAACCTAGACCAAAAGGGTCATCCAGGATAGCAAACTTGGCATCTTCGGATGAGAGGACGCTTGGGCGAAGGAAACGAGCGATGAAATCCTCAAAATTAACTCCTCGACTCCCATGTTCGATAAAAAGAGACTCGTAGATGTTCAACACCTTGATCAGGCTTGGGAATTGGTGTTGAACAGCGTTTTCCGGCGTGATCCCCCTTACCACCGGCTTAGCACCGAAGACATACTCATCTGTCGGGAGCAGCTCTTCATAGTGTTCCCCCATGACTGGTAGGCCGGATACTTCCGTGAACTCCTCCAAAGAGATGGACACTTCCCGATCCATAGCAAGGAAAGTGTGGGTAAGAATATTCCACTGCTCTAGGAAAGCCTTGAACCACCAGGTAGGGAGCGTGGGATACTGGAAGAGAGAGACGTAGACCGCGGTGTACAGTCCTAATCTTATCAACTGCGGCTTCTTCGTCGACAGGATGTACCGAGCCCACAGCAGATAGCCGGTCGGGTGGCGGGGAATCAGACCAAGGTTATATGATTGCCCCCAGGGTCGCGCTTCACCTTGACAGATACAGCGTCCTAGGATATCCAAAACCACGGGACGCTGAACCGGAATCGCATCTATGGCGGGATGTAGAAAGCCCTTCGATGTCCAATCCACCATCTCCACGGCATACTGCACTGAGGGTGGGGTAGCATAGTGAATCGCCGTGATGGGCTCGGATGGCACTGCGCATGTAAAGCTTCGTCGACCCATGATGATCTGATTATACCACGACCCCCAGAGGTGAAGACTTTTGTGTTCAGAGTCGTGGTCCTTAATCATGGCTAGAACTTCACGGTCCAAGGGCGCTTCGGGAAATCCCTCCTCTGAACGAACAAACGGGAACGAGGTGTCGAGAGACATGATCGCTGCAAATGAACAGAAATTAGCCGTTAGTGCTGCAATTCCAACGTTTAGCTTTTAAATTAACTAAATTTAAAAATTAATCACACTACATTGCAGTGCAGTGGGTAGGGGACCAAATGGGGACCTACGAAATCCAGATGAAAATGCCCTATTTAATAAGACAGCCTCATCATTGGATAAGACTGTCAGTTAAAAAAAGATCCATAAGAGAATATTCTCATCAGTGGGGAATCCCTAGAGACAAGGAGAAAATCTCCTCTTTTAGAGCAAAGCTCTGCCACAGAATGACACTTGTCAAATTCTGGTCTCAAGGGAATAAAATTCCTTAAAAAAGCATAGCTCTATGGTAATAATGGAAAGGTCCATCAGAAAATGTTTACACCTAAATGAATTAAAATTTTTTGGAATCTTGAAAAATCCATGAAAAACTTATGAAAATTTCTTCATTTTTCAGATTTAAAAGATCTACAGATGATTCAAAGAGCAAAGTTCTGTCCATGTGTTAGAACCCATGAACAAGATCTCTGCAGATCTACAAGTTTTTGAGAGCAAAGCTCTGTTTATGAAACCCCAATGAGGATCTCTTTAGATCAAAAGATCTGTAAGAGCAAAGCTCTTTGGTTAGGGTTAATTTAAGTTAATTTGATTTAAATTAATTTTACCTAAAGTTTCTAACTTTGGAAATGAGCAAAGCTCTGAAATTCTCAAGCAAGAGTAAAACTCTGGTAATTAAAATCTTGAAGATGGTGAAGATTTTCTAAGGGCCAAGAGTCCTATTTATAAGGCGCTTGCGCCCCTTCAGCTCACCCCTTGATCCAACGATCAGGAGTTTGCCACCGCTGCACTCACGTGCGCGCCACGTGAGCGCAACGGTGGGGGGCATTTGTTTCCCCCAATCAGAGCAAAACTCTGTTGAAATTCAAAATTCAAAATTTTGAAGCAACGCTTCAAATCCCGGGCGCAACACGCCACGTGTCTGGTGCAGACGCATCAGCGCAGTGCCCAAGGAAGCGCACCCAATCAGAGCAAAGCTCTGTTTTAAACAAAATTAAATGAAGCAACGCTTCAGTTGCTCTGCGCTGTGCGCTGCGCGACACGTGTCAGCGCAGAGGCGCTAGCGCAGTGGCGCTACTCTGTGCGCTGCGTGACACGTGTCACGCGCTGGGGCATTTGCGCCAAACAGAATAAAGATTTTAAAGAAATCTTTCTGTTCTTGTTAAAACAAGAAGATTTTCTTTTGTAAAACAGAAGCCCTTGGATCAAACATCCAACGGTGGAGAAAATTCACCAAATCACTCAGAGAAAGATCTCTTTTACAAAATTAACTAATTTATGGGCACTATAAAAAGGACCCTAAGCCTCAATTCAAAGGCATGAACATTTTCTGAGAAAAAAAAGAGAACTCTGAAGAACTCCTCAAGAACAAAAAAGATAAAAACCTTTAGAAAAAGAGAAAATTCTCTTAAAAACAGATCATTGATCTAGGAACAAGATCAATGATCTTCAATAAGAAAGAAAACTAACTAAAAATAGTGCTTTGCACTTTTTATGAACCTTTGGTTCTCTGAGATAAGAAAAACAAGAGATTTGTTTTCTTCGATCTAAATTAGATCAAGAAAAGAAAACAGTGCTTTGCACTTCTATTATGAACCCTTAGTTCTTGGATCTAAAAGATTCTTAAATTATAGTGCTTTGCATTTCCAAACTGCGCTGTTGCGCTCCTGGATTGGCGCCACGTGTCAGCAGCGCATGCGCAGATAATCGGCGCAGCACATTACGCTCGCGTGACACGTGTCATCACCACAAGCGCTTGCACTCTCTGATTGGCGCAAAGCGCCTAAGAATGCAACGCATTTCCTAAAGGGCCAGGCCCAAATAAAAAAGACCAACATGCCAAAATAAATTGCAAAGCAATAAAAAAGGGCAGAGGCCAAACAAAATGGATGCTCTGCATCATTTATAAAAGGGCAGAGCCCAGTCCAAACAAAAGTAGAAAATAATGCAATGCATTATTTTAAAAATGGGCCAAGCCCTAGCACAGGTCTAACAGACCAACAACAAATAAAAGTGTTGAATATTTTTTTAACTGGACTTAGCCCAGTCATGGCCATAAGTCCTCAAATTAAATTGACTGAGCACGACTGCTCCCTAAATCAATTTACATCCGGTTCGAGGGTACGTCTCCGAACTTCTATGACACCTATCATGTAATCCTTCAACGACGTCAGAGAGGTGACGGGTCCCAACGACCACACATCAATATGGACTGCGGGGTCCTTAAACTCGTGGACCGAGATGTCCTTAAACTAATATTGGACCGAGACGTCCTTAAACTAATATCGGACCGAGACGTCCTTAAACTAATAATCGTCTCTAAATGGGAACGACGGACCGAAACGTCCCTAAACTAATGATGGACCACCACGTCCTTAAACTGGCGACGGACCATCACGTCCCTAAACTGGCGATGGACCACCACGTCCCCAAACTGGAATATGGACCGCCACGTCCCTAAACTGGAGCAATAGAGCCCCCGAATGCTCTTTTTCCGGATCTAAACGGTCCCGTTTAAGTTGATCTTAGCCCCAAACACGGCTAACGTATCCTTAAACATTCAAATGGACTATAAAACCCTAAATAAACTTCGGTTCGAGGGTACATCTCCGAACTCGTCTGACACCTATCGTTGTAATCCTTCAACGACGTCAGAGAGGCGATGAGTCCCGACGACAATATATTAAATGGATCACCACGTTAAGTTGATCTTAGTCTCAAATAGGACTAACGTATCCTTAACGAACGTTTAAGTTGATCTTAGCCTCAATGCGGCTAACGTATCCTTAAACTAAAACACCAAACCCAAATCTAAGTAAATACGGATTTGGACTAATCCACGTCTTACGGGCGACGGCATTACTCAGTCTCCGTATACAATCCATGGGCAACCACAAACAAAACAAACACCCACGACACGAAGTGAAATTCTGGAGAAGGAGAAAGTGGCTACCGCGATGCGGTAGCGTAATTAACTGCAGGGGCTTGCGCCTGCAGGGAAGAGCGTCCCCACAATCAAAAACCCCTCAAGCGAGGGGGAATCTGACGAAGTCTGCTACATCGGCCGCATCCGTCTAAACCTCCGATACACGGTGCCATAAATCAATTTGGCATCTTCGGAGAGGTGGGCGGATAAAACCAAATAGCATCTGCCCCGAATCTCAGGCCAGACGTCCTAACGTCGCTGCCGCCATTCGGAGGAGAACTACTGGCGTCCATGAACAATGAACTCCAAAAACAGCACGAGAGCATGGATATTGTATCCATCTTTCTCCATTGCAAGGAATTGTATGGGGTGCACTCCCGTATCGCGAGGTACGAGATCTCAAGGAAACTCTTCCAGATGAGGTTAGCGCCAGGATTACCTGTAGGAGAGCACGTCCTCAAAATGATCAGCCTCGTTAAGGAACTCGCAAACCTGGGATGCGTGCTAGAGAATGATTTGTACATCGAATTAATTTTGCAGTCTCTTACCCACACCTTCTCTCAGTTCGTGCTGAACTTCAACATGCACGAAATGGAAGCCGATCTTCCAAAACTCCTCAACATGTTGAGGGTAGCAGAGACCTCCTTGAAAAAGGAGAAGACCTCTGTTCTGTATGTTGGCCAATCATCCTCTTCTAAATCTAAAGCGAAAGATAAAGAGAAGAAGAAGATGAAAGCCACCAAACCGAAAGGCGGGGTCAAGAAGGTGCAGGGAACGAACAAGGCAGGAAGGGTGAAGGCGGATAAGAACGAATGCTATTATTGTCACAAGCAAGGGCACTGGAAGAAGGATTGCTTGGCCTTCAAAGCCAAGGACAAGAAGCAAGCTGTTGCTTCTGCTTCAGGTGTGTTCGTATTCGAAAATTGTCTTTCAGTAAACTCTACATCATGGGTACTTGATACCGGTTCTGGTTCTCACATCTGCAATTCATTGTAGGATCTGAGAAATAGTAGAGCACTGGGGACAGATGATATGACTCTCCGGATGGGCAATGGAATGCATGTAGATGCAATTGCAATAGGGGAATATCACCTAGGGTTGACTAGTGGGCACATTTTGGTATTGTACAACTGTTTTTGTATTCCCAGTATGCTGTGTAATATTATATCAGTATCTTTGTTATCTAATAAAGGATATAATTTTGCGCTTGAAAGAAATGTCATGAACATTCTCCTAAATCAAGAACCGATTGGGTTTGGCACACTGGAAAACGGCATATACATACTTAATCAACTTCAAATTTTCAATATTCAAAACACACTTAAAAGAAAGGCTCCAGATTCAAATCAAGCCTTCCTATAACATTGTAGATTTGGTCATATAAACGAAACAAGGTTGACTAAGTTACATAAAAATGGATATCTAGATCCGTTTGAATATTCATCATATGCAACTTGTCAATCATGTATCAAAGGAAAAATGACCAAATCTCCGTTCACCAGACACGGAGAAAGAGCCACAGAAGTCTTGGGACTTGTACACAGTGATGTATGTGGTTCAATTTCTATACATGCACGAAGCGGTCACTCCTACTTCATCACTTTTACTGATGACTTCTCTAGGTATGGACATGTATTCTTAATGAAAAATAAATCCGAGGCCTTTGAGAAGTTTAAGGAGTATAAAAATGAAGTGGAGAAACAGACTGGTAAAAGCATCAAGACACTTCGATCTGATCGAGGTGGAGAATACTTAAGTACCAGTTTCCTTGAATGCTTAAAAGAGAATGGAATCTCTCTCAGCTTACTCCGCCTTATACACCTCAGCATAATGGTGTATCAGAAAGAAGGAATCACACACTATTAGATATGCTGCGTTCAATGATGAGTAGTACTAAGTTGCCATTTTCCTTCTGGGGTTTTGCTCTAGAATCAGCAGCATACCTATTGAATAGAGTTCCGACTAAGTCTGTGCCTACCACTCCATATGAAATGTGGAGCGAGAAGAGACCATATCTCAAGTATATCAAGATATGGGGGTGTCCGGCATATGTTAAAAAGCATAATCCGGACAAGCTTGAGGCACGATCGGTTTTGTGCAAGTTTGTAGGATACCCCAAGCATTCAAGGGGGTATATGGTCTACCACACTGAAGAACAAAAGGTGTTTGTCGCTCGTCACATTGTCTTCTTAGAGAGCGAATTTCTTGCAAAAGAAATTAGTGGGAGCGCGGTAGAGCTGGAAGAAATTCCAGAACCTCAAACTGCTACCGAGGACTTAGTAGAACCTCAGATTTCAATAGAACATGACGAACCAATGCCACTCCGTAGATCTAGTAGGCTTTCTCATCCTCCTGAAAGGTACTATGGTTTTCTTCTGGATGGGGATCGAGAGGATTGCATCATCGATGATGATGAGCCTACTAGTTTTCAGCAGGCTATCACGAGTAGCGACTCGGTGAAGTGGCTGGATGCTATGAGATCTGAAATGGAATCCATGTATACCAATAAAGTATGGACTTTAGAAGTTGCTCCTCCTGGGGTGAAACCAGTTGGATGCAAATGGATCTTCAAAAAGAAGATTGGTGCATTTGGACAAGTGGAAACCTACAAAGCTAGACTCGTTGCAAAAGGTTTTCGTCAAAGACCAGGATTGTACTATGATGAAACTTTTTCACCGGTAGCTATGCTTAAATCCATTCGGATCATGCTTGCCATTGCTGCCTTCCATGACTATGAAATCTGGCAGATGGACGTAAAAACAGCTTTTCTAAATGGACATTTAGAAGAGAGTGTTTACATGGATCAACCAGAAGGTTTCTTAGACAGTGGGCGCAGCGGAAAAGTGTGCAAATTGCTTAAATCCATTTATGGCTACCGAGCACTGAACTCCCGCAGGTCGTACGGGGCGTTTGTTTCGCCGGAGTTCACGGTCCCCGGGGAGGGACTCTATTGACAGGGATAGGGACTGAAGAAAGCCAACACCGTACCCTACCCCCGAACCAGCAGCCTTCGCGCCAAGCGACGACCGCCCTTGTCCCTTTCCTTTTTCCATTCAGCCTACTTCTTAGCTTTGTTCCGTCAGTCTAAGGCAAAGTCCGGTAGATTAAAGCAAGCATCGCAGAGTTGGAACATCTGCTTTGATGAGACGGTCAAGGAATTTGACTTTATCAAAAATGTAGATGAACCATGTATTTATAGGAAGATTATAGAAGGAGCAGTAGTCTTCCTCGTTTTATATGTCGACGACATACTACCGATAGGGAATGATGTCCTTATGCTACAATCAGTAAAGCTCTTCTTGTCACAGAAATTCTCCATGAAAGACTTGGGAGATGCATCATACATTCTGGGCATTAAGATCTATCGTGATAGATCTAATAGAATGTTAGGACTTTCACAGTCTAGTTATATTGACACTATACTAAAGAGATTTAGTATGGAAGATTCCAAGCGCGGTAATTTACCCGCTTGTCACGGGATCACCCTCTCCAAAGAGATATCTCCAAAGACTGATGAAGAGAGGGCTCGCATGGGCATTATACCCTACGCTTCGGTAGTAGGATCTATAATGTATGTGATGTTATGTACCAGACCAGATGTAGCTTAGGCACTTAGTGTGGTAAGCAGGTATCAATTTGACCTAGGTGAGAAGCATTGGATAGCGGTAAAGAACATTCTCAAGTACCTGAGAAGGACTAAGGAGATGTTCTTAGTTTACGGTAATGGGGACCTCCAGGTAGAGGCTTTTACCGACTCCGGCTTCCAAAGTGACAAAGATGATTCTAAATCCATTTCGGGCTTTGTGTTTACCCTCAATGGAGGGGCGGTATCTTGGAGGAGTTCTAAACAGGATACCGTCGCAGACTCAACTATGGAGGCAGAGTATATAACTGCTAGTGAAGCCGCAAAAGAAGCTGTCTAGATGAAGAAGTTCATCTCTGAACTTCAGGTGGTTCCGTCCATTGCCAATCCAATACCTTTGTATTGCGATAACAAGGGGGCTGTAGCATTAGTGAAGGAACCAAGGTCCCATCAGAAATCCAGGCATATCTTAAGGCGGTATCACCTGATCAGGGAGATCGTGGATCGTCGAGAGATCGAGGTGCGGAGAGTGGACACAAAAGACAACACGACAGATCCATTCACCAATGCCATCCCTTAAGTCCAGTTCGAGAGGCTGTTTGAGATGTTGGGCATGCGGTATGCCAACAACTGGGTCTAGTGCAGACAGTGGGTACTTATTACGCCAATTATAAGCCTTAGTGCAAGTGGGAGATTGTTGGGTATATGTATGCCCTTGAGGCCTTCATTGTATAGACTATTAGGGATATGTATGTACATGACAATCTTGCTTATGATAGTACGCTATTTGGTTTGTCTTTATCTTAAACGTGTGATATATTTTACTTTGTATTTATATATACATGTTGATAAAGCCCATAGGGTGTTTGCCTGACTACCGGCGTTGTGATGACAGTCATACTTGTGGGAGCTGGATAGTCAATAGGCACATCCTTAAATGATCCTGGTCGCAGGAGTATCGAGACAGGGCATCGATACTCCAGAGTACACTAGTGTATACATATCTAGACCCTGACGAGGGGCGATGGATTGGTCCCGCAGCCATTGGTGATGTGCTCCTAAGATTGTATACAGATGCTCACTTCATATGAGTACACCGGACAGGACTCGCCGAGAACTGACTGGATGGTATTATACCTAACGTCAGATAGCAGTTCTCAGGTGGCATGTGTGCAGATAGTCTGTTGACTTAAAGTCATCATTTGTCTCGTGTGAGTTCCCATTGTGCTTTGATTATTACCCTACCAGGGCTCAAAGGAGTCGTGCAAACAGGTTTTAGTTGGGCACAGTCCCGAGCCACATGGAGGCAGTGAGCGACTGTTAGGGATTCGTCTCTCCCGGTCTAGGGAGTTGATATCGCACTGTGATCGGTTGGTCATTACCATAAGTCCCTGGCCAGGGCTGATTGAGAATTACTGATGGACTGATCAGTAGATTCTCGGATGGTCTTGAGCCATGCTGGCATGACTTGTACGGTTATTAGGGGTCTGACGTTCACCATCCCCCTAGACCATACATGCGATACTCTCAGTCGAACAGACCGGACTGTGCGGATATTGTCACGGACATGCTCAGTAGGAGTTCGGATGGGTTTCCTCATCGGCCTTCTTATCGACATCTACCTGGGGACCGTTACGTACAGCTAGTGCCGCATGCGATCTGTGGTTAAACCCACTGCCAGCATAGTAGTCGAGTCTTTAGAGTCCCACACAGAGATTTCCCTACTCCAGGCGAAATGATATAGAGGTCGTACGGTTTTACGACAAGGGTTCGGATGCATACGTGTGTTTACACACGTACAACGTTTGGACAGTTTTTACTAGCCGGCTTTGGTTTAAGCCAGATTCTAGTATCAGGTTATTGAATTTATACAGTCTAAAGTTTTTCCGTGTTTTTACGGATAGGAGGGGCATTCTCATAATTTTACGGGAAGCTTCTAGAAGCATGATGACTTGAGGGTTTAGGTGGCATTATCATTAAATGCAATTGTGACTCATTTTGTATGATTCATCATGTCATTAATGCATTATTAAATGCTTAATGACTCACATAGTGAATCACTCATATTGAATTAATGTAGCATGATGAATAATCATATTTATTCATTTATTTGATTAATCATTATGCTTCATATAATTCAAGTGAGAAGCAATATCATTATCATTATCATGTTCACCTTCTCTCTCCTCAAGCTCACTCTCTCTTCAAACCCTAATCGTACCACTCATGAGTTGAGATCAAGGATTAGAATAGGCTAAACAATCCATAACCTAACTCTATATCATCTAAGTTCCTTTGATTAGCAACTAGAGAAACTTAGTTACCTCAAGTATAGAGGTGAAGCTTGGATTAGGGTTCTCGGATGGATCATCTATCACGGAAAGGAGGCCGAGGAGGACGTAGAGATCGAAAAGAGGAAGGACACGATTCACTAGGTATAATCTCTTTACATAGTAGCTAAGAACTTCTATAGTTGTTGTTAATTATAGTTTAGTAAAGATCTTCGGTTAGTCGATGTTTGCTTAAAGAACAAGATCGTTTTTCAAATTTCCGCCTCCTCGCAACTCGTGGGGTGTTGTACATTGACTTACAATTTTCCTTTCATCATTCTCTCTCCCTCTGAACCCCATGGCAGCCCCCTCTCCTCCACCACCTTCACCACCTCAAATCATCATCAAAAACAACTCAAAACACCATCTCCATTTCATTAAAAACATGCACAAGCCCACTACAAACACTTTGGACCAAGAAAAATCGGATTTTAAGCACTTAGGGCAACTCAAGAATTTTCTTGAGTTGCCAAATAAGGTAATTTCATCACCATTAGTATAGTATTTCATTCACATTAGTGTCCTTGCATGTTTAGAATTGATTAAGTGTTGTTTAGTGAACTTTGAAAATTCTAAATTAGGGTTTTGAGAAATTCTTGAGTGGTGAAGTGTAATTGAGGTTATTAGAGTCCATACAACCCCAGTAGTGATGATATATTGGATTAAACCTGAGAGTAAAACCCCATTTCACAAACCTAGAAATCCCGATTTCGGGAAGTTTTGAGAATTGTGATGTGTTATAGAGATCTGCTAACACCCGGGTGACTTGAAAATTATTTAGCAAACACAGAGAGATGTGCATGAGATATGGAGTATATCTTATTGACCTGAGACCCTAACTCCTAACCTAGGCTGCAAATATATCCATTCTGGCCGCAAATTGCGGCAAGAGCATGGAATTTTGGGTTCGTGTTTTTTCCAGGGCTTTATCTCCAGTAAATTAGACCCTTTATATATGCAAAATTGGCTAATTTCACCTAGGGCAAAATCTGGAGTTGTTTCCTTGAGTTGCTGCATTGTTTTGCGACTTCGTTTTAACTTGAGCTTTGGTATTTGATATTTTAAATCCGTCGTGTGGCATTTGAACGTTAACGGCTAGGGCTATTAGTCATGTTTTGCATGCAAGGCTATAGGTTTTAACCTATGAGCGAAACGTATGCCGTTTTGGTTTTCCAACTTGATTTTAATAAGCTTTTGCGATTGTGTATTTGTTGTAGGTAGTCTCGCATGGATTCCGAGATGACAAGCACCTCGGCTTCGGCAAGCTTGGATCAGGTGAGTAGATCTATATCAACGAGGGAAGTCGAGTGGATGGCGTATAGCACTCCCGCAAACTTGATGGAAACCGATTTTATATATAGAATATGGGTAAGGAAACCTAGATTAGGAAACTAGGGTTATGGTTAAAAGATAGTTAAAGATGAATGAAGGAATATATGTATTGAGATATAACATGAAAGCTTTTAAAATATGAAAAGTGAATGTAAATCACGACTTGTAGTTATATAGTTGCACTAGAATAAGTATGAATTTTAGAGTAACATGACGTTTGATGTATAGGGTAGAATGTATATATATATATATATATATATTTATTTATTTATTGACTTGATGTAAGATATAAATGCAATGAAAAGAATATACGATGTGATATGATGACTTGATGGTATGTTAGTATACGGATGCGAGTCGATTGAGATGATTGATAGCTTTGCCGGTCCCCTGATATGAGTTTGTTATGGATATGACCTGGGATATAGGTATATAGATATATATAGAATGTCGTGAATCATGAGTGATATACCATACGAGACGTTAGGTCTGTATCCCTCATTGTCACATAGGATGATAGAATCCCCGATGGTTTAATGCCGCCGTACGATGATTTTTCGTACGTGATGAGCTGGGCTTGATGATTGATCCATACCCTTGACTAGAGGATGCCGTACGATGGATTATACCGTACGTGATGTTGTGAGGCTGGATGCCGATTGATAGATTCACCGACTCGATCATGTTAGATACGTATACCTTATAGCTTTTAACTGATGATTTACCTTATGCTGCATTCATGTTATTCTTATTGCAGTGCATATACCTGTGCTAGTACACTTACACCATTATCGATGATGCGTATGTTACACGTACACAGCTTTGCCGGCTCACACACTTCATCATCGATAATTGCCATGTCACTACACAGTAAGATTGCTGCATCATGGTATGACTCCTGGCATAGTTTACTTGCTATAGTTACATATGCACCTTTCTACGATGTTGCATTGGACTTTGGAGAATTTGGGAACCGCATGATATATTTTAAAACTGGATTCATTTAAAAGAGCGGCTTTCCCTCGATATGTGCATATTTCTGTTATATGTTGCATGATATACGGATATACTTACGTTTCTGTTATATGCCACATACATCATGCTTTACGCCTATACATAATGAGATATGTTGTTTTCATGAGATTTCTGGATTTGAGAACCGTGGCTATTTCAAAGGAAAGCATGTACTGTTTTAAAAACCCGGTTTCTCTTGACATGATATTTTGGTGCGTCCACCATGCGTTTTCTCGGTTTTGAGACATGTGACAGTGATACTCGATTCGAGGAGCTGGATGAGATCGATTGCAGGTACATAGTGGACCCGGTATAGTACCCCGGGACGAGAACGGATTTGTTGTGCATTAGACGGTGAGCCTGGTAGAGGGACTACTACCTACCGGTGATTGGTTGGACCCGGCGGCTATCCGGAGGATACCGACTGGAGTCGAGAGATGATACGGCCGATCCGGACTGACGGAGCCCGTGGGCCAATCCGGACTGACGGAGCCCGAGAGATATGAGGATTTACGTGCCGATGCTGGGCACGGGTTTCATGATGTTTGGAGTGTCGATGCTGGATACTCAGGTTCCATGATTTGTTGTGTCGCGAGGGACACACGTTGATTTTTATTCTTATATTTTCATGCATATGCTTTTATGATATTTACATGCATGATGTTGTTGTGTCATTGGTTGACACGTGGACGATATCCACTTGCATACATATATTGATTATATGGTTGGACGAGATCCACATGCAAACATACATTGATTACTGTTGAATGATATCCACATGCTGTAGGCATTTACTTATAGTGCTCGCACATATCCAGATACGGTCACCCTAGATATCATAGTATTACCTTTATGATATAGTTGACTTAGGAAATCGTTATTTTATTCGATTTCTACTTGTTAATGTTTTTCTACTCACGAGTTAGCAACTCACCCCCGTTGTGCCACAGTTCTTACAGGTTGACCGCTTGGATCAGTAGCGGCATCGTTGGCGCTCAGTTGCATTCGGGTGATTGTTTTGGTAGGTGGTACATATTTGATCGTACCCCTCTTGTATTTATTTTTCATATTGTATTTAGTCAAATCCATCAATCAAACTAGTATTTATACAAGTAATGAGACTTAGTGAGACTTATAGTTGCGAGACTTAGAGCGAGGTGTATTCCGCTAGTTGTGGTGTTGATGTCTTGCTTAGTTCTTTATCTTTTGTGGTGAACTTCGCCGTTGGGCGTCGTATACTTATATTTATGCTTTGCGTGGTTGTGGATCCGCCGATTGGCGAAGAGCTAGCTCCCGCTTGGGGATGCCTTTATATTATCATGTATTGTGATTTTGGATCAAAAAATACAAAGGAGGTGTTGCCCAAATTTTTAAAAAAGACGAAATATGTTTTCAACTAATAAATTCTACTTGCATTTTCATGTTCCCTTTCTATGCTTTTAAGAAAACTTGATTTCATTATACCTTTATTGCAAAATGTCACCTCTTTTATTTTCTTAAAAAGGTTTAGATTTCTGGGTTTCGGCTTACTTGAATTATGTTACGCTTTTAGATGTTGCGTGATTTAAGTGCCGGTCACGAGCTAATATTTCGGGTAGTGACAAAGTTGGTATCAGAGCGCTAGGTTTAACCTTGATTCGAGTCGATGTTTGACTATGCGGAGTCTAGGGTGGGTATGTATTTCGGAACTGATCGCACACTTTTGGCGTGTCGGATGTTCAAAATTCTAAAGTTATAACCGCGATCAGGACGGTGTCGCTTCGCAGCTAGCCGGTTGAGCACGGGTCGATCCACAGGGAGATGGTTGTATGTCCGTTCTTGTCTTAGACGAGTCAATAAAGAATTTGTATGTGTTTGTTCAAACTAACCTATGTGTTTTATATGCAAGTATGAAGTTGTTAAGAAAAAGATACGAAATTGTAAGCTAAAAAAATCCGTACTCAAAATCTTTGAGCCGAGTCTTGACTAATTGAAGCTAGAGCAATCGGCAACAACGTGGATTAGGGGATTTAAGCACGGTATTCGTGGAATCCGGCTTATTTACCCTTGTCCTTCCGTTCTTGTCTCTTGCTTTCGCCTCCGGCCAAACCGAACGCAACCAGTCGCGGTTAGGAATCACCGTTACCTTGGTAGGGTAGGGTGCCTAACGGAGCGCTTGCGTAACGTTTGGGCGGAGTTCAATGGAAAATAACGGGAAAAGGAAATGAGCAAAGAAACATTAACTTACAATACCGTATTTATTCTTAACAACGATAATTACAACCATTCACAAAAGAACCAAAAAGAGCAAAAGAAAAGAAAAGATTACAAGTAAGTAAGGGCATGGAAATTAAGTGCATGAAAGTAAAGCAAGGTAATAAAAAGCAAGAAAGAAATAAGCAATAAAAAGAACTAGAAACTAGAACTCAAGACAAGCATGGTATCAATAGCCAACCCTTAAACTTGCAAGCTCAATCAAGAGGTTGCAAGATCAAGAGAAGGGTAAAAACTCATGTGAAATGAAGCACTAATTCCATAAGAAGATACAACCCTTGAGATCAATAACAAACCCTTAAACTTTCAAGCTCAATGAAGATGTTGAAAGATCAAGAGAAAGCAAGAATCTCAAAGGGAAGCTAAACAAACAAGAATGATACAAAAACTCTCATCTTCATTTAACATCCACTCAATGCTCTCACTACATTTTCATGGAGGAAAGATGAAGAAGAAGAAGAAGAAGAACAAAACTACACTAAAAGAGGCTAAAGAAATTAACACCATGGTTTGGCTCAGTTCTGGGGTATTTATAGGAGGGGAACTGGAAACCTAGGGCAAGAATCTGCCCCTACAAGAAAAGACCAACATGCCCCTGAAAAACGACAACGAGAGGAGATTAAATGGCCGCGGTTCCGCGGCCTAAGCGTGCTTATGCCGCGGAACCGCGGCCGTTTAGAGGAGTTAGGCCATGAAATTTGGTGGTTTTCCCTAATTTTTAGTACTCTTCAGTGTGGTATATGACTTTTTCTCAGAAACTCTTCCCATTTCTTCCAGAATTTCAGTAGATCAAAAGGTGATGTGATGTGGATCTTTTGCCAAGATTTCCTCGAGCTCCACGTAGATATGTTGGATCTTGTGTTGACATTGAGCTTTGTGCACGAAAATGACATCGATTTGCCATTTTGTCCCTTAAACTGGTGTGTGGCAACATACGGATAGAGAGCGGAGACCCGTGTTTTATCTGTTGTTGGCAGTAATCCGGAATTTGACGTACTTTTTCATGAATTTCACTGTTCAGAGCCGAGAACCTGTATTCTGCAAATATGTAGCAAACACTGATCAAAAGCACCTTCCTATAAACAAACGAGCGTAAGAATGGGCGGTATAAAATGCAATATTCTGGTATGAACAAATACCCCCAAACTTAACTTTTGCTCGTCCCGAGCAAAACCAATTATTCACAAAAATAAAATCCTAACTGCACTTTCGCAGGGAACGCGATTGCACTGAGCACGTGCAACAAGCCGTTAAACCTCTAGGTGTCCCTAATAGGAGGAGTGTTGTCTCCTGAGGGTTTTCAGCGGATTACACCCACAAAATCCCGTCAAGCTAGTGTCATAAGTTAACATCGATTCTACTCCTACAGTTTAGTATTTACGTTAGAAACTCTATCATCCTAAGTTAGAAATATCTAACCCTTATGTTTCACACCTCCTATCTGTTTAAGTTTAGATCCTATACGTTCCAAAAAAGTTTAGAAAGATGTTGGTTCTCCTGAGTTTTCCTTCTAAAGTGCGGCCTCAAATCAGGGATTTTTATCAACTTTACAGAAAACATAAGTCTTATTCTTTATTTCTATCTCTTATCCAAACATCAATTGTATACCCCTACGTGTGTGTATATTTGCACCCCTACACTCAAGAATTCAATTCAAGCTATAATACCCTTGCCCTAATACCTAATACTACTTCTTTTCATTTAATGATGGACGGTGGTGCTCACACACTTTTCATGCGACTATTAATGCTTCTTGAGGCACTAACGGCCGATTACTGAATGTGTGAGCTTAAAGCGTAAATAGCAGTTTCCAGGTCTTGACTTTATTCTATTTTTCTTTTTCTTTTTTTCTTTTTCAAGACCGGATATGTTTTTCAATAATACTCTTTTGGTGTTTAGCTTTAAATACTGTTTTTTCTTTCATACTAGGCTTTCAGGCAAGAGTATTTCTAGGTATCCTCTTCTATCCAAGTTTCAAGGTGCGTGTAAGTGCAATTTGTAGGGTATATACTTTCTAAATTTGAACTCAAGAAAAGAAACTATTTTTCAGACTTATCCTTCAGTAAAGCATCAATACTTTTCCTTCATCTTGACTTGACTCAAGAACTGAACTCAAGATTACCTATTTCCCAAAAAAAAACTGTAAGGACGTATACTTACCAAAGTTAGACAGAATGAGGGTTATTTTTAGGGTTTTCAATTCCTAAGCCTAGAATTTAGTTATTTCTATCATATCAACTAAACTTTCGGAATAAAGATCTAAGTTACCCTATTAGCTAACTTGACGATAAAGTTTTTATATTTTTTTGGAAAATTTTCGATTTTTGTGGGTTTTTAATTAAGGTATGCAAATGCAAAATATACAAATGAATGCGAAGGAAGAAAGCTTACCGAGCATACCCCCAAACTTAAACTTGACAGTGCCCTCACTGTCAGGCTATACCAAGAGGGTCAAAATTGTCGGCGCTCTCCCTAAAAACAAATTATATACAAAACAAAAAGGAAAACAAAAAAAATATATACAAAAAAAGGGTCCCCCCCAAACTTAAGTAAAACAGTGTTTCCACTATTAAGCGTTGAAGCTCAGGATTAGGGGGGAAAGAGAATAGTTTCAAACTATACAAGGCCTTACACAGGCTAAAAGTGAGTACCAACCATTCAAAAATTTTATCTCTATAATGTGCTGGTTGGTGAAAGAACGCGGAGAGGTAAGAGAGGGAGAATACGCGAGACCGTATGGAGATAGAAGTGGTATATGGTCTAGGTATATGAGAAGAAGAATGGCGGAAGGGAGAAAGAAGTGGAATACGAACTTGAGGGTGGAAATGGAGCGAATAAATTAGCACAATTCGTGATGATCGATGTGTAAAAAGCGATTGTGCTAATCTATTAACCCGTCGAGAAATGGGGTCAAATCCCTCAAGATTCGTGAGAAACCATGGGTACGCCGAACTTGGTAAACCAGACACAGGAAGTGAAAATGATACGGTTTCTTGCATTGTCGGAACGATGGAAAGGATGGGGGGAAGTGATTGAGGAAGGGTATCGGTTAAGGGTTCTGGAGGGTGTACACAGTCAGTGAAAGGAACATGATGAATTGGAAAATCCGACTCACCATCTAGAACTGTTTCATCCTCAAAAACATCCTCAAAATTCTCCTCAAAGTTAAGATCATCCATGCATATTTCATCAAAATCCAGACGCATATGGGGTTCGGGAAAAACATTTAATGACTTGGGATGATGATTTGAAGAGAAAAACTCAGCCAAATCTATGGGTTCATCATCCAAAATATTCCCAGCGTCAATATCCTCAATCAAGTAAAAATCAATATCCTCAGACACCGCATCAAAAGCATGAATTTCAATCAATTTTGGTTATAAGATGGAGGTGTAGAGGTCAAAAGGTTTGGATGTGGTTTCACTTGGAAGGTTCCTTCACAATCAGGTAAATCAAATACTACAAAATCACACAACTCATTATCTGTTCTATCTTAATCAATGAATCGTTTGGAACATTAGATAGCCATTCAAAACCGGAGTTGTGGGATGCAAGTTGAAACGGGTAGGCTTGATTCGGAAGGGGGTACAGATCACTCTCTCCACTCAAATTCTCAACCTGTCCTACCGCCTCTTCATACATTAGAAAATTTGGAGCTAGTTGAAAACTGGCTACCGTGTCACTAGGTTGTATGAGAGCGGCCATGGACGCATTCAAATCCATCATTTGTTGGTACGACGCTACCCTAAAGTCTTCCAAAGACTGTTCCAGACTAAACATGGGTTGTGAAGGGGTTTCAGTAAAAGATTCAAAGTTGTGTGGATACTGAAAACTCCCAAATGGCGGTTCAGAAGCAATGTCTAGGGAAGGTGCAAAAGTCGGGTAGGACTGGTAGGAATTGAATGGCTGGACAGGAACAGGATCAACATTTGGATAAGAAGGTGAATGGAATTGTTGATCCCAAGAATCTATAGTGGTGAAAGGAGTGAAAGATCGGCTACAGGATTGTTCAATATGTTCAGAGATGGACAAAGGACGACTTGCAAAAGGGGTATCAACATAAGAGGGTGGGGGAGGTTGAAAAGGTTGATACAAAGTGGATTGCGGAGGGCAAGTGTTTGTCCTAGATGCGTCTATCCGATCTTTCAAAGAGATATTGGGCATGAAAGGATCGTTTGACGTTCGGCCAAAGCAAGAACCGTAAGAAGTAATGTCTGGTTGTGGGTACCAAAGTTCGGCAAGAGTTTTGCGAGGTGGGGTACCCATGATATGAAGAGAGAAATAAAGAAAGGCAAAGAAAAGGAGGGGGAAAAGAATGTGATTTATTTATTTTTAGTTAGGTATTAACAAAAGAATGAAATATACACACAAAAAGAAACTGGACAAAAACAATCACGACACAAAAATACCACACACCTAATCGTTCTAGGGTACTCCTAGGTCAACTAGACCTGCTCCAGAACTTGATTGTCGAAGTAAAACTGTGTCGAGAAACGGGCTCAAGATACACTGATCACGAGGCCAGGTAAGTGCAAAGATAAGGGGAGGTTTTCCAACGCTTTCGCGAAGTTCCTTAATTAAATAACCCTTTCTCTTTTGGCGGTTTCGCCGTTAACACTTTCCTAGACACCCCGTAAACAATATACCGTTAAGCGAGGTTCTAAACACAGTTAACTTCTCCTAGTGAGCGCGAAGTCCTTAAGGCTTAAAGTCTAGTTTCTTTTAAATTTTGTGCGGGTAACGTTATGCTCAAGTTCGTGATTTGTGGGCCACGGAAAAGGTGATGAAATCCTTTACCGTATGTTGTGGGGTTCGCTTGCCCTTAAGTCCGTATTAATGTATGCAATGCGCAATTCAATAAAAATTCTATAAAGAATCAAACAATCGTTTTTTAGTTTAAGCACGGCACTGCAGCAAATACGGGTTAGTCAATTTTTAGCGTTTGCTAGCGAACTTGCAAAGAATCCTGCAAAGAATAGTATATTGGATGCGTCGGATTTGAGAAGAAGGTGTTAGTAAAGTACGTACCGTTAAGATTTTGGGTTAGGAAACCCCCGTTGAATCAAATCCGGTAAGCTTGAAAAGTTCTCTTGCGCGGGTCAAACTTCCCGGATCTTTGGCACTGTACTTCGTAATCACCTTAACCTTGAACGTACACTTTGCTCCCCATAATCGCAGTTTGCAAATCCGCAAAAATCTGCACTCTTGCCCACAAAAATGATCAAAAATAACAAAAAGATTTTTTTATTTATAATATATACAAAAAGAATATTAACCCGAATAACAAGAAAGAAAATACGCTACCGTCTCCCCGGCAACGGCGCCATTTGATCGCACGCTTTTGGCGTGTCGGATGTTCAAAATTTTAAAGTTATAACCGCGATCAGGACGGTGTCGCTTCGCAGCTAGCCGGTTGAGCACGGGTCGATCCACAGGGAGATGGTTGTATGTCCGTTCTTGTCTTAGACGAGTCAATAAAGAATTTGTATGTGTTTGTTCAAACTAACCTATGTGTTTTATATGCAAGTATGAAGTTGTTAAGAAAAAAATACGAAATTGTAAGCTAAAGAAATCCGTACTCAAAACCTTTGAGCCGAGTCTTGACCAATTGAAGCTAGAGCAATCGGCAACAACGTGGATTAGGGGATTTAAGCACGGTATTCGTGGAATCCGGCTTATTTACCCTTGTCCTTCCGTTCTTGTCTCTTGCTTTCGCCTCCGGCCAAACCGAAACGCAACCGGTCGCGGTTAGGAATCACCGTTACCTTGGTAGGGTAGGGTGCCTAACGGAGCGCTTGCGTAACGTTTGGGCGGAGTTCAATGGAAAATTACGGGAAAAGGAAATGAGCAAAGAAACATTAACTTACAATACCGTATTTATTCTTAACAACGATAATTACAACCATTCACAAAAGAACCAAAAAGAGCAAAAGAAAAGAAAAGATTACAAGTAAGGGCATGGAAATTAAGTGCATGAAAGTAAAGCAAGGTAATAAAAAGCAATAAAGAAATAAGAAATAAAAAGAACTAGAAACTAGAACTCAAGACAAGCATGGGATCAATAGCCAACCCTTAAACTTGCAAGCTCAATCAAGAGGTTGCAAGATCAAGAGAAGGGTAAAGAACTCATATGAAATGAAGCACTAATTCCATAAGAAGATACAACCCTTGAGATCAATAACAAACCCTTAAACTTTCAAGCTCAATGAAGAGGTTGAAAGATCAAGAGAAAGCAAGAATCTCAAGGGGAAGCTAAACAAATAAGAATGATACAAAAACTCTCATCTTCATTTAACATCCACTCAATGCTCTCACTACATTTTCATGGAGGAAAGATGAAGAAGAAGAAGAAGAAGAACAAAACTACACTAAAAGAGGCTAAAGAAATTAACACCATGGTTTGGCTCAGTTCTGGGGTACTTATAGGAGGGGAACTGGAAACCTAGGGCAAGAATCTGCCCCTACAAGAAAAGACCAACATGCCCCTGAAAAACGACAACGAGAGGAGACTAAATGGCCGCGGTTCCGCGGCCTAAGCGTGCTTATGCCGCGGAACCGCGGCCGTTTAGAGGAGTTAGGCCATGAAATTTGGTGGTTTTCCCTAGTTTTTAGTACTCTTCAGTGTGGTATATGACTTTTTCTCAGAAACTCTTCCCATTTCTTCCAGAATTTCAGTAGATTAAAAGGTGATGTGATGTGGATCTTTTGCCAAGATTTCCTCGAGCTCCGCGTAGATATGTTGGATCTTGTGTTGACATTGAGCTTTGTGCACGAAAATGACATCGATTTACCATTTTTTCCCTTAAACTGGTGTGTGGCAACATACGGATAGAGAGCGGAGACCCGTGTTTTATCTGTTGTTGGCAGTAATCCGGAATTTGACGTACTTTTCCTTGAATTTCACTGTTCAGAGCCGAGAACCTGTATTCTGCAAATATGTAGCAAACACTGATCAAAAGCACCTGCCTATAAACAAACGAGCGTAAGAATGGGCGGTATAAAATGCAATATTCTGGTATGAACAGGAACCTAGGCTTGACCTTACGGAACTTAGACTTGAATGGGGGGTATTAGACCCGAACTTTCGTTTCATAGGCTGACCCTGATTGATGGAGTAGGTAGCTTGAGTAGAGTGACGTTCCGTACGTATGTTCCACGATATATTTACGATACGATACTCCACTTAAGAAACCTTAGGATGTACATATTTTGAGATCTGTGATTCTCTTCGTACCCATGGGTATACATCCATTTGAGATCCTTGTTTATATTCGTTTCCATGATCATACTCTCATCGATTCCGTTCCTCCTTATAATCATGTGTCCATTCTGGATCTGTCACTTCCTTTCATGCACTTGATCTGTTTTCATCGAGACACGCTTGAGGTTCCTGTCACCTTGTTTAAGCGTAGTTTGAGCTGCTGCTAGTGTTGCGGTCAGGGAGAGCTCGTCTGGTACGAGGCCTGACCATTGTGTTTTATGGTGACATGGGAACGTCTCGATGTAGTGTTTGTGTGGTGACCTCTTATTGAGGCGAGTGTTTGGTTTTACACCGGATGAACGGGCTATTGTTAGAGCTTCCAGTTGCGAGAGGACTGTTGATGTACAGCCTACCTCAGAGATTATGATGTCGTCTATCGTGCAGACAGATAACCCAGTTGTTGCTGAGATTGATAGGATATCGCTTCCAGAGCTTACGAGCTGAGATCGTTGGAGCTTCCAGGAAGAGATGCGACAGATGATAGCTAGTCTATGCCGAGTAGAGAGACAAGGATGATTCGTCAGGTTGATGCGCCAACGCAGGCCCAGTTGAGTTGAAGATTTCCAGTGTGGAGAGTCTTACTCAGATCTAGAGTCGACCGATCCCAAGATGTCCGTTGATGTATCGCCTTTCCTGGAGGATTGAGGCATTGTTTAGCATGCAGACGAAGGGGATTCGTATTGCCGTCTAGGCGAAGTTAAAAAGTCGAACGAATGTCAGAAACCTATTTTTCCAAGTTTAAAGTATTCGAAGGAACACGCAAGTAATTCGGTGGACCCTCTGGAATAATGAAACCCTAACTCGACATGATGACCACGGAACCGCTTTTGAACCCTAGGGTTTGCGGTAGTTTAGCGGTGCCATCAGTGAGGCTTGGGTTTGCCCTTTTACGGTTGGTCCATAGATACTGTGGCATGTACCGGATATTATTAGACGGTGCTCAGGTGTTGAGCTTTCAGAGAATTATGGGACTTTAATAAATCGATCGAAACGTTTAACGTCGTCCGGATATCATATGATGAGAGATCAGCAAGTTGACCAGCTTCGGATAGAGGACCTCACCCAGATACGTTGTGAGTTGACAGAAAACGAAAGAGTATTGAGTATTCCTCCGATGGTTAGGACGAGTTCCCGAGAACGTGTTCGACTAAATATCTTCTACAGAGTGATGAAGATACCGAGTTCGTGACTTCGAGTCCATGTAAAAGACTGTAGATTGACTGTAGCCGAGGACATTGCAGTATGCAGATAGTATGATATGACATCGAAGTGGACGATGATAAAGACGAGTGGAACGAGAGGTTCGTGTGAGATGCTGATGAGCTGTTGTTACTCCCCGTTGAGATTAGAGATCCAATATGTATACAGAGGTGTTGGGATACGGCCAGTTCCCGAGAAGATGCAGTGCTGAGAACGCAGATGTCCAGAAAACGAGAAAAGATTATGCAAGAGTACCAGCCTCCGTACAGTTCAGCATTGGCGAGATCGGAAGAGACCCTGAGAAGGTTCTTTCCAGGACACTGCTGCGATGAGATTTGCACCGAGGATCAGTTGTGTCATGAGTATTCAGAGAGCCAGAGGCTGACGCCAGTGATGTGCTGCTTTACGTGTGGTCGTGATAATTAGCCGAGAGTTGACCAGATAAGTGCTAGAGCGGAATCATTTCCGTTAGCACACCTGACCAGGCCGATGAGACGAAAGATTGCGAGATTGGTAACCCACAGAGAAATGAGGACCCAGAGACAGATGACGCCAGACCGAGAGTAGGAGGCAAGCGGATGTTCTTGCTCTGCCAGTTTTGGGCGCACTGATATTTTTTCAACATTGTAGGAGGTGTACCTCTATGTCATTTGTGCGATCTGCGTTTGTGATCCGAGTATCACGCTTATATCGCTTGGATTTGAGTTTTGATGATTGAGTTTCATGATATTGGTTTTCGTGCACCATGGCTGCACCTACTGGGTATTTACATTTTTGTGCATAGTTATTGCACTTGATATATATTTTATATACCGTTGTGTTGATTTGCAATTTGTACATGTCTATTGCACTTGATGTCGATTTTGTGCCTCGGTAGCACGTGGTTATGATTTCATGGACTTCATACAGTTGATTTGATTTTTTCATTCGGTATAGCTCATATATGCTTGCAGTGCGTTGATATGGATTTTTTGCACATAGTTGTACACATTTTTGAATTTTATACACCTTAGTACACTCGGAGTTATTTTTGTACGCATTGAGTTATTGATGTGATTTTGTGCACACCGGATGCACTCGATTGGGATTTTCATTCATACAAGTTAGTTGCACCTGATTGAGATTTTTGTGTACTCTAGACGCACTTGATGTGGTTGTCATGCACACCCGTTGCACTGGACAGATGCTTTCGTGCACACCCGTTGCACTTACTTTTGCTTTTGTGCATATTGTGGTACTTGTATTTGGATTTGATTTCCGTGCACACCACACGCACGTGATTATTGGATACGCCTTTTGTGGCTGATTTTGCTTTGGGGCACTTTGTTTTCATGGTGGGCACTCTACCATGTAGTGGCCGAACAGGACTGATCTGAGAACAATACTTGAGTACCTTGCATGCATTAAAAGTTTAACAAGAGCTTTTCAAAAAGGAGCTATAGTCTCGCTATTTCCTACGTGTCCGTGAGTGACACGAACATTTATAAGGGAAAACCTTTTGGGATATTTCAAAATAGACGGGAAGTATATCTGAGCGAAACATATATGAAACTATATTTATTATTTTACAAATGAGCATTCGTCACTTGTGCCTTGAGTTACACATTACACGGCGATTCAGAAAAGATTTTGCATGTATTTTATTCAATTTTTTAAGATTTTTTTCAAGGATGCATACTATATACATATTACAGTATTTGGCTAGTGTACGTTGGATTTCAGTAGTGGATTTCGAGATCTGTATCTCCATTGTAACTCCGAGGATATGCGTGCAAATCCGATAATTTGCGTGATACTTGACGGAGTTCGGTTTTTGAGTTTTATATTCGTTTTCATGCGCACTTGACGCGCTGTGTTATTTGGTATCTTCTGTGATTTCGGAGCCCGTTGATTTGAGCTGATTGTTGAAATGTTTTAGTGTTGGGGGTTTAAAATTAAATCCAGGGACCGAATTTCTTTAAAAGGGGAAGATTGTAACATTTCAAAAAAATAAAATATTATTTTTGAGAATTTTTATAATTTAATAATAAATATTATGAATATTTTGATAATACGGTATAATTAAATACCGATAAATTGGGAAATATTTGGAAACTTATAGGAATTACGGAAATGAGGGTGTTCTATTTGATTTAAGCAAATTAAAATTCTTATGATTTATTTTATTCTATTTTAATGCTAATCACGATTAAATATCACTAATTGCGTATTAAGCTCGATTTGTGCACATGACATGCACCAAGTCATTTTACACATTTGTTACATTTTCTAACATGGCTTTTTCTTCATTTTCAAGCATGATTTGGGTTTTAATGAGAAGAGAAAAGAAAAGAACAGAAAAGAAAAGAAAAAGAAAAAATGAATAAAATAAAGAGTATGGGCAAGAGAGAGAGGATGAGGGGTCAAACCTTGGTCTCGGTCTCATTCCTCTCTCATTTTTCCTTCATCATTCTCTCTCCCTCTCAACCCTATGGCAGCCCCCTCTCCTCCACTACCTTCACCACCTCAAATCATCATAAAAAACAACTCAAAACTCTATCTCCATTTCATTAAAAACATGCACAAGCCCACTACAAACACTTTGGACCAAGAAAAATCGGATTTTGAGCACTTGGGGCAACTCAAGAATTTTCTTGAGTTGACAAATGAGCTAATTTCATCACCATTAACACAGTATTTCATTCACATTAGTGTCTTTGCATGTTTAGAATCGATTAAGTGTTGTTTAGTGAACTTTGAAAATTCCAAGTTAGGGTTTTGAGAAATTCTTGAGTGGTGAAGTGTAATTGAGGTTATTAGAGTCCATACAACCCCTGTAGTGATGATATATTGGATTAAACCTAAGAGTAAAACCCCATTTCACAAGCCTAGAAATCCCGATATCTGGAAGTTTTGAGAATTGTGATGTGTTTTGGAGATCTACTAACACCCGGGTGACCTGAAAATTATTTAGCAAACACAGAGAGATGTGCATGCGATATGGAGTATATTCTATTGACCCGAGACCCTAACTCCTAACCCAGGCCGCAAATATATCCATTCTGGACGTAAATTGCGGCCAGAGCATGGAATTTTGGGTTCGTGTTTTGTCCAGGGCTTTATCTCCAGTAAATTAGACCCTTTACATATGCAAAATTGGCTAATTTCACTTAGGATAAAATCCGGAATTGTTTTCTTGAGTTGCTGCATTGTTTTGCGACTTTGTTTTAATAAGCTTTTGCGATTTTGTATTTTTTGTAGGTACCCTCGTGTGGATTCCGAGACGACAAGCACCTCGATTTCGATAAGCTTGGATCAGGTAAGTGGATCTATATCTACGGGGGAAGTCGGGTGGATGGCGTATAGCACTCCCGCAAACTTGATGGAAACCGATTTTATATATAGAATATGAGTAAGGAAACCTAGATTAGGAAACTAGGGTTATGGTTAAAAGATAGTTAGAGATGAATGAAGGAATATATGTATTGAGATATAACATGAAAGCTATTTTATGAAAAGCGAATGTGAATTATGACTTGTAGATATATAGTTGCACTAGAATAAGTATGAATTTTACAGTAACATGACGTTTGATGTATAGGGTAGAATGCGCACACACACACACACATATATTAACTTGATGTGAGATATAAATGCGATGAAAAGAATATACGATGTGATATGATGACTTGATGGTATGTTGGTATACGGATGCGAGTCGATTGAGATGATTGATACATTTGCCGGTCCCTTGATATGAGTTTGTTATGGATGTGACCTGTGACATAGGTATATAGATATATATAGAATGTCGTGAATCAGGAGTGATATGCCGTATGAGACGTTAGGTCCGTACCTCTCATTGTCACATAGGATGATATGATCCTGATGGTTTGATGCCGCCGTACGATGATTTTCCGTACGTGATGAGTTGGGCTTAATGATTGATCCATACCCTTGACTAGAGGATGCCGTACGATGGATTCTACCGTACGTGATGTTGTGAGGCTGGATGCCGATTGATAGATTCACCGACTCGATCCTGTTAGATACATATACCTTATAGATTTTAGCTGATGATTTACCTTATGCTGCATTAATATGATTCTCATTGCAGTGCATATACTTGTGCTAGTACACTTTCACCATTATCGATGATGCGTATGTTACACGTACACAGTTTTGCCGGCTCACACACTTCATCATCGATAATTGCTATGTCACTACACAGTAAGATTGCTGCATCATGATAAGACTCCTGGCATAGTTTACTTGCTATAGTTACACATGCACCTTTATACGATGTTGCATTGGACTTTGGAGAATTTGGGAACCGCATGATATATTTTAAAACTGGATTCATTTAAAAGAGCGGTTTTCCCTTGATATGTGCATATTACTGTTCCATGTTGCATGATATACGGATATACTTACATTTCTGTTATATGTCGCATATATCATGCTTTACCCTTATACACGTTGAGATATGTTGTTTTCATGAGATTTCTGGATTTGAGAACCGTGGCTATTTCAAAGGAAAGCATGTACTATTTTAAAAACTCAGTTTCTCTTGATATGATTTTTCAGTGCGTCTACCATGCGCTTTCTCGGTTCTGAGACGTATAACAGTGATACTCGATTCGAGGAGCTGGATAAGGCCGATTGCAGGTACATGGTGGACCCGGTATAGTGCCTCGGGGCGAGAACGGATTTGCTGTGAAGTAGAAGGTGAGCCTGGCAGAGAGACTATTACCTACCGGTGCTTAGTTGGAGCCGGTGGCTATCGGGAGGATACCGACTGGAGTCGAGAGATGATGCGGGCCGATCCGGACTGACGGAGCCCGTGGGCCGATCCGGATTGACGGAGCCCATAGGCCGATCCAGACTGACGGAGCCCGAGAGATATGAGTATTTATGTGCCTATGCTGGGCATGGGTTTCATGATGTTTTGAGTGTCGATGCTGGACACTCAGGTTCCATGATTTGTTGTGTCGCGAGGGACACACGTTGATTTATATCCTCATATTTTCATACATATGCTTTTATGATATTTACATGCATGATGTTGTTGTGTCATTGGTTGACATGTGGATGGGATCCACTTGCATACATACATTGATCATATGGTTGGACGAGATCCACATGCAAACATACATTGATTACCGTTGGATGATATCCGCATGCTATAGGCATTTACTTATAGTGCTGGCACATATACAGATACGGTCACCTTAGATATCATAGTGTTACCTTTATGATATAGTTGACCTAGGAAATCATTATTTTATTTGATTTCTACTTGTTGATGTTTTTCTACTCACGAGTTGGCAACTCACCCCCGTTGTGCCACAGTTCTTGCAGGTTGACCGTTTGGATCAGTTGCGGTATCGTTGGCATGCAGTTGCATTCGGGTGATTGCTTTGGTAGGTGGTACATATTTGATCGTACCCCTCTTATATTTATTTTTCATATTGTATCTAGTCAACTCCATCATCAAACTAGTATTTATATAAGTTATGAGACTTAGTGAGACTTGTGGTTGCGAGACTTAGAGCGAGGTGTATTCCGCTACTTGTGGTGTTGATATCATGCTTACTTCTTTATCTTTTGTGGTGAACTCCGCCGTTGGGTGTCGTATACTTATATTTATGCTTTGCGCGGTTGTGGATCTGCCGATTGGCGAAGAGCTAGCTCCCGCTTAGGGATGCCTTTATATTATCATGTATTGTGGTTTTGGATCAAAAAATACAAAGGAGGTGCTGCCCAAATTTTTAAAAAAAGACGAAATATGTTTTCAACTAATAAATTCCACTTGCATTTTTCATGTTCCCTTTCTATGCTTTTAAGAAAACTTGATTTCATTATACCTTTATTGCAAAACGTCACCTCTTTTATTTTCTTAAAAAGGTTTAGATTTTTGGGTTTCGGCTTACTTGAATTACGTTATGCCTTTAAATATTGCGTGATTTAAGTGCCGGTCATGAGCTAATATTTCGGGTCGTGACAATGATCGAGCTTGATCAATGGCTCCTTACGTCAAAGATGATCCACCCGAGAGTGTCTACTTGGAGCTCCTACCTCTAAACCAAGGTAACTAGGTTGCGTAGTTTGCTAAACTAAGTGACCTAGATGATATAGTGAGTGATGATGGATTGATTTGTCTCAAGAACCCTAAATTTCTCAATACATGAGACAATTAGGGTTTAAGGTAGAAGAATAGAGAGCTTGGAGGAAGTGAGAGTGTTGTGAGAAAAAGAGTTGAATGAAGAATGGCTAAGTGAGTGAGATAATAATGCAAACACAAAATATCTCCACAAAATATCAAGCATACTAGAATAGTAATACATGAGTCACCACATGAGCAACTTAGCCATTCTTCATTCAAAGAATATAACACCTCACCCTCTACCTCATTAAACCTTTTAACCTAAATGGTTAATCCAATATTAAGGTGTCTTCTTTTAGAAGCACCATGCAAAATTATAAGAATGCCCCTCACCTGTATATGCATACCTTGCAAAATAATCCATCAATATAATACTAGGATCCGTCTTAAACCAAAGCCCGCTAGTATTATCCTCCCGAACATCATACGTGCATGAGTGCACGCACGGGATCGAACCCTTGCCGTAAAATCATACGGCTTCTATATATTTTCGCCCTAAGCCGAGAAACCCTCTGTGTGGGACTCTAAAGATTCGACAGTACGCTGGCAGTACGTTACTGGATAAATCCATAACCACAAGTACGTCAACGGCACTAGCTGTACGTAACGGCTACCCGGATACCCGTCGAAAAGGAAAGCCGATGAGCAAACTCATCCGGATCCTAACTGAGCCTATCCGTGACAATATCCGCACAGTCTTGTCTCTTCGTCTAAGAGTTTCGCATATCGGATCTAGGGGGTGGTAAACGTCAGACCCTAATAACCCAATAATTCGTGCTGATGCGGCTCAGGACCAATCCGGGAAACTACTGATCAACCTATCAGCAAATCTCAACTGCCTTGGCCAAGGTCTTATGGTTCTAGCCAATCGAACATAGTGCGATATCGACTCCCAATACTGAGAGAGATGAATCCCTGACAATCACTCACTGCCTCCATGAGGCTCGGGGCTGTACCCAACCAAAACTTGTTTGCACGACTCAGTAGAACCATGGTAGGGTAGTGATCAAAACACAGTGGGAACTCATACAAGACAAATGATGACCTCAGGTCCAAAGAATAACCTGTACACATGTCACATGAGAATCGCTATCTGACGATAGGTATAATACCATCTAGAGGTTCTCAGCGAGTCCGTCCAATGTACTCACCCCCAGTAAGCACCCGTATACAATCTTAGGTGATCACACCAATGGTTATGGGACCAACCACCACCCCTCGTCGGGGTCTCGAAACGTATACGCATGTCTACTCTGGAGTATCAATGCCCGATCATGATACTCCCACGACTTAGGACTTTTAAGGATGTGCTTATAGACTGCCCAGCTCCCACAAGTATGATCGCCATTATAACGCTGGTAGTTAAGCAAGATCCTATGGGCTTTATCAACATGTGTTCTACATATATATAAATATGCATATGTTAAAATAAAGACAAACCATAATAGTATACTACTGTATCGAGTCTTTATCAATATATGCAAGCTGGATAAAACATCAATAGTAAAAGATACACATATCCTGATAAAGACAACTCAAATAATATACTATATAACTAAGCAAGATTGTCCTGTATATACATATCCCTAGCATCCACATGTATACAGATACAATAATGGCCTCTAGAGCATATATATCCAATAATCTCCCACTTGCACTATGGCCATATATTGGCGTACTGTATACCCAACGTCTGCACTAAGGCCAGCTGCTGGCGTACCGCATACCCAACATCTCAAAAAGACGCTCGAACTGCGCTTGAGGGAGTGCCTTCATAAATGGATCCGCCATGTTTTCTTTAGTATCCACTCTCCGGATCTCGATCTCCTAGCGATCTATGATCTCCCTGATCAGGTGATACCGTCTTAAGATGTGTCTGGATTTCTGATGGGACCGTGGTTCCTTCACTAAATCTATAGTCCCATTGTTATCATAATACAAAGGTCTTGGATCAACAATGGATGGAACTACCTGAAGTTCAGCAACGAACTTCTTCATCCAGACCGCTTCTTTTGTGGCATCGCTCGCGGCAATGTATTCAGCCTTCATCATCGAGTCTGCGATGGTATCCTGTATGGTGCTCCTCCAACACACCGCCCCTCCATTGAGGGTAAACACAAAACCCGGGACAGACTTGCTGTCATCCTTGTCACTCTGGAAGCTTGAATCGGTAAAGAACTCGACCCTCAGGTCTCTATTACCATAAACTAAGAACATCTCCTTATTCCTTCTCAGGTACTTGAGAATGTTCTTCACGGCTGTCCAGTGGTTCTGACCTGGGTTCGACTGATACCGGCTCACCACGCTTAGAGAGTAAGCTACATCTGGTCTTGTACATAGCATCGCATACATTATAGATCCTACCGCCGAAGTGTAGGGTATAGTGCTCATGCAAACCCTCTCTTCGTCAGCCTTGGGAGACATCTCCTTAGAGAGGGTGATTCCATGCAATGCGGGTATATTACCGCGGTTGGAATCTTCCATAAGAAATCTTTTTAGTACGGTCTCTATGTACCTAGACTGTGAGAGTCCGAGTAATTTCTTGGATCTATCTCTATAGATCTTGATCCCCAGAATGTACGAGACATCAACCAGATCCTTCATGGAGAACCTTTGTGATAAGAACAGCTTGGCCAATTGTACCATAGGAATATCATTTCCTATCAAAAGAATGTCGTCCACGTACAAGACTAAGAATACGACAGTTCGTCTTATAATCTTCTTATAAATATATGGCTCATCCTCATTCTTGATGAAGTCAAATTCCTTGACTGTTTCATCAAAACAGATGTTTCAGTTCCGCGATGCCTGCTTCAATCCATAAATGGATTTGAGTAACTTTCACACCTTCCTACTGCTCCCACTGTCTACAAAACCTTTTGGCTGATCCATATAAATGCATTCTTCCAAACTTTCGTTTAGAAAAGCCGTTTTTACACCCATCTGCTTCATAGTCATAGAAGGCAGCAATGGCAAGTAGGATCCGAATGGATTTAAGTATAACCACAGGAGAAAAAGTTTCATCATAGTCCAATCCTGGTCTTTGATGAAAACCTTTTGCAATAAGTCTAGCCTTATAGATTTCCACCTGTCCATCTACACCAATCTTCTTCTTGTAGATCCATTTGCATCCAACGGGTTTTACCTCAGGTGGAGCAATATCCAAGGTCCACACTTTATTGGCATATATGAACTCCATTTTGGATTGCATAGCATCTAGCTACTTATCAGAGTCCCAACTGATAATAGCCTGCTTGAAACTAGTAGGATCATCTTCTTCCAAGATGCAATCCTCTCAATCCCCGTCTATGAGAAAACCGTAGTATCTCTCGGACGGATGAGAAATCCTACTAGAACCGCGGAGAGTGGCTGAGGTTCGTCTGGGATCATTGAATTCTCTCGTTCTACCAAATCCTCAGTTTTTGTTTGTGGTTCTTTTATTTAATCCAGTTCTACCGTGCTCCTACTTATTTCTTTTGGAAGAAATTTCCATTCTAAAAGTGGCACGACGAGCAACAAACACTGTCTATTCCTCAGTATGGTAGAACAAATATCCTAGAAAAATTTTAGGATATCCCACAAACTTGCATAAAACTGACCGTGCCTATAGTTTGTCCGGATTTTGTACTTTTACATAGACTGGACAACCCCATATCTTAACACGTTCAAGATACGGTCTTTTATCACTCCATATTTCATACGGAGTCTTAGGCACGAATCTGGACGGAACCTGATTCAATAGATATGCTGCTGTTTTAAGCACAAGTCCCCAGAATGAAAGAGGTAAATATGTATTACTCATCATGGAGCGAACCATATCCAATAGGATACGGTTCCTCCGCTTCGATACACCGTAGTGTTGTGGTGTATACGGAGGAGTAAGCTGAGAGAGAATACCATTCTCTTTAAGAAAGTCCCGGAATTCCGTACTTAAGTATTCCCCTCCTCTATCAGATCGGAGGATCTTGATAATTTTGCCAATCTGGTTCTCTACTTCGTTTCTGTATTCTTTGAATTTCTTAAAAGCTTCAGATTTGTTTTTCATAAGATACACATATCCGAATTTAGAGAGATCGCCAGTGATTGTGATGAAGTACGAGAACCCACCCCGTACATGTATAGACATTGGACCACATACATCACTGTGTATGAGTCCTAAGAGCTCTCCTGCTCTTTCTCCGTGCCCGGTGAACGAAGATTTGGTCATCTTTCCTTTGAGATAAGATTGACAAGTTTCATATGATGAAAATTCAAACATATTCAAATATCCATCCTTATGTAATTTATTCAGTCTTTTCACTCCGATATGACCAAGTCTACAATGCCACAAGTAGGATTCGTTCTATTCTGAACTCTTCTTCTTGCGTATACTCTGTATATTGAAAACTGTGTTTTGATTTAGAACATATATACCATTAAACAGTGTACCTTTTGCAACCAATACCTGATCAAGGTAAATGTTCATGATATTTCTATCAAGAACAAAGTTATATCCATTTTTATCAAGTAAAGATACTGATATAATGTTGCAAACCATGGAAGGTATATAGTAGCAATTGTTCAAAATCGAACATATTCAAATATTCAAATATTTGAGCACCCGTACCGAGAGTAATCCTACTCATCAGTGGGATTGGGATCCAACTATCATTGTGTGATGACCTATATGGAATCCACTCTAGTCACCACACTCCAGAAAGTATGCTAAATTTGCAAGTTTCCTTTATATTCGAAACCCCCGATGTGATTTTTGCCCTTAACGACTTTATGATCTTGACAATGCCAACATATCATAAGCTGCTAGTCAAGTTCGGCCCGTCATTATCTTGATTAACTTAGACCACCGCATAACCCTTAATAATGCCAACATAGCTATGCGACTGTACTAAATAATCGGAAACAAAGCTACAAACAAGCAATACTCAGCTACCGATCACTACGCCTTGATAATGCTAAAATACGTAGCACGAATACTAAGTAGCACGAATAGGAAATGACGGAGGGCTACGGTTGGGTTTTCGCGAAAAACCCTTTAACATAATGAACTTGATATCGTTGAAGGAACCTGAGCAGTTTTGGAAAGGAGTAGTTTAGGCTCCGCTTTTGAAAACTTTTGATTTTAAAAAAACCGAGTAATCTATAGTATAAACTTTTGCTTAAAAGATCACTCCCCGCGAAGGGATCTCGGCTCTTGGCTCGTGGAATGAGGTGCTGGATATTCATAACCGAATACCATTATGCAAAGCGAAAGAATATAACTATAGTTTTTCGAAATTTGTTCCAACAACATCATTTTAGGTTTCTTTTCTTACATTGACCAAAATTAATATGGTCCCATCATTTAGCCTATCGCATCAGAAAAGAACGAAAATATAATGTACGTATATACCATTCGTATTCGCCACGGGGCCCCGTCATCACCTGTTAGGTTACTTAACTAACGACAGAGCGGGGGCTGGACTAGCGTGGGTGCAAAACATATACAACATCTACTAGTATATATATAAATATATATAACATTTGTCCCAGGCATGATATAATCAACATCACAGAATCTCAGCAGGCAACATAAAATGGTGGATAATTTTGGAGCCTCGGATTTCATTTAACCCACAAATAAAACCCGATGTTTCTGGTCGTGTGGATAGGCTGTGCAATGAAAACCTAGACCCTTGCGAGCGCGGCAAGTTACCCGCCAATCCCAAAAGTAAGGCAACCCCAATCAATAAAGTGAATGGGCCACCTAGCACTTCACGGAATCCAGTAACTTGGACGCGCCTCCTTGGGTCAACCTATACCCCCTACGAGCGCGGCGAATAGCCCGCCAATTCTAGTCTGAAGCCCCTTCCGTCTCAACGCCATGAGATGCGGGCTTGTTGTCCTCTAAAACCCGGCTATTCATACACTCCATCGCGGGGTAATCATAGTATAAAAAAGAAACAAATATGTACAATGGTGACATCGACTTCACCCCGGTCGTGCCCCAATCAAATAAAATATAACTCGGCAAAGACGGCAATCCACATGTCGGATGCTCGCCCCACAATAACAAATGTACAAATGAATCTTAATTGTACCATTAATATAACGCTTTAAATCGTTTAGGTTAATTATTTGATAATTAGTAATACAACATGTGTTTTCCGTAAAACCTAATTATAATTATTTTTCCACATAGATATAATTATACCTATTTTATTTATGTAATTTCCTATGTATGAGTGTTTAACTAGTTACTTATTTAATTGCTTGTTTACTTAAATATTTTCCTTAATTAATTATTATTTTAATCTTGCACTTACACACTAAATTAGTGTAAATTACAAATTAATATGGGCTAATACATTTTTGTGCACCATGACACAACTAAACAAAGTGTAACATGTTGCTTTATCAGTGCTTGACCATGGTTCTAGGTTCATATAAAACTTAAATATAAAATAAAAAGAACTGAAAAGAGAATAGATTAAAGAAGCATGGTGCGTATTATATTGAGGTATGGGCGAACTTTGACTTGAAACACACTCACTCACTCACTCACTCACTCACTCACCTCACACACCCCTCCCCCTTGCTCTCGGCCAGATGAGGCAGCAGCCCCTTTCACTTCTTCATCTTCTTTTCATCTCAAAACCCCCACAAAAACTCACTCAAAAATCCATATATTCAACTCTAATTTCTATCTAAATAATCACAAGTTTTCCTTTGCCTAACTAAGCTTAGATCTTGAAGCAAGTTAGCATTTTGAGTGGCCAAAACTAGCAAGTTTGATCTTCCAAATCCTTAAGGTATAAAACAAAATCCTAGTTTGTTTTGTTAATATTTGCTTTAATCTAAATTTAATTAGGTGTTAGTATATTTTTAATTTCAAGATTTAATTTTAAAGAGAAGGGTTTGGGTTATAGTTAAGGTTTCATCACTTAAATAGGGTAGCTAAGTGTAGTTTAACATTTTAATGGCTTTACAAATCTAATCTAGTTGTTACTTTACTAATATTTCTTTTAATTATCTTAATTAAGTGTGTATGCGAATTAATTGCATGTTTAGTGTGCATAAAAAGTGGGATTAAAATTAGTTAATATTTGTGTGGCTTGATTAGGATATGTAAGTATGATTATGGCTACTAGGTTTGCTAAAACAATTAGTTCTGCACTAAAATACCCTATTGTTGCTTACTAGATTTTTAAAAGAAATGGGTTTAGGTTGAATTTGAGGTTGTGATGATCTATAACTATTTTCCTAAGATTAGTTAGCATTATGTCTTGTGCGATTAGTACGATTGGATTCTAAAATTGGTGTTTGCTACGCATAGCAACCCCTAGTTGTATTTTGTGGCGATGTCGCGCGCGTTTTGTGCACCAAGTGCATGCGCGTATAGCTAGTGCGCATTGGTTGCTTTGTATCATTTTGTATCTGTTAGTTATATGTATGCCCTAGAGGTCATTACTATACATAGGATGTATATTGTAGTGGATGCTGGGACATATATAGGGAGGACTTTCTCGCTCGACATGATAGTATGCTATCTGGTTACTCTTTACCTTAACGTGTACACTGATTGTCTTTCTGTTACATGTTGGTAAAACTCTTAGGATGTGTACTTGACTACCTGGACTATGATGCGGATCATACTAGTGGGGACATGGTAGTCCATAAGTACATCCTTCACAGTCCCTAGTCGTGGGTGTATCGAGACGGGGCATCGATATACCAGAGTAGACTAGCGTATACCTTCTCGACCCATACAGATGGGTGATGGATGATCCTATATCCATTGGTGTTTGACATCAGAGATGATATACGGGTGCTCAGTAGAGACTGGGTACACTGGACGGACTCGCCGAGAACTCCCAGATGGTATTATACCTCACGTCAGATGGCAGTTCTCTGGTGACACTGGTACAGAGTAGTCTGTTGACCCGAGATCGTCATAGAGTCTTGTGTGGTTCCCACTGTGCTTTGATTTCCATCTTACCACGTCCAAGAGGGCATGCAAAACGGTGGTTTTTGGGTACAGTCCCGAGTCACATGGAGGCAATGAGCGATAGGAGGGGATTCGTTTCTCCCGGTATAGGGGGTTGATGTTGCGCTGTGTTCGATTGGCTATAACAGGAAATCCCTGGCCAGGGTTGCTGAGATTTACTGGTAAGTGTTACCAGTAGTTTCTCGAATTGTTATAGACCTCATATCGACACGACTTATCGAGCTATTGGGGTCTGACGCTTACCACCCCTAGGCGAGATATGCGACATATCAGACGATCAGACCGGACTGTACGGTAGTGTTACTGGTTGGATTCACTGGAGTGTGAGCGGGCTTGCTCGTCGATCTTCTGATCGCTCAATACCCGGGTGGCCGTTACGTTTAGCAGACCGCTTGCGGCTTGTGGGTGCTTGATATGATCATCATCTGCTGCCGGCGTATTGACGAGTCTTTAGAGTCCTACACAGAGGTTTCCTGGCTCAAGCAAAACGAAATAGGAGCGCATATGAGATATGTGCGGGATCGAGAATAATGCATGTATGTGATACCGTATTCTATTCTCGCGATGGATGTATCGATTCGTTATATGCGATATAACCTAGTTATCGAATCAAGGATTGATTCGATAAGCCGATACATAGGATACTAGCCGGTTATATGCGATATGACCGGATCGTTAAATCAAGTGTTGATTTAATGATTTAATGCATAATTATATATTTGATATATTACTTTGCATTAACTAGTATTGGTTCATTTAAAATTGATTTTCTCACTCGGGTGTGCGCATTGCATATGCGATATGATTTTGTGCACTTGCTTGTATCATGTTTGATGATACATGCCTTATTTGTTAAGTGTATAGAATTAAATCTTGGTTAATGGAATGGTTATGGTTTACTATTTGATTATTCATTTTTATTCATTTGTTTATTCTTTTTGGAAAAGAAAAAGAGCATGATAAAATGGTGGCATTTTTGTTTTGTTCATGAAGTTTCTTGAACACTTTGACTTTGTAACCCTTTTGTCTCATGCTTAAACCTAACCACTTCATTTAACCCTAATTAGTTCTCGACACTTAACCATGGTCATGTTATGATAAGAATTGATTTCTTTTCCTTTTTAATATTTAACTTATCATAACTTTCTTCTTCTTCTTCTTCATATCTATCATGAAGAAAGCTTAGGTCATCAATGGTGATTGATGATAAAGAGTGAGAAATCCAATTCTAAATTGAACCCACTTCCTATTTCTTCATCCTCTGCCTCTTGCCAAGTAGTAGAGTGTGTTTCCTTCACAAGTTTTCATGACTTGGTGAAGTTGGAGCTTGATCTAGCGATGCCTCAACGTAGATCATCTTCGGCATGGACATCGACGACCTAGCTTGCCCATTCTCCGACGAAGCCGACAATAGAGCCCGGGAACTCATTTGGACAGCGAGGATACTTCGTTGCGGAGCTATGGAGGTGGAGAACCGGATCTACAAAGGTTGTATTTCCGTTCACTTAGTTAAAGTAGTTAACTAGTTTGCTTTTCGCCTAGAAATCTAGCCAACGATCCATTCTAGAGTTTCTCGGCACCGTTAAAATTTGAAATTGGCATGATTGATACCTTGTGAGACCTCATTAGGATGCCTAGGAACCCTACAGTGGTATCAGAGCCTAGCTAGAGCCTTAGGCGAAGTCCCGACGGAGTTAGAAGTCCGATCGACCCAAAACCCCGACTTGAAAAATGCTCTCTGGACAATTCTGTAAATTGTGGATTTTTTGGAATTAAAAATATGCAGAGAAATGTGCAGGAAATTCTAAGAAAAACTGGTGAAAACGACAACCTAATTCAACAGTACGGCCGCGGAACCGCGGCGTTGACCCCCCTTTTGCGGCGGTTCCGCGGCCGTATGTGGTGATCAGGATGTGTGTTTTCTTCAGTTGTTTCTGTTGGTGTTTCTTGTGTGTTCTGGGTATTTTTAATATTTTTTCCAGAGTTTGAATTTTCTGAGTTGTTTTGGGGATTCGAATGTTCGATCGGATTATCAAATTTTGTCTGTGTGGCTTTCCGGATAAATTTTTGAATATGTTAAAAAGTTCGACCGGATATAAATACCCAATTTTTCCCCTGTCGGGAAATTTCCAAGTGTTGGATTTTTCCATAGTTTAACGACGTTCTAAGTAGTGCAAGTAACGCGATGGACCCTCTAGAAGACAACAAACCTTAACTCGATTATGTGACCGTCTTGAACTGCCCTTTGAACCTTCGGGTTTGGGGCAGTACGGCGTGCCACATGTGAGGCGTTGGCTTGACCCTTCTACGGTTGGACCGTTGGTACTGAGGCACGAACTGAATGTTGTTAGACTTATTTCATGTGTTGGATTGTATCGGGAAAACTTGGGTGTTCGATTGTTCGATCGGAAAGTTTAACATTTTCTGTTTATCTGGAATGGGATACAATAATTGGAATTCACAATAGTTATGAGATAACTGAATGAATGTTATAAACATAGCAGTTTAGTCTCACTTGATCGGTTGCCACGGAATTTTGATGTGATCAAAAGTTCGTCGCAATCACGTAGCGTACGCGGATACTCGCCGGGTAAACTTAATAGACAGCCTCACTTCATTGCCCCGACCAAGTGACTGTAGGAGAACCCCGTCGCCGAAAGCATCCGTTCGGGTGCTCGCGGCAGCGGTGTTCCGCCTTGGTGCACTTCGTCGACGGCGTTAGGGGTGCAGCCGCCTACTGAAGTTTGCGACGAGCATTCGATCAGGATGTCGGGAATCTTGTTGAATTGCCCGACTTGATATTGAAAAGTGTTTTTGATAAAGAGACTAAAATGCGGGGTTTATAATTGTTAGGCATGCGATGTCTAAGAAATTCATTTGGTCAGGCATGCGATGTCTGAGGTGGTTACGGATTCCAACTGTTGTAGTCTTACACTTTCTTTTCTGTGACCGTAAGTGTAATATGTGATATCGCCGGTTTCGTTGCTATATGTCAACGACAATTGGGATGCGCATATTTACTTACGTTGATGACATGTGATGTTATGTGTTGCTGGATATGTTATATTGGATCGTCGTGTTTGAATAGCCGGGGGGTTTTTATGTGAGATGAGTGTTTTTCATTTTCATTCATGTAAAAACTTGTATGTAATATTCCTTTATTGGGGCACTTCCAGGTTGCGGAAGTTTTCACCGTTTGTATATTATTTACTTTTCCGCACTAGGATAGACCCAAGGAGGAGGGCACAAATAACCGGGTTCTGGAGTCCAGTGGGAGACCGACTCGAGGAGTCGAGTCCGGGTCTCCTAACTCTAGAATTGGTAGGGTTGCTTGCCGCTCTCGTAGGGGTCTAAGGGTGTGGGTTTGGCTATTCATCATGACCGTGGAATCCATGTTTTATATTGGCTCGTATTGAAAACACGGACGTCCTAGTATATCCAATATTTCATATGTTTCTTCTGCTGCGATATCTGTGATGTGATCATGTGATGTTCTGTGATAGATACAGTATATAGTATATATGATATATTATATAGACGTTACTTATGTTTTACACCCGCGCTAGCCCTGCCCCGCTCTGCCGTTAGTTACCTAACCTAACGGTGCACGAGGGGACATCGAGGCGAATGCGGATGGCATAAGTGTACGTCGTATTTATCTGTGATGTTTAGGTACATAATTGATGGGACTTCATTAATGTGATTAATGAAAATGAAAGAAACTTAAGATGTTGTAGAATCGAATTTCAAAATAAAACAGGTAGCTACAGTTCTTGCTTTGCACAGCGGTATATATGATATATCCTGCACCTTATTCGATGAGGAAAGGACCGAGATCCCTTCACCGGGAGTGACTCCTTTAGCAATAACTGGCAGATGCTACACTCTCGGTTTGTCTTTTGATTGCTTTTAAGTGTTTTTGCTTTGCACAGTGATATATATGATATATCCCGCACCTCATTCGACGAGGAAAGGACCGACGATCCCTTCACCGGGAGTGACTCCTTTAGCAAAACTAGAAAAGCCTCAAAAACACTCCATTTCAAAATTCATTCGATCCTACAACGATATCAAGTTCATTACGCAATAGGTTTTCAGAAAAACCTGTCGTAGCCCTCCGTCATTTCAGATACGTACTAGTTAGTATTCATGCTGCGGTTGTTTGGCCTCCGTCAAGACGTAGTGTACGGTAGCTAACTAGTGCTTATCTGCTAGCATATGATGCGATTGGATTAGGGTATTCGTACGGCGTTGTTTGGCCTCCGTCAAGGGTCGTGCGGGTGGGTTTAATTCAATCAGGAAATGACGGGTTGAACTTGACTAGCGGACTATGGGTTGTTTGGCCACCGTCAAGGTCATAGGACGCTAGGGGCAAAATATTATCGGGAATTTCAAGTGTTGAAATTTGCAATGAGATTGCATACCTTCTATGAGATAGTTGGATCCCGATACCCGCTGCGAGTAAGAGTTACTCCTGGGAGAGTTTTATACATTACAATTAGCCGATCAACTAGGTGTCTAGAAAGGTGTTAACGAGGTTACGCCTCTGGGAAAACGAGGTTTACATTAATTAGGTTCGTGCGAAAGCACGGGGGACCTCCCTCAAAGTACCGACACTGGCCTGGCTGAAAGATTGGTGAACTTGTAGTGTGTAATTAATCCCGGCTAGTCTTTCCTTTTAGGGTTTGAAGGAAGATTTGATAAAAAGCAGTGGGAGCCATCCTGATTAGATAAAATAATAACCAATCTATTCTTGCAGAGCGCACGCTGAGTGTTTTCTTCTCTCTCTCTCCAGGTAGCGACCATATCACGCCTTAATCAAGATAATAATACGGAAATATTGACCGAACCCGCTTGTTATACTGAGCTGGGGAACGTTGGTCCCGCTCCAACTTATAAATGTTATAAGACAGAGCAGGAAATTGGGGATTACCAGAATTCCCGTGCCGCCCAAACGAAGAGAGTGCATACTGATGCATCATCTTCGGGTGTGTTCATTACAGAGAACTGTTTCTCAGCATCCTTTACATCCTGGGTATGTGATACCAGATCAGGATCCCAGATATGTAATCTGTTACATAGGGCTACAGAAAGGTAGAAAACTGAGAACGGGTGATAAGTTTCATGAGGCAGAAAACGGGGCAAGAGTTGCAGCCAAGTCTGTTGGTCACTGTCACCCTGTATTACGAATACATTGATTCTGAACGAATGTTATTAGATACCGAACCTGATATACCAAATCATATCACTCTCTTTGTTAGAAAAGAAAGGATATAATTTTGTATTGTTGGATAATGTTTTGAACATTTCCTATATCAAAAGTTGATCGATTCAGGCACGTTATCTAAAAGCATTGATGTTCTAGATCAAACTACAGTTTTTAAGTATACAGAACACACACAAGAAGAAAAGTTCAGAAATGAACGAATCCTTCTTGAGGTATTGTAGACTAGGTCAGATCAATGTGACCCGACTAGCTGAAGTTACATGTAGATGCATATTTAAATCAGTTTGAATCTACATCTTGTGAAACTTTCCAGTCATGTCACAAAGATATAATGACACTAGCTCTGTTTATTGGAAACAGAGAAAGAGTTAGTGAACTCTTGGGATGATACATGTTGATGTATGTAGGTCCCCTGTCTACACATGCCAAGACCGGTTCTTTGTACTTCATTACATTCTCTGATAATCTCTCAAGATTCAGACATATGTTCCTGTTGAAACACAAGTCCGAACCTTTTGAGATATTCATAGAATATAAGTTAGAAGTAGAGAACCAATAAGGGTATAAGTATTATGTCCTTTGATGTGATCGAGGAGGAGAATACTTGAGCACGGAAATCCTGGACTTTTCTAAAGGAGAATGAGATTCTCTCTCAGCATTACTCCTCCGCATACACCATAGCACGATGGTATATCGGGGTGGAGCAATTACACCCTATGTGATAAGGTGTGCTCTATGATGAGTAATACTGAGCTACCTATTTCCTTTTGGGAGATATGCGCTTGAGAAGCTGCATACCTATTGAATAGGGTTCGAATCAAATCAGTTGCCTACCACTTCATATATGATATGGAAAGGGAAGAGCCCATGTCTTAAGTTAGTTAAGATTTGGGGTTGTCCGGCCTATGTCTAAAAGCAAAATCCGGACAAACTCGAGGCAAGATCTGTTATGTACAACTGGAAAGGTTCCAGCTATGCAAACTATAGCAGATGATTTGGTAGAACCAAAGGATTCAATAGATACCAACGAACCTCAGCCTCTCCGCCGATCTAGTAGGGTTCCTCACCCACCTGAGAGATACTTCGGTTTCTCTATGACAGTGGGAGCGAGGATTGCATCATGAGATGATGACCCAACTAGTTTCGAGCTGGCCATCAGGAGTGGGACTCTGTAAGAATGGCTGGATGCTTAGCGATCTGAGATGGAATCCATGTACACCAGCAAAGTATGGACTTTGGTTGCTATATCTGAAGGGATAAATCCCCATCAGGAGCAAGTATATCTTGAGAAGATTACTTGGTGTAGATGGAAAAGTTGAGACTTTCAAAGCTAGACTTGTTAAAGGTTTGCATCATTGACCAGGTGTGGATCATGAGGAAACCTTTTTCTAAGGAGCTATGCTTAAGTCCATCCAGATCCTACTTACCACGGCTACATACCATGACTACGATCTCTGGTGGATGGGTGTCTTGACTGCTTTTCTAAATGATGATTTAGAAGAGAGCGTCTATAAGTACACAGCCAGAGGGCCTCGTAGACAGTGGGAGCAGCGGAAACGTGTGCAAGATGCTTTATAGGATAAAGCAGGCATCGCGGAGTTGGAACATCTGTTTTGATGGATTAGTCAAAGAAGTTGACATCATCAAAATGGTAGATGAACCTTGTATAAACAAGAAGGTAGTAGGGAGTATGGTGACGATCCTCGTAGAGTACGTGGATGACATACTCTTGATAGGGAAGGAGTTTCCTATGCTACGCTCGATCAATCTCCGCTTATCACAATGATTCTCCATATAGGATCAAAGTGATACCTCCTAAATCCAGGTTTTTTGGATCTATGAGATAGATCTAATTGGATGTTAGGACTCTCACTAGTTGTAGTGAGACGGTATCAACCGATCCTGGGGAGAATCACTGGAAGGGTTCCAGGGTGATAAAGACGACTGAATGTCAGTCACAGGCATTGTCTTTACCCTCAGTGGAGGGACGGTATGTTGGAAGAGTTCCAAGCTAGATACCGTGACATACTAGACGATAAAGGCTGGATACATCGCTACTTAAGATGCTACCAAAGAGGCTGTTTGGGTGTATATTGGTTCATGAGATGAACTATGTTCCTCCCATTGTGTGACAATGGAGTTGTGGCTTATGCCAAGGAACGCCGGTCCCATCAGTGATCCAGACATATTCTAAGGCAGTGTCACTTGATCATGGAGATGGTTGATCTCCAGGGAGATCGAGGTTAGGAGAGTAGACTCAGAGGACAACACAGCGGATCCACTCACAAAGGCCTGTTCCCAGAGAGAAACTTTTATGGGATGGTTGAGTATGAGATACTACAACCACTGCTATCAGATGGCCCTAGTGCAAGTGGGAGATTGTTAGTTATATGTATGCCCTAGAGGCCATTACTATACATAGGATGTATATTGTAGTGGATGCTGGGACATATATAGGGAGGACTTTCTCGCTCGACATGATAGTATGCTATCTGGTTACTCTTTACCTTAACGTGTACACTGATTGTCTCTCTGTTACATGTTGGTAAAGCCCTTAGGATGTTTACTTGACTACCTGGACTATGATGCGGATCATACTAGTGGGGACATGGTAGTCCATAAGTACATCCTTCACAGTCCCTAGTCGTGGGTGTATCGAGACGGGGCATCGATATACCAGAGTAGACTAGCGTATACCTTCTCGACCCATACAGATGGGCGATGGATGATCCCATATCCATTGGTGTTTGACATCAGAGATGATATACGGGTGCTCAGTAGAGACTGGGTACACTGGACGGACTCGCCGAGAACTCCCAGATGGTATTATACCTCACGTCAGATGGCAGTTCTCTGGTGACACTGGTACAGAGTAGTCTGTTGACCCGAGATCGTCATAGAGTCTTGTGTGGTTCCCACTGTGCTTTGATTTCCATCTTACCATGTCCAAGAGGGCGTGCAAAATGGTGGTTTTTGGGTACAGTCCCGAGTCACATGGAGGCAATGAGCGATAGGAGGGGATTCGTCTCTCCCGGTATTAGGGGTTGATGTTGCGCTGTGTTCGATTGGCTATAACAGGAAATCCCTGGCCAGGGTTGTTGAGATTTACTGGTAAGTGTTACCAGTAGTTTCTCGAATTGTTATAGACCTCATATCGACACGACTTATCGAGCTATTGGGGTCTGACGCTTACCACCCCTAGGCGAGATATGCGACATATCAGACGATCAGACCGGACTGTACGGTAGTGTTACTGGTTGGATTCACTGGAGTGTGAGCGGGCTTGCTCGTCGATCTTCTGATCGCTCAATACCCGGGTGGCCGTTACGTTTAGCAGACCGCTTGCGGCTTGTGGGTGCTTGATATGATCATCATCTGCTGCCGGCGTATTGACGAGTCTTTAGAGTCCTACACAGAGGTTTCCTGGCTCAAGCAAAACGAAATAGGAGCGCATATGAGATATGTGCGGGACCGAGAATAATGCGTGTATGTGATACCGTATTCTATTCTCGCGATGGATGTATCGATTGGTTATATGTGATATAACCTAGTTATCGAATCAAGGATTGATTCGATAAGCCGATACATAGGATACTAGCCGGTTATATGCGATATGACCGGATCGTTAAATCAAGTGTTGATTTAATGATTTAATGCATAATTATATATTTGATATATTACTTTGCATTAACTAGTATTGGTTCATTTAAAATGGATTTTCTCACTCGGGTGTGCGCATTGCATATGCGATATGATTTTGTGCACTTGCTTGTATCATGTTTGATGATACATGCCTTATTTGTTAAGTGTATAGAATTAAACCTTGGTTAATGGAATGGTTAGGGTTTACTATTTGATTATTCATTTTTATTCATTTGTTTATTCTTTTTGGAAAAGAAAAAGAGCATGATAAAATGGTGGCATTTTTGTTTTGTTCATGAAGTTTCTTGAACACTTTGACTTTGTAACCCTTTTGTCTCATGTTTAAACCTAACCACTTCATTTAACCCTAATTAGTTCTCTACACTTAACCATGGTCATGTTATGATAAGAATTGATTTCTTTTCCTTTTTAATATTTAACTTATCATAACTTTCTTCTTCTTCTTCTTCATATCTATCATGAAGAAAGCTTAGGTCATCAATGGTGATTGATGATAAAGAGTGAGAAATCCAATTCTAAATTGAACCCACTTCCTATTTCTTCATCCTCTACCTCTTGCCAAGTAGGAGAGTGTGTTTCCTTCACAAGTTTTCATGACTTGGTGAAGTTGGAGCTTGATCTAGTGATGCCTCGACGTAGATCATTTTCGGCATGGACATCGACGACCTAGCTTACCCATTCTCCGACGAAGCCGACGCTAGAGCCCGGGAACTCATTTGGACAGCGAGGATACTTCGTTGCGGAGCTATGGAGGTGGAGAACCGGATCTACAAAGGTTGTATTTCCGTTCACTTAGTTAAAGTAGTTAACTAGTTTGCTTTTCGCCTAGAAATCTAGCCAACAATCCGTTCTAGAGTTTCTCGGCACCGTTAAAATTTGAAATTGGCATGGTTGATACCTTGTGAGACCTCATTAGGGTGCCTAGGAACCCTACAGTATCCGCGTATATTTAAATGTTTAGTCTCATATATACTATTTGTGCGGTTATAGGATCAATCACGGAGACGTCGGATGTGACAAGAAAGGGCAAGGCAGTAATCAGATTCGACTAGCCGAGGCGTTCCTGTGAGTAGATATACACATCTATGGGGGAATCGTCCAGATGGCGCAAGGCACCCGATAGTTAAGATTATTATTAGTTTTTGTATTCATATGCGTAGTCTCCCAATCATTCATATCATGGCATTGCATCTGCTTACATAAGATATTATTATTTAGGACACTTGCACCATTACCATTGGTTCATACCGCACATGCACTATTTTATACGAACACATATGCCATTGGTAATTACTATGTCACGAACACCATAGAATTTGCTAAAATTGGTATTCGTGCATTTGCATCATATATTATGTGTAGACTTTTAGTTGTACCCTCATTTTCTTAGGATGGATATACAGGTTTGTTAGCAATATACTTCATCACATCATCATTCATACATAGCTTCCAGTCATGCATCACATTGTATATTATCGTATCATAGATATTCATCATTTCTATCATGTTTATATATTGTGATTCTTCTTGGAGATTTCAGTGTTTATGAGATTTATGGATTTTGGGGAAAACCGCAAGAATTTTACGAACCTATTATCATTTTAAAAATGCAAGTTGCAGTTTTCTTGTGATATGATGTATATGACGTCCACCATGAGGTTTCCTGATTTCGTTGGTTTTCTCGACCCGATTAGAGGAATAGGATGAACCGTCTCGGGTACATGGTGGGCCCGGTAAGGTATCCTGGGGCAATAAGCTAGAGTTGTAGACAATGAGCCTGGCAAGGGAGCACTAGCTATCAGTTATTATTGGCTCAGCGGTTATCTAAAAGATACCGACCGGAGTCGTGAGATGTGACAGATTTGAGAACCGATCTGAGAGACGGTTATTGAGATTTTGAGATACATACATTGTGTCGATGCTTGAAACGGATTTTCTGTCGATTTCATTGATGATACTCCATCTTTATTATACAAAAGTTTTACTAAGATAAGAATACAGATTTTCTCATACTAGATATATCCAGGTTTCGTGTTTGATTATTCATTCATTTCACATTCATACTAGTGCATCGCATTCTAATTATATATGTATGTTGTGACGCATTTGCGTGCATGATTACGATAACCTTATTAGATATTATTTACTACCCACGAGTTGGCAATTCACCCCTGTTGTGCCACAGTATCTTGCAGGTCCGACCCGTCAGTATAGTAGCGGCGAGCATACTTCTTCTTCTGCTCCCTTTGAATTGACTTGTGACTTTGCACATAGGCGTTTTTTTTGGAGGACGTTCTTTTGTTCCCATCTTTATATTTATTTGTATCTAGTATACTCCATCGACCATTTGTATTATGTGACTTAGAGACTGGGCAGTGAGATTTGTGTATTTGTTCTTTGGTGTCGAGCTCAAGTGAGCCGACGTGGTACTTTCTTATTTTCTTGCTTTTATATGCTTATGTCGCATTATTATGATATATCTTGCATGTGGTTGTGTTCCACCATTCGGCGAAGAGTTAGCTCCAGCTTGGGGACGCCTTTATTCATTACTTATGTATATTCATGTGTTGTACCCATTTAGGGCCAATTTTTACAAAGGAAACTCTACCAAAATTTTTACAAAAACTTGAGCTTATTATAAAGATTTCCAAAATGACTTTTCTATGTTAACTTAACTATAAAATAAGTTTTCTTTCGCTCTATTTCTTTTAACGGTTTAGATTTCTGGGTTTTGGCTTACTCAGATTACGCTACGCCTCTAGACGTTGCGTAATTTTAGTGCCAGTCACGTTCCACATATTCGGGTCGTGACAATTAACATTGCACCACAAGCTATACAACATGACTATCCAACTACATCTACAGCACAAACACAGAACATCAACGTGAATGTCATGTTCCCAAACTCGTCTAAAGGAACATATAGCAATTAAACGAGTTATACCGATCAAATGACATTCACAGTCACAGATAGAAGTGTTTGTACTGTAAACTTATAAACAGTGTTAAAAATAACGACTTCGAAAACTCCGTATTGCCTCATACTAAAAAATAACAAAACATGAAATCTTGGCAAAATCAAACAACACCTAAAGCCCAAATTCCAAGATTCTAGAACATAGTTCAAAACACGACCCCAGACTCACTGAAGGGGCCGGCCAGGCCGGGAAAAACATGATTTTGGTCGGCCAAAACGTTGAGTTCTGGGCTCGTCTTTCTACTGTGTTCAAACTACTACATGAAGAGCACACTGCAATTGTTTAAAAAAAATTATAGCCTCTGAAAAATTTGACAGAAACTAGAAGTTTGGTTTCGATGTTTCGGAGTTATTTCAGTTTTGTTACATTAACATCGTTTAAAACTGCTAGTATAGGTTTTATGGGCTACTCTGATACCATGAAATGTTATGCTAACGCCCTGGCCATCATCCGTGGCCAATTGCGGAACAAATTTCTTCTACAAGTGTATACTTGGTGCTAGAATAGCCCTAAACCGGATCTACTATAAACCTAACTAGCTACTAAAGAGTTCTATCTACTATGATAGAAAGTTATACCATGAGGCTCAAGTCCTTTAGGTCTTCACTCCACTCCTTTAGTGTGCTCCTAGTGGCCTCTATGATCGAGCATGATCAACGGCTCCTTGCATCAAAGATGATCCATCCGAGATTGTCTTCTTGGAGCTCCTACCTTTAAACCGAGGTAACTAGGTTGCTTTGTTTGCTAAACCAAGTGGCCTAGATGATGTAGAGAGTGATGATGGATTGATTTATCTCAAGAACCCTAGGTTTCTCAACACATGAGACTATTAGGGTTTGAGATAGAAGAAGAGAGAGCTTAGATAGAAGAAGAGAGAGCTTAGAGGAAGTGAGACTGTTGTGAGAAAAAGAGTTGAATCAAGAATGGCTAAGTGAGTGAGATAATAATGCAAACACAAAATATATCCACAAAATATCAAGCATACTAGAATAGTAATATATGAGTCATTACATGAGTCACAACTTAGCCATTCTTCATTCAAAGAATGTAACACCTCACCCTCCACCTCATTAAACCTTTTAACCTAAATGGTTAATCCAATAATGAGGTGTCTTGTTTTAGAAGCATCTTGCAAAATTACAAGAATCCCCCTCACCTCTATATGCATATCCCATCCGTATTCTGAGAAAATACGAATACAAAGAGATGAAAATAATCCATTAATATAATACTAGGATCCGGCTTAAACCAAAGCCCGCTAGTATTATCCGCCCGAACATCATACGTGCACGAGTGCACGCACGTGATCGAACCCTTGCCGTAAAACTATACAGCTTCTACATCTTTTCGCCCTAAGCAGAGAAACCCTCTTGTGGGACTCTAAAGACTCGACAGTACACCGACAGTGCGTTATTGGATAAATCCATAACCATAAGTACGTCAGCGACACTAGCTGTACGTAACGGCTACCCGGGTACATGTTGAAGGAAAGCCGACGAGAAAAATTATTCGGATCCCAACTGAGCCTATCTGTGACAATATCTGCATAGCCCGATCTCTTCGTCTAAGAGTATCGCATATTGGATCTAGCGGGCGGTAAACGTCATACCCTAATAACCCGATAATTCGTGCTGATGCGGCTCAGGACCAATCCGGGAAACTACTGATCAACCTATCAGTAAATCCCAACTGCCTTGGCTAAGGTCTTATGGTCCTAGCCAATCGAACACAGTGCGATATCGACTCCCAATACTGGGAAAGACGAATCCCTAACAATCACTCACTGCCTCCATGAGGCTCGGGACTGTACCCAACCAATACCTGTTTGCACGACTCAGTAGAGCCATTGTAGGGTAGTGATCAAAACACAGTGGGAATTCACACGAGACAAATGATGACCTCAGGTCCAAAGACTAACCTGTACACATGTCACATGAGAACCGCTATCTGACGATAGGTATAATACCATCTAGAGGTTCTCAGCGAGTCCGTCCAATGTAGTCACCCCCAGCGAGCACCCATATACAATCTTAGGCGATCACACCAATGGTTGTGGGACCAACCACCGCCCTTCATCGGGGTCTCGAAAAGTATACACAAGTTTACTCTGGAGTATCAATGCCCGATATCGATACTCCCGTGACTTAGGACTTTTAAGGATGTGCTTATAAACTACCTAGCTCCCACAAGTATGATCGTCATCATAACGCTGGTAATCAAGCAAGATCCTACGGGCTTTATCAACATATGGTCGACATATATATAACATATGCACATGTTAAGATAAAGACAAACCATAATAGTATACTACTGTATTGAGTCTTTATCAATATATGCAAGCTGGATAAACATCAATAGTAAAAGATACACATATCCTGATAAGGAAAACTCAAATAATATACTATCTAACTGAGAAAAATTGTCCTGTACATATATATTCCTAGCATCTACATGTATACAGATACAATAATGGGCTCTAGGGCACACATATCCAACAGGAGGAGGGGGAGGGGGTGGGTTCTAGGAACCCTCCCTCTCCTTTATAAAGGAGGAGGCAGGTCCCAAAACCTGAAAAAGATTAAAAAATTAAAAATAAAAAAGAATTTAAAATTTAAAATAAAAATATTATTAAATTTTAAAAAATAATTTTGTAAATCGGTTCCAAAAACCGCCGGATAGAGCGGGTTCCAAAAATCCGCCCTCGCAAAAATATCGGAGGATAAGATTGTTGTTATTGTTACTGACGTATGGATAACTGTTATTACTGTTTATATATAATAAATTCATTGCTGAGAGAATACTATAAATATGAATGATAAGCACTTCAATAACAAAATGAATGAGAATTGTACATCTTTGACACCCAAATTAAAAGTGTACAATTAACGCTTTCCATTTCCCTTTTCCTTTCCCAACTCGAGAAGGCTTGACATTAGCCTATTCCTCTTGGGGTGACTGGACGACCCTCCCGTGTCCTGTGTATGTGGCGAAGGCGTCTACTCTTTAACTTGTTCTTCCGCTTGCTATTCTACTTTGTCTTCAGTATCGTCTTATACAGGCTGTTGTTCCGCAAATTCTGAATGTGGGACAGGTGTCGGATATGTGCTGCCTCCCAACAACTGTATATAGGAAGAAAAATCCGTGTCCCAACTAGGCTGTTGTTCCGAAGAACCTGTCCTGGTTTCATTCTGCTACTGTTGCACAAAACTTGTCCCCCATGGCTGCGCAAAACTTCCCCCCAAGACTGCTATTGTTGCGCAAAACCCGACCCCCAAAACTGCCTTTGTTGCGGAAAACCCAACCCCCAAGACTGCTGTTGACTATGCCAGGGTTGCTGCTAACCGTATGGTGCTCTCAACCACTGATGTCACGGCTCTAGATCCGGCAGATGCTGGGGCTCTGGTTTCGGCTCATACTGCGGCTCTGGTTCCGGCTCAAACAACAGCTCTAGCAATGGCGATAAATGTGGAAGTATATGATATGAACTGAATATACCACCAATATATGAGTCTACGGTAGAAAATAAAGCCTGACTATCTGGATCAGTATTAGTTGGATATGGATCTGTAACGTCTTATAAATAATTAAATAAATAATTAAATAAATAAAATTCTTTAAGTGAATTTTCTGATTTTCGGAAAAACAAACTGTATTTTCCGTAAAACTTGACTATAAATAATTTTCTTCATAAATTTAAAAAGACCTATTTTAATTATGTAATTACTAGTAAATGATATTTATTTAGTCACTTATAAATTTTTAGTTTAATTAAATATTTTTCCTAAATTAATTATTTTAAATATTAACATAAATTTATTTTATACATTAAATTAGTGTAAATTGTAAATTTCAATGGGTTTATTTTCCAAAAATGAACCATTGCATATTAGAATCTAGTGTGTATCATGCAAAATTTATTTCCAAATTTTTCCATGGTTCCAGACCATTCTAGGTTAAATTGAGTTAGGAAAATAAATAAACTTAATTAATTCTTGAAAAGACTTAAATGGGTGATATTTTGAGAAACCTTCTACACTTTTCTACACACTTTTCTCACTCTCCTTTCCTACCTCCCACCATGGCTGGCCTCATCCCATGGCAGCCCCCCCCATTTTCCAAATTTAATTTCCCTTCAAAAATCATCAAAATTTCAATAAAATTTCCAAAAATAAACCTCAAAATTCATATTCAATCTCTACCTTTTCCTTTGACCTATTTAGCATGGATCTTGGAGATGGAAACCATTATTTTGGAAGCATATTTTCATGTTTGGATCTCATGTTGTGGAGGCATAAATTTTATTCTTATGATTTATTGTTATTAAATGTTTCAATCTAGCATATTTAGATTTAATTAATTAATTCTATTTACAAGTTTAAAATTCAAGTTAGGGTTTATAAAATCAAGTTATGGTTTTTATTAATTAAGTAGGGTTATAATAACTAGTTTAACATTTTTAGAATTGGAAAATCTTGTTTGGTTGATATATTGTAAATTGTTTATTCAAAATTGTTTAAATTAAACAATTTTGCAAACTAGATTTCTATATATTGTATATATTGGTGAGATAAAATTCCAATTAATGTTTTTATCACTAGATTGTGGTATTAATGAGAATATTAGCATGTTAGAGGAATGAAAAACCTAGTTTGGTTACTAGTTTCAAATTGATAATGGAAATTGTGACAAATATGTTATTTTTTTTGTGCTAACTAGATTTTAGAAATTCTTAAATAAATGAGATTTAAAATCTAATTATGGTTTCATTATATTATTATCATCATGAATTTTAGTTTAATAAGTTAATTCATGCAAAATCAAGTTTAGTTGTGATATTGTGAAATTTTGCTTGCATGGTGTTAAAATTGATTTAATTGCAAACTAGAATTTCCAAATTAATACAAATTAGGGTGTTAAAAATATAGTAATGGTTTATATAGTCTAGTTATGCTATTTAATGAGTATTATGACCATTAGTTTCATTTAAACATCAAGTTTTGAAGTAAAACGGTAAATTGGCGTTTTCGGGTTTTTACGAAATCGGACGATTTGATCGATTTTAAGTTTTCGATGATTTAAACCATATTTTATATTATAAATAATGAGTTTTGAAACTACGAGTTATTTGTTGATGTTTTACCTCGATCAATCGGCGTTTGTACGCCGATATCGAGCGACATTTGGTTCTTTTGCATGAGCGGGTCATAGATTTTAACCTATGCGCGTTTCGTGCGTCGTTTTGGTTTTGTCCGTGATTCAGTTTACCATATTATATATGTTTGCGTATAGGTACCCCTCACGTGGACTTCGGACAAGGAAGAAGAAGAGGGCGACATCGTCTTCGGCAGACAAGGACCAGGTGAGTAGATGTATATCTACGGGGGAAGTCGGGTGGATGGCGTTTAGCACCCACGCAAACGTAGAATACGAATATTACTTATTGTCATTAGGAAGCAAGACGTGACCTTAGATTCTTGGTGTGTAGGACCCTACTAATGACCTTAGGTTGGACTAGACTGATTTAGAAAGACCTTACCAGAGGTCGAATATCTTGGAGGAGATTCGTAGGTTTCAGGTAGACACACACACACGCACACACAGAAACTTGACTTGGTGTATATGTGTATGTGTATATATATAGGACTATGTGTAGGTATATATATACACAACATGTATATGTGATATAAGGTTGTGATATGATACATGGGGATGAAACAATATAACTGGGCTTGATGCCATGATTTCTTGGCTATACAGTCGTGTTATGATGTTAGCGGATCATTAGAAAATGAGATAATGGATATGTATACATAAACAATAATAGGTGTGTTGGAGATAGTGCCCTCTGAGTCAATTATTGGACCACAGGCACGTGATTGCAATGATTGAGGGAGGACCTATCCCGGTAGGACAGTCTTACTCGAGATGATAGTATGCTATCTGGTTTACCTTTATCATCGTGTACTGCTTCAGGTGACCTTATAGGTCGCTATTACACGCTGATAGAGCCCCTAGGATTCTTGCTTGACTGCCAGCAGTATGAGGGCGATCATATACGTGAGAGCTGGTGGTCTATAAGCACATCCTTAAAAGGTCCCTAGTCGTGGGAGTTTCGAGACAGGGCATCGATTCTCCAGAGTAGACTAGTGTATACAGTCGAGACCCCGACGAGGGGCGGTGGCCGGTCTCACAAGCCACTGGTGTCAGTTGGTTCACCTAAGATGTATACAGGTACTCATTGGGTTATGAGTACACCGGACAGGACTCGCCGGGAACCTGCTAGTTGGGATTATACCATACGTCAGATAGCAGTTCCCAGGTGACATGTGTACAGGTTAGTTCATCGACCTGAGATCGTCATTTGTCTCGTGTGAGTTCCCACTGTGCTTTGATTACTACCCTACCACGGCTCAAAGGAGTCGTGCAAACAGGTTTTAGTTGGATACAGTCCCGAGCTACATGGAGGCAGTGAGCGGATCTGCAGGGGTTCGTCTCTCCCGGTATTGGGGGTGAGGTCGCGCTGTGTCTAGGAGAGCCATTACACAAAGCCCTCGGCCGAGGCAGGAGATTTACTGGTAGGTATTCTAGTAGTATCGCAGGGTGTTCTGGGCTTCACTCCGACACGACTTGTACCGCCTTTGGGGGTCTGACTTTTACCAACCCCCTAGGCCTGCCATGCGATGCTCATAGACGAACGGACCGGACTGTACGGATATTGTCACTGACAGGCTCAGTAGGGTGTCAGGATGAGTTCGCTCATCGATGTCCCTTTTGGTCAATAGCTGGTGGCCCGTCACGTATTGGCTTATACCTCTGACGTGCTAGTGGTTAAATCCACAGCCATAGTATTGATGAGTCTTTAGAGTCCACCACATTTTCAGTTACTCAAGCTTTCGGGCGAAACGCTGTAGAGGCCGTATGGAGATATGGCAGGGTCCGATCAGATACGTGCGGTATTGCACGGATCAGGATCGGACGGTTTGTACTAGTGGCCGTATGGATATATGGTAGGGTTCGATCAGATACGTGCGGTATTGCACGGATCAGGATCGGACGGATATTACTAGCCGGCTTTGGTTTAAGCCGGATCCTAGTTTAGTACAGTGTAGATTTTGTCTCTTTGCATTTGTATCCGGACGGAATACAGATGCGGGTGTGTATGCACAGTATGGGGGTTTTCCTGTAATTTATTACGGGACCTGTTTTCTGGAGTTGCCAGTTTGCATTCCGTTCCGGCCGGTTTTCCTTTGTTCTTTCCCGGCCGGACTTTTCCGATGGAGGGGGTTATTTGCAATTGTGCAAATAACATTTGAGGAGGGGGTTTCTTGCACTTGTATTCATTATGATAGGATTTGCATCCTTTGTTTTTTATTCATCCATGATGATGCTTTAATGAGATTAGAAAGGGTATGGGTTTGATGTGAATTAAGTATGGTTGATGTTTGGATGTGGTCACCTCTTTTCTTCTCCTACCATCACCTCCCTTCATGCTTGATTTTTCCTCCACCATTCTCATATGTATTTGGCCGGCCACATTTTTAAGGGGGGAGAAAAATGAGAGAGTTCTCATTTTGGTGAGGGTGTGGGAAAAATTATCATTCATATCATTTTTCCATTGCCACAAAAATCCCCAAGTTCACATCTTCTTGATTCCTCCATCAAGGCAACATAACCCCAAAGAGACAAAGCACTACACAATCTACAGCAGACCTTGGGCACGTCGACTAGCCAGCTTCGTGCCCGAGTTGCCTCGGTATTGAGGTGGGAGCCCGTAAAAGATACAGACGATGTGGTGCCCTTCCGGCAAGGATGCGACGACCGGAGTTTCCGCGGGAGATCGGGACGATAACGAGAAGACCGGAGGACTCGGATCACTCGGTATATCTCTCACCCCATCTCTAGTTTGCTAGCATCGGTTAATGGTTAACGATCCGGGTTTCTTTGTCCGCGGTAGCGCCAGTTTCCAAGTAAGGAAAATTTTTGATTCCGCATTTTGGCCTCTGTAAGACGGCCGGGGCGCTGCCGTGGCGCAACATAGTATCAGAGCCACGCCATTAACCCTGCCTAGCTTGTTCTAATGCGTTTTACTTATCCGATCGACCAAAATTCCAAAAACCGCGTTTTGCATGCATCAGTTTTCTGTCGATTTTTTCCGGGCTCGAAATTTTTTTCAGGTTGTAGAAAATTGATGTACATAAAGTTCTAAGAAAACTGCAAAAATTTGGTAAGCTGATCCTTCCAGAGGACCGCGGAACCGCGGCAATGAACCCTATTTTGCCGCGGTTCCGCCGCAGGATGTTCCCTTCATTTTACCATTTCTTTGCAGTGGGCTTTTGGGCTTAAGATAGGGGTTTTGGAATATTAAAATTGGGCCCAGATTTTCTGTGAGTGCTACAGTATTACTTGGGGGCCCACTTGTTAATTTTTGATCGATTGGATATTTTTAACACATTATTTCACAGTATTTACATTATATCTGCGACCGTGAATGTCACTTGATCGGTAAATCCTGTCTAACTGCTATAGCCCGGTTAGACGGATTTGCGAACGTGACTTTTCACGTTGATGTTCTATGTTTATGTTGTGTTGTTGCGGATCGGTCGTGGGGGATAGCCTGGATGCAATGCTAGTACAGTTTTGTTTTATATGTACATTTGATATTGCGGGGCGAGCGTCCGACATGTGGACTGCCGTCACTGCCTGTTTGTATTATTCTTTTGGGGGCACGACCTGGTTGCGGTCGATGTACCCGTTGTATGTATATTTTACTTTCTGTACTAGGATTACCCCGCGGAGGGGTGCACGGATAGCCGGGTTCTAAAGGGCAACGGGCCCGCATCTCATGGCATTGAGACGGAAGGGGCTTCACTCTAGGATTGGCGGGCTATTCGCCGCACTCGTAGGGGGTACAGGTTGACCCAGGAGGGGTGCCCAAGTTACCGGATTCCATGAAGTGCTGGGTGGTCCATTCACGGTGCTGAAGGGGGCTGCCTCGCTTCAGGTTTTGGCGGGTGACTTGCCGCGCCCGTAGGGGTCTAGGATTTCAATGCACAGGCTATCCACACGACCAGGGGAATGTCGGGTTTCAGCAGCGGCTCTGTGAAATCCGGGGCTTCCAGATATCTGTATTGTTCTGTAATGCTGTACATTTCTGTGATGTTGCATTTCTTATCACGCCTTGAGCGAAATATAATATATTGGTATATATATTAGTAGATGTTGTATATGTTTTACATCCGCGCTAGTCCTGTCCCCGCTCTGCCGTTAGTTAGCTAACCTAAAGGGTGATGACGGGACCCAGTGGCGAATGCGGATGGCATATACGTACGTCAGTATATTTTCGTTCTTTGTGGTGTGATCAATTGATGGGACTGCATTGATTCGGATCAATGCAAGTTAAAACAAACCTATTCTGATGTTGTTGGAACACTTTTCAAAAAGCTATTATTTCAAGGACGTTCACTTTTGTTTTGCATCGTGGTATTCATTTGGAATATCCTGCTCCTCAGTCGACGAGGCAAGGGCCGAGATCCCTTCACCGGGAGTGACCCCTTGGACAAAAGTTTGCGTCAGGGCAATAACTTCACTATAGCCGATTACTTTTGCTTTGCATCGAGATATTCAGTTGGAATATCCTACACCTCATTCTACGGGGAAAGTGCCGAGATCCCTTCACCGGGAGTGACCTCTTTAGCAAAGGTTTTCGTCACTATTTTTTTTCTAAAAAGTTATCCAGTTCCTTCAACGATATCAAGTTCATTACGTCAAAGGTTTTTCGCCAAAAACCATTCGTAGCCCTCCGTCATTTCGGATTAGTATTGCTTAGTATTCGTGCTACGTTTGTCGTTGCTATTTGCCGAGGCGTAGTGTGCGGTAGCTCTGTAATGCTTTCTGTCGCATGGATATGTGGATTGGTTAGGACAGTCGTACGACTTTGTTGATTATTCATCAAGGGTCGTGCGGGTGGGTTTAACGCAATCAAGATAATGACGGGTTGAACTTGACTAGGACCTTTTGATTTGTTGATTATTCGTCAAGGTCACTTGGGTCCTAGGGGTAAAAATCACATCGGGAGTTTCAAAAGAACTGAAACTTGCCAGGCATGCGCATACCTTCTGGAGTGTGGTGACGTGAGTGGATTCCGTCGTGTTATCATGCGATGATAGTTTGATCCCGATTCCCACTGATGAGTTGGTTTACTCTTCGGGTGACCCCGACTAATTCTTCTTTCAGGTTTGGGGAAGAATTTGAGGTTACAGTGGGAGGTTTCCAGATTAGATAAAGTGATAACCATTCTGATCTTGGTTAGAGTGCACGCTGAGTGTTTCTTTTCTCTCTCTCTCTTTGGCAGCGACCATTGACCCGACCCTGGACTATGACTCAGTGACCAAGTTGACCGAACCTTCTTAACACTGGCTTTTGGATTATCAGAGTTGCAAACCTCATTGCCACTCCTACTTTTACCCTTTTCTCCAGGACACCCCGTATTACTACGAACGTCCACTTCCATTGGACAAAACCATCGTATGGTTATATACGAACTCGAAGGACTTCGAGGATGGTTTCTGGTTCTGGAGAAAACGAATAGGATTATTCAGTTGTCTTTTCTTTTCACCTTCTCTCATTGCGAGTACTCCTTGGTTTAGGAGATAGTACACCTATTACGCAAATTGGATAGTCTTCTTCCAAACCTTAGGCAGGTGCCGAACGGTGGGGAATGAAGAAAACCAATTAGCATAACGATGGTGTACAGAAGGTATTAAGTTAAGACAAAGCAAGGGATTAGTAAGAGGGCAAAGTAAATTGCGACTGCTATTCACGACCGAACCAAGTATTTCTTCGCCAATCCTAAATCACCTTTGTATTTCTCCAGGACACTCCGTATCACTACGAAGATCCCAAGTTTATTGGATAATCCATCGTATGGTTATATACGAACTCGAAAGGAACTTGTTCCAGTTCGGGGATGGATTCTGGTTCAGGAGAAATAGGAATAAGGTTTATTCGGTTGTTTTTTATCTTCACCTTCTCTCGCTTTGCGAGTGCTCCTAGGATTAGGACAGTACACCTTTTATGCTTATTGGATAGTCTTCTTCCAAACCATAGGCTGGTGCCGAACGGTAGGGAAGGAAGAAAACCATTTGGCCTAAAGGGGTGTGCAGACGGTAATGACTAAAGACATATAAAGGGATTTGGACAGATGGCAAAGAGATATACGGTTACAGTTGTGAATCTGGATAATGGAAGAGGCATTACTAGGAATACCGGGATACCCCATCGAAACATTTCAATGTTTCAGTTCAACTGTGTACTGTTAAAAGAAAACTGATTTCCCGATAAGACACTTGCTCCAGGGTATGTATTTACCAGGTTGGATTCTCACATCTGTATGGTTTTACAGATGATGAGTGGGAGTAAGTTATTGGGAATTAGGTGACCATCCTCATTATATCGGGATTCGTTGTAATTGGTGATATTTGAGGAAGCCACCTGGGTTGTTTGCCGGTCGGCAAATATTTGGTTTTGAATATCCGTTGTTATGCACCAATTTCAAATTGATATATCTGTACGTCTATTTTTATAGAGTGAGATGTACCCTTTTTGAAATTATGTCTATGACATTTACCTATATCAGTGGATGGTTAGGTAAGGAGCATTGAACAGCGGTGTAATTCTTCATAACCATAGTACAGTTTTCAACTTACGACGCACAGTGAAAGAGTTGTTAGACTCAGCGGACTTATACAGAGTATTGTATGTTGTCCAGTGTCCATTAGGACAGAGGGGTTGGTCCTCATACTATATTCTGTTTACTTTTAACTTCTCTAGTTCTTAGACATGTGTTTCGTAGAAACACAGGGTCTAAGTTTTGATGAGTTATAGGTATTTGAATAGAGTAGAGTACCAGGTGTAGCAAGTATCGGGATTCTTCAAAATGATCGAAGATGTAGATACTTCTGTATGATATTCAGTTGATAGTAATGAGAAGTTGCTTCTCTTTCAGGTTACTCATAATTGGAAGCATTCCTAAGTTGAGTAACGCTGATCGGCCTCTTTCCATTTAGTTGACATGCACTGGAGATAGCTGCATGATTTGAATCTGGTTCATTTAAATCAGTGCCTCTGGTTCTATATTGGATATAGAACAGTTCATATCTTAACGATGTTAAGGTACGGGGAGTTGTCCGGCTTATGATTAAAACCAGACACTGGACAACTCAAGGCACGTTTCTGTAATGGCTGTTTGTGGGTTGACCCAGGCTATGACGAGGGTTGATTTTCTACCATCTGGAAGATCAATAGTAATATTGTTCTTAACTCGCCACATTTTAAAAGGAAATGGTTATTTTTCAGAAAACAGTAGTGGGAGTATGGTAGAACTGGAAGCGATTCCAGAACCGCAAACGATTACTGAAGATTTGATAAGGAACCTAAAGATTCAATCTGATTTGACATTCCATTGGCCACTCTGCAGATAAGGTGGGTAACTTCAGGCACCCGAGAGGTACTCCGGTAGCCTCAAGGACGGTGACAAGGAAGTTCTTGTTTACCCACACTTGCCATTGTTGTTGTTCCAGGCTGCGAGACCTGGCAGGAGGATGAGTATAGCGTCGTTCTAAACTAGCTTTAGAAGTGCACGTCTATATGACTCTGCCAGAGGGTTGTCGTAGTCAGTGGGAGCAGCGGAAGCATTGGTGGACATCAGGCTTATGTCTATAGACTAAAACAGATATAGCGGAGATAGATCATCTATTTCTGATGTGACAGTCATAGGTTTGACGTCATCAGAATAGGGGATGGATCTGTTAAGAAGGTAGTAGGGTGTGATGTCCTGGTTTTGGATGACATACACAGAGTAGGAAAGGAAACTCCTATAATACGATCGGTTATACTTTGGTTGTCACACAGTGGTTTCTCCACACAGGACTTGGATATTATATCAGACATTCTGGTTACTAGATCTATGGTTTTAGATCTAGATTTGGGTGGTTTCCTAATCTGGGTACCTTGACAGCATTCTATGAGTATTTAGAATGGACGACTCCTGGCACGGTAGTACACCTACAGGTAATGGAGTCACCCTCTCTAAAGGTGTCTTACAGACTAAAGGGGAGAGGGATACGCATGATTGACAGATCACTTGCTTAGGCAATTGAGTCAATCATGAGATGTCAAGTACCACACCAGATGTTGTTCTTGCACTAGATGCAATAAGTTGACATTAATCCAATCCTGGAGAAACAGTCGGAAGCAGTTTTAGAACATAAGTGAATGTTCTAGGGATATGATAACGACAGCCTCATGCAGGAGACAGTTATCATTCCAGGCTTCCAAGGTGACATGGACAGCAGGGTGATCGTCAGAGTTGTAGTTTTCCCTCTAACAAGGGGCAGTATTTTGGACAGGTGATCCAAGGCAATACTAAGGGAGGCATGGCACAGGATACTGATTAAGTTCAGTTGACGATACAGTCTGAGAAGTTTGGATTTGGAGTTCATTTATGAGCTGGGTCCTATCTGACATCCAGACATTCTATGACAGGTATTGCTCATTTCGGGAGATGGCTTTCTCCACGAACTTGAGATATAGAGAGAGACATAGAAAGAAACATCCCAGCGGATCCACTCACTGAGGTTATTCCTCGAACGCAATAGTTTCGCAAACAGGCTTTGTGAGACTGACTAGTAGATGAGTTGGGTGTTCGGTATCACACGGGCTGTGAATACGCGACATCGCAATAATTAGCCTTGAGTGCAAGTGGGAGATTGTTGGAGATAGTGCCCTCTGAGTCAATTATTGGACCATAGGCACGTGATTGCAATGATTGAGGGAGGACCTATCCCGGTAGGACAGTCTTACTCGAGATGATAGTATGCTATCTGGTTTACCTTTATCATCGTGTACTGCTTCAGGTGACCTTACAGGTCGCTATTACACGCTGATAGAGCCCCTAGGATTCTTGCTTGACTGCCAGCAGTATGAGGGCGATCATATACGTGAGAGCTGGTGGTCTATAAGCACATCCTTAAAAGGTCCCTAGTCGTAGGAGTTTCGAGATAGGGCATCGATTCTCCAGAGTAGACTAGTGTATACAGTCGAGACCTCGACGAGGGACGGTGGCCGGTCTCACAAGCCACTGGTGTCAGTTGGTTCACCTAAGATGTATACAGGTGCTCATTGGGTTATGAGTACACCGGACAGGACTCGCCAGGAACCTGCTAGTTGGGATTATACCATACGTCAGATAGCAGTTCCCAGGTGACATGTGTACAGGTTAGTTCATCGACCTGAGATAGTCATTTGTCTCGTGTGAGTTCCCACTGTGCTTTGATTACTACCCTACCACGGCTCAAAGGAGTCGTGCAAACAGGTTTTAGTTGGGTACAGTCCCAAGCCACATGGAGGCAGTGAGCGGATCTGCAGGGGTTCGTCTCTCCCGGTATTGGGGGTGAGGTCGCGCTGTGTCTAGGAGAGCCATTACACAAAGCCCTCGGCCGAGGCAGGAGATTTACTGGTAGGTATTCTAGTAGTATCGCAGGGTGTTCTGGGCTTCACTCCGACACGACTTGTACCGCCTTTGGGGGTCTGACTTTAACCAACCCCCTAGGCCCGCCATGCGATGCTCATAGACGAACGGACCGGACTGTACGGATATTGTCACTGACAGGCTCAGTAGGGTGTCAGGATGAGTTCGCTCATCGACGTCCCTTTTGGTCAATAGCTGGTGGCCCGTCACGTATTGTCTTATACCTCTGACGTGCTAGTGGTTAAATCCACAGCCATAGTATTGACGAGTCTTTAGAGTCCACCGTATTTTCAGTTACTCAAGCTTTCGGGCGAAACGCTGTAGAGGCCGTATGGAGATATGGCAGGGTCCGATCAGATACGTGTGGTATTGCACGGATCAGGATCGGACGGTTTGTACTAGTGGCCGTATGGATATATGGCAGGGTTCGATCAGATACGTGCGGTATTGCACGGATCAGGATCGGACGGATATTACTAGCCGGCTTTGGTTTAAGCCGGATCCTAGTTTAGTACAGTGTAGATTTTGTCTCTTTGCATTTGTATCCGGACGGAATACAGATGCGGGTGTGTATGCACAGTATGGGGGTTTTCCTGTAATTTATTACGGGACCTGTTTTCTGGAGTTGCCAGTTTGCATTCCGTTCCGGCCGGTTTTCCTTTGTTCTTTCCCGGCCGGACTTTTCCGATGGAGGGGGTTATTTGCAATTGTGCAAATAACATTTGAGGAGGGGGTTTCTTGCACTTGTATTCATTATGATAGGATTTGCATCCTTTGTTTTTTATTCATCCATGATGATGCTTTAATGAGATTCGAAAGGGTATGGGTTTGATGTGAATTAAGTATGGTTGATGTTTGGATGTGGTCACCTCTTTTCTTCTCCTACCATCACCTCCCTTCATACTTGATTTTTCCTCCACCATTCTCATATGTATTTGGCCGGCCACAATTTTAAGGGGGGAGAAAAATGAGAGAGTTCTCATTTTGGTGAGGGTGTGGGAAAAATTATCATTCATATCATTTTTCCATTGCCACAAAAATCCCCAAGTTCACATCTTCTTGATTCCTCCATCAAGGCAACATAACCCCAAAGAGACAAAGCACTACACATTCTACAGCAGACCTTGGGCACGTCGACTAGCCAGCTTCGTGCCCGAGTTGCCTCGGTATTGAGGTGGGAGCCCGTAAAAGATACAGACGATGTGGTGCCCTTCCGGCAAGGATGCGACGACCGGAGTTTCCGCGGGAGATCGGGACGATGACGAGAAGACCGGAGGACTCGGATCACTCGGTATATCTCTCACCCCATCTCTAGTTTGCTAGCATCGGTTAATGGTTAACGATCCGGGTTTCTTTGTCCGCGGTAGCGCCAGTTTCCAAGTAAGGAAAATTTTTGATTCCGCATTTTGGCCTCTGTAAGACGGCCGGGGCGCTGCCGTGGCGCAACAAGGTGGTGATGATATTGAGGTACATGAGACTCTAAAATAGAACCCGGACTGTAACCTGTGACTGAATCACGATATGATATATGTGTGACTTGATTACGATATCATATAGGTGTGACTTGATTACGATGTGATATAAGTATGACTTAATCACGATATGATATATGTGACATGATATTTCTGAGGATAAATTGACGATGTATATTTATGCTGGCAATGATATATGATTGATGATATTGGGAAGTATGCGATTACAGTACAGTATCTTTGATCATGACATTATTTGACGATGATATTAAACGAATGATGATGTACGTAGGTGATACTTGACCCGTACCCCGATATTAGGATGCCGTACGATGGATTTTACCGTACGAGGCATAGATGTGATGATTGATCCGCACTCTTGATTCGAGAAAGTCGTACTACGTACGTGACGCTATTGAGGCTGGATCGTCGACCATTAGAGATATGGACTCAGACCCTAGGTGGATTCTTATTTCTGATCGACTAGTTCCTTTATTTTAGTTCCTTAGGGGGTTAGATAGATACTAGTTTAGACTCGAGTCATATAGTTGTAGTTGGGTATGTATATTCCAAATAAGTGGTTAGTACACATTTTACTTTTATATTCATATTATAATCATCACGTTGCATGTTCTTACATATATTTCTATAGTTAATATGAAACTCTGCCTGTTAGGACACCAGCACCATTACAGATGATGCGCATGTTCCATGTACACTTATTTGCTGGCTCACACACTCATCATCGGTAATTGCTATTTCACGTACACCTTAGAACATATTATCTTTTATGGATAGAATCAGCTAAAGGCTGGATTAATATAGCATTGTGATTACTTTCAGGTGTTAGTCTAGACATTGCATTTATTACTTAGACATTTCATGCATTCACATTTTCTTGTTATCATGCAGTATTGTGGGGCTTATGCCGACACTTATCATTTACTTACTCATGATTTTGGGATTTTGGATTTCTATGAGATTTCTGGATTTTGGGGAAAACCGCAAGAATATATATATAAACTTCTCTCTCTCCTCCTCTCTTTTTTTAAAATATAAGTTGCGGTTTTCTCGTGATGTATGTGTCGTCCACCATGAGATTTCATGTTTTCTGTTGGATTTCGAGACCCGATTCGAGGAGTGGATGAACCATCTCGGGTACATGGTGGGCCCGGTATGGTACCCGGGGCAAGAAGTTCGAGTTGTAGACGATGAGCCTGGCAGGGAAAGACTACCTACCGGTGATGTCTGGCGCGGCGGATATCCGGAGGATACCGACAATTGTCGTGAGATTTGATGATGTGGGCCGATCCGGACTGACGGAGCCCGAGATATTGAGACTATGAGGTATTGAGATTTGAGATTTACATGTTTTGTGTCGATATTTGACATGGATTTCCATGGATTTCATCGATGATATTTCATATTTCTATACAAATTTACTATGATAAAAGTTATTGATTTCTTATACAGATATGTCCAGATTTCAGGATTGATTGTTTTACATTCATGGTGCATGCATACTCATTCACATGACATATTACTATTTGAGGCACTGACACGAGCATGGAGCCTTTACACTTACACGTAGTTTATTACCCTGTCATTACTAGATGACTAGTAATATATTGTATATTATTATGACCTAGGACGGCATCGTGCATTCGACTTCTTTTCGCAGATATCTTCTACTCACGAGTTGGCAATTCACCCCGTTGTGCCAAATTTTATTACAGGTTCGATGTACAGGTTTCCTCGGCAGCTTGCTGGCACAACATTTCATTCAGGGTGATTTGCACGGTAGGTTGGTTCACTTGTATCAGGACCGCCGTTGTACTTTATTTATTTCCTTTGTATCTAGTAAACTCTATCAACCAAACTTGTATTATTTGATAAGTTTAAAGGACCAGTTATTTATTTCGACCTTAGAGTCGCGCATGTATTATTATGGTATCTGGTGGATTTGTTTTCTTCTGAGTTTTGAGCCTCGCCCTTTGGCGTTGTATATTATTGTGCATGGTGTGGTTGTTTCTGCCTATTGGCGTAGAGCTAGCTCCCGCTTAGGGATGTATTTTGATTATTTCATATGTATTTATTCTTGTTTGTACCCGTTTGGGGCCAGTTTTTACAAAGGAGACTATGCCGAAATTTTTGAGAAAATTTGATCTTGCTTTTAAACTTGTTTTCTTATATGTTTTCCTTTACATCTTCTTTTATATGGTTTAGATTTCTGGGCTTTGCCTTACTTAGATTATGTTGCGCCTCTAGACGCTCCGTAATTTAAGTGCTGGTCACGTTCCGTACTTTCAGGTCGTGACAATGTTGGTATCAGAGCGCTAGGTTTAACCTTGTATAAGTCTAGGGTGACCCTTGGTTGATGGAGTAGGTGACTTAGGTAGAGTAACGTACCGTGGGTATGATCTACAGCATACTTACGATACGCTACTCTGCTTAAGGAGCCTTAGGATGTACATTTTTTTGCACCGCATTTCATTCATTCCTTTGATCTATCTTCGTCGATATCGGATGGTGGTTTCTGTTACCACGGTCGCACGGGCAGAGGGAGCTGCGGCTCGAATGCGATAACCATTAGGGTATCGTTTATTCTTGAGGATTGAAGTATTGTTTAGCATGCGGATGAAAGGTATTCACATGCCGTCCAGACGAAGTTAAAGGATTCGAACGATTGTCAGAAACCCATTTTCCCAAGTTTAAGGTATTCGGAAGAACATACAGGTATTTCTATAGACCCTCTAGAAGAATGAAACCCTAACTCGACATAATGACCATGAGAACGCCCTTGATCCTTAGGGTTTACGGTAGTTCCGCGGTGCCATTAGTGAGTCTTGGGTTTGCCCTTCTACGGCTTGTTGGCAGATGCTGGGGTATGTACTTGATATTTTTAAACTGTACTTGAGTGTTGAGCTCTCGGGGAATTATGGGATTTTGATGAATCGATCGAAAAGTTTAATGTAGTCCGGATATCAGGTGAAGGGATAGATTACGTGGGAGACTCTAGATATGAGTATTGCCGTTGGTACCGCAGTCAGCACTGCTATGAAGGGACGAGTTCGAAGCAGTCGACATCAGAGGAAAGAGGCGCACATTGACGATAGTGTTTACGATTGTGATTTGGGTGATTTGAATTTCATATTTCCGTTGTTTGGATTTTGGTATTTTGAGGATTTTATTCTACGATTGGTATTTCCTATGTGTACATTCATTATATTCTATGCGTGTTTTATATATCGGTTGTATTGATATTGTTTTGTACATACCCAGTGCACTCGATTTGGTTTTATACATTTTGAGATAATGATTTGATTTCATGCATACGGGTTGCGCATGATTTTGACGTATGCTTCGACATAGTTTTCATGCATTTTTTGTACCGTGATTTCAATTTTGATATTCGGTGTATGTTTTTCGTACAGCATGTGCACTTGATTGAGATTCTTGCGTACACTTGGCGCACTTGATGCGATTTTGTGCACACCAGATGCACTAAATCGGGTTTTGTGCAGACTAAATGCACCTGATATTAGTGTCGTGCACGCCCGTTGCACTTGACAGATATTTTTGGTGCACACCCGTTGCACTCAGTTTTTTTTCTGTGCATATTCGTAGCATCTGTATTTGGTTTCGATTTCAGTGCGCACCGGACGCACATGATATTTTTATGATGTGATTGGGATTGATTTCAGTTTGAGCAGTATGTTTTTTATAATCATTACTATTTGATTTAGTAACCAGGCAGGACGTGTATGTTAAATAAAAGATATATATGTATAGCTATTCTTTTTAAAATAAACATCCGCTACCTATGCCGTGACACGTGCATCGCACGGCGATTTTTCAAAAAAGGGGTTCTTGCATGCTTCTTTATTCAGATGTTTGGACGATTTTACTACGATGCACACTATATATAAGTATAGTTTTGATGTATATTATGTTGGTTTTCGTATTGGGTTTTGGATATTTTATTTTCACCATAACTCCGATGATTGCGTTATGCTTGACGGAGTTGATTTTAGTTATATATTGATGATTTCGGAGCCCCGACGATTTGAGTGTTTTGGCTGAATGTTTTAGTAATTGGGGGAAGTTTTAATTTAAATTCGGGGACCGAATTTCAAAAAAGGGGGAAGATTGTAACGTTTTAAAAATAATTAAATAAATAAAATTCTTTAAGTGAATTTTCTGATTTTCGGAAAAACAAACTGTATTTATCGTAAAACTTAACTATAAAAATTTTCTTCATAAATTTAAAAATACCTATTTTAATTATGTAATTACTAGTAAATGGTGTTTATTTAGTCACTTATAAATTTTTAGTTTAATTAAATATTTTTCCTAAATTAATTATTTTAAATATTAACATAAGCTTTATTTTATACATTAAATTAGTGTAAATTGTAAATTTCAATGGGTTTATTTTCCAAAAATGAACCATTGCATATTAGAATCTAGTGTGTATCATGCAAAATTTATTTCCAAATTTATCCATGGTTCTAGACAATTCTAGGTTAAATTGAGTTAGGAAAATAAATAAACTTTATTAATTCTTGAAAAGACTTAAATGGGTGATATTTTGAGAAACCTTCTACACTTTTATACACACTTTTCTCACTCTTCTCTCCTACCTCCCACCATGGCCGGCCTCATCCCATGGCAGCCCCCCCCCCATTTTCCAAATTTAATTTCCCTTCAAAAATCATCAAAATTTCAATAAAAATTCCAAAAATAAACCTCAAAATTCATATTCAATCTCTACCATTTTCCTTTGACCTATTTAGCATGGATCTTGGAGATGGAAACCATTATTTTGGAGGCATATTTTCATGTTTGGATCTCATGTTGTTGAGGTATAAATTTTATTCTTATGATTTATTGTTATTAAATGTTTCAATCTAGCATATTTAGATTTAATTAATTAATTCTATTTACAAGTTTAAAATTCAAGTTAGGGTTTATAAAATCAAGTTATGGTTTTTATTAATTAAGTAGGGTTATAATAACTAGTTTAACATTTTTAGAATTGGAAAATCTTGTATGGCTGATATATTATAAATTGTTTATTCAAAATTGTTTAAATTAAACAATTTTGCAAACTAGATTTCTATATATTGTATATATTGGTGAGATAAAATTCCAATTAATATTTTTGTCACTAGATTGTGGTATTAATGAGAATATTAGCATGTTAGAGGAATGAAAAACCTAGTTTGGTTACTAGTTTCAAATTGATAATGGAAATTGTGACAAATATGTTATTTTTTTTTTTGTGCTAACTAGATTTTAGAAATTCTTAAATAAATGAGATTTAAAATCTAATTATGGTTTCATTATATTATTATCATCAAGAATTGTAGTTTAATAAGTTAATTCATGCAAAATCAAGTTTAGTTGTGATATTGTGAAATTTTGCTTGCATGGTGTTAAAATTGATTTAATTGCAAACTAGAATTTCCAAATTAATACAAATTAGGGTGTTAAAAATATAGTAATGGTTTATATAGTCTAGTTATGCTATTTAATGAGTATTATGACCATTAGTTTCATTTAAACATCAAGTTTTAAAGTAAAACGGTAAATTGGCGTTTTCGAGTTTTTACGAAATCGGACGATTTAATCGATTTTAAGTTTTCGATGATTTAAACCATATTTTATATTATAAATAATGAGTTTTGAAACTACGAGTTGTTTGTTGATATTTTACCTCGATCAATCGGCGTTTGTATGCCGATATCGAGCGACATTTGGTTCTTTTGCATGAGCGGGTCATAGGTTTTAACCTATGCGCGTTTCGTGCGTCGTTTTGGTTTTGTCCGTGATTCAGTTTACCATATTATATATGTTTGCGTATAGGTACACCTCACGTGGACTTCGGACGAGGAAGAAGAGGAGGGCGACACCGTCTTCGGCAAATAAGGACCAGGTGAGTAGATGTATATCTATGGGGAAAGTCGGGTGGTTGGCGTTTAGTACCCATGCAAACGTAGAATAGGAATATTACTTATTGTCATTAGGAAGCAAGACGTGACCTTAGATTCTTGGTGTGTAGGACCCTACTAATGACCTTAGGTTGGACTAGACTGATTTAGAAAGACCTTACTAGAGGACGAATATCTTGGAGGAGATTCGTAGGTTTCAGGTAGACACACACACACGCACACACAGAAAATTGACTTGGTGTATATGTGTATGTGTATATATATAGGACTATGTGTAGGTATATATATATATATATATATATATATATATACACACACAACATGTATATGTGATACAAGGTTGTGATATAATACATGGGGATGAAACAATATAACTGGGCTTGATGCCGTGATTTCTTGGCTATACAGTCGTGTTATGATGTTAGCGGATCATTAGAAAATGAGATAATGGATATATATACATAAACAATAATAGGTGGTAATGATATTGAGGTACATGAGACTCTAAAATAGAACCCGGACTGTAACCTGTGACTGAATCACGATATGATATATGTGTGACTTGATTACGATATCATATAGGTGTGACTTGATTACGATGTGATATAAGTGTGACTTAATCATGATATGATATATGTGACATGATATTTCTGAGGATAAATTGACGATGTATATTTATGCTGGTAATGATATATGATTGATGATATTGGGAAGTATGCGATTACAGTACAGTATCTTTGATCATGACATTATTTGACGATGATATTAAACGAATGATGATGTACATAGGTGATACTTGACCTATACCTCGATATTAGGATGCCGTACGATGGATTTTACCATATGAGGCATAGATATGATGATTGATCCGCACTCTTGATTCGAGAAAGTCATACTACGTACGTGACGCTATTGAGGCTGGATCGTCGACTATTAGAGATATGGACTCAGACCCTAGGCGGATTCCTATTTCTGATCGACTAGTTCCTTTATTTTAGTTTCTTAGGGGGTTAGATAGATACTAGTTTAGGCTCGAGTCATATAGTTGTAGTTGGGTATGTATATTCCAAATGAGTGGTTAGTACACATTTTACCTTTATATTCAGATTATAATCATCACGTTGCATGTTCATACATATATTTCTATAGTTAATATGAAACTCTGCCTGTTAGGACACCAACACCATTACCGATGATGCGCATGTTCCACGTACACTTATTTGCCGGCTCACACACTCATCATCGGTAATTGCTATGTCACTTACACCTTAGAACATATTATCTTGTATGGATAGAATCAGCTAAAAGCTGGATTAATATAGTATTGTGATTACTTTCAGGTGTTAGTCTAGACATTGCATTTATTACTTAGACATTTCATGCATTCACATTTTCATGTTATCATGCAGTATTGTGGGGCTTATGCCGACACTTATCATTTACTTACTCATGATTTTGGGATTTTGGATTTCTATGAGATTTCTAGATTTTGGGGAAAACCGTAAGAATATATATATAAACTTCTCTCTTTCCTCCTCTCTTTTTTTAAAATATAAGTTGCGGTTTTCTCGTAATGTATGTATCGTCCACCATGAGATTTCATGTTTTCTGTTGGATTTCGAGACCCGATTCGAGGAGTGGATGAACCGTCTCAGGTACATGGTGGGCCCGGTATGGTACCCCGGGGAAAGAAGATCGAGTTGTAGACGATGAGCCTGGAAGGGGAAGACTACCTACTGGTGATGTCTGGCGCGGCGGATATCCGGAGAATACCGACCGTTGTCGTAAGATTTGATGATATGGGCCGATCCGGACTGACGGAGCCCGAGATATTGAGACTATGAGATATTAAGACTATGAGGTATTGAGACTTGAGATTTACATATTTTGTGTCGATGCTTGACACGGATTTCCATGGATTTCATCGAGGATATTTCAGTTTTCTATACAAATTTACCATGATAAAAATTAAAGATTTCTTATACAGATATATCCAGATTTCAGGATAGATTGTTTTACATTCATGGTGCATGCGTACTCATTCACATGACATATTACTATTTGAGGCACTGACACGAGCACGGAGTATTTGCACTTACACGTAGTTTATTACCCTGTCATTACTAGATGACTAGTAATATATTATATATTATTATGATCTAGGACAGCGTCGTGCATTTGACTTCTTTTCGCAGATGTCTTCTACTCACGAGTTGGCAACTCACCCCCATTGTGCCAAATTTTATTACAGGTTTGATGTACATGTTTCCTTGGCAGCTTGCTGGCACAACATTTCATTCAGGGTGATTTGCACGGTAGGTTGGTTCACTTGTATCAGGACCGCCATTGTACTTTATTTATTTCCTTTGTATCTAGTAAACTCTATCAATCAAACTTATATTACTTGATAAGTTTAAAGGACCGGTTATTTATTTCGACCTTAGAGTCGCGCATGTATTATTATGGTATCTGGTGGATTTGTTTTCTTATGAGTTTTGAGCCTCGCCTTTTGGCGTTGTATATTATTGTGCATGGTGTGGTTGTTTCCGCCTGTTGGCGTAGAGCTAGCTCCCGTTTAGGGATGCCTTTTGATTATTTCATATGTATTTATTCTTTTTTGTACCCGTTTGGGGCTAGTTTTTACAAAGGAGACTTTACCGAAATTTTTGAGAAAATTTGATCTTGCTTTTAAACTTGTTTTCTTATATGTTTTCCTTTACATCTTCTTTTATATGGTTTAGATTTCTGGGCTTCGGCTTACTTAGATTACGTTGCGCCTCTAGACGCTCCGTAATTTAAGTGCCGGTCACGTTCCGTACTTTTGGGTCGTGACAGGATCTTATACCAATGATTGTATATGATGCAACCCACGAGCCTGTCGTTATGTAACATTTCAGAAATAAAATATTATTTTAGGAATTTAAATAATTAAAATAATAAATATTAAGAATATTTTAATATATGGAAGATGGTTTTGAATGATATAGTATAATTATATACGGATAATTTGGAAAATAATTGGGAAATTAATAAAAAAAATATTGCTTTGAAGGTAATTATGTGATTTGGGCATTCTGTGAATCATTTACAGTTAATTGTAAATGTGTTATTTACTAAACTCGATTAGTGTTTGCTAATTTTACATTAATTAAGTTTATACATATGACATGCACCATAGCATGTACAGACACTTGTTACATTTGTTGAACCATGTTTTATTTGTATGTTATTGATTTTGATTTTGGGCTAATTTATAAAAAAAAGAGAAACGAAAAGAGTTGATGATATTTTGAAACAAGGAAGTATGGACAAGAGAGAGGAGAGAGAGAAGGGGGGTCTCCCATACACTATGGCTCCTTCATTGTTTTCATTCTCATCCTCCTCCATTTTTCTTCTTCTCCTCCTTCTCCTCTTCCTCCACCCTCTACCACCCTCAAGCCACCCCGAATCCACATTAAAACTCATATTTCTTTTACAAAAATTATGCACAACCTCTCTACAAACACCTTAGACCAATCAAATTGGGACTTTGAGGACTTTGAGCAACTCAAGAAAATTCTTGAGTTGCCAAATGAGGTATAAATCTACATCTTTAATCAAGATTGTAGCTTTCTTTATATTCTATTGTAGTTTTGAGCCAAAACGATATAGTTTAGTGATGATAGAATTTTCCAAGTTGAGGTTAGGATTTATTTTGAATTGATATGGTGCAATTGAGCTTTAGTACCTTAAACCCCTGTAATATTAATCTTATAGACTAAAACCTGAGAGTAAACCTAAGACTTGAGTTAAATTGTTCTAATATCATATTTTGTGAATTGTTTGAGAATACAAGGAATCTGGTGCAACCTGGGATGATTATAGGAAAAACAAAGAACTTCATAGACCTAGTAGGACCACTAGAAAACTGCCACAAGAAGACGAGACCAAGATTTCTCTTAGGGGCCGGCGAGACTGGAGATTTTGGCATTCTCGCCGGGTCATTTTGGTGGGGTGATATTGTGACTTTGCCAGTAGCTCACATACCTTATAATCTAGCCCCCTGTACTATTTTTTTAGCCCCAATTTACCTGACCAAAAATCTGGGAGCATTTAGTGTTGGTTTTAACTATGTTTTCCGATTTCGAAAACTTGGTTTTTGGTATTTGAATGTGGATTTGGTCGTTGGACGTTTGTACGTCGACGATGATGGCTTTATGATTGTTTTTGCATGGTTAGGCTATAGGTTCTAACCAATAGGAAGCTCGCGCATCGTGTCGGTTTTTGAATCGGATATTTGATACGATACAATATGTTGTGATATGTAGGTACCTCCGTGTGGACTTAGGGATGACATGGGAGAGCGTGGCATCATCGACTTCGGCAAGCGAGGATCAAGGTGAGTAGATATATATCTACGAGGAAAGTCGGGTGGATGGCGTATAGCACCCCCGCAACCGTAGAATAGGGTATTACTATAATATTTTAAGTCTGGATGCGATATTCAGATACTTTGCAAATAGGGTTTTCTAGGAGACCATAGGTTAGACTAAGCATACTTGGAAGAAGATTGCTTTAGTTAGTTTCTTAGTCGTGAACACATAATGTATAGGTTGTCACACACACACACACACACGCGTGTGCATACATGAGATATGCTATATAGGTGTGTATATATGGATGTGTCACACACACACACGCATACACGAGATATGATATATACATGTATATATATGGATGTGTTGATATATATATATATATATATATATATATATATATATAATATACGTATAAGATGAGGATGCAAGATATTAAATGGATATGAGTCGATATGATCGGGCATGATACCGTGAGATTTCGATATGTGATTGAGTCGTGATATCGTATATGATATGATATTATAATGGATCGATATGTATTCATACATGTGATAACATGTGATTGGATGATATTAGATTGTTCGAGACCTTAGATCCGTATCCCAGATCATGATATTGTACGATGATGATCCCGTACGAATGATGATGTATATATGATATTTGACCCGTACCCTCGATTTTGGGGATGTTGTACGATGGATTTTACCGTACGAGGTACATATGATGATTGATCCACACTCTTGACTCAACGATACCGTACGTTAGATATTAACGTACGTGATATTATGAGGCTGGATCACCGACTATTAGGTATATCGACTCGGAATATGTTTAGATTTTCTTATCATTCCGAATAGTTTTTAGTTTAGTCTTTTAGTTGTTTAGATAGATGCTAGACTAGGCTCAAGTCATACCTATTTTCAAAACCAACGAATTGTGAGTATTTTCAAAAGACAATCCGAGAGATGTTACGGATTTTCAAAGGACATATCTTTTCTCAAAAACAACGTAGCCCCTACTTTTCTAAAAACCACGATTCGTGCTATATTAAAAACTAAAACCGTATGACTCATATACAGAAATTTATAGTCTATAATGTTGTGTTTACTATTCATCTTCCCGTATACTTATGTTGTTCTCGTTGTATTGCATATATATACATGTATTTCCTTTAGCTATTATGATCTCGTCTGCTAGGACACCTGCACCATTACCGATGATGCGTATGTTAGACGTACACTTGCTTGCCGGCTCACACACATCATCATCGGTAATTGCCATGTCACGTAAACTTTAGAAAATGTTACCCCATTGGTATAACCTGCTAGCTGGTAGTTTAAACATATTATTAGTATGCTTGCTCTCATACGATAGTTTAGATATTGCATTCCTTACTTAGATACCCGATGCATTCATATATTCATTCGGTTATGTACTATTGTGGGGCTTATGCCGATATTCACTGTTCATTGACTCTTAATTTTGAGATTTTGGATTTTTCATAAGATTTCTGGATTTGGGAAACCACATACAAATTTTATAAACTTATGATTATTTTAAAAGAGAAAGATGTGGTTTTCCTTTATATGATTAGTAGTGTCCACTATAATGTTTTCTCGGTTCTGAGTTGGTTTTTGAGACCCGATTCGAGGAGTAAGGTGATCCGTCTGTGGGTACATGGTGGACCCGGTAAGGTACCCCGGGGCGAAAAGCTCGAGATATAGACGATGAGCCTGGTAGAGGAGCATTACCTACCGGTGATATTTGACGCAGCAGAGATCCGGAGGATACCGACCGTAGTCGTATGATCAGATGATTTGGGTCGATCTGGACTGACGGAGCCCGAGATACGAGGATGATGTATCGCTGATGAACACGGTTTTTAATGATGTTTCGAGTGTCGATATTGAACACTCAGATTTTCTGATGATTTTGTATGTCGATGCTGGACACACCCATTTGATGATGCATTCATATATACTACATGACATATAGTTACCTTGTGACACGGACACGAGTCCTGACATTTCACATATGCTCATAGTACTACCTTTACTGCTACTTGATGTTATTGTATTTTTATTATTCTAATGTTATAATACTGTATGACCTAGGAGACCGTCATACATGCGATTTCTTCTTGGTGATATCTTCTACCCATGAGTTGGCAACTTACCCCTGTTGTGCCACAGTTTCTTGCAGATTTAGCCGTACAGGTTCCGTAGCGGTTTCGCTGGCACTCCACTTTCTTCGGGTGATTACTTTGGTAGGTAGGATACATTGCATCGTGACCACCGTCATTGTTATACTTTATATTTCAGTTGTACTTGTTATTTATTTCAATTGTATCTAGTTAAAAGCTCTATCAACCAGAATTGTATATTTAGTAGATTTAGATAACCACAGTTGTATATTCTTTCAGCCTTAGAGTCACGCTTATATATTCTTTTTTATTATTGTTTCTAGTTTTCTTATGATGTTTAGTTTTCTCACATTCTTTGCAAGATTTGATCCTCGCCCTTCGGCGTTATATATTTATATTATCATGCGTAGTTGTTTCCGCCAATTGGCGAAGTGCTAGCTTCCGCTTGGGGATGCCTATATTTATTGTTTGTACCATTTTTCGGGTTTAAAAATATACAAAGGAGGTGATGCCGAAATTTTCAATGATGAAACATGTTTTAAGATAGCTACAAACATTGTGTCTTCGTATACTATTACTTATCTTTTAACGAAAGGACTTGATTTTTATTATTTCAAACTTCACCTCCAATATTTTCCCTAAAAGGTTTAGATTTCTGGGCTTTTGGCTTACTTGAATTAGGTGGGGTCCTATAGACTTCACATGATTCAAGTGCCAGTCACATACCCTTTCCGGGTCATGAAAAAATTGGTATCAAAGCGTTAGGTTTAATCTTGGTTCGAATCTAGGTTTGACTATGCGGAGTCTAGGGTGTATATATATTCGGAAACCAGGCTTGACCTTACGGAACTTAGACTTGGCCGAGGGGGTGTAAGACCCGAACACTCGTCGCGTAGGTTGACCTTAGTTGATGGAGTAGGTGACTCAAGCAGAGTGACGTACCATGTGTATGTTCCGCGGTATACTTACGATACGCTACTCCACTTAAGAAGCTTTAGGATGTACATTTCTTAGGCACTGTATTTCTATTCGTTTCTATGATCTATCATCATCGATGTCGGATTATGGTTCTTGTTACTACGGTTACACGAGCAGAGAGAGAAAGAGAGAGCTGCGGCTAGAGTTGCGGTCAGCATGAGTTCGTTAGGGACGGGGACTGACCAGGTTGTTTTCCGGTAGCATACGAAATACATCGATATATTGTCATTTGGATATTTCCGTTGATACGAGCGTTTGAGATCTGCCCCGGATGATTGGGCTATGGTCAGAGGACAGCCGTATTGCGAAGACTACTAGGGTACCGTTAACTCCAGATGATTGAGGCATTGGCTACCATGCAGACAGATGAGCCAGCTGTTGCTACAATTGACAAGATCTCTCCCCCAGACGTTGAAAGCTATTGCAGCATGAGGTTACACTCAGGAATGTGATAGAAGATAGTTAGTCACCCTTGGATAAGACTAGGACCTTTTGTTCGTTGGGTATTTCGATGCGAGACAAACAGATTGACTAATTTCAGCTAGAAGAGGCCCTCACACAGACGTGTTATGAGTCGATCTAGAAGGACGTTGTTCGTTGGGTGTTCTGATTTAAGATCAGTAAGTTGACTAGCTTCGGATAGAAGGACCTCACCCAGATGCATTGTGAGTCGATCGAGAACGAACGAGTGTAAGCGCATCACTCCGATGATTTGGACGAGTCCCCAAGAATGTAATTGGCCAGATACCTACTACAAGATATTTGAGATGTCGAGTTCGTAGCTTCGGAAAGGAGACTCTAAATACAAGTGCAGCTATTAGAACTGCAGTCCACACAGCTACGAAAAGATGATTCTGAATTGGTCCACATTAAAGAGAAGCAGAGTAAGAGGTTCGTACGGGATCTTGACGAAATGACGTTCTACTCCATTGATGTTAGAGACTTGTTACGCGTGCAGAAGCGTTGGACGCGGACGTACTTCCATAGAAAGGTCATGATGAGTATGCAGCGGTCTGGAATAAGAACGGGTTAAGTAAAGAGTACTAACTTCCGGGCAGTCCGGCAGAGATGGTATTGGAAAGCGACCCTGACAGGAGCCTTTTGGAACACTACATAGTAAGACTTGGACCCAGGATCGGTTGTATCACACCTACTCATTGGGCTAGAGACTGCCATAGCTGACGTGATACGTTATGAGTGGCCATGTTAATTGGCCAGGAGATCTTCAGAGGATGCGCCAGAGCAGAACTATTTCCGTTATCACTCCGTATCGAGCTGTTGAGCCAAGGAGTCATGTAACTGGCGATCCGCAGTGAGAGACGAAGACATAAGAGCCGAGGTGCCAGACCGTGAACAGGAAGCAAGTAGATACTTGCTCTGCTAGCTTTGGATGCATCGACACTTTTTGACGTTGAAGGAGGGGCACATCGACGACAGTATTTATGATTTATGATTTGGTGATTCGGAAATCATGTTTCTGTTGTTCTGGATTTTGGTATTTCGATGATTCGTTTTATGATTGATATTTATTATGTGCACCGTAGTTGCACTTGATTTGTATTCTCATGTATCAGTTGTACTGATTTTCATTTTGCACATACCTACTTCACATGATTTTGATTTCTGTGCATTTCGAGATATTTGACTTTAATTTCATTGATTTGGACTTATGCATTCGGTGTAGTTACACAAGTTTTCAATATTGACATGATTTTGTGCTTACAGATGCACATGTTTATGAGTTTATTTTCCACGGTATACTTGATTTGATTTGGTGTATGTCGTATACCATTGATTTGGATTTGATATTCGATATTGTTTCGTGCACCCTAGTGCACTGGATTTATGTTTTCGTGCACCATGTGTACTTGATTAGGATTCTTGCACCCACTTTGCGCACTTGATGTCATTTTGTGCACACCAGATGCACTAAATCGAGATTCTTAGTGCATATCAGATGCACCCGATATTGTTGTCAGGCACACCAGTTGCACTTAACAGATGTTTTTTTGCACACCCGTTGCACTCAGTTTTGTTTCTGTGCACATTCGTGGCACCTGTATTTAATTTCGATTTCCGTGCGCACCAGACGTACGTGGCATTGTATACTCTTTTTCGAGATTGATTTCTTTTCGAGCACTATGTTTTTCATGATATATACTATCTGGTTTAGTAACTGAGTAGGACTGGTCTGAGGACAGTACCTGAGTATTTTTGCATGCTTCGATAATTGCCGAGGGGATTTCCAAAAAGGAGTTATAGTATCAATATTTTCTTACGTATCCATGATGACACGAAACTTTATGAAGGATATCATTTTCAAAAGGCGGAACGTATATGTTAAACAAAGGATATATATATATATATATATATATATATATATATATATATATATATGGATATGGATATTTTTCTTATAATGAACGTCCGCTACTTATGCCATGATTTTCGCATCACACGGCAATTTAAAAAGGGATTTGGCATGCACTAGTATTCAGTTGTTTTCACGATTTCACATAATGCATATTATACATGTGTTATAATCTTAATTGTATCATATATGATTTTCATAATGGTTTTGATATTAGTGTTTTCGCATTAACTTCCAGGATGGCAAGACGCTTGACGGAGTTTTGATGTTAAGTTTGCACTCATTTCTCCAGCGCATGTATTGGGCTATCATATGTTTTGAATATTCATGATACTCGGAGCCCCGTTGATTTGAATTATGGACTGAAATGTTTTAAGTATTTAGGGGTTTTAAATTTAAATTCGAGAACTGAATTTATGTAAGGGGGAAAGATTGTAACATTTCAGAAATAAAATATTATTTTGGGAATTTAAATAATTAAAATAATAAATATTACGAATATTTTTATATATGGAAGATGGTTTTGAATGATATAGTATAATTTTATACCGATAATTTTGAGAATAATTGGGAAATTAATAAAAAATTATTGCTTTGAAGATAATTATGTGATTTGGGCATTCTATGAATTATTTTATAATTAATTGTAAATGTGTTATTTACTAAACTTGATTAATGTTTGCTAATTTTGCATTAATTAAGTTTATGCATATGACATGCACCATAGCATGTACAAACACTTGTTACAATTGTTGAACCATGTTTTATTTGTATGGTATTGATTTTGATTTTAGGCTAATTTAAATTTAAAAAAAAAGAGAAAAGAAAAAGAGTTGAAGATATTTTGAAACAAGGAAGTATGGGCAAGAGAGAGGGGGGAGAGAGAGAGAGTGGTCTCCCATACACCATGGCTACTTCATTATTTTCATTCTCATCCTCTTACATATTTCTTCTCATCCTCCTTCTCCTCTTCCTCCACCCTCTACCACCATCAAGCCATCCCAAATCCACATCAAAACTCATACTTCTTTTACAAAAATTGTGCACAACCTCTCTACAAACATCTTGGACCAATCAAGTTGGGATTTTGAGGACTTTGAGCAACTGAAAAAATTCTTGAGTTGCCAAATAAGATATAAATCCACAACTTTAGTCAAGATTGTAACTTTCCTTGTATTATGTTGTAGTTTTAAGCCAAAACGATATAGTTTAGTGATGATAGAATTTTCCAAGTTAAGCTCAGGGTTTATTTTGACTTGATATGGTGCAATTGAGATTTAGCAGTGACCTTAAACCCCTGTAATATTAATCTGATAGACTAAAACCTAAGAGTAAACCCAAGATTTGAGTTAAATTATTCCGATATTGTATTTTGTGAATTGTTTGGGACTACAGGGAATCTGGTGCAACCTGGGATGATTATAGAAAAAACAAACAACTTCATAGACCTAGTAGGACCACTAGAAGACTACCACAAGAAGATGAGACCAAGATTTCACTTGAGGGCCGACGAGACCCGGGATTTTGGCATTCTCGCCGGTCATTTTGGTAGGGTGATGTTGTGTCTTTGCCAGTAGCTCACATACCTTATAATCTATCCCCCTGTACTGTTTGTGTAGCCCCAATTTACCTGACCAAAAATTTGGGAGCATTTAGTGTTGGTTTTAGCTATGTTTTCCGATTTCAAAAACTTGGTTTTTGGTATTTGAATGTGGATTTGATCGTTGGACATTTGTACGTCGACGACGAGGGTTTTATGATTGTTTTCGCATGCGTAGGCTATAGGTTCTAACCTATAGGCACCTCACGCGTCAGGTCGGTTTTTGAATCAGTTATTTGATGCTATACGATATGTTGTGATATGTAGGTACCTCCGCAAGGACTTAGGGACGACAAGGGAGAGCGTGGCGTCATCGACTTCGGCAAGCGAGAATCAAGGTGAGTAGATGTATATCTACGGGGGAAGTCGGGTGGATGGTATATAGCACCCCCGCAACCACAGAATAGGGTATTACTATACTATTATAAGTCTGGATGCGATATTCGGATACTTAGAAAATAGGGTTTTCTAGGAGACCATAGGTTAGACTAAGCATACTTGGAAGAAGATTGCTTTAGTTAGTTTCTTAGTCATGAACCCGTAATGTATAGGTTGTCACACACACACACACACACACACGCACGCACGCACGCACGCATACATGAGATATGATATATGGGTGTATATGTTTATATGTATATATATATATATAGTATACATATACGTATAAGATGAGTATACAAGATATTAAATGGATATGAGTCAATATGATCGGGCATGATGCCGTGAGATTTCGGTATGTGATTGAGTCGTGATATCGTATATGATATGATATTATAATGGATCGTTGGGCGATATGTATTCATACATGCGATAACATTTGATTGGATAATATTAGAATGTTCGAGACCTTAGATCCGTACCCCTGATCATGATATTGTACGATAATGATACCGTACGAATGATGATGTATATATGATATTTGACCCGTACCCTCAATTTTGGGGATGTCGTACGATGGATTTTACCGTACGAGGTACATATGATGATTGATCCGCACTCTTGACTCGAAGATACCGTACGTTAGATATTACCGTATGTGATACTATGATGCTGGATTGCCGGCTATTAGGTATATCGACTCAGAATATGTTTTGATTTTTTTTATCCTTTTGAATAGTTCTTAATTTAGTCTTTTAGTTGTTTAGGTAGATGCTAGATTAGGCTCGAGTCATACCTATTTTCAAAATCAACGAATCACGAGTATTTTCAAAAGACAATCCGAGAGATGTTACAGATTTTCAAAGGACATATCTTTTCTCAAGAACATTGTATCCCCTACTTTTCTAAAAACTACGATTCATGCTATTTCAAAAACTAAAACTGTATGACTCATATACAGATATTCATAGTCTATAATGTTGCGTTTACTGTTCATCTTTCGTTATACTTATGTTGTTCTCGTTGCATTGCATATATATACATGTATTTCCTTTAGCTATTATGATCTCGTCTGCTAGGACACCTGCACCATTACCGATGATGCGTATATTGTACATACACTTGCTTGCCGGCTCACACACATCATCATCGGTAATTGCCATGCCATGTACACTTTAGAAAATGTTGCCCCACTGCTATAACCTGCTAGCTGGTAGTCTAAACATATTATTAGCATGCTTGCTCTCATATGATAGTTTAGATATTGCATTCCTTACTTAGATACCCGAAGCATTCATATATTCATTCGGTTATGTACTGTTGTGCGGCTTATGTCGATGTTCACTGTTCATTAACTCTTGATTTTGAGATTTTGGATCTTTCTTGGGATTTCTGGATTTGGGAAACCGCATATGAATTTTATAAACTTATGATTATTTTAAAAGAGAAAGATGTGGTTTTCCTTGATATGATGAGTAGGGTCCACAATGATATTTTCTCGGTTCTGAGTTAGTTTTTGAGACTCGATTCGAGAAGTAGGATGATCCGTCTGCGGGTACATGGTGGACCCGGTAAGGTACCCCGGGGCGAGAAGCTCAAGTTGTAGATGATAAGCCTGGCAGGGGAGCACTACCTACCGGTGATATTTGGTGCGGTGGAGTGCTGGGATCCTTAGCACCCTCACTAGGTTTTCCAATACATCAAGCTTGCAATTTAAAAAAATTCTAAGGTGCTAAAGAACCCTAGCCTAAGATCTAACTAGAGGATTAGGAGCTAAGCAAATATGTAATCAAACATTATATTAAGTGAATGAGGAATACAATCTTTGTAGACCGGTACTTCACTTCAATAGCTCCGTGTAGTAGTCTCTTCACTCTAAGTAGTGATCTCCCGGACTCAAGTTAGGCTCCACAAAGAAAAATGAACAAATTTACTGGAAGTCTTCGAGGCCGAAGATGATCTATATCGAGAAGACTCTAGCTTAAGCTATCTCTTCACTAATTAGGAATTGATGAAGCAAACAACCTAAACTAAATGGATAGTCTAGTGTAGGTTGATGAAGTAGGATTTTTGCTCACTTTGGAATTATTTTTCTCACTATATTTCTTCACCTCAAGAACAGCTAGTGAGCTTTCTTGAGATGAAGAAGAAGATGAAGTGTAGAATGAATGAGAGAGTCAAGCAACCATGGATGAGATAATATCTCATATTAACTTATGTAGAGATTTAACCATGGGTTAAGATAATAGTTGGGTTAATAAATATCTCAAGTAAAGACAAGATTAGTGGACTAAGTCAATGGTTACTACAAGCTTCCACAAGCTTCCAACCATGACTCATTTCCACCTAATTTTGTATTTACCCTAAATAATTAAAACCCTTAATTTTCCTTAGCGCCCATCTAGTATGTATCATCAAGCATGATACAAAAATAAACACAATAATGTATATCACATATATATTAAGTGTAAATGTGAGAAAAAGAAATGCTTAAGTAAGCTAATATTAGTTAATGTAAAATTAATATTTTAAATATATAATCATACATTAAATTATTAAATCAACACTTGATTTAATAATCTGGCTATATCACATATAACCGACTAATATCATTTGTATCAACTTATCGAATCAACACTTGATTCGATAACCTGTCTATATCATATATAACCGACTGATATCACAAATCGCGAGATTAGAATACGGTATCACAAACACGTATTAATCTCGGTCCCGCCCATATCACATATGTGCTCCTACTTTGTTTCGCCTGAGCCAGGAAACCTCTGTGTAGGACTCTAAAGACTCGTCAATATGCCGGCAGTAGGTGATGATCATATCAGTCACCCACAAGCCGTCAGCGGTACTAGCTGGACGTAATAGACACCCGGCTATTGAGCGATCAGAAGATCAACAAGCAAGCCTGCTCATACTCCTGTGAATCCAATAAGTAACGCTACCGTACAGTCCGGTCTTTTTGTCTGATATGTCGCATATCCAGCCTGGGGGTAGTAAACGTCAGACTCCAATAGCTTGATAAATCATGCCGATGTGAAGCCCATAACTGTTAGAGAACTATTGATAATATTTACCGGTAAATCTCTGCAACCCTAGCCAGAGATTTCCTGTTATGGCCAATCGAGCATAGCATAATATCAACCCCCAATACCGGAAGAGACGAAATCCCCTCCTATCGATCATTGCCTCCATGTGACTTGAGACTGTACCCAAAAACCACCTTTTTGCATGTTTTCTTAAACTTGGTAAGGTGGAAATCAAAGTATAGTAGGAATCACATAAGACTCTGTGACGATCTCGGGTCAACAGACTAACATGTAGCAGTGTCACCAGAGAACTGCTATCTGACGTAAGGTATAATACCATCTAGGAGTTCTCGGCGAGTCCTGTTCAGTGTACCCAGTCTCCACTGAGCACCCGTATACAATATTTGATGTCAAACACCAAAGGATGTGGGATCATCCATCGCCCATCATATAGGTCAAGAAACGTATACGCTAGTCTACTCTTGAATATCGATGCCCCGTCTCGATACTCCCACGACTAGGAACAATTGAAGGATGTACTTATAGACTACCCTGGCCCCACTAGTATGATCTTCATCATAATCCTGGTAGTCAAGTACACATCCTAAGAGTTTTATCAAAATGTAACAGAAAGACAATAAGTGTACATGTTAAGATAAAGAGAAACCAGATAGCATACTATCATGTTGAGCAAGAAAGTCCTCCCTATATATGTCCAAGCATCCATTATAATATACATCATATGTACAATAATGGCCTCTAGGGCATACATACAACTAACAATCTCCCACTTACACTAGGGCCAGTTGTTTTAGTAACTCATATCCAACGTCCCATAAAAGTCTCTCTTGGGAAGGGCCTTTGTGAGTGGATCCGCCGTGTTGTCCTTTGCATCAACTTTCCTAACCTCAATCCCCTGGAGATCAACCATCTCCCTGATCAGGTGATACCGCCTTAGAATATGTCTAGATCGCTGATGGGACAGGGGTTCTTATGCCAAAGCCGCAACTATATTGTTGTCACAATAACAGTTGTTGGACGCTCAATGGTAGGAACCGTGTTCATCTCATGAACATGAAATATCCAGACATCCACTTTGGCAGCATCGTTGGCAGCGATGTATTCAGCCTTTATCATCTAGTTTGCCACGGTATCTAGCTTAGAACTCTTCCAACATACCGTCCTTCCACTGAGGGTAAAGACAAAGCGTGAGACTGACTTTTAGTCGACCTTATCATTTTAGAAGCTCGAATCGGTAAAGGACTTCTACTGGAGTTCACCGTTACCAAACACCAAGAACATTTCTTCAGTGCTTCTCAAGCACTTAAGAATGTCCTTCACGGCTATCCAATGATTCTCCAAAAGATCCGATTAATTCCTGATCACTACACTTAGTGAGTCGACTACATATGGTCTGGTGCAGAACATCGCATACATGATAGAGCCTACTGCCGAAGCATAGGTTATCCCTTGTATGTGAGCTCTCTCTAAATCAGTCTTGGAAGACATCTTTGTTAGTGTATATGCCCTAGAAGCCATTACTGTATCATACTAGTTTGTATATTACTTGATGGAAGCTTGGAATATTCACAGTTATATAGACAATCTTGCTCTAAATGGTAGTATGCTACTTGGTTTGTTTCTACTTTAATGTGTGCATGTGTTTCTTTTAGCATATCGCCTATACACATTAATGGAGCCCTTAGGATCTTTGCTTGATTACCAGCGTTGTGATGGCAGTCACACTAGTGGGGGCTGGGTAATCTACAAGCACATCCTTATATAGGTCCCTAGTCGTAGGATTATCGAGACGGGGCATCGATACTCCGGAGTAGACTAGCGTATGCGCTTCTCATCCCAGCAGGGGAGACGGTCTGTCCTACAGCCGTCAGTACGTCATACTTGAGATAGTATGCGGGTACTCATTAGGTTACGAGTACACTGGACAGGGCTCGTCGGGAACTGTTGGTTGGTTCTATACCTATCGTCAGTTATCAGTTCCCAGGTGACATGAGTACAGCTTAGTCCGCTGACTTGATATTGTCACTTCGCCTCGAGTGTGTTCCTACTGTTCTTGGATTGCTACCCTACCACGGCTCAAATGAGTCGTGCAAACAGGTGGCAGTTGGGTGCAGTCCCGAAGCACTTAGAGGCAGTGACGGTTAGACAGGATTCGTCTCTCCCGGTATTGGGGTTGATATCGCGCTGTGTCAAGGAGAGCCATTACATATAGTCGTCCCTGGCCAGGGCAAGCGAGATATACTGGTAGGTTATCCAGTGTTATCTCAGGGTGTTCTGGGCTACACTCCGACACGACTTGTACCGCTATTAGGGGACTGGCGTTTACCACCCCTAGGCCCGACATGCGATATTCTCAGACGAACAGACCGGACTGTACGGAGATTGTCACATTCAGGCTCAGTAGGAGTTCGGATGGGTTCACCTCATCAGTCTTCTTATCGGCATCTACCTGGGGACTGTTACGTACAGCTAGTACCGCTTGCGGCATGTGGTTAAACCCATTGCCAGCGTAGTGTCGAGTCTTTAGAGTACCATACAGAGAGCTATTCGCCTTTGGGCAAAAGAGAGTAGAGGTCGCATGGTTTTGTGACAGGGTTCGTTCACATCCGCGCACTTGTGCACGTTTGGTGTCCGGGCAGTTATTACTAGCGGACTTTGGTTTAAGCCAGATCCTAGTATGTGTTTTGGGATTGGTTTTATCTCATTGTATTCGTGTTCCTCAGAACACGGATATGGGTGTGTATGCACAGTTGACAGAGGCAGAGGCAGAGAATTCTCATTAGGGTTGTTGACTGTTGACTTTTCTAAACCCTAATGAGAATAAGAAATATGATTAATAATATTAATTAAGTATTATTGTGCCATTGTTGAGTTGAACTTTTGACTTTTGTTGACTTGTTGACTTTGTAGACCGGTTGACTATTTTGGACTAGTTGACCATCATCATTTCATTGCAATGATGCTTCTTATTCTTTGCAAAATGCATTAAATGCATGAAATGATAATGGCCATTGAAACTAACCATCACAATTCTTAATTATTATTATTATAATCATTATTTTTTCTTTTGTGAGCATGGTTGCGAATTATTGAGCTCATTCTATCATTCTCATTCTCTCTCATCCAAAGCTCACCCTCTTCCTCTCTCTCAAGGCTCTCATGTCTCATGTATTGAGAAGCATGAGCCATTGAGATAAAATCCTAAAAACACTTCTCTACTTACTCTAGAGTTCAAGGTCTAGCAAGCCAAGCACTGTAGTTGTCTCTCGGTTGAGGTAGGAGCTCAAGGTAGAAGCTTTCGGGTGGATCCTTCTTCGACAACAAGAAGACTACGAGGTGGAGCCGATCCAACCACTCCAAGGAGCAAGAAGAGAAAGAGTTCAAGACCTAGGTATAACCCCCTAACATAGTAGTTAAACTTGTAGTTAGTTTGCTTGGTGTTTGTTTAGCAAAGATCCTATTTTCTAGTCCATGTTACTGTTGGAGATAGTGCCCTCAGAGTCAATTATTGGATCACAGGTACGTGATTGCAATGATTGAGGGAGGACCTATACCGGTAGGACAGTCTTACTCAGGATGATAGTATGCTATCTGGTTTATCTTTATCATCGTGTACTACTTTAGGTGACCTTACAAGTCACTATTGCACGTTGATAGGGCCCTTAAGATTCTTGCTTGACGGCCAGTAGTACGATGGCGATCATATACATGGGAGCTGGGGTCTATAAGCATATCCTTAAAAGGTCCCTAATCGTGGGAGTTTTCGAGACATGGCATCGATACTCCAGAGTAGACTAGTGTATACAGTCGAGACCCCGACGAGGGGCGGTGGCCGGTCTCACAAGCCACTTGTATCAGTTTGTTCACCTAAGATGTATACAGGTGCTCATTAGGTTATGAGTACACCGAACAGGACTCGCCGGAAACATGCTAGTTGGTCTTATACCTGACGTCAAATAGCAGTTCCCTGGTGACATGTGTACAGGTTAGTTCATCGACCTGAGATCGTCATTTGTCTCATGTGAGTTCCCATTGTACTTTGATTACTACCCCACCACGGCTCAAAGGAGTCGTGCAAACAGGTTTTAGTTGGGTACAGTCCCGAGCCACATGGAGGTAGTGAGCGGATCTTCAGGGGTTCGTCTCTCCCGGTATTGGGGGTGAGGTCGCGCTGTGTCTAGGAGAGCCATTACACGAAGTCCTTGGCCAAGGCAGGAGATTTGCTGGTAGGTATTCCAGTAGTATCTCAGGATGTTCTGGGCTACACTCTGACACGACTTGTACCGCTTTTGGGGGTTTGACTTTTACCAACCCTCTAAGCCCGCCATGCGATGCTCATAGACGAACGGACCGGACAGTACGGATATTATCACTGACATGCTCAGTTGGGTGTCAGGATGAGTTCGCTCATCGACGTCCTTTTTGGTCAATACCTGGTAGCCCGTTACGTATGGCTAATACCTCTGACGTGCTAGTAGTTAAATCCACAGCCAAACTATTGACGAGTCTTTAGAGTCTCCCACAGACAGTTTCTCAAGTTTCGGGCGAAACGCTGTAGAGCCCATATGGAGATAAGGCAGGGTTCGATCAGATACGTGCGGTATTGCACGGATCATGATCGGGCGGATAATACTAGCGGGCTTTGGTTTAAGCCGGATCCTAGTATTGTACAGTGTAGATTTTGTCTCTTTGCATTTGTATTCGGTCGGAATACAAATGCGGGTATGTATATACGGTCGTGGGGTTTTCCTGTAATTTATTACGGAATCGGGTTTTTTGAAGTTGCCAGTTTGCATTCCGTTTCGGCCAGTTTTCCTTTTTTCCTTCTTGGCCGGATTTTTCTGTGGGAGGGGCTAATTTGTAAGTGTGCAGATTAGCAAATGTGGAGGGTTGTATGTGGCATTTGGATTATATGATGGATATAGTATCTTTGCTTTTTCTAGTGATCATTTCCTTAGCATTAAATGAGATAGGATTTGATTAGGAAGTGTTGTGACCATTTCTCCTCTTTATCACCCATTTCTTTTCTTATGGTCATCTTGCTTTTGCCTTGTGCTCAACCCCCTTTGATTTTTCCCTTTGCCATAGTCTTGGCCGGCCACATCTTTGGGGATGAGGGAATTCATTTTGTATGGGGAAAATTAGTTCATCTCATATTACTTTGCTTACACCAAAATTCCCAAGTTCATCTCCATTGTTCATTCTTTATCTCCACCACTCTGGCAACTTCATACCCGCTAGAGAGAAAACCACTCTACACTTAGCCTACAGCATTCTTGGACACGTCGACTCGCCAACTTCGTGCCCGAGTTGCCTCGGTCCAGAGGTGGGAGCCCGTAAAAGAACCCGGCGATGTGGTGCCCGTTCCGACGAGGAGATGAAGACCGGAGATTCCGCGAGGAGATCGGAGTGGAGGCCGAAGACCGAAGGACACGGATCGCTCGATATAGCTTTCTACCCATCTTCTACTTTGCTAGCTTTAGGTTAATCGCCCGATCCGGGTTTAAAGTACGCGGTAGCGCCGGTTTAAAATATAAAAGAAAAAGTTTCATTTCCGCATTTTGGCCTCGGACAGACGGCCGGGGCGCTGCCGTGCACTTACACTTGTATCAAAGCCACGCCATTAACCTAGTCTAGCTTGCTCTAGCGTGTTTAAAAGTTCGATCGATCAAAATTCCAAAACCGCGTTTCCATTTGCATCAGTTTTTGTCGAATTTTTTTTGGCTCGAAAAATTATTTGGAGCATTGTAGAAATACGTGCAGGCAATTCTATGAGTTCTGCAAAAATTTGGTGGCTTGACTTTACTGTTCCACCGTGGAACCGCGGCCAAACCATGCATTGGCCGCGGTTTCGCGGCCAAAGTGACTCCTTGTAGCACCAAATTTTTACAGAGGGTCTTGGACTTGGAAATGGGGGTTTTGGAATGCTTTGTTTGGGTCCAGATTTTTCTGAGAACTGGGTATTGTGCTTGGGGCCCACTTCGGAAAATTTAGTCGATCGAAAATTTTAAACATGTTAGTTCACAGTATTTACATTATATCTGCGACCGTGAATGTCACTTGATCGGTAAATCCTGTCTAACTGCTATAGCCCTTTTAGACGGATTTGCGAACGTAACATTCACGTTGATGTTCTGTGTTGTGCTGTGATGTTGCAGATTTGTCGTGGGGATAGCCTGGATGCAATGTTAGTACAGTTTGGTTGTATATGTATATTTGATATTGCGGGGTGAGCGTCCGACATATGGACTGCCGTTACTGCCTGTTTGTATATTATTCTTTTAGGGCACGACCGGGCTGAGGTCGATGTACCCGTTGTATATTTTACTTTCTGTACTAGGATTTCCTCACGGAGGGGTGCACGGGTAGCCGGGTTCTAGAGGGCAACGGACCCGCATCTCATGGCGTTGAGACGGAGGGGGCTTCACTCTAGAATTGGCGGGCTACTCGCCGCACTCATAGAGGGTATAGGTTGACCCAAGGAGGGGTGCCCAAGTTACCGGATTCCGTGAAGTGTTGGGTGGTCCATTCACGTTGCTGAAGGGGCTGCCTTGCTTCAGGTTTTGGCGGGTAACTTTCCGCACCCGTAGGGGTCTAGAATTTCATTGCACAGGCTATCCACATGACCAGGGGAATGTCGGGTTTCAGTAGCGGCTCTATGAAACCCGGGGATCCCAGATATCTGTATTGTTCTGTGATGTTGCATTTTATCACGCCTTGAGCGAATATTATATATTAATATATATACTAGTAGATGTTGTATATGTTTTACATCCGCGCTAGTCCAGTCCCCGCTTTGTCGTTAGTTAAGTAACCTAACGGGTGATGACGGGACCCAGCGGCGAATGCGGACGGCATATACGTACATCATTATTTTCGTTCTTTTGTGGTGTGATCAATTGATGGGACTGCATTGATTCGGATCAATGCAAGCTAAACAAACCTATTCTGATGTTGTTGGAACATTTTTCAAAAAGCTGTTGTTGCAAGGACGTTCTCTGTTGTTTTGCACAGTGGTGTTCGGTTATGAATATCTAGCACCTCAGTCGACGAGGCAAGGGCCGAGATCCCTTCACCGGGAGTGACCCCTTAGACAGAAGTTTGCGTCAGGGCAACAACTTCACTATAGTCGATTACTTTTGCTTTGCATCGTGGTATTCAGTTGGAATATCCTAAACCTCATTCTACGGGGAAAGAGCCGAGATCCCTTCACCGGGAGTGACCTCTTTAGTAAAGGTTTTCGATACTATATTTTTATAAAAGCTATCCGGTTCCTTCAACGATATCAAGTTCATTACGTTAAAGGTTTTTCGCCAAAAACCATTCGTAGCCCTCCATCATTTCATATGGATGGTCAATAGTATTCAAGCTGTGTTTGTTGGCTAAAGTCAAGGCACAGTGATTGGTAGCTATTGGATATTCATATGCAGTATAGATAGATGCGTTGGTTTGGGACAGTCGTACTGCCTTGTTGGCCAAAGTTAAGGGTATGTACGGGTGGGTTCAAATCAACCTGGAGAATGACGGGTAGAACTTGACATGTGACTTATGATTTGTTGGCCAAAGTCAAGGTCATAAGAGCATGGGGTAAAAATCACATCGGGAGTTTCTAAAGAAACTGAAACTTGCCAGATATGCGCATACCTTCTGGAGTGTGATAGCGTGAGTGGATTCCATCATGTTATCATGTAATGATAGTTGGATCCCGATTCCCACTGATGAGTTGGTTTACTCCTCGGGTGATCCCGACTAATTTTTCTTTCAGGTTTGGAGGAGAATTTGACGTTATAGTGGGAGATTTTCTGATTAGATAAATTGGTAACCATTCTGATCTAGGTTAGAGTGCACGCTGAGTGTTTCTTTTCTCTCTCTCTTTGGCAGCGGCCATGGCCTGACCTTAGACTATGACTCAGTGACCAAGTTGACCGAACCTTCTTAAAACACTGGCTTTTGGATTGTCAGAGTTGCATACCTCATTGTCACTCCTACTTTTACCCTTTTCTCAAGAACACCCCGTATTACTACGAAAGTCCACTTCCATTGGATAAAACCATCGTATGGTTATATACGAACTCGAAGGAACTTGTTCCAGATTCGAGAATGGTTTCTGGTTCTGGAGAAAACGAATAAGACTATTCAGTTGTCTTTTCCTTTAACCTTCTCTCAAGTTGCGAGTGCTCCTTAGATTAGGGGAAAGTACACCTATTACGCAAATTGGATAGTCTTCTTCCAAACCATAGGCAGGTGCCGACCGGTAGGGAATGAAGAAAACCAATTAGCGTAACGATGGTGTACAGAAGGTATTAAGTTAAGACATATGAAGGGATTAGAAGAAGGGCAAAGTAAATTGCGACTGCTATTCACGATCAAACCAAGTATTTCATTACCACTCCTACTTCACCTTTGTATTTCTCTAGGACACTCCGTATCACTACGAAGATCCACAGTTATTTGGATACTCCATCGTATGGTTATATACGAACTCGAAAGGAACTTGTTCCAGTTCGGGAATGGATTCTGGTTCAGGAGAAATAGGAATAAGATTTATTCAGGTGTCTTTTATCTTTACCTTCTCTCGTGTTGCGAGTGCTCCAGGATTAGGACAGTACACCCATTATGCTTATTGGATAGTCCTCTTCCAAACCATAGGCTGGTGCCGAATGGTAGGGAAGGAAGAAAACCATTTGGCCTAAATGGGTGTACAGAAGGTAATGACTAAAGATATATAAAGGGATTTGGAGAGATGGCAGAGAAATATACGGTTATAGTTATGAATCTGATAATGGAAGAGGCATTACTAGGAATACCCAGATACCTCTACGAAACATTTCAATGTTTCAGTTTCACTGTGTACTGTTAAAAGAAAACTGATTTCCCAATTAGCCCTTGCTCCAGGGTATGTATTTACCAGGTATGATTCTCACATCTGTATGGTTTTACAGATGATGAGTGGAAGTAAGTTATTGGGAATTAGGTGATTATCCTCATTATATCGGAATTCATTGTAATTGGTGATATTTGAGGAAATCACCTGGGTTGTTCGCCGGACGGCAAATATTTGGTTTTGAATATCCGCTGTTATGCACCAATTTCAAATTGATATATCTGTACGTCTATTTTTATAGAGTGAGATATGCCTTTTTGAAATTATGTCCATGACATTTACCTATATCAGTGGATGGTTAGGTAAGAAGCATTAAACAGCGGTGAAATTTTTCTTAACCATAAGTACAGTTTTCAACCTACGACACACATGGAATGAGTTATTAGACTCAGGGGACTTAATACAGAGTATTGTATGTTGTCCAGTGTCCATTAGGACAGAGGGGTTGGTACTCGTACTATATTCTGCTTACTTGTGACTTCTCTAGTTCTTAGACATGTGTTTCGTAAAAATATAAGGTCCAAGTTTTGAGAAATTATAAGTATATGAATAAAGTAGAGAACCAGGTGTTGCAAGTATCGGGATTCTTCAAGGTGATCGAAGATGTAGATGCTTGTGTATGGTATTCAGTTGATAGTAATGATTAAGAGAACTTGCTTCTCTTTCAGGTTACTCATAATTGGAAGTACTTCTAAGTTGAGTAATATTGATCGGCCTCTCTCCATTTAGTTGACATGCACTGGAGACAGCTGCATGATTTGAATCTGGTTCCAATTAAATCAGTGCCTCTGTTTCTATATTGGATATAGAAAGTTTCATATCTTAACGATGTTAAGGTACGGGGAGTTGTCCGGCTTATGCTTAAAACCAGACTCTGGATAACTCAAGGCATGTTTCTGTAATGGTTGTTTGTGGGTTGACCCGGGCTATGACGAGGGTTGGCTTTCTACCATCTGGAAGATCAAAAGTGATATTGTTCTTGACTCGCCACAGTTTTAATAAAAATGGATTTTTTTCAGAAAACTGTAGTGGGAGTATGGTAGAACTGGAAGTGATTCCAAAACCGCAAACGATTACTGAAAATTTGATAAGAACCTAAAGATTCAATCTGATTTGACATTCTATTGGCCACTTCGAAGATAAGATGGGTAACCTCAGGCACCCGAGAGGTACTCCGGTAGCCTCAAGGACGGTGATAGGGAGGTTCTTGTTTACCCAGACTTTCCATTGCTGTTGTTCCAGACTGTGAGACTCGGCAGGAGGATGAATATAGCGTCGTTCTGAACTGGCTTTAGAAGTGTACGTGTATATGACTCTGCCAGAGGGTTGTCATAGTCAGTTGGAGCAGCGGAAGCATAGTGGACAGGTAGCTTATGTCTATGGACTAAAGCAGATATAGCGGAGATAGATCATCTATTTCTGATGTGACAGTCATAGGTCTGACTTCATCAGAATAGGGGATGCATCTGTTAAGTAGGTAGTAGGGTGTGATGTCCTGGTATTTGGATGACATACACTGAGTAGGAAGTGATGTTCCTATACTACGATCGGTTATACTTTGGTTATCACACAGTGGTTTCTCCACATGGGACTTGGATATAATATCAAGACATTCTGGTTACTGGATCTATGGTTTTAGATCTAGATTTGGGTAATTTTCCAATCTGGGTACTTAGACAGCATTCTAAAGGTGTTTTAGAATGGACGACTTCTGGCATGGTAGTGTACCTGCAGGTGATGGAGTCACCCTCTCTAAAGGTGTCTTGCAGACTAAAGGGGAGAGGGATGTGCATGATGTAGGGTTCATAGGCACTCTCAAGAGATCTCACAAGGCATCAACCATGCCAATTTCAAAATTTTCCAGTGCCGAGAAACCCTAATGCTAGATCGTTAACTAGAGATTAGGCGAAACATGAAACTAGTAAACAACTTAACTGCTAAGTGAAAGAGACTACAACCTATGTAGATCCGGTCCGCCACTTCCTTAGCTCCGTGATGATGTCCCTCCGCTGCGATCATCGGATCCCGGACTCTAGCGATGGTTTCGTCGAAGAGATGATCGGGCTAGGTCGTCGACTTCGATGCCGAAGATGATCTACGTCGAGGCAACACAAGATCAAGCTCCAACTTCACCAAGCCATGAAACTTGTGAAGAAAACACCCTATACTACTTGGCTAGTGGTAGAAGATGAAGAAATAGGAAGTGGGTTAACTTTAGAATTGGATTTCTCACTTTTTTCATCAAGTCACCATTGAAGGTTGCAAGCTTTCTTTTTCTTGAAGAAGAAGAAGAAGAAGAAAAAGAATATGATGAGAATGATAATTCAAATGATAAAATCAAGTCAAGTTATCATAATGCAACCATGGTAGTGTGTAGAGAATGAACTATGGTTAAAGCAAATGGTTAGGGTTAAGGAAAGAAACAAAAATGGTCAAAGCTTTTCAAAGCTTCAAGAAGCTTCAAGATAAATCCAAAAAAGCCACCATTTTCTTTTCTTTCCTAAATGAACAAATAAATAATTGAATAAGTAAATAAAGCATATGAAACCCTAACCATTAACCTAATTATAGTTTAAAGCATATACACAACTAAGTTTGCATGTATCATCAAACATGATACAAACTAGTGCACAAAACTATATCATATATACAATGTGCACATTCGAGTGAGAAAATCCATCTTAAGTGAACCAATACTAGTTAATGCAAAGTAATATATCAAATATATAATTATGTATTAAATCATTAAATCAACGCTTGATTTAATGATACGGTCATACTGCATATAACCGACTAATATCAAGAGTAACAACTTATCGAATCAACACTTGATCCGATAACCCGGCTGTTAGTGTATATGCCCTAGAGGCCATTACTGTATCATACTAGTTTGTATATTACTTAATGGATGCTTGGGATATTCACCTAGTATATACAATCTTGCTCAAAATAGTAGTATGCTACTTGGTTTGTTTCTACTTCAATGTGTACATGTGTTTATTTTTGTATATCGCCTATACACATTAGTAGAGCCCTTAGGATCTTTGCTTGATTACCAGCGATGTGATGGCCGTCACACTAGTGGGGCTGGGTAATCTATAAGCACATCCTTATGCAGGTCCCTGGTCGCAGGACTATCGAGACAGGGCATCGATACTCCGGAGTAGACCAGCGCATGCGCTTCTCATCCCAGTGTGGGAGACGGTCTGTCCCACAGCCGTCAGTACGTCGTACTTGAGATAGTATGCGGGTGCTCGTTAGGTTACGGGTACACTGGACAGGACTCGTCGGGAACTGACTAGTTGGTATTATACCTATCGTCAGTTATCAGTTCCCAGGTGACATGAGTACAGCTTAGTCCGCTGACTTGACACTGTCACTCCGCCTCGAGTGTGTTCCCACTGTACTTTGATCACTACCCTACCACGGCTCAAAGGAGTCGTGCAAACAGGTAGTGGTTGGGTGCAGTCCCGAAGCACTTGGAGGCAGTGACGGTTAGACAGGATTCGTCTCTCCCGGTATTGGGGGTTGACATCGCGCTGTGTCTAGGAGAGCCATTACACGAGTAGTCCCTGGCCAGGGCAATCGAGATATACCGGTAGGTTTTCAGTGTTATCTCAGGGTATTTTGGGCTTCACTCCGGCACGACTTGTACCTCTATTGGGGGACTGACGTTTACCACCCCCTAGGCCCGCCATGCGATGTATCAGACGAACAGACCGGACTGTACGGAGAATGTCACACTCAGGCTCAGTAGGAGTTCAGATGGGTTTCGCCTCGTCGGTCTTCTTGTCGGCATTACCTGGGGACCGTTACGCACAGCTAGTGCCGCTTGCGGTCTGTGGTTAAACCCACTGCCAGCGTAGTGTCGAGTCTTTAGAGTCCCACACAGAAAGCTTTTCGCCTTTAGGCAAAAGAGTAGAGGTCGCATGGTATTGCGACAGGTCGCATGGTTTTGCGACAGGGTTCGGTCACATCCGTGCACTTGTGCACGTACAGTGTCCGGACAGTTTACACTAGCGGGCTTTGGTTTAAGCCAGATCCTAGTGTACCTTATGGGATTGGATTTATCCAGTTTGCATTCGTGTTTCTCGGAACGCGGATGCGGGTGTGTATGCACAGTTGACAGGGAGGCAGAGGCAGCGGATTCTCATTAGGGTTGTTGACAGTTGACCGTTGACTATTTGACTTTTTGCTCAACCCTAATGAGAATATGATATGTGATTAACTATTATATTAATTAAGTATTATGGTGATATGGTTGTTGACTTGTTGACTTTTGTTGACTTGTTGACTTTGTTGACTTGTTGACTTTTGTTGACTTGTTGACCGGTTGACTAGGCTTGACTAGTTGACCATCATGATAACCATAGCCATCATTTCATGGCAAAGACTTTTGTTTACTTGCTCATTTGTGTAAAATGAGTGCATGAAATGATATGGTTATGGTTGCTTCAAACCATCACATAAGACCTTTTTTGATATGATGAGTTATGATCACTTTGGATTATGAGAGGGTGAAAGACAAAAGAGAGCCTCATTCTTTCTTGCTCATTCTCTCTCTTGTTCTTGAGCTCTCCCTCTTGCTCTCACCCTCAACCTCTTGCTCCCTCTCTTGATCCTATGGTTCTATTGTCTCATGAGTTGAGAATCAAGAACCATAGATAAAATCCCATTCTTATTCTTCTCTACTCATTCTAGTTCACTAGGTTTAGCAAACCAAGTGAACTAGTTTCTTCAAAGAACGAAGAAGGAGCTAAAGGTTGGAGCTTTCAGGTGGATCTTTCTTCGGCGCAAGGAGACGACGAGAAGAAGCCGGTCCGGACCACCATCGGAGCTTGAAGACGAAAGAGTTCAAGACAAGCAAGGTATAACCCCCTAACCAAGTAGCTAGAAACTCTTAGTTAGGATGTTAGATAGATGTTTAACTAAGATCCGGGTTTTAGGTCCATGTTACCACCTCCGTAAAAATTATTTTTTTCCATATTCCGCATTCCCGAAAGTACCGGGAGAGGTAGCATGGACTTACAGTGGTATCAGAGCCTAGTTAAACTCTATCTAACATGTTAGCAAGTATCTAGAAGATCGATCAACGCAAAAGTCCCGAAACAAACCCCAAAAATTTAAAGTTTCTGTCGATTTTTTTACTATTCAAAAGTTGATTATTTTAGCACCTAAAATCGGCTCAGGATTTTTTATTGCCACTGTAGAAAAATCACCAATTGATTCCCCTAAACGACCGCGGAAACGCGGCAATAGCTTGCTATTGCCGCGCTTCCGCGGCATCCTTGGCGCCTCTCTGGTGTTTTTTTTGCTACAGTGTGCATCTGGGGGTATTTTGGGAATTTTGGTACATGTATTTTCAACCCAGATTTTCCAGAACGAAAATTTTATTTTGGGGTCCTGAAAATCCGTATTTTTGACCGAACTTCTAAAAGACTTTAGCTAACGGGTTTTTCTGTAATGTGATATTTGTATTGAACGTCTACTAATCGCTATATGTCGATTAGTGGGGGTTATACAAATCTGTGATCTGTAATGTGCTGGAATGTGTATATGAATATGTTGGATTGTCGCGGGTGAATAGCCGGGGGTTGTGAGACGAGAGTTTTCTTTTCTTTCAATTCATGTAAATTTGTAAATTGATGTAATAATTATTTGTATGGCCGCGCAACCGGGTCGGGGTTGTAGCCGTCATTGTATAATTTCTTTTTACTGTTTTTGCTACTAGGATAGACCCATGGAGGGGGTGCACAAACTACCGGGTATGCCGAAGTGTCGAGTGGCCTACTCATGGAGATGAGGGAGGTTACTACGCTTCGGGTACTTGGCAGGTAGTTTGCCGCACCCGTAGGGGTCTTGGGTGGGGTATTTGGCTATTCACCGCGACCGTGTAATCTGTCTTTTGTTACAGGCTCGTACAAATTACAGATTCCTAGTATATCCAATGTATTCATCTGTGATCTGAAATGTTTATCATTGCAGTATATCTATATATGATATTATTTAGGCGTTGCTTATGTTTTACAGACGCGCTAGCCCAGCCCCCGCTCTGTCGTTAGTTAAGTAACCTAACGGGTAATGACGGGGCCCCGTGGCGAATGCGAATGGCATAAGCGTACGTCATATTTTGGTTGTTTTCTGCAATGGTAGGATTAAATGATGGGACGCATTAAAAGAACTAATGCAAGAATATCACGCATTAAAAGAACTAATGCAAGATAATAAACCAAGTTAAAGTCGTTGGAACACTTTCGAAAAACCACTCGGTTCTTTTCAAAACCAACTTTTAAATACGGAGCTTGAGCCACTCCTTTTAAAAGCTATCTCGTTCCATCGACCAAATCAAGTTCACTACGTTCACGGTTTTGCCAAAACCATTCGTAGCCCTCCGTCGTTTCGTATGAATATTCAATAGTATTCAAGCTGTGTTTGTTGACCTTCGTCAAGGCATAGTGATTGGTAGCTATTGGGTATTCATATGTAGCATAGATAGATGCGTTGGTTTGGGACATTCGCATTACCTTGTTGACCTTCGTCAAGGGTATATACGGGTGGATTTAAATTAACCTGGATAATGACGGGCAGAACTTGACATGTGACTTATGATTTGTTGACCTTCGTCAAGGTCATAAGAGCATGGGGCAAAAATCCACATCGGGAGTTTCATAAGTACTGAAACTTGCTAGATTTGCATACCATTTGGAGTGTGCTGATTCTGGTAGGATTCCTTCAGTTTCGTCACGCAATGATATTTGGATCCCGATCCTACTGTGAGTATATGCTACTCCTCAGGAAATTTCTCACTAAACGATCAATGCTATAAACCTAGTAGGTGCCTAGAAAGGTGTTAGCGGGGCTACGCCCCCAGGGAAAAGAGGTTCTCTAATTAAGGAACTTCGCGAAAGCGTTGGAAAACCTCCCTCGAAGTACCGACACCGGCCTGGCTGAACGGTTAAGCAAGTATTGTGCGGTGGGATTGATCCCGGCTAATTCTTCCTTTATGGTTTGAGGAGGGATTCGAGAAACAGTGGGAGCCATCCTGTTTAGACAAACTAAAAACCACTCTAAACTTGCAAGAGCATCATGCTGAGTGTTTCTTCTTCTCTCTCCTAATTGCAGCGACCAAATCGACATGACTGGACTTAAGTTACTCCTAGATAAAAACAAACTGACAGGGCCAAACTATAAAGATTGGCTCAGGAATGTCAAGATAGCAATCACTTACGACAAGCTGGGGTATCTTCTTACCACCAAAGCTCCCCCTGTCCCTGGTCCAACTTCCAGCGTCGCGGATAAGGAAATCCGCAAGACTTGGGAGATTGATAGCGCGAAGGCCAAATGCCTCCTGCTTACCTCGATGGACAACGAACATCAGAGGAGGCATGAGAATATGGACATGGAATCCATATTGCTTCATACAAAAGAACTGTATGGAGAGCAATCTCGTATCGCAAGATACGAAGCGTCGAAAAAGTTATTTTCGACAAGAATGGCCGTCGGATCATCAGTAGCCGAGCACGTGCTAAAGATGATCGGCTACATTAAGGAGCTCGCTGACCTAGGGATCACATTGGAGAGTGAGCTATATACGGATATAGTTCTCCAGTCCCTTCCTTCCACTTACGCCCAGTTTATACTGAACTTCAACTTACAAGAAAAAGAGGTTGAACTTTCAGAGCTCCTCAACATGCTGAGGAGCGCAGAGGGCACCCTACAGAAAGGTAGGGAAACATCCACTTTGTTTGTAGGAGGATCATCTTCTTCTAAGTCCAAGGCGAAAGCCAAGGGAAAGAAGAAGAAGGCCCCCGCCAAACCAAGGGGCGGTGTTAGTAAAGTGGATACGAAGGGAAAAGGTAAAGCAACAAAGATAGCGGGGAAGCTTGTGGATAAGGAAGAATGCTTCTATTGTCATAAGAAAGGACACTGGAAGAATGATTGCAGGGCCTGGAAGGCCAGAACACAGGAATTGAAGCAGGTTGCAGCTTCAACTTCAGGTGTGTATGTTATTGAAAACTGTCTTTCAATAAACTCTACTTCCTGGGTATTGGATACCGGATCAGGATCTCATATCTGTAATTCTTTGCAGGCGTTGAGAAACCGTAGGGTTTTGAAGGCAGGTAACATGACCCTCAGAGTTGCGAACGGAGCTAGCATGGATGCTAAAGCCGTGGGGGACTATCACCTGGGAATGTCATATGGACATGTTTTGGTTTTGCGTAATTGCTTTTTTGTACCCAACGCAACTTGTAATATCATTTCTGTATCTTTAGTTTCTAAAGAAGGTTATGAATTTGCATTTGTAAGTAATGTTGTAAACATTCACCTTAATCAAGTTTTGATTGGGTCAGATACATTGAGTAATGGTATATACGTGTTAAACCAACCACAGATTTTTAATGTCCAGAATACACACAAAAGAAAGTCTCCAGAAATAAATCAGACTTTCTTATGGCATTGTAGATTGGGTCACATCAATGAGAGAAGGTTGACTAAGTTACATACAGAAGGATATTTGAATGCGTTCGAATATCAATCGTATGCCACTTGTCAATCTTGTCTCAAAGGAAAGATGATAAAGACTCCGTTTACTGGACAAGGAGTAAGAGCGAGCGAGCTCTTGGGACTCGTACACAGTGACGTGTGCGGTCCAATGTCTACACATGCCCGAAGCGGACATTCTTACTTCATTACTTTTACGGATGACTTCTCAAGGTATGGCTATGTCTTCTTAATGAAACATAAGTCCGAGGCCTTTGGAAAATTCCAGGAGTATAAGAATGAAGTAGAGAAACAGACCGGCAAAAGTATTAAGATTCTAAGATCGGATCGAGGTGGAGAATACTTAAGTGCCGAATTCCTGAATTACTTAAAAGAGAATGGTATTCTCTCTCAGCTTACTCCTCCATACACTCCGCAACATAACGGTGTATCGGAGAGACGGAACCGAACCCTATTGGATATGGTTCGGTCCATGATGAGTAACGCTGAGTTACCGCGATCATTCTGGGGATATGCACTAGAAGCAGCTGCGTATCTCTTGAACAAGGCTCCCACCAAGACTGTGCCTACCACCCCATATGAGATGTGGACTGGGAAGAAACCCTGTCTTAAGTATCTTAAGGTATGGGGATGTCCAGCTTTTGTAAAAAAGCAGCATGCGGACAAGCTTGAGGCACGTTCAGTACAGTGTAAGTTTGTGGGATACCCAAGGAACTCCAGGGGGTATCTTTTCTATTCAGCTGAGGAACAAAAGGTTTTTGTTTCTCAGCATGCCCGCTTCTTGGAAACTGAGTTTTTGGAAACCCAGATAAGTGGGAACACAATAGAACTGGAAGAAGTTCCAGAACCACAGACTGTTACTGAAAGCTTAGTGGAACCAGAGGGTTCAACAGAACAGGACATTCCTACGCCGCTCCGCAGGAGTAGTAGGCAGACTCATCCGCCCGAGAGATACTACGGTTTTCTCATAGACGGGGATAGAGAGGATTGCATCATAGATTATGATGAGCCTACTAGCTTCCAGCAGGCCGTTCAGAGCGTTGACTCAGTGAAATGGCTGGATGCAATGCGGACCGAAATGGAGTCCATGTACACCAACAAGGTATGGACGTTGGACATTGCTCCAGACGGGGTAAAACCCATAGGATGCAAGTGGATCTTCAAAAGGAAGATTGGTGTAGATGGACAGGTTGAGACCTATAAAGCTAGGCTGGTAGCAAAGGGTTTTCGTCAAAGACCTGGCTTGGACTATGACGAAACCTTTTCTCCAGTAGCTATGCTGAAATCCATTCGGATCCTTCTTGCCATTGCTGCCTTCCACGATTATGAGATCTGGCAAATGGACGTAAAGACAGCTTTTCTAAATGGAAATTTAGAGGAGTGTGTCTACATGGACCAGCCAGAGGGTTTCATTCAGAATGGGAGCAGCGGAAAGGTGTGCAAGTTGCTTAAGTCCATCTATGGACTAAAGCAGGCATCGCGGAGTTGGAACATCTACTTTGATGAGACGGTCAAAGAATTTGGCTTTATCAAAAATCCAGATGAACCATGCATCTATAGTAGATTTGTAGCGAGAACTGTAGTATTCCTCGTTTTATACGTGGATGACATTCTCTTAATAGGAAATGACATTCCTATGCTACAATCTGTCAAGGGGTTCTTGTCACACAGGTTCTCCATGAAAGACCTGGGTGATGCCTCGTACATTCTGGGTATCCGGATCTACCGTGACAGATCCAAGAGGATATTAGGACTTTCACAGTCCAGGTACATCGACACCATACTGAAGAGATTCAGTATGGAAGATTCCAAGCGCGGTAACCTACCGGCTTGTCACGGGATCACCCTCTCTAAAGAGATGTCTCCCAAGACTGATTTGGAGAGGGATCGCATGTCTATTATACCCTACGCTTCTGCGGTAGGCTCTATAATGTATGCGATGTTGTGTACCAGACCGGATGTAGCTTATGCACTGAGTGTGGTAAGCCGGTATCAGTCAAACCCAGGGGAGAAACACTGGATAGCCGTAAAGAACATTCTCAAGTACCTGAGAAGGACTAAGGAGATGTTCTTGGTGTATGGCGGAAAAGACCTCCAGATCGAGGCCTTTGCTGACTCCAGCTTCCAGAGTGACAAGGATGATTCCAAGTCCATGTCGGGTTTTGTCTTTACCCTCAATGGAGGGGCGGTGTGTTGGAAGAGTTCCAAACAAGAAACCGTTGCAGACTCGACGATGGAAGCGGAATACATCGCTGCATCTGATGCCGCAAAAGAAGCTGTCTGGATGAGGAAGTTCTTGAAAGAACTTCAGGTGGTTCCGTCCATTGTTGATCCAATACCTCTGTATTGCGACAACAACGGGGCTATAGCTTTAGCGAAGGAACCAAGGTCCCATCAGAAATCCAGGCACATCTTAAGGCGGTATCACCTGATCAGGGAGATCGTAGATCGCCAGGAGATCGAGGTTCGGAGAGTCGCTTCAGAAGATAACACTGCAGATCCATTCACCAAGGCCCTGCCCCAGACTCAGTTCGAGCGGCTGATCGAGATGATAGGTCTTCGATACGCCAGTACATGGCCTTAGTGCAAGTGGGAGATTGTTAGTGTATATGCCCTAGAGGCCATTACTGTATCATACTAGTTTGTATATTACTTAATGGATGCTTGGGATATTCACCTAGTATATACAATCTTGCTCAAAATAGTAGTATGCTACTTGGTTTGTTTCTACTTCAATGTGTACATGTGTTTATTTTTGTATATCGCCTATACACATTAGTAGAGCCCTTAGGATCTTTGCTTGATTACCAGTGATGTGATGGCCGTCACACTAGTGGGGCTGGGTAATCTATAAGCACATCCTTATGCAGGTCCCTGGTCGCAGGACTATCGAGACAGGGCATCGATACTCCGGAGTAGACCAGCGCATGCGCTTCTCATCCCAGTGTGGGAGACGGTCTGTCCCACAGCCGTCAGTACGTCGTACTTGAGATAGTATGCGGGTGCTCGTTAGGTTACGGGTACACTGGACAGGACTCGTCGGGAACTGACTAGTTGGTATTATACCTATCGTCAGTTATCAGTTCCCAGGTGACATGAGTACAGCTTAGTCCGCTGACTTGACACTGTCACTCCGCCTTGAGTGTGTTCCCACTGTACTTTGATCACTACCCTACCACGGCTCAAAGGAGTCGTGCAAACAGGTAGTGGTTGGGTGCAGTCCCGAAGCACTTGGAGGCAGTGACGGTTAGACAGGATTCGTCTCTCCCGGTATTGGGGGTTGACATCGCGCTGTGTCTAGGAGAGCCATTACACGAGTAGTCCCTGGCCAGGGCAATCGAGATATACTGGTAGGTTTCCAATGTTATCTCAGGGTGTTTTGGGCTTCGCTCCGGCACGACTTGTACCGCTATTGGGGGACTGACGTTTACCACCCCCTAGGCCCGCCATGCGATGTATCAGACGAACAGAACGGACTGTACGGAGAATGTCACACTCAGGCTCAGTAGGAGTTCAGATGGGTTTCGCCTCGTCGGTCTTCTTGTCGGCATTACCTGGGGACCGTTACGCACAGCTAGTGCCGCTTGCGGTCTGTGGTTAAACCCACTGCCAGCGTAGTGTCTAGTCTTTAGAGTCCCACACAGAAAGCTTTTTGCCTTTAGGCAAAAGAGTAGAGGTCGCATGGTATTGCGACAGGTCGCATGGTTTTGCGACAGGGTTCGGTCACATCCGTGCACTTGTGCACGTACAGTGTCCGGACAGTTTACACTAGCGGGCTTTGGTTTAAGCCAGATCCTAGTGTACCTTATGGGTTGGATTTATCCAGTTTGCATTCGTGTTTCTCAGAACGCGGATGCGGGTGTGTATGCACAGTTGACAGGGAGGCAGAGGCAGCGGATTCTCATTAGGGTTGTTGACAGTTGACCGTTGACTATTTGACTTTTTGCTCAACCCTAATGAGAATATGATATGTGATTAACTATTATATTAATTAAGTATTATGGTGATATGGTTGTTGACTTGTTGACTTTTGTTGACTTGTTGACTTTGTTGACTTGTTGACTTTTGTTGACTTGTTGACCGGTTGACTAGGCTTGACTAGTTGACCATCATGATAACCATAGCCATCATTTCATGGCAAAGACTTTTGTTTACTTGCTCATTTGTGTAAAATGAGTGCATGAAATGATATGGTTATGGTTGCTTCAAACCATCACATAAGACTTTTTTTGATATGATGAGTTATGATCACTTTGGATTATGAGAGGGTGAAAGACAAAAGAGAGCCTCATTCTTTCTTGCTCATTCTCTCTCTTGTTCTTGAGCTCTCCCTCTTGCTCTCACCCTCAACCTCTTGCTCCCTCTCTTGATCCTATGGTTCTATTGTCTCATGAGTTGAGAATCAAGAACCATAGATAAAATCCCATTCTTATTCTTCTCTACTTATCCTAGTTCACTAGGTTTAGCAAACCAAGTGAACTAGTTTCTTCAAAGAATGAAGAAGGAGCTAAAGGTTGGAGCTTTCAGGTGGATCTTTCTTCGGCGCAAGGAGACGACGAGAAGAAGCCGGTCCGGACCACCATCGGAGCTTGAAGACGAAGGAGTTCAAGACAAGCAAGGTATAACCCCCTAACCGAGTAGCTAGAAACTCTTAGTTAGGATGTTAGATAGATGTTTAACCAAGATCCGGGTTTTAAGTCCATGTTACCACCTCCGTAAAAATTGTTTTTTACCATATTCCGCATTCCCGAAAGTACCGGGAGAGGTAGCATGGACTTACACCGGCTATATCGCATATAACCGATCAATGTCACAAATCGCAAGAATCGAATACAGTATCACATACTGGTATTATTCTCGGTCCCGCACATATCTCATATGCGCTCCTATTTCGTTTTGCTTGAGCTAGAAACCTCTGTGTAGGACTCTAAAGACTCGTCAATACGCCGGCAGCAGATGATGATCATATCAAGCACCCACAAGCCGCAAGCGGTCTGCTAAACGTAACGGCCACCCGGGTATTGAGCGATCAGAAGATCGACAAGCAAGCCCGCTCACAATCCTGTGAATCCAACCAGTAACACTTACCGTACATTCCGGTCTGATCGTCTGATATGTCGCATATCTCGCCTAGGGGTGGTAAACGTCAGACCCCAGTAGCTCAATAAGTCGTGTCGATATGAGGTCTATAACAGTTCGAGAAACTACTGGTAACACTTACCAGTAAATCTCAGCAACCCTGGCCAAGGATTTCCGGTTATAGCCAATCAAACACAGCGCAACATCAACTCTCTATACCGGGAGAGACGAATCCCCTCCTATCGCTCATTGCCTCCATGTGATTCGGGACTGTGCCCAAAAACCACCGTTTTGCACGCCCTCTTGGACGTGGTAAGGTGGAAATCAAAGCACAGTGGGAATCACACAAGACTCTATGACGATCTCGGGTCTACAGACTAACCTGTAACAGTGTCACCAGAGAACTGCCATCTGACGTGAGGTATAATACCATCTGGGAGTTCTCGGCGAGTCCGTCCAGTGTACCCAGTCTCCACTGAGCACCCGTATATCATCTCTGATGTCAAACACCAATGGATATGGGATCATCCATCGCCCATCTGTATGGGTCGAGAAGGTATATGCTAGTCTACTCTGGCATATCGATGCCCCGTCTCGATATATCCACGACTAGGGACCTTGAAGGATGTACTTATGGACTACCATGTCCCCACTAGTATGATCCGCATCATAGTCCAGGTAATCAAGTACTTATCCTAAGGGCTTTACCAACATGTAACAGAGAGACAATCAGTGTACACGTTAAGGTAAAGAGTAACCAGATAGCATACTATCATGTCGAGCAAGAAAGTCCTCCCTATATATGTCCCAGCATCCACTACAATATACATCCTATGTACACTAATGGCCTCTAGGGCATACATATAACTAATAATCTCCCACTTGCATTAGGGCCATCTGTAGTAGTGGTCACAGTATCTCATACTCAACCATCCTATAAATGTCTCTCTCTGCGAAAAGGCCTTTGTGAGTGGATCCGCCGTGTTTTCCTCTGAGTCTGCTCTCCTAACCTCGATCTCCTTGGAGATCAACCATCTCCATGATCAGGTGATACTGCCTTAGAATATGTCTGGATCACTGATGGGACAGGCGTTCCTAGGCATAAGCCACTACTCCATTGTCTCACAATGGTTGGAACGAAGTTCATCTCATGAACTAATATACACCCAGACTGCCTCTTTGGTAGCATCTTAAGTAGCGATGTATCCAGCCTTAATCGTCTAGTATGCCACGGTATCTAGCTTGCTTGGAACTCTTCCAACATACCGTCCCTTCACTGAGGGTAAAGACAATGCCTGTGACTGACATTCAGTCGTCCTTATCACTCTGGAACCTTTCCAGTGATTCTCCTCAGGATCGATTGATACCATCTCACTACATCTAGTGAGTATCCTAACATCCAATTATATCTATCTCATAGATAAAAACTCAGGATTTAGGAGGTATCACTTTGATCCTATATGGAGAATCCTTGTGATAAGCGGAGATTGACCGAGCATTAGCATAGGAAACTCCTTCCCTATCAAGAGTATGTCATCCACGTACTCTAACGAGGATCACTACCATACTCCCTACTACCTTTTTGTATATACAAGGTTCATCTACCATTTTGATGAAGTCAAACTCTTTGACTACCACATCAAAATTCCAACTCCGCGATGCCTGCTTTATCCTATAAAGCATCTTGCACACGTTTCCGCTGCTCTCTCACTGTCTACGAAGCCCTCTGGCTGTGTACTTATAGACGCTCTCTTCCAAAACATCATTTAGAAAAGCAGTCATGACACCCAACCACCAGATATCGTAGTCATGGTATGTAGCCGTGGCAAGTAGGATCTGGATGGACTTAAGCATAGATCTTTAGAAAAAAGTTTCATCATGATCCACACCTGGTCAATTGATGCAAACCTTTAACAAGTCTAGCTTTGAAAGTCTCAACTTTTCCATGTACACCAAGTAATCTTCTCAAGATATACTTTCCCTGATGGGGATTTAACCCTTCAGATAAAAGCAACCAAAGTCCATACTTTGTTGGTGTATAACGATTCCATCTCAGATCGCTAAGCATCCAGCCATTCTTACAGAGTCCCACTCCTGATGGCCAGCTCGAAACTAGTTGGGTCATCATCTCATGATGCAATCCTCGCTCCCACTGTCATAGAGAAACCGAAGTATCTCTCAGGTGGGTGAGAATCCTACTAGATCGGCGGAGAGGCTGAGGTTCGTTGGAATCTACTGAATCCTTTGGTTCAACCAAATCATCTGTTGTAATTTGTATAGCTGGAACCTTTCCTGTTGTAATTTGTATAGCTGGAACCTTTTCCAGTTGTACATAACAGACCTTGCCTCGGTGCTTTGTCCGGATTATGCTTTTTAGACATATCACTGGACAACCCCAAATCTTAACTAACTTAAAAATGGGCTCTTCCCTTTTCCACATATAATATGAAGTGGTAGGCAACTGATTTGATTTGAACCTTATTCAATAGGTATGCAACTTCTCAAGTGCATAACTCCCAAAAGGAAATAGGAAACTCAGTAGTACTCATCATAGAGCACACCATATCAAATAGGGTGTAATGGCTCTGCCCCGAATACACCATCGTGCTATGGTGTATGCGGAGGAATAATGCTGAGAGAGAATCTCATTCTCCTTTAGAATAGTCCAGGAATTCCGTGCTCAAGTATTCTCCTCCTTGATCTCATCAAAGGACATAATACTTATACCCGTATTTTGGTTCTCTACTTCTAAATCATATTCTGTGAATATCTCAAAAGGTTCGGACTTGTGTCTCAACAGGAACATATGTCTGAATCTTGAGAGATTATCAGAGATGTAATGAAGTAAAAAGAACCGGTCTAGGCATGTGTAGACAAGGGACCTTACATACATTATCATGTATCAATCCCAAGAGTTTACTAACTCTTTCTCTGTTTCCAATAAACAGAGCTGAGGTCATTATATCTTTGTGACATGACTCGCAAGTTTCATAAGATGTAAATTCAAACTGATTAAAATATGCATCTACTATGTAACTTAAGCTAGTCGGGTCGCATTGATATGACCTAGTCTATAATACCTCAAGAAGGATTCGTTCATTTCTGAACTCTTCCTCTTGTGTGTGGTCTGTTTACTAGAAACTGTAGTTTGATTTAGAATGTTAATGCTTTTAGATAACGTGCCTGAACCGATCAACTTTTGATATAGGAAATGTTCAAAACATTATCCAACAATACAAAATTATATCCTTTCTTTACTAAATAAAGAGATTGATATGATTTTGTATATCAGGTACGGTATCTAATAGCATTTGTTCAGAATCAATGTACAGGTAATACAGGGTGACAGTGACCAACAGACTTGGCTGCAACACTTGCCCCGTTTTCTGTCTCATGAAACTTATCACCCGTTCTCAGTTCTTTATTTATCTATTAGCCCATGTAACAAATTACATATGCGGGATCCTGATCCGGTATCTCATATCCAGGACGTAAAGAATACTAAGAAACAGTTCTGTATAATGAACACACCAGAAGATGATGCATCAGCATGCACTTTCTTCGTTAGGGTGGCACGGGAATTCTGGTAATCCCCAATTTCGTGCTCTGTCTTATTAACAATTATAAGTTGGAGCGGGACCAACGTTCCCTCAGCTCAGTATAATAAGCGGGTTCTGGTCAATATCCGTATTATATATCTTGATTAAGGCGTGATATGGTCGCTACCTGGAGAGAGAGAGAACAAAACACTCAGCGTGCGCTCTTGCAAGAATATAATGATTATATATTTTTATCTAATCAGGATGGCTCCCACTGTTTTTATCAAATCTTCCTTCAAACCCTAAAAGGAAAGATTAGCTGGGATTTAATTACACGCTACAAGTTCGCCAATCTTTTCAGCCAGGCCTAGTGTCGGTACTTTGAGGGAGGCCCCCCGTGCTTTCGCACGAACCTAATTAATGTAAACCACGTTTATCCTAGAGGCGTAACCCCGTTGACACCTTTCTAGACACCTACTTGATCGGCTAATTGTAATGGTGTAAAACTCTCCCAGGAGTAACTCTTACTCGCAGCGGGTATCAGGGATCCAACTATCTCATAGAAGGTATGCAATCTCATTGCAAATTTCAATACTTGAAATTCCCGATAATATTTTGCCCCTAGCAGCTATATGACCTTAACATAGTCAACAAATCATAAGTGCTAGTCAAGTTCAACCCGTCATTTTCTGATTGAATTAAACCCACCCACACGACCCTTAACATAGTCAACAAAGTCGCACGACTACCCTAATCAATCGCATCATATGCTTATACAGATAAGCACTAATCAGCTACCGCACACTACGCCTTAACATAGTCAACAAACGTAGCACGAATACTAACTAGTACTTATCTGAAATGACGGAGGGCTACGACAGGTTTTTCTGAAAACCTATTGCGTTAATGAACTTGATATCTTTGTAGAATCAAATGATTTTAAAATGGAGTGCTTTTGAGGCCTTTCTAGTTTTGCTAAAGGGGGTCACTCCCGATGAAGGGATCGTCGGCCCTTTTCTCGTCAAATGAGGTGCGAGATATATCATATATATCACTGTGCAAAGCAGAAACTATAGAAGCAATCAAAAGACAAACCGAGTGTGTAGCATCTGCCAGTTATTGCTAAAGGGGTCACTCCCGGTGAAGGGATCGTCGGCCCTTTCCTCATCGAATAAGGTGCAGGATATATCATATATACCGCTGTGCAAAGCAAGAACTGTAGCTACCTGTTTTATTTTTGAAATTCGATTCTACAACATCTTTAGGTTTCTTTTCTTTTATTAATCTCATTAATAAAGTCCCATCATTTTAAGTCCACCTAAACATCACAGATAAATATAACGTACGCTTATGCCATCCGCATTCGCCTCGATGTCTCGTCTGCACCGTTAGGTTAGGTAACTAACGCCAGAGCGAGGCAGGGCTAAGCGCGGGTGGTAAAACATAAGCATCGTCTATATAATATATCATATATACTATATATAATATCTATCTGAACATATCACATGATCACATCACAGATATCTCAGCAGAAGAAACATATGAAACATTGGATATACTAGGACGTCCGTGTTTTCAATACGAGCCAGTATAAAACACGGATTTCACGGTCGTTGATGAATAGCCAATCCCACACCCCTAGACCCCTACGAGAAGCGGCAAGCAACCCTACCAATTTCTAGGGTTAGGAGACCCGGACTCGACTCCTCGAGATGGTCTCCCACTGGACCCTAGAACCCGGTTACTTGTGCTCCCCTCCTTGGGTCTATCCTAGTACGGAAAAGTAAATAATATACATCAACGGTGACAACTTCCGCAACCTGGAAAGTGCCCCAATAAAAGAATATTAAATATAAGTTTTTACATGAATGAAAATGAAAAACACCCATCTCACATAAAAATTCCGGCTATTCTAACACGACGATCCAATATAACATATCCAGCAACACATAACATCACATGTCATCAACGTAAAGTAAGTATGCATACACCGATTGTCGTCGACGTATAGCAACGACAATCGGCAATACCACTACATACTACAATTACGGTCACAGAAAAGAAAGTGTAAAACTACAACAGTTGGAATCCGCAACCTCTTTAGACATCGCATGCCTAATCAAATGAAATACTTAGACATCGCATGCCTAACAATTATAAACCCCGCATTTTAGTCTCATTATCGAAAACACTTTTCAATATCAAGTCGGGCAATTCAACAAGATTCCCGACATCTTGATCGAATGCTCGTCGCAAACTTTAGTAGGCGGCCGCACCCCCGATCCCGTCGATGAAGTGCACCAAGGCGGAACACCGCTGCCGTGAGCATCCAAACGGATGCTTTCGGCGATGGGGTTCTCCTACAGTCACTTGGTCGGGGCTATGGAGTGAGGCTGTCTATTAAGTTTACCCGGCGAGTATCCGCGTACGCGCTACGTGATTGCGACGGAGTTTTGATCACATCAAAATCCCGTGGCAACCGATCAAGTGAGACTAAAGTACTATGTTTATAACATTCATTCAGTTATCTCATAACTACTTGTGAATTCCAAATGTTGTATCCCATTCCAGATAAATAGAAAATGTTAAACTTTCCGATCGAACATTCAAACACCCAAGTTTTCCCGATAACAGCTCAACTCTTGAAATAAGTTCAAAAACATCCATTTCATGCCACAGTACCAACGGTCCAGCCGTAGAAGGGTCAAGCCAACGCCTCACATGTGGCACGCCGTACTGCCCCAAACCCTAAGGTTCAAAGGGCAGTTCAAGACGGTCACATAATCAAGTTAAGGTTTGTTGTCTTCTAGAGGGACCATCGCGTTACTTGCACTACTTGGAACGTTATTAAACTATGGAAAATCCAACAATTGGAAATTTCCCGGCAGGGGAAAAAGTGGGTATTTATATCCGGTCGAACTTTTTAACATATTCTAAAATTACCCGGAAAAACACATAGACAAAGTTAGACAATCCGATCGAAATACCGAGTCCCCAATACAACCCAGAAAACTTAACTCTTGAGTCAGATTTAAAAATTCCCAGAAAATACAGCACCAAAATATAAGAATTACTGTTCAAAGATCAATGGGAGAAGCGACTAAGTGGCCGCGGAACCGCCGCATTAGCCATGCTAATGCCGCGGTTCCGCCGCGCTTTGATTGAATCAGACGCACGTGCTTCACAATAATTCTTAGAAACTCCTGCTGATTTTTCTGCATATTTTTAATCCTCAAAAATCCCCGATTTCAAAAAATGTACAGAGAGCAATTTTGCATTAGGGTTTCGGTTCGATCGGACTTCTAACTCCGTCCACGCATCGCCTAAGGCTCTAGCTAGGCTCTGATACCACTGTAGGGTTCCTAGGCACTCTCAAGAGATCTCACAAGGCATCAACCATGCCAATTTCAAAATTTTCCGGTGCCGAGAAACCCTAATGCTCGATCGTTAACTAGAGATTAGGCGAAACATGAAACTAGTTAACAACTTAACTGCTAAGTGAAAGAGACTACAACCTTTGTAGATCCGGTCCACCACTTCCTTAGCTCCGTGATGATGTCCCTCCGCTGCGATCATCGGATCCCGGACTCTAGCGATGGTTTCGTCGAAGAAATGATCGGGATAGGTCGTCGACTTCGATGCCGAAGATGATCTACGTCGAGGCAACAAAAGGTCAAGCTCCAACTTCACCAAGCCATGAAACTTGTGAAGAAAACACCCTATACTACTTGGCAAGTGGTAGAGGATGAAGAAATAGGAAGTGGGTTCACTTTAGAATTGGATTCCTCACTTTTTTCATCAAGTCACCATTGAAGGTTGCAAGCTTTCTTTTTCTTGAAGAAGAAGAAGAAGAAGAAAAAGAATATGATGAGAATGATAATTCAAATGATAAAATCAAGTCAAGTTATCATAATGCAACCATGGTAGTGTGTAGAGAATGAACTATGGTTAAAGCAAATGGTTAGGGTTAAGGAAAGAAACAAAAATGGTCAAAACTTTTCAAAGCTTCAAGAAGCTTCAAGATAAATCCAAAAAAGCCACCATTTTCTTTTCTTTCCTAAATGAACAAATAAATAATTGAATAAGTAAATAAAGCATATGAAACCCTAACCATTAACCTAATTATAGTTTAAAGCATACACACAACCAAGTTTGCATGTATCATCAGACATGATACAAACTAGTGCACAAAACTATATTATATATACAATGTGCACATTCGAGTGAGAAAATCCATCCTAAGTGAACCAATACTAGTTAATGCAAAGTAATATATCAAATATATAATTATGCATTAAATCATTAAATCAACGCTTGATTTAATGATCCGGTCATACTGCATATAACCGACTAATATCAATAGTAACAACTTATCGAATCAACACTTGATCCGATAACCCGGCTATATCGCATATAACCGATCAATGTCAAAAATCGCGAGAATCGAATACAGTATCACATACTGGTATTATTCTCGGTCCCGCACATATCTCATATGCGCTCCTATTTCATTTTGCTTGAGCCAGGAAACCTCTGTGTAGGACTCTAAAGACTCGTCAATACGCCGGCAGCAGATGATGATCATATCAAGCACCCACAAGCCGCAAGCGGTCTGCTAAACGTAACGGCCACCCGGGTATTGAGCGATCAGAAGATCGACGAGCAAGCCCGCTCACACTCCTGTGAATCCCACCAGTAACACTTACCGTACAATCCGGTCTAATAGTCTGATATGTAGCATATCTCGCCTAGGGGTGGTAAACGTCAGACCCCAGTAGCTCGATAAGTCGTGTCGATATGAGGTCTATAACAGTTTGAGAAACTACTGGTAACACTTACCAGTAAATCTCAGCAATCCTGGCCAGGGATTTCCGGTTATAGCCAATCGAACACAGCGCAACATCAACTCCCTATACCGGGAGAGACGAATCCCCTCCTATCGCTTATTGCCTCCATGTGATTCGGGACTGTGCCCAAAAACCACCGTTTTGCACGCCCTCTTGGACGTGGTAAGGTGGAAATCAAAGCACAGTGGGAATCACACAAGACTCTATGACGATCTCGGGTCTACAGACTAACTTATACCAGTGTCACCAGAGAACTGCCATCTGACGTGAGGTATAATACCATCTGGAAGTTCTCGGCGAGTCCGTCCAGTGTACCCAGTCTCCACTGAGCACCCGTATATCATCTCTGATGTCAAACACCAATGGATATGGGATCATCCATCGCCCATCTGTATGGGTCGAGAAGGTATACGCTAGTCTACTCTAGCATATCGATGCCCCGTCTCGATATACCCACGACTAGGGACCTAGAAGGATGTACTTATGGACTACCATGTCCCCACTAGTATGATCCGCATCATAGTCCAGGTAATCAAGTACTTATCCTAAGGGCTTTACCAACATGTAACAGAGAGACAATCAATGTACACGTTAAGGTAAAGAGTAACCAGATAGCATACTATCATGTCGAGCAAGAAAGTCCTCCCTATATATGTCCCAGCATCCACTACAATATACATCCTATGTACAGTAATGGCCTCTAGGGCATACGTATAACTAACACATGATTGGCAGATTACTTGCTTAGGCAATTGAGTTGATCATGAGATGTCAAGTACCACGCCAGATATTGTTTTTGCACGAGATGCAATAAGTTGATATTGATCCAATCCTGGAGAAACATTCGGAAGTAGTTTTGGAACATAAGTTGATGTTCTAGGGATATGATAACGGCAGCCTCCTTCAGGAGACCGTTATCATTCCAGGCTTCCAAGGTGACCTGGATGAAAAAAATGACTGTCAGAGTTATAGTTTTCTCTTTGACGAGAGGCAGTAGTTTGGACAGGTGGTCTAAGCGGATACTGAGGGAGGCATGACGCAAAAAACTAATTAAATTCAGTTGACGATACAGTCTAAGAAGTTTGGATTTGGAGTTCATTTATGAACTAGGTCCCATCAGATATCCAGACATATTCTAAGACAGGTATTGATCATTACGGGAGATGGCTTTCTCCGCGAACTTAAGATAAAGAGAGACATAGAAAGAAACATTAGGGCGGATCCACTCACTGAGGCTATTCCTTGAACGCGATAGTTTCGCAAACAGGTTTTGTGAGACTAATTAGTAGAGGAGTTGGGTGTTCGGTATCACATAAGGCTGTGAGTATGCGACATCGCAATAATTAGCTTTGAGTGCAAGTGGAAGATTGTTGGAGATAGTGCCCTCAGAGTCAATTATTGGATCACAGGTACGTGATTGCGATGATTGAGGGAAGACCTATACCGGTAGGACAGTCTTACTCAAGATGATAGTATGCTATCTGGTTTATCTTTATCATCGTGTACTGCTTTAGGTGACCTTACAAGTCACTATTGCGCGTTGATAGAGCCCTTAGGATTCTTGCTTGACGGCCAGCAGTATGATGGCGATCATATACGTGGGAGCTGGGGTCTATAAGCATATCCTTAAAATGTCCCTAGTCGTGGGAGTTTTCGAGACAGGGCATTGATACTCCAGAGTAGACTAGTGTATACAGTCGAGACCCCAACAAGGGGCAGTGGCCGGTCTCACAAGCCACTGGTGTCATTTTTTTCACCTAAGATGTATACAGGTGCTCATTGGGTTATGAGTACACCGGACAGGACTCGCCGGGAACATGCTAGTTGGTCTTATACCTGACGTCAGATAGCAGTTCCCTGGTGGCATGTGTACAGGTTAGTTCATCGATCTGATATCGTCATTTGTCTCGTGTGAGTTCCCACTGTACATTGATTACTACCCTACCACGGCTCAAAGGAGTCATGAAAACAGGTTTTAGTTGGGTACAGTCCCGAGCCACATAGAGGCAGTAAGCGGATCTTCAGGGGTCCGTCTCTCCCGGTATTGGGGGTGAGGTCGCGCTGTGTCTAGGAGAGCCATTACACGAAGTCCTTGGCCAAAGCAGAAGATTTGCTGGTAGGTATTCCAGTAGTATCGCAGGGTGTTCTGGACTACACTCCGACACGACTTGTACCGCTTTTGGGGGTCTGACTTTTACCAACCCCCTAGGCCCGCCATGCAATGCTCATAGACGAATGGACCGGACTGTACAGATATTGTCACCGACAGGCTCAGTAGGGTGTCAGGATGAGTTCGCTCATCGACGTCCCTTTTGGTCAATACCTGGTAGCCCGTTACATATAGCTAATATCTCTAACGTGCTAGTGGTTAAATCCACAGCCAAAGTATTGACGAGTCTTTAGAGTCCCCCACAGACAGTTTCTCAAGTTTCAGGAGAAACGTTGTTGAGCCCATATGGAGATATGGCAGGGTTCGATCAGATACGTGCGGTATTGCACGGGTCATGATCGGACGGATAATACTAGCGGGCTTTAGTTTAAGCCGGATCCTAGTATTGTACAGTGTAGATTTTGTCTCTTTGCATTTGTATTCGGTTGGAATACAAATGCGGGTATGTATATACGGTCACGGGGTTTTCCTGTAATTTATTACGGGATCGGTTTTTTTGAAGTTGCCAGTTTGCATTCCGTTTCGGCTAGTTTTCCTTTGTTCCTTATTGGCCGGATTTTTCTGTGGGAGGGGCTAATTTGCAAGTGTGCAAATTAGCAAATGTGGAGGGTTGTATGTGGCATTTGGATTATATGATGGATATAGCATCTTTTCTTTTTCTAGTGATCATTTCTTTAGCATTAAATGGGATGGGATTTGATTAGGAAGTGTTGTGACCATTTCTCCTCTTTATCACCCATTTCTTTTCTTATGGTCACCTTGCTTTTGCATTGTGCTCACCCCCCCTTTGATTTTTCCCTTTGCCATAGTCTTGGCTGGCCACATCTTTGGGGATGAGGGAATTCATTTTGTGTGGGCAAAATTAGTTCATCTCATATTATTTTGCTTACACTAAAATTCCCAAGTTCATCTCCATTGTTCATTCTTCACCTCCACCACTATGGCAACTTCATACCCGCTAGAGGCAAAACTACTCTACACTTAGCCTATAGCATTCTTGGACACGTCGACTCGCCAACTTCGGGCCCGAGCTGTCTCGGTCCAGAGGTGGGAGCCCGTAAAAGAACCCGGAGATGTGGTGCCCGTTCCGACGAGGAAATGAAGACCGGAGATTCCGCGAGGAGATCGGAGTGGAGGCCGAAGACCGAAGGACACGGATCGCTCGGTATAGCTTTCTACCCATCCTCTAGTTTGCTAGCGTTAGGTTAATGGCTCGATCCGGGTTTATAGTACGTGGTAGCGCCGGTTTAAAAAGTAAAAGAAAAGTTTCGTTTCCGCATTTTGGCCTCGGACAGACGGCCAGGGCGCTGCCGTGCACTTACAGTTACCCTACCATCAAAAATCATTTTTTACCGTTTCCGCATCCCCATAAGAACTGGGAGGGGTAACGTGGACTTACAATCTTTTTGGAGAGAGTAATTCCTGAGTAAGTGGGCGAACCACCACGCTTAGAATCTTCCATACTAAACCACTTTAGTATGGTGTTAATGTGCCTAGATTTAGGATACTCCCAATATCCACTTAGATCTATCTCTATAGATCTTAATCCTCAAGATGTAGTAGGTATCACCCAGATCTTTCATGGAGAATCCTCATGATAAGAGGAGCTTGAGCGAGTGTAGCATAGGAAACCCATTTCCTATCAAGAGTATGTCATCTACGTACAATATGAGGAAGACAATCTTACTCTATACAACCTTTTTATATACACAAGGTTCATCTACATTTTTGACGAAGTCAAACTCTTTGACTGCCACATCAAAACAGATGTTCCAACTCCGCGATACCTGCTTTAATCCTGATGGACTTAAGCATAGCCACTGGAGAAAAAGTTTTATCATAATCCACACCTGGTAATTGATGAAAACCTTTTACTACAAGTCTAGCTTTGAAAGTCTCAACTTTTCCATCTACATCAAGAATCTCTCAAGATCCACTTGCTCCCGATGAGTTTTACCCCTTCAGGTGCAACTTTCAAAGTCATACTTTGTTGGTGTTACATAGATTCTATCTCAGGTCGCATAGCATCCAGCCATTTCACAGAGTCCCCACTCATGATGGCCTGCCTAAACCTAATTGGGTCATCATCTACCATGATGCAATCCTTGCTCCCACCGTTACTGAGGAAACCATAGTATCTCTCAGATGGATAAGGAACCCTTCCAGATTCACGGAGAGGCTGAGGTTCATTGGAGACTATCGAATCCTTTGGATCCACTAAATCATCAGTCGTAGTTTGCGTGGCTGGATTTCCCTCCAGTTCAACCTCATGACCATAAATTTGTTTTTCAAGAAATTTCTTTTTCTAAAAAGATGGCATGTTGAGAAACAAAACACCTTTTATTCCTCGGTTTGGTAGAAGATATTCCCTTACAAATGTTTGAGATATCCAACAAACTTACAGAACTGACCTTGCCTCAAGTTTGTCCGGATTTTGACTTTTTAACATAGGCCGAACAACCCCATATCTTAACTTGCTTAAGACACGGTCTCTTCCCATACCATATCGCATTTGGAGTGGTAGGCACTGATTTGGTAGAAACTCTATTCAATAGGTATGCAGCTTCTCAAGTACATAACTCCAAAAGAAAACAGGCAACTCAGTAGTACTCTTCATAGAGCGCATCATATCTAATAGGGTACGATTCCTCTGTCCCGATACACCGTTGTGCTGTGGTGTACATAAAGGAGTAAGCTGAAAAAGAATCCCATTCTCTTTTGAGAAACTCCAGAAACTCCATGCTTTAGTATTCCCCTCTCCGATCAGATCGAAGGATTTAATACTTTTACTCGTCTTGTTCTCAACTTCAAGCTTATATTCCTCGAAATTCTCAAAAGTTTCAGACTTGTGTTTCAACATAACATATGTCCGAAACTTGAGAGATGGTCAGTGAATATAATGAAGTATGAGGAACTAACCCTGGTATTTGTAAACATAGGACCATATACATCACCATGTATCAGTCCCAAGAGTTCAGTAACTCTTTCTCCATTTCCAGTAAATGGAGTTTTGGTCATCTTTGCCTTTGAGACTAGATTGGTAAGTATCATAAAATGAAAATTCAAACGGATTCAAATATTCATCCTTATGCAGCTTAGCTAGTCATGTCGCATTGATATGACTTAGTCTATAATGCCACAAGAAGGATTCGTTCATTTCTGAACTCTTCCTCTTATATTTGTTCTGTATATTTTGAACTGTGGTTTGATTTAGAACGTATATGCTATTACATAACATGCCTGATCCAATCAACTCTTGATTAAGGAAAATGTTCACAATATTATTCTGCAATACAAAATTATATCCTTCTTTAACTTAATAAAGATACTGATATAATATTGTATATCAGGTTCGACATGTAATAACATTTGTTCCGAATCAATGTATTTGTCTCTTGGTAATACAAGGTGATATTTGCCAACTGATTTGGCTGCAACAATTGCACCATTCTATACACTTAGAGACATATCACCCAATCCCAGTTCTCTATCTTTCTGTAGCCCATGTAACAGATTATATATGTGGGATCCTGATCCGGTATCTCATACCTAGGACTTAGAGGGTACTGAGAAACAGTTCTTGGTAACAAACACACACAAAGAAGATGCATCAACATCCTCATTCCTTGATTGGGTGGCATGAGAATCCTGGTATTCCCCTATTTACTGCTCAGAGTTATAACAATTATAAGGTAGATCGGAACCAACGTTCTCCAGCTCAGCATAATAAGCAGGTTCGGTCAATACATCCATATTATTATCTTGATTAAAACATGTCACGGTCGCTACCAGGAGAGAGAGAGAAGAAAACACTTAATGTATGCTCTTGCAAAATTAGATTGGTTATTATCTTATCTAATCAGGAAGGGTCCCACTATTTTTATCAAATCTTCCTTCAAACCCTAAAAGGTAAGACTAGCCGGGATTAATTACACCGTACAAGTTAGCCAATCTTTCGGTCGGGCCAGTGTCGGTACTTTGAGGGAGGTTCCCCGTGCTTTCGCACGGACCTAATTAAAATAAACTTCGTTTTCCCATGGGCGTAACCTCGTTAACACCTTTCTAGACACCTACTTTAATCAACTAATTGTAATGTGCAAAACTCTCCCAGAAGTAACTCTTGCTCACAGTGGGTATCGGGATCCAATTATCTTAAAGAAGGTATGCAATCTCATTGCAAATTTCAACACTTGAAATTCCCGATAATATTTTACCCCTAGCAGCTTATGACCTTAATACAGTCAACAAATCATAAGTGCTAGTCATGTTCAACCTGTCATTTCATGATTGAATTAAACCTATCCGTACGACCCTTAACATAGTCAACAAAGTGGTACGACTTCCCAAATCCAATCGCATCACATGCTTACCAGATAAGCACTAATCAGCTACCGCACACTACGCATTAACATAGTCAACAAACATAGCACGAATACTAAATAGTCCTTATCTGAAATGACGGAGGGCTACGATAGGTTTTTAAGAAAACCTTTTGCGTAATGAACTTAGTATCGTTGTAGAATCGAGTGATTTTGAAAAGGAGTGGTTGAAGCTCCGCTTTTTTAAATCGAGTTTTTCAAAATAAACTGAGTGGGTGTAGCATCTGCTAGCTTTTGCTAAAGAGGTCACTATTGGCTATAGTGCCCTCAAGTCAATTATTGGATCGCAGGCACGCGATTGCGATGATTGAGGGAGGACCTATACCGGTAGAACAGTCTTACTCGAGATGATAGTTTGTTATCTGGTTTTTCTTTATCATCATGTATCTAGCTTTAGATGACTTTACAGATCACTATTATATGTTGATAGAGCCCATAGGATTCTTGTTTGACTGCCAGCAGTGTGATGGCGATCATATACGTTGGAGCTGGGGTCTATAAGCACATCCTTAAAGTGTCCCTAGTCATGGGAGTTTTGAAACTGGGCATCGATACTCCAGAGTAGACTAGTGTATACGGATCGAGACCCCGACAAGAGGCGGTGGCTGGTCTCACAAGCCATTGGTGTCAGTTGGTTCACCTAAGATGTATGCAAGTGCTCATTGGGTTATGAGTATACCGGACGGACTCGTCGGGAACCTGCTAGTTGGTATTATACCTATTGTCAGATAGCAGTTCCCTGGTGACATCTGTACAGGTTAGTCTATCGACCTGAGATTGTCATTTGTCTCATGTGAGTTCCCACTATACTTTGATTACTACCCTACCATGGCACAAAGGAGTCGTGCAAACATATTTTAGTTGGGTATAGTCCCGAACCACATGGAGGTAGTGAGCGGATCGTCAGGGGATTCGTTAGGGGATTCTTCTCTCCCGGTATATTGGGGGTCGATGTCGTGTTGTGCATGGATGACCATCACCAGAAATCCTCAGTCGGGATAGTCGAGAATTACCGATCTAGGATCGGTAGTTTCTCAGGCGGTGATGCGTTTCATTCCGACACTAAATGTCAGTTATTAAGGGTCTGACTTTATCCACCCCCTAGACTCGATATGCGATACTCATAGACGAACGGACCGGACTGTACGGATATTGACGCTGTCAGGCTCAGTAGGGTTTTAGGATGAGTTTGCTTGTCGGCCTCCCTTTCGCTCAATACCTGGGCAGCCGTTACGTACATCTAGTACCACTGACGTGCTTGTGGTTAAACCCACTGCCAGCGTATTGACGAGTCTTTAGAATCCCACACAAAGGGGTTTTCCTGGTTCTGGCGAAACGTTGTAGAAGCCGTATGGTTTTATAGCAGGGTTCGATCATATTCGTGTACTTGTACACGGATCATGATTGGACGGATAATACTAGTGGGCTTTAGTTTAAGCCGGATCCTAGTATTATATTGTTAGATTACTTTTATCTCATAGTATTCGTATTTAGTCGGAATTTGGATGCGGGTATGTATATACGGATGAAGGGTAATCTTGTAATTAGTTACAAGATTTCTTTAGTTGATGTCATTTCTTTTTGTTGGATTAAATATTTAGTTTAAATGTTTAATTGGAGGAAAATGTGAGTGAAAGTTTTGGCCTTGTACATTTATTTGATGGTGCATACACTTGGTGACTCATAGTCTTGGTTCTTGTGATCATTTATTGTGACATAGATTGTTTTGAGGCTATGATTATTATATGGGATATTTGTAGAGAGAAGGGGCTGTTTTGTAGAGCCATGGAATTATTCTCGAGTTGGTTTTTGAGCTCTCAAAATATCTCACACAATACTCAAGCCTTTTCCTCACTAGCTTCTTTCTTGAGCTCACATTTTCCTCCATGGTCATCTTCTTCAACCTCCACCCATCTCTCTCTTGAGTTGAGAATCCATGGATGTTTTGACACAAAGTATTCGCACACATTCTTTACTTCATCTTGGGCATCTAGGCTAGCAAACTAGATGTCTGAGTTGCTTCGGTTTTTGGAGCAGGAGCCCGTATTAAGAATCCTCGACGTGGATCGTCTTCGACGAGGGAGACCGGAGAGCGAACTTGTTCGGAGCAGACGTGGGGAGCTTGGGAAGAGATTGAAGACCGAAGGACACGGATCGATCGGTATAACCTCTCTAAAACTCTTTTCATAGTACTAGTATAGGGTTAATGGTTCGATCCGGTAATCGGGTTCCGTTAGCGCCGGTTTCTAAAAGTTTTTGTTCCGCATTTGGCCACGGATTGATGGCCGGGGCGCTAGCGTAGCCATACATGGTATTAGATCCATGCCATTAACCCCATACTAGCTTGTTCTAATGTATTTAAAATATCGATCGACCAAATTTTCAGAACCGCATTTTCATTATTTTAAGTTTCTGCCGATATTTTAAAGTCTTCTAAAAATTGTTTTCAGTATATTAGAAATTCGTGCAGGCTTTTCTAAGACTCCAGAAGAAATTTAAGAGCAAGATCACACTATAACGCCGCAGAACCGCGGCATAACTAGCATGTTTGCCGCGGTTGCGCGGTTGTATTGTGGATTCAGTGCTCAAATTTTCTTCTGTGTGTTATGTATATGAAAATGTGGTTTCTGAGGTATTTTGTTTTATAGCACAGATTTATTTGAGTGCTGGATTTGCACTTGGGGCCATTTTAGGAAGTTTAGTCGATTGAAATTTTAAATACGTTAGTTTACAGTACTTACATTACTATCTGCTACCGTGAATGTCATAAGAGCGGTACAACTTGTTTATTTGCTATAGTTTTTTTAGATGGGTATGCGAACGTGACATTCACGTTGATGTTCTGTATTGTGTTGTGTTGTTGCTGGTTCGTCATGGTGGATAGCTTGGTTGCAATGTTAGTACAGTTTAGTTTTATTTATACATTTGATATCGCGGGGTGAGCGTCCGACATGTGGACTGCCGTCACTGCCTGTTTGTATATTATTTGTTTGGGGCACGACCGGGTTGAGGTCGATGTCACCCTTGTATATATTTTCTTTTCTGTACTAGAATCACCCCGCGGTGGAGTGCACGGATAGTCGGGTTCTAGAGGGAAACGGGCCCGCATCTCATGGCGTTGAGACGGAGGGGGTCTCACTCTAGAATTGGCGGGCTGTTTGCCGCACTCGTAGGGGGTATAGGTTGACCCAAGGAGGGGTGCTCAAGTTACTGGATTTTGTGAAGTGCAAGGTGGCCCATTCACTTTGATGAAGAGGGCTGCCTCGCTTCTGGTTTTGGAGGGTAACTTGCCGTGCTCGTAGGGGTCTGGGTTTTCATTGCACAGGCTATCCACATGACCCGGGGAACGTCGGGTTTCATTTGCGGCTCAAAGAAACCCGAGGCTCCCAGATTATCAGTATTATTCTGTGATGTTGTATTTATCATACCTGGAGCGATTATTATATATTGGTATATATATACTAGTAGATGTTGTATATGTTTTGCACCCGTGCTAGTCTAGCCCCGCTCTGTCGTTAGTTAAGTAACCTATCGGGTGATGACGGGACCCTGTGGCGAATGCGGATGGCATATACGTACATCATATTTTCGTTCTTTTGTGGTATGATTAATTGATAGGACTGCATTGATTCTGATCAATGCAAGGAAAACGGACCTATTCGATGTTGTTGGAATAAATTTTCAAAAGCTGTTATTAAAAGAAAGTTTTCTTTTGTTTTGCTCAACGGTATTCGGTTATGAATATCCAACACCTCATTCCACGAGGAAAGGGCCGAAATCCCTTCATCGGAAACGACCCCTTGGGCAGAAGTTTGCGTCAGGGTAATAACTTCACTATAGTCGATTACATTTTTGCTTTGCATCGCGGTATTCAGTTAGGAATATCCTGCACCTCATTCCACAATGAAAGAGCCGAGATCCCTTCATCGGGAGTGACCTCTTTAGAAAAAGTTTTCGCCACTATATTTTTAGAAAGCTATCCGGTTCCTTCAACGAAATCAAGTTCATTGCGTTAAAGGTTTTTTGCCAAAAACCAGCCGTAGCCCTCCGTCATTTCAGACGGGTAGCACTTAGTATTCATGCTATGTTTGTTGACTTTCGTCAAGGCATGGTGTATGGTAGCTGTTTGTTACCGTAGATAGATGCGTTGGTTTGGGACAGTCATACAGCTTTATTGACCTTCATCAAGGGTAAGTACGGGTGGGTTCAAATTAACCTGGACAATGATGGGTAGATGTGACTTATGATTTGTTGACCTTCGTCAAGGTCATAAGAGCATGGGGTAAAAATCACATCGGGAGTTTCTAAAGAAACTGAAACTCGCCAGGCATGCGCATACCTTCTGGAGTGTGATAACTTGAGTGGATTCCATCGAGTTATCATGTGATGATAGTTGGATCCCAATACCCACTGATGAGTTAGTTTACTCCTCGGGTGATTTTATATGATCCCGACTAGTTCTTCTTTCAGGGTTGGAGGAGAATTTAAGGATACAATGGGAGACATCCTGATTAGATAAAGTGATTAACCATTCTGATCTAGGTCAGAGTGCACGCTGAGTGTTTCTTTTCTCTCTCTCTCTCTCTCTCTCTCTGTGGCAGCGACCAAGACCCGACGCTAGACTATAACATAGTAACCATGTTAATCGGACCTTCTTAAAACACTGACTTTTGAATTGTAAGAGTTGCATACTTCATTGCCACACCTACTTTTACCCTTTGCTTTTCTCCGGAACATTCCGTATCATTACGAATATCTCTTTTATTGGATATGACCATCGTATAATTACATACGAACTCGAAGGAATTTGTTCCAGATTGGAGGATGGTTTCCGGTTCTGGAGAAATTGAATAGTACTATTCAGTTGTCTTTTCCTTTTTACTTTCTCTCAGGTTATGAAGGCTCCTAGGATTAGGAGAGGGTATACCTATTATGCTTATTGGATAGTTTTTTTCCAAACCATAGACAGGTGTCGAAAGGCGGGGAAGGAAAAAAACCAATTAGCCTAAGTGTGGTGTACAGAAGGTAATAAGTAAAGACAAATAAAGGGATTAGACAGAGAGCAAAGTAAATTGCGACTGCTATCATTTACGACCAAACCGTGTAGCTCAACGCCACTCCTACTTCACCTTTGCATTTCTCCGATTTAGGAGAAATTGAATACGATTATTCAGGTCGTCTTTTATCATTACCTTCTCTCAGGTTGTGAGGGCTCCTTGGATTAGGAGAGTACACCTATTACGCTTATTTGATAGTCTTCTTTCAAACCATAGGCTGGTACCGAATGGTAAAGAAGGAAGAAAACCATTTATCTTAAGGGTGGTGTACAGAAGATAATGAGTAAAGATAAATAAAAGGATTTGGAGAGATGACAAAGAAATATACGGTTACAATCATGAACAGGATAATGGAATAGGCATTACTATGAATACACGGATACCCCTTCGAAACATTTTCATGTTTCAGTTTCACTGTCCGTTGTAAATTGAAAACTGATTTCCTAATTAGATCCTTACTCCAGTGTATGTATTTACCAGTTTTTATTCTTACATCTGTATGGTTTTACAGATGATGAGTGGGAGTAAGTTATTGGGAATTAGGTGATTATCCTCATTATATCGGAATTCGTTGTAATTTGTGATATTTGAGAAAATCGCCTGGGGTTTTTCCTGACGGCAAATATTTGGTTTTGAATATCCGTTGTTATGCACCAATTTCAAACTGATATATATGTACGTTTATTTCAAAAAGTTAGATATAACTTTTTGAAATTATGTCCATGACATTTACTTATATCAGTTGATGGTTAGGTAAGGAGCATTGAACAGCGGTGTAATTCTTCTTAAGCATAGTACAGTTTTCAACCTACAACGCACAGAGTTTGAGTTATTCAACTCAGGAGACTTATACAAAGTATTGTATATTGTCCAGTGTCCATTAGGATAGAGGAGTTCGTACTCGTACTATATTTTGTTTACTTGTGACTTCTCTATTCTTTGACAAGTATTTCATAAAAATACAAAGTCCAAGTTTTGAGAAGTTATAGGTACAAGAATAAAGTAGGGAACTGTGTATTGCAAATATCAGGATTCATCAAGGTAATCGGAGATGTAGATATTTGTGTTTAGTATTCAATTGATAGTAATGGTTTTGAGAACTTGCTTATCTTTCAGGTTACTCATATTTGGATGCACTCCTAAGTTGAGTAATGCTGATCGGCCTCTTTCCACTTAGTTGACATGCACTGGAGACGGCTGCATGATTTGAATCTAGTTCCAATTAGATCAATGCCTCTGTTTCTATATTGTATATAGAATGGTTCATATCTTAACGATGTTAAGGTATATGGAGTTTTCCGGCTTACGCTTAAAACCAAACTCTGGATAACTTAAGGCACGTTTCTGTAATGGCTGTTTGTGGGTTAACCCGGGCTATGACGAGGGTTAACTTTCTACCATCTGGAAGATCAATAGTGATATTGTTCTTGACTCACCTTAGTTTTAGCAAAATTTACTATTTCAGAAAACGGTAGTGGGATTATGGTAGAACTGGAAGTGATTCCATAACCACAATCGATTACTAAAAGTTTAATATGTTAGTTGTATGTATGCCCTAGAGGCCAGTATTGTACAGATGATGTATATTATATTGGATGCTTGGACATATATAGAGATGACTTTCTTGCTCGACATGATAGTATGCTATCTGGTTGCTCTTTATCTTAACATGTACACTAGTCTCTTTATACTGTCTTATAGTTACATGTTGGTAAAGCCCTTAGGATTTGTACTTGACTACCTGGACTATGATGCAGATCATACTATTGGGGACATGGTAGTCCATAAGTACATCCTTCAAGGTCCCTAGTCGTGGGTGTATCGAGACGGGGCATCGATATACCAGTGTAGACTAGCGTATACGTTTCTCGACCCATGTGATGGGCGATGGATGATCCCATATCCATTGGTGTTTGACATCAGAGATGGTATACGGGTGCTCAGTAGAGACTGGGTACACTGGACGGACTCGCCGAGAACTCCCAGATGGTATTATACCTCACGTCAGATGGCAGTTCTCAGGTGACACTTGTACAGGTTAGTCTGTAGACCCGAGATCGTCATAGAGTCTTGTGTGATTCCCACTGTGCTTTGATCTCCACCTTACCACGTCCATGAGGGCATGCAAAACGGTGGTCTTTGGGTACAGTCCCGAGTCACATGGAAGCAATGAGCGATAGGAGGGGTTTCGTCTCTCCCGGTATTGGGGATTGATGTTGCGCAGTGCTCGATTGGCCATAACAGGGAAGTCCCTGGCCAGGGCTGATCAGAGATTTGCTGGTAAGTGTTACCAGTAGTTTCTCGACCCGTTATGAGCCTCACATCGGCACGACTTATCGGGTTATGGGGGTCTGACGTTTACCACCCCTAGACTTGATATGCGACATATCAGACGAAGAGACCGTACTGTATGGTAAGTGTTACTGGTCGGATTCGCAGGAGTGTGAGCGGGCTAGCTCGTCGATCTTCTGATCGCTCAATACCCGGCTGCCCGTTACGTTTAGCGGACTGCTTGCGGCTTGTGGGTGCTTGATATGATCATCATCTGCTACCGGCGTATTGACGAGTCTTTAGTGTCCTACACAGAGGTTTCCTGGCTCAAGCGAAACGAAATAGGAGCGCATATGAGATATGTGCGGAAGCGAGAATAATGCATGTATGTGATACCGCATTTCATTCTCGCGATAAGTGTTTCGATTGGTTATATTCGATATGACCTAGTTATCGAATCATAGATTCGATAAGCCGATACATAGAATACTAGTCGGTCATGTGCGACATGACCGGATCATTGAATCAAGTGTTGATTTAATGATTTAATGTAAGATTATATATTTGATATATTACTTTGCATTAACTAGTATTGGTTCACTTTAAACGGATTTTTCTCACTTGATGTGCACATTGTATATGTGATATGTTTTGTGTACACTTGAATGTATCATGTTTGATGATGCATGTTGTTTTGGCTTTGTGTAAAGAATGCAACCATGGTTATGCAAGTGGTTAAGGTTTATATTTTATTCACTTATTATTTTATCCATTTATTATTTATTTAAATGGATTTATGAAAACAAATTGGTTTCATTTTATCATGAAGAATGGTGAAGCTTCATGAAGCTTTGACTAATGATGCCATTTTGTCTTCATGCTTAACCCTAACCACTCCCACTAACCATGGTCTATTCTCTACACTTGACCATGGTTAGGATATGATAAATATTGTTTTCTTTTCTATTTTGAATAACACTTTTATCATATTCTAACTTCATCTTCTCCTTCTTCTTCAAGATAAGAACCTTGATGCCATCAATGGCAACTTGAGTTTTAGTGAGAGAAATCCAAATCTAAAGTGAACCCACCTCCTATTTCTTCACCCTCTACCTCTTGCCAAGTTGTTTTGGGTGTTTTCTTCACAAGTTTCACAACTTTGTGAAGTCGGAGCTTGAGCTTGTGCAACCTCGACGTAGATCGTCTTTGACACGAAACCGACGACCTATTCCGCACGTTTCTTCGATGAAGCCGTCACGAGAGTCCAAGGTTCAAGATGGATAGCGAGAGGACGCCCTCGTGGAGCTAAGGAAGTGGGTATCCGGATCTACAAAGGTTGTAGCATCCTAACTTTTAGTTAATTTGTTAACTAGTTTATCATTTCGCCTAAACATCTAGTCTAAGATCCGTAGTCTAGGGTTTCTCGGCACCATTTTTTTAAATTGGCATGTTCGATGCCTTGTGAGACCTTACTAGAGTGCTTAGGAACCTTTCACTGGTATCAGAGCCTAGCTAGAGCCTTAGGCGAAGTCTAGACGGAGTTTGAAACCCGGACGAACCGAAAACCCAACCCCAAAATAGCTCTCTGGAAATTTTTCGAATTTGTGGTTTTTTGTCAATTAAAAATGCTTAAAAAATTCAGCAATAAAATCTAAGAATTACTGCGCAAAATGTTTCCTGTGAACAGTACAAAGTGCGGCGGAACCGCGGCAGAAGCTAGGCTTCTGCGGCGGTTCCGCGGCTAAATCGTGACGTCAGCCCTTGGTTTTTGCACAGTAATTCCTGATTAATTGTTCTGAGTTTTCTGGGAATTTTAATTTGACTCCAGGTTTGAGTATTCTAGGGTTGTGTAGGGAATCAACGATTCGATCGGATTATCGAACTTTGTATATGTGTTTTCCGGATAATTTTTTGAATATGTTAAAAAGTTCGACCGGATATAAATACCCAATCTTTCCCCTGCCATAAATATCCAAGTGTTGGATTATTGTGTAGTTTAAGGACGTTCTGAGTAGTGCAAGTAACTCGATGGTCCCTCTAGAAGACAACAAACCTTAACTCGATTATGTGACCGTCTTGAACTGCCCTTTGAACCTTCGGGTTTGGGGCAGTACGGCGTGCCACATGTGAGGCGTTGGCTTGACCCTTCTACGGCTGGACCGTTGGTACTGAGGCATGAAACGAATGTCTTTGAACCTATTTCATGTGTTGGATGGTTTCGGGAAAACTTGGGTGTTCGAATGTTCGATCGGAAAGTTTAATATATTCTATTTATCTGGAATGGGATACAATAATTGGAATTCACAAACAGTTATGTGATAACTGAATGAATGATATAAATCTAGCGGTTTAGTTTCATTTGATATTGAAAAGAGTTTTCGATAATGAGACTAAAATGCGGGGTTTATAATAATTAGGCATCTGATGTCTAAGTATTTCATTTGATTAGGCATGTGATGTCTAAAGCAGTTGCGGATTCCAATTGTTGTAGTTTTACACTTTCCTTTCTGTGACCGTAAGTGTAGTATGTTCATATCGCCGGTTTCGTTGCTATACGTCAACGACAATTGGGGTATGCATACTTACTTACGTTGATGACATGTGATGTTATGTGTTGCTGGATATGTTATATTGGATAGTCGTATTCGAATAGCCGGGGGGTTTTTATGTGAGATGAGTGTTTTTCATTTTCATTCATGTAAAAACTTGTATGTAATATTCTTTTATTTGGGGCACTTCCAGGTAGCGGAAGATGTCGCCGTTTGTATATTATTTACTTTTCCGCATTAGGATAGACCCAAGGAGGGGAGCACAAGTAACCGGGTTCTGGGGTCCAGTGGGAGACCAACTCGAGGAGTCGAGTCCGGGTCTCCTAACCCTAGAATTGGCAGGGTTGCTTGTCGCTCTCGTAGGGGTCTAGGGGTGTGGGATTGGCTATTCGTTACGACCGTGGAATCCGTGTTTTATACTGGCTCGTATTGAAAACACGGACGTCCTAGTATATCCAATATTTCATATGTTTATTCTGCTGCGATATCTGTGTTGTGACTCTGTGATGGATATAGTATATAGTATATATGATATATTATATAGACGTTACTTATGTTTTACACCAGCGCTAGCCCTGCCCTGCTCTGTCGTTAGTTACCTAACCTAACGGTGCACGAGGGGACATCGAGGCGAATGCGGATGGCATAAGTGTACGCCATATCTATCTGTGATGTTTAGATATTTAAATGATGGGACTTCATTAATGTGATTAATGAAAGAAAAGAAACCTAAGATGTTGTAGAATCAAATTTTAAAATAAAACAGGTAGCTACAGTTTTTGCTTTGCAAAGCGGTATATATGATATGCCCTGCACCTTATTCGATGAGGAAAGGACCGAGATCCCTTCACCGGGAGTGACTCCTTTAGCAATAACTGGCAGATGCTACACACTCGGATTTGCTCTTGATTGCTTTTGAGTTTTTGCTTTGCACAGTGATATATATGATATATCCCACACCTCATTCGACGAGGAAAGGGCCGACGATCCCTTCACCGGGAGTGACCCCTTTAGCAAAACTGAAAAGCCTCAAAATCACTCCATTTCAAAACTTCATTTGATTCTACAACGATATCGAGTTCATTACGCAATAGGTTTTCAGAAAAACCTGACGTAGCCCTCCGTCATTTCAGATAAAGACTATTTAGTATTTGTGTTGCGTTTGTTGACCTCTGTCAAGGCGTAGTGTGCGGTAGCTAACTAGTAATTATCTGCAAAGCATGTGATGTGATTGGATTAGGATAGTCGTGCGACCTTGTTGACCTCTGTCAAGGGTCGTGCGGGTGGGTTTGATTCAATCAAGAAATGACGGGTTGAACTTGACTAGTGCACTATGATTTGTTGACCTCTGTCAAGGTCATGGTACACTAGGGGCAAAATATTATCGGGAATTTCAAGTGTTGAAATTTGCAATGAGATTGCATACCTTCTATGAGATAGTTGGATCCCGATACCCGCTGCGAGTAAGAGTTACTCCTGGGAGAGTTTTACACATTGCAATTAGCCGATCAAGTAGGTGTCTAGAAAGGTGTCAACGGGGTTACGCCTCTGGGAAAACGAGGTTTACATTAATTAGGTTCGTGCGAAAGCACGGGGGACCTCCCTCAAAGTACCGACACTGGCCTGGCTGAAAGATTGGCGAACTTGTAGTGTGTAATTAATCCCGGCTAGTCTTTCCTTTTAGGGTTTGAAGGAAGATTTGATAAAAAGCAGTGGGAACCATCCTGATTAGATAAGATAATAACCAATCTGATCTTGCACGAGCATACGCTAAAGTGTTTTCTTCTCTCTCTCTCCAGGTAGCGACCATTTCATGCCCTAATAAAGATAATAATATGGATGTATTGACCGAACCCGCATGTTATACTGTGCTGGGGAACGTTGGTTCCGTTCTTTCTTATAAGAGTTATAGGAATGAACAGGATATAGGGGAATACCAGGATTCCCATGCCACCCGACTGAAGAAAGTACATGTTGATGCATTTTCTTCGGGTGTGTTCGTTACTGAGAACTGTTTCTCTATTTGCTCTACGTCCTGGATATTGGATACCGGGTCAGGATCCCACATATGTAATCAGTTACATGGGCTTAGGAAAGGTAGAGAACTTGGAGAAGGTGATAAAGACATAAGAGTAGGAAATGGTGCAATTGTTGCAGCCAAGACTGTCGGGGAATATCACCTTGTATTACCAACAGGTAATACATTGGTTCTGAACGAATGCTATTACATGCCGAACCTGATGTGCAACATTATATCGGTTTCTTTATTAAGTAAAGAGGGATATAATTTTGTATTACAGGACAATGTTATGAACATTTTCCGTAACCAAAAGTTGGTTGGATCAGGCACGTTGTGCAATGGCATTTATGTTCTAAATCAATCAACAGTTCTGAGCATAACAAACACACACAAGAGGAAGAGTTCAGAACTGAACAAATCCTTCTTGTGGCATTGTAGACTGGGTCACATCAATGTGACACGACTAGCTAAGTTGCATAAAGATGGATATTTAAATCCGTTTGAATTTTCATCTTATGACACTTGCCAGTCATGTCTCAAAGGCAAGATGACCAAAACTCCGTTTACGGGACACGGAGAAAGAGCTACCGAACTCTTGGGACTAATACATAGTGATGTATGCGGTCCCATGTCTACACATGCCAGGGATGGTTCTTCGTACTTCATTACATTCACTGACGATCTCTCAAGATACGGACATGTGTACTTGATAAGACACAAGTCTGAAGCTTTTGAGAAATTCAGAGAATATAAACAAGAAGTCGAGAAACAAACCGGAAAAAGTATTAAAATCCTTCGATCTGATCGAGGAGGTGAATACTTGAGCAATGAATTCCCGGACTTCCTAAAAGAGAATGGGATTCTCTCTCAGCTTACTCCTCCTTATACACCACAGCACAACGGTGTATCGGAGCGGAGGAATCGCACCCTATTAGATATGGTGCGCTCTATGATGAGTACAGCTGGGTTACCTATTTCCTTCTGGGGGTATGCGCTTTAGTCAGCGGCGTACCTATTGAATCAAGTTCCAACTAAATCTGTACCTACCACACCATATGAGATATGGAGTGGGAAGAGACCATGTCTTAAACGAGTTAAGATATGGGGTTGTCTGGCCTATGTCAAAAGGCAAAATTCAGATAAACTCGAGGCACGGTCAGTTCTATGTAAGTTTGTGGGATATCTTAAACATTCAAATGGATATTTATTCTACCACAGTGAACAACAAAAAGTGTTTATTGCTCAACATGCCACCTTTCTAGAAAAGGAATTTCTTGCAAAAGAGATTAGTGGCTCTGAGGTAGAACTGGAAGAAGTTCCAGAAACACAAACTATAACTGAAGATTTAGTGGAACCGGAGGATTCGGTAGTACCCGACGAACCCCAGCCTCTCCGCCGATCTAGTAGGGTTCCTCGCCAACCTGAGAGATACTACGGTTTTCTCATGGATGGTGGGAGCGAGGATTGCATCATGGAGGATGATGACCCAACTAGCTTCGAGCAGGCCATCACGAGTAGGGACTCAGTGAAATGGCTGGATGCTATGCGGTCCGAGATGGAATCCATGTACACCAACAAAGTATGGACTTTGGAAGTTGCTCCTGAAGGGGTAAAACCCATTGGGAGCAAGTGGATCTTCAAGAAGAAACTTGGTGTAGATGGGAAAGTGGAGACTTTCAAAGCTAGACTTGTAGCAAAGGGTTTTCGTCAAAGACCAGGTGTGGACTATGACGAAACCTTTTCTCCAGTGGCTATGCTTAAATCCATCCGAATCATGCTTGCCATTGCTGCCTTTCATGACTACGAAATCTGGCAAATGGATGTTAAGACCGCCTTTCTAAATGGTGATTTAGAAGAGTGCGTGTACATGACTCAGCCAGAGGGCTTCGTAGACAGTGGGAGCAGCGGGAAGGTGTGCAAGCTGCTTAAATCCATTTATGGATTAAAGCAAGCATCGCGGAGTTGGAACATCTGCTTTGACGTCGTTATCAAAGAGTTTGATTTCGTCAAAAATCTAGATGAACCTTGTATCTACAAGAAGGTGGCAGAGAGTAAGGTTGTCTTCCTCGTATTGTACGTGGACGATATACTCTTGATAGGAAATGATATTCCTATGCTGCAAGCGGTCAAGCTCTTCTTATCACAAAGATTCTCAATGAAAGATCTTGGTGATGTCTCCTGCATATTGGGAATTAGGATCTATAGAGATAGATCCAAACGGATTTTGGGATTGTCCCAATCCAGGTACATTGACACCATACTAAAGAGGTTTAGTATAGAAGAGTCCAAGCGTGGGAACTTGCCCACGATCTCTGGAGTCACTCTCTCCAAAGAGATGTCTCCCAAGACTGATTTGGAGAGAGCTCGCATGCAAGGGATACCCTATGCTTCGGCAGTAGGCTCTATCATGTATGCGATGCTATGTACCAGACCCGATGTAGCATACTCACTAAGTGTAGTGAGCAGGTATCAAGCTGATCCTGGAGAGAGTCACTGGACAGCTGTGAAGAACATTCTCAAATACTTGCGAAGGACTAGAGATATGTTCTTGGTGTATGGTAACGGAGAGCTCCAAGTGGAGTCCTTTACCGATTCGAGCTTCCAGAGTGATAAGGACGACTCTAAGTCGCAGTCGGGCTTTGTCTTTACCCTTTACGGAGGGGCGGTTAGCTGGAAGAGTTCCAAGCAGGAAACCGTGGCAGACTCGACGATGGAGGCTGAATACATCGCTGCCAACGATGCTGCCAAAGAGGCTGTCTGGGTCAAGAAGTTCATTACTGAACTTGGAGTGGTTCCATCCATTGAGCGTCCAATACCTTTGTATTGCGATAACAATGGAGCGGTGGCTTTGGCCAAGGAACCCAGGTCCCATCAGCGATCCAGGCATATTCTGAGGCGGTATCACCTGATCCGGGAGATAGTTGATCGCCGGGAGATCGAGGTCAGGAGGGTTGACACGAAGGACAACACTGCGGATCCACTCACGAAGGCCATTCCCCAGATACAGTTTGAGAGACTCTTCGGGATGCTCGGTATGCGATACTACAGCAGCTGGCCCTAGTGCAAGTGGGAGATTGTTAGTTGTATGTATGCCCTAGAGGCCAGTATTGTACAGATGATGTATATTATATTGGATGCTTGGACATATATAGAGATGACTTTCTTGCTCGACATGATAGTATGCTATCTGGTTGCTCTTTATCTTAACATGTACACTAGTCTCTTTATACTGTCTTATAGTTACATGTTGGTAAAGCCCTTAGGATGTGTACTTGACTACCTGGACTATGATGCAGATCATACTAGTGGGGACATGGTAGTCCATAAGTACATCCTTCAAGGTCCCTAGTCGTGGGTGTATCGAGACGGGGCATCGATATACCAGAGTAGACTAGCGTATACGCTTCTTGACCCATTGAGATGGGAATACGCGCGCTTGTCAGCCGTACTATAGATTCCCCCTGCCTAGGGTAGGCGGGTCTATTGATTGTAGGGATCCGAATCTCTGGCAGCCGCGGACTAAGCTGCCGTTAATTACCCCTCGCCTTTGGAGCGAGGAAACCTCCGATTAACGGGTTAAACTGGTCATGCGAACTCAACGTGCAGTGTTGTATCTTGAGAGGGACAGTATTGTGGAGTGTGTGTGTGTATCTATATATATATAAATGTATACATATATATATATAAGGGAAAAAGCGCCCAAAGGACGCGTGGGGCCAACGCCTTGAGCGCTGTGTGCTTAGGCGCTAGCGCGCCACGTATCCGACACGTGGGCGCCGGGCGCTTGAGCGCCGGGCGCTTGAGCGCCGGGCGCCACGTGTCGGCATGTGGGCACTGGGCGCTCGAACGCTGGGCGCTCGAGCGCTAGCGCACCACGTGTCGTCACATGAGCGCTTGGTGCTCGAGCGCTAGCGCGCCATGTGTTGGCACGTGGGCGCCGGGCGCATAGGCATCGGGCGCTTGAGCGCCGGGCGCTGGAGCGCTAGCGCGCCACGTGTCGGCACGTGGGCGTTGGGCGCTTGAGCGCTAGGCACTCGAGCGCTAGCACGCCACGTGTCGGCACATGGGCGCTGGGTGCTTGAGCGCTCGGACGCTTGGACGCCGGCGAGAAAAAGGAGCTTTTAGCTCCAGAAACTCCCGAAAGAGAAATTAGAGTGGAGTTAAACTCCTAAGATGTTTTGAAGCTGTTGAAGGGCTTCTCCCCTTGAGCCCTAGTTCTTCCCCAAAGTGGGGTTTCTGGAGATGGGTCTCCTTCTTCTTCCTTTGTTGGTCGGATCATGAAGATCAATAAGTGTGAGATTTTAAAAATCTCTTCTTTTTGAGATCTGATGGAAGATCCGAGTTCCCCTTTGTGGGTTTTGTGGTGAAAAACTATTTTGTTTTTTAAAAGGAAGAGTAAAACTCTTGATTTAATTCAAGAAAGAAGAAGGTTTTAGAACCTTGAGGAAGGAGAAAGATCTCAGATCTAGATTTGCTCTTTGGAGAGAGAAAAAGTTGTTGGGATATTTTCATTATCCTTGCCTTTATAGGCTATACACTTTACATATAGCCCCTCGGGCTTCAAAAAATGGCATTTTGCCCATCCCATGGCTCATGTGACATTTCTTTTTATACATAAGCTACGGGTTTTACAAAAATTTGGCTTTATGCCCATATTCTTACATTTATTCATAACATAAAATACAAGAAATACAACAAAATTTTGGCATGGGAGGAGGTCGGCCGCTTCATGTTCGGGTTCGCTCCGGGCATTGGCCCACTTGACCTGGGCTTGGGCCCACCTGGCTTGGGGGTTGACTTTGATTTTGACTTGGTCAACCGGGGTGTAAATTTTTACCCCAACAAATTGGCCCCCATCAATAAATGCACACAGCATATGTGGGTCGTGTGCATGAAATTGATAGATCTTCTTTCACGTAGAGGCGACTTGATTCGGTTCCCACTTTTTGGGAAGCTGGCATTGCCTTTTTCACGACATGGACAGTCGATGCTTGACGTGTCTCCGAGATGGATTGTCTGATTGACTTGATTCCGAGGCGGAGCATTATTCCGACGAGGAGGTCATTGCTGCCCTCTTAGCGCGTGGACGGTCGGTGCTGCCCTTTTAGCGACGTGGACGGTCGATGATGCCCTTTTAGCGACTTGGATGGTCGATGCTGCCCTTTTTGCGACGTGGGCGATCGGTGCTACCCTTTTTGCGACTTGGACAGTCGGTGCTGCCCTTTTTGCGACTTGGACGATCGGTGTTGCCCTTTTAGTGACTTGGACGGTCGGTTCTGCCCTTTTAGCGACGTGGACGTTCGATGCTGCCCTTTTAGCGACGAGGACGGTTGGTGCTGCCGTATTAGCGACTTGGAAGGTCGATGCTGCCCTTTTTGCGACTTGGAAGGTCGGTTCTGCTCTTTTTGCGACTTGGACGGTCGGTGCTGCCCTTTTTGCGACTTGGACGGTCGATGTTTCCCTTTTTGCGACTTGGACGGCCGGTTCTGCCCTTTTAGCGACTTGGACGGCCGGTGCTGCCCTTTTAGTGACGTGGACGGTCGGTGCTACCCTTTTAGCGACGCGGATGGTCGATGCTGCCCTTTTTGTGATGTGACTTGGACGGTCGATGCTGCCTTTTTTACGACTTGGACGGTCGGTTCTGTCTTTTTAGCGACTTGGACGGTCGGTACTGCCCCTTTTAGCGACTTGGACGTTCGGTGCTTGTCTTGTTGATTTGATGTGAATTGGGTTGATATCAGCATCGCTACACTGGAATATGGTACGAGGAGCGAATCATCATCTGTCATGATAGGATTTTGGTATTTTGGATTTGGTTTCGCATCAGTATCGCTACACTGGAATATGGTACCAGGAGCGAATCATCATTTACCGTGAGGGAATTTCCCTCGTTCCCATTTTAACGACTTAGGGGTCATCTGTTCCCAGTTTAAACACTTAGAGTTCATCTGTTCCTAGTTTAAAGACTTAAGGGTCTATTGGATTGGAGTTTGGAATTTTGGGGTTAGGGTAGGCATCAGCGCTGCTAACATTGAAGCACATGTGCCAGGAGCAATTCATCATTTGCCTTTTCCTATTAGGAAGCGGTGGCTTAGGAGACAGGTTTAGGTCCCTATCACCTAAGGCTTTTCAATTTTATGAGCCGTAAGGGTCTCATAAAAGCATTTTCTCCCTATGAGTCGAAAGGATCTTATAGGTGCACTTTCTCCTTAGGAGTCGTGGGGACTCCCAAGTGTGTTTTTCCTTTGTGAGTCGTAAGGATCCCACGAAGGTGTTTTCTTACGAGTCATGAGGATCCCGTAAGTTGGTTCTCCTCATGTATCGTGAGGACACATGAGTGGGTCTTCCAAAATGGAGCATAAGTCCAAGGGCGAAGACCGACCGCTGGACTGGTGATTGCAGTGGGGTATGGGTATGATGAGAATTATTTGAGCCCGTGGATTGTATACGGTAGTCGATTTGGGGGCTAACCGTAGGGCCGGGAGAATTTTGAGAAATTGGATTTTGGTTGGCGTCTGCATCGCTGCACTGGCATATGATACCAGGAGCGACTCATCATTTGCCATTTGGGGACTTAGAATTTGGATCTTGTTTGGCATCAGCATTGCTGCACTAGAATAATGCCAGGTGCAACTCATCATTTGCCCCGGGAGGACTTGGGATTTGGTTTTTGGGTCGGCATCAGCACCGCTAACACTGAAGCGTAACGCCAGGAGTGACTCATCATTTGCCATTTTCCATTGGGGAGTGATGGTTTAGGAGACAGGTTTAGGTCCCTGTCACCTAAGACTTTTCAATTTTATGAGTCGTAAGGGTCTCATAAAATCATTTTCTCCCTACGAGTCGAGAGGATCTCGCAGGTGTGTTCTCCTTAGGAATCGCGAGGATTCCTAAGTGTGTTGCCCCTTTTTGAGTCATAAGGATCTCACGCAGGGACTTTCTCCTCACAAGGTCGAGAGGACTTTGCGAGTGTGTTTTATCTTTTTTCACGAGTTTGCGCCCTTTCGGGTTTTCACAAACTCGCCGACAGTCCTGCTGTTTTTACTCACGGAGCCCTTTTGGCTTTTCATCCGTGCCCGTTTTGCTTATGGACATACCGTTTTTTTTTGGCCTGGTGGGACTTTAGAAGAAGTCTCACCGGCAGGACTTGGGAGAGATAGGGGTCGTTTATGCCCATGGATTGTATACGGTCTTGCAGGATGTGTGATCCAGACCATAGAGCCGGTGTGCTCAATTCGCCTGCGCTTGGAGCATTCACGCGTAGTACTTCTTGAGATATCGGCCATTGATGGGTAGTATGGGCCTTTCTCCCTCGGCACTTATTAGTTGGTAGGATCCTCCGTCAAACACTTTCTCGATGACGTATGGTCCTTCCCAGTTTTGCTCGAATTTTCCCTTGGTATGTCGATTGGGGATGATCGATCTTTTGAGGACCAACACCAATTCACCTTTCTTGAAAGCGCGGAGACGGGTCATCTTGTTATAGGCCCGTAACATTTGGGCTCGGTATAGCTCCATATTTTGCTGCACCGCGAGCCTCTTTTCTTCGAGGGCGTCAAGCTCTTCCAGCCGAAGGAGCACATTTTTCTCCTCCGTCAATTCGTGTTGAACGGCCATTCTTAAGCTTGGAACTTCGACTTTGAGGGGAGGACCGCCTCCACTCCGAAGAGCAATGAGTATGGAGTGGACTGAGTTGGAGTACGGTGCGTGGTACGATATGCCCATAACGCTTCGTGAAGTTTGAGATTCCAGTCTTTCTTGTTGGCTGAAGCATTTTTCCTCAGGAGCTTGCATAGAGTCTTATTGAAGGCTTCGGCTAGCCCGTTGGCTCTTGGATTATAGATGGAGGAATATCTCCAGCCTATCTTATGTTGAGTAGCGAACCTTGCAACTTTGAAGCTCTTGAAAGAAAGCCCGTTGTTAGATATGATTCTTCTTGGTGTACCAAAGCGGTATAGAACATTATGCTGGAAGAACGTCAGAATATCTTCTGTCTTGACCTCTTTTAGCGGGACAGCTTCAGCCCATCTGGAGAAGTAGTCTGTTGCGGCCAGTATGAACCGGTGGCCTCTAGATGACGAAGGATCAATTGGGCCAACTATGTCGGTTCCCTAGACTTCGAAGGGCTACGACGCCACCGTAGGATGCAATGGATTGGGATGCTTGTGAATGAAATCACCGTGAATTTGGCATATATAACATTTCTTTGCATGCTCTCCGCAATCCCGTATCATGGTAGGCCAGTAATACCCAAGCTGTTTAATTTGAAGTCGCATCTTGGGGCCAGATTGGTAAGCACCGCAAACGCCCGAGTGAACTTCTTTCATGACCTTTTGGGCTTTGCCCCATGATAGACACCTAATCCAGAGTTGGTCATATGACCTGCGGTATAGTGTGTCATTTCCAAACACGTATCGGAGAGCTCTCTTCTTCAGCTGAATCCTTGCAGATTTTCCTTCGGGCAGCTTTTCGTACCGGAAGCACTCTATGAAGGGTTCTCTCCAATCGGCCTCATCTTGAATGATCGAAGCTTCTTCGGCGGGACTGTTCTCTTGTTCTACGCTTTCTTCTTCATGCAAAGAGGCTGGAGGAAGAATTTGCCGGCTTCTGACTGTGATTAGAATTTTTTCCATGTCAAGATCAGCTAGCTCTTTAGCTAGGCGAGCGATTATGTCGGCTTTTCCGTTCAACGCTCTACGGACTCTCATTAGTTCAATGTGAGTGAACCGTTTTATGAGTTCCACCACCCAGCTTCTGTACCGAGCTAACTCGGGTTTGTATATCTTATAGTCGTCGCTTACTTGGTTGATGATAAGCTGGGAATCACCGTAGACTCGTAGCCAAAGGATTTCCATCTCTATGGCGAGCTCCAAACCAGCTATCAGAACTTCATACTCGGCCTCATTGTTTGTGCGAGGCTCGATGAGAGCAAAAGAACGCCGAAGGGTTTCCATTGATAGCGTGATGAACACCAATCATATCCCTGCATTTATCTCCGGGACGCTTGATTTACTGGAGGTCCTTATCGATGAGGCCCCATCGAAGTAGAGCTCCCAACATGGCTCATCATTCTCGAGGTGCAACACTTGTTCGTCGAGTAACTCGCAATTGAGTGGTGACCCTTCTGGTATGGGATGAGCAGCAAGAAAGTCTGCAAGAGCTTGCCCTTTTACTACTTTCTGAGGAGTATAAACTATGTCAAACTCAAGTAGGATGACAACCCATCTCGACATTCTACCGGTTAGGCTTGCTTTGGTCATTAAGTGTTTGAGTAGGTCGACCCTAGAGATCAGCATAACCCGATGAGCGAGCAGATAGTGCCTCAGCTTCTTCACAGCAAATATCAGAGCCAGGCATTGCTTTTCGATTGGGGAATAGTTGTGTTCCGTCCCGACTAGAGTTCGACTGAGGTAGTGGAGGGCATTTTCTTTTCCCTCCTAGTTGTTCAGGGCAAGGAGCGCACCAAGTGACTTATCTAGCACTGCAGTATAGAGAATCAGTGGTTTATTGGGAACGGGAGCAGCCAGCACTGGAGGGTGCAACAAGTACTGTTTGATGCTTTCAAACGCTTCTTGACATTTGACATCCTAAACAAAAGGAGCTCCTTTCTTCATGAGCTTTGAGAAGGGCCTACATCTCCCCGATATATTTGAGATAAACCTTCGTATATAAGCAAGCTTGTCTTGAAAAGATCTTAGCTGCGTCAAATTCTTCGGAGGGGCATCTCCATGATGTCCTTTATCTTGGATGGGTCAACTTCAATCCCTCGATGTCGGACTATGAAGCCCAGGAATTTTCCCGATGACACGCCAAAAGTGCACTTCAGAGGATTCATTTTCAGATCGTACTCCCTCAGTCTGGTGAGAACGGTCCTAAGATCATGGATGTGATCGGCCTTGGCCTTAGTCTTGACGACCAGATCATCAACATAACATTCGACGACTTTATGAATTAGGTCATGAAAGATATTGGTCATTGCCCTTTGATATGTAGCGCCTGCATTCTTCAGTCCGAACGGTATCACCTTGTAGCAATATATTCCGATCGGGGTTCGAAATGCTGTGTGTTTCTCATCCTCAGGCGACATCTTGATCTGATTATATCCAGACGAGCCATCCATAAAGGTGAACAGCTCGTAATTTAAGATGTCATCGACCATCATTTCCATGACCGGTAGCGGGAAGTCATCTTTAGGACATGCCTTGTTGAGGTCCCTGAAATCGACACAAACTCGGATCTGCCCATTTTTCTTCTTCACTGGGACTATGGATGCAATCCAGTCCGCATATTTCTCTTCCCTAATGAAGCCGGCATCGATGAGTTTCTTGGTTTCCTCGATGACCTTTTCTTCCAGTTCCCTTTTCATCCTTCGAGGAGCTTGTTTGACTGGCTTAACATCAGGAGATACAGCCAGCTTATGCATGGCCACTTTAGGGGAAAGGCCAGGCATTTCTTTGTACGTCCAAGCGGAGCAGTCGACGAACTCGTGCAGCAGGGCGATTGTCTGCGCTTTCATTTCCTCTGATAAGAGTGAGCTGGTGTAGGTTGGCCTTGGATTATCGGGCGTTCCTAAATCAATCTCGGTTAACTCGTCAAAGGTTGCTTGTCCGCCATCTTCGAGCTCCTTAGGAGCTTCTTCTGGCTCGGCTAGCTCATCTTCATCATTTGACTCTTCGCTGGCTTCCCTAATATGGATCATATAGCATGCCTTAGAATCCGGTTGAATGAAGCCTATGCCCCGTCTATCTGGAATTCGTCCATCAATGAGTGCTCGGACCTGGGGCGGATGCCATAGCCCTTCATAAAACTTTGCTTCGGACTCCGTTTGATATAACCGGCATCCGCACTTTTTGAAATATTCCTGCATCTCGGGCGCATAGTATCTGGGATTGAGGACGGCTCTTATACCTCTCACATATGGAAGGCACGCGACAGACAAATCGTCCGGGTGCACAACAGGATTTGACCCATAAAACAGGATGCCCTTCTGTCCATTTTTCCTTCCGGGAACGTAAAAAGTTTTCAGCTGGTCCATGGTGGAGACTGACAATGCATCGAGCTCTTTGTACATCTGTTCCGGCACCCTTGTGACAGTTAGGGGCCTTTCTGCAATTTCGAAGGTCTCTCGTAGTTTTGTTTGTTGCATAGGGGTCCAATCTGCACAGTTGTTGCACGGCAGGTCCTCTTCCTCCGACTCTTCAGTGTCGCTTCCAAGATGAGGGCGGACTTTGCTGCTAGATAGGGCTTCAGTAACAGATTCGTCCGTATCGCTACCGAAACGAGGACGATTTTTACGGAAGGACGGACTTCCAGCGTCGGACTCATCAGTGTCGCAACCAAAATGCGGGCGCACTTGGGCGTTTTTGCTTTTGAAAGTGACAGCCGGCTCAGACTTTCTTTTCATTTTCGGGGCTGCTCTATCCTCAGTCAGTTGTGGCTTAGCATTTTGGTGGTTCATAAAGTACCGAGAATCTTCATATCGGACTTCATGCACACCGAATGGCTATATGTCTCCATCAATGCGTCTTTCTTCGCCATTTTTAGTATACTTCATGCATTGATGGAGAGTTGACGGAACAATGTCGTAATCGTGGAGCCACGGCCGTCCCTAGAGAATCTTATAAAACATGTCTGCGTCGATCACGTATATCTTAGCTTCAGTTTGCACATCCCCGAATTTGATTGGCAAAGCTGTAGACCCCAGAACTTGCGGGCAGTTTTGATTGAAGCCTTAATTGACAATCATTTCCCTTGATAGGTGTCGGAAGTCCATTGACAAACTCTTCAGTGTCTGCAAGTTCATGATGTTCACTGAGGAACCCGGATCAATCAATATACGATCAATCCGATCTCCGTCGCTGTACCCGGTCACGTAAAGTGGAAGATTATGCTCAGCTATTCCCAGTAGCAAGTCTTCATCTTTAAACGTGACTGCGGCAGCATGCAGAGCGTAATAGGCTTCTTTCATATTAATTTCCACAAAGCGAGCCTGATACCACTCGGGGTTTTGTAGAGCGTGAATGAGAACATCTCTAAGCTCCTTAGATAGGACCAAGGTATCATAAATACTCAGGAGAGACGGAAGCTTCGGGAGATGAGCCAAGACATTATAGTCCACCGAGGAAGGACTTGAGTTTTCATCAGCCGGTTCTCTGCCATCTTCCTCATTAGCCACATGTTTTTCCTTCCCTTTTGGGGCGTTGCCCTGATTTGGTGGTAGAGCCCTACCGCTTCTGAGCTGGATTTGATTGGCCTTTGTGGTGAGCTCTTCGTCCTCTTCGGGAAAACAGAGCTCATCCTCAGAGTCGCTGACCAGATGGATGGCGTAGCAGGTCACTATAGGGATCTATTCATTTGAGTCTTCTTCTAACTCCTCCAGAATTTCAGCCGCTTCTATAGGGAGGAACTCTTTCAATTGAATCAGAGTTCTTTCCTTCTGTTCATAGTCTTCGAGGGAATCGATATATTTTTGAATGGTCGATCTCCCTGCAGACTCTTTTTTGCGTCGAGCTGCACTTTTCTTTTTCTTGAGCTTCTTGGATTTTGAGCCTGATGGAGCCGCATTGGCAGCTGGCCTAGTAGGCTTCTTCTGTCCTTCCCATTCCGTCCTGGGCTCTTTCTGAAGCAGCTTTAGCATATTCTTCATCTTATTAGATATATGCTTACTCCAAGGAGGTTGCGGTGAGTCAGTCTCATTTCTCAGGGCAGCGGGTTCGGCTGTCTGCTCCCAGAATGCTTCAGCTTCTGCCTGTATAAAGTTGGTGGTTGCAACTTGATTATTCATCAACACACATTTGGATAGCTCGATCTCTCCGGCCTTATACTACTTCTCGACCCAGTACTTGAAGATATAGCAATCCTCGATCGCATGGCTCACTACTCGGTGGTACGGGCAATACAGGGGATTGTCGGTCATTTTTGCTTCTTGGGGTCTTTTCGACTCTAGCAATTGTAGGCCGATGTTCAAGGCATCTTTAAATATCTTGCGGACCTTGTCCCTTCTGAAAGAGTAAACCTTGTTCTTCTTCTCCTCTACGGAAGGCCCATCTCCTCCCAGCAATGGCTTTCGAGACCGGTTGGTTTTGGATTCGCCCGCCCTTCGCTTTTCTTCATTGTTGGACGCATTGAAGACATTAGTACTGCTGGAACTCCCGCTTCTACGGTTGTCGTCCCGCTTTCTTTTCCAAGTTTTGTCTCTCTGAGAGTCCGGAGTAGACTCTTGCTTCGAGCGTTCTAGCATTTGGACTTTTTTTGTTAGCTCTTAAAACGTCTTGAGGCCTGTTGTACACAAGAATGGGACCATCCAATTGCTGAGGTTCCCAATGAGAAGACTGACAGACTGGTCCTGCTCCAGCGGCGGTTCGCACTTGACTGTGAGATTACGCCATCGGGCGATAAAGTTGGTGTTGCTTTCATTCTTCCCCGGCTTGGTCCTCACAAGGTCGGCAATGAAGATTTTATCACTGATACTCATGAACCTTTGCCGAAACAGAGACTCCATTTAGGCAAAGGTAATGACGGACCCGTCTGGTATACTCGCGTACCAGTCGAAGGCGACACCGGTCAGGCTGTCGATAAACTGACGAAGAAGGAGCGCGTCATTGCCCCCTGTATTTCCGCACGTTGCTTTGAAGTGGGCGACATGCTGATTTGCTTTCCCCGTTCCGTCAAACCTTCCGAACTTAGGAATGATGTAGCCTCTCGGGAACTCAATCAGATCGTACTGTGCGGAATATGGCCGCCCGCTACTGCCAGTTTCTTTCTGGGCTTCAGCTTCGGCCACCAATGTTTTAACCTTGCTGGTGACCAAATCCATTATCCGATCTTGTGTTAGCGGGACGGTGTTATCTGGGGCCAAGGCGTCCCCAGAAGCGGAATGCGGCCAGCTTTCGTGTGGCTCGACGAATCTTGGACCCAGAGGGACAGGTATCGGCCGCTTCGGATTGTCATCATCCGGCTCATGAGTAGCGACTTGTACTTGATTGGGAGGAGCTCGAGCAATTTGAGCCGTAAACTGCATCACAACTTTTGTTAGGTCGTCAATTTTTGAATAGAGCTTGGCCATCTCTTTATCTTTGCTCTTCAGCTGTTTCCGAAGCCCTTGAAGCAGCTCTTGCTCCACGATCCTGGGGCGGAAAGTCGGCTCTTCCTCGCTGTCCGAGCTTGACTCTACCTGGACCGAAGGGTCTTTCTTCCTATCGTCCTCATCGAGAGGGTTTTCATCATCCAGCGGAGGCGGCTGTTCTTAGGAAGCGGCAACCACATTCAAGCCAGATTGGGCTTAGGATGTGGTGGCCCCATCCTTGCTTTTGCTGCGAAGGTTGTTGCCGGGGCGCCCATCCGCCATATAGACCATATGGATAATATATCCGGCCGTCTTTTTATCATCGGCAGCTGATTTCACAAATCGCTGTCTTGACCCCCCCTGTTTCGGTAGCGGGCGGTCGATTGAAGGCGGCTGGCCTGACCAGGTTCTTGAATGGTGCTGGCGCTTCTTTTCTGGGTTTGCCCCGGCACAGATTGCCTGATAGACTCTTAAAGAGACGGTGTCATACTTTTTCTGTTCGGGCCGAGACACGTCTCTTTGTAGCGACGTTCGGACCGCTGTCTTCTTGATTCTGGCGGTCATGGAATTTCTCTGAACCCACTTCAGAGGTTCGAAGGAATTGCTGATTTTTACGACCGACTCAGCCGTCGTCATAGAGTAACCCTGCTGTTGGAACTTCACAAGATTCTACTTGGCCGAAGCCCTAGCCCTCTTGTTGGCTCGATATCTGAGCCGCTTCTGGCTTAACTTTTATGTTCTAAGCACCTGGTAGACTTCGGCTCTTTGGGAAGATACCATAGACCGGGCGATGGAGGATTTTGGAGATACGCTCGATTGTGCATTTGTTGGAGTCATCGCCTAAGCTCGTCCGCAACATTTGATGTTGTCCTTTGTACCGGAAGTCTTGCCCCCAACTGGAGCGCCAGAGAGTCATTTAGACACCGTCTTAAGCTTCGGTTGTGGTGCCGTAGCAATCATAACATTCGGCCTCTTGCCTCTTGAGACCGGCTTGACCACCTGTTTTGCTGGGATTTCTGCCAGATGATCGCTTCCGGCAGGGTAGATGATGACGGAGCCAAACTGGCAGGGCAGTTCCTCCCACTGTCGACTGAGGCTTGCGGGGAGAACCACACGAGCATTGACCTTGACCACGTACGGGATCGGGGTCGCGTTAGAAGCTGAATTCGTCTTGGGAGACATTGTCGTCGAAACTTGATTGCTGCACGGAGAAAAAAAAACATCATTTCAGTATAGGCAATCAATATGTATATTGATTGAGTTCACATGAACGCTTAACCCGAAATATGGGAGGAGAGAAAGGTCCCACCGGGCGTGCCAGAATCTGTAGGGTGTTTTTCGTCACCCCATTGAAATGGGAATACGCGCTCTTGTCAGGTGTACTACAGATTCCCTCTGCCTAGGGTAGGGCGAGGTCTATTGATTGTGGGGATCCGAATCTCCGGCAGCCGCGGACTAAGCTACCGTTAATTACCCCTTGCATTTAGAGCGAGGGAACCTCCGATTAATGGGTTAAACTGGTCATGCGAACTCAACGTGTAGTGTTTTATTTTGAAGGGGTCTTAGATATATCAGGAGCCACGCAGAGTTTTTACGGGGGTCCCGCTACCCTGATAGCGGTCTGGGGGTCAAGGGAGCTAACAGCCCCCTTGTAGGGTGCGGGGCAGCGCCCTGGCCTAAATTTTTTTTAAGAGGGGCAGTGTTGTGGAATGTGTGTATATATACATATACATACATGTATACATATATATAAAAAAGGGGGGAAAGTTCCTAAAGGACGCGTGGGGCCAGCGCCTTGAACGCTGTGCGCTTAGGTGCTGTGCGCTTAGGCAGTAGCGCGCCACGTATCCGACATGTGGGCGCTGTGCGCTTGAGCGCTGGGCGCTAGCGCTAGCCACGTATCAGCATGTGGGCGTTGGGCGCTTGAGCGCTGGGCACTCGAGCGCTAGCGCACCACGTGTCGTCATATGGGCGTTTGGCGCTTGAACGCTGGGCGCTTGAGCGCTAGGCGCTCGAGCGCTACCACGCCACGTATCGGCATGTGGGTGCCGGGCGCTTGAGCGCCGGGAGCTGGAGCGCTAGCACGCCACGTGTTGGCACGTGAACGCTCGGCGCTTGAGCACAAGGCACTCGGGTGCTTGGGCGCCGGCGAGAAAAAGGAGCTTTTAGCCCCCAGAAACTCTCGAAAGAGAAATTAGAGTGGAGTTAAACTCCTAAGATGTTTTGAAGCTGATGAAGGGATTCTCCCCTTGAGCCCTAGTTCTTCCCTAAAGTGGGGTTTCTGGAGATGGGTCTCCTTCTTCTTCCTTTGTTGGCCGGATCTTGAACATCAAGAAGTGTGAGATTTTAAAAATCTTTTCTTTTTGAGATCTGATGGAAGATCCGAGTTCCCCTTTGTGGGTTTTGTCGTGAAAAACTATTTAGTTTTTCAAAAAGAAGAGTAAAACTCTTGATTTAATTCAATAAAGAAGAAGGTTTTAGAACCTTGAGGAAGGAGAAAGATCTCAGATCTAGATTTTCTCTTTAGAGAGAGAAAAAGTTGGGATATTTTCATTATCCTTGCCTTTATAGGCTATACACTTTACATATAGCCCCTTGGGATTCACAAAATGGCATTTTGCCCATCCCATGGCTCATGTGCCATTTCTTTTTACACATAAGCCATGGGCTTTACAAAAATTTGGTTTTATGCCCATTTTCTTACATTTATTCATAACATAAAATACAAGAAATACAACAAAATTTTGGCATGAGGGAGGTCGGCCGCTTCATGTTCGGGCTCGCTCCGGGCATTGGCCCACTTGACCTGGGCTTGGGCCCACTTGGCTTGGGGGTTGACTTTGATTTTGACTTGGTCAACCGGGGTGTAAATTTTTACCCCAACAATTGGGTTATGATTACACCGGACGGACTGCCGGGAATCTGCTAGTTGGTATTATACCTATTGTCAGATAGCAGTTTCTTGGTGACATGTGTACAGGTTAGCCTATCGACCTGAGATCGTCATTTGTCTCATGTGAGTTCCCACTGTGCTTTGATTACTATTCTACCACGACTCAAAGGAGTCATGCAAACAGATTTTAGTTGGGTACAGTCCCAAGCCACATGGAGGCAGTGAGCGGATCGTCAGGGGATTCGTCTCTCCCGGTATATTGGGTGTCAATGTCGCGTTGTGCACGGATGACCATCACCAGAAAACCTCGGTCGGGGTAGTCGAGAATTACCGATCTAGGATCGGTAGTTTCTCAAGCGGTGATGCATTTGATTCCGACACTAAATGTCAAGTTATTAGGGGTCTGACTTTATCCACCCCCTAGACTTGATATGCGATACTCATAAACGAACAGACCGGACTGTACGGATATTGTCACTGTCAAGCTCAGTAGGGTTTCAGGATGAGTTTGCTCGTCGGCCTCCCTTTCGCTCAATACCTGGGAAGCCGTTACATACAGCTAGTGCCACTGACGTGCTTGTGGTTAAACCCACTGCCAGCGTATTGACGAGTCATTAGAGTCCCACACAGAGGGTTTCCCTGGTTCGGGCGAAATGTTGTAGAGGCTGTATGGTTTTATAGCAGGGTTCGATCATATTCGTGCACTTTTGGACGGATCATGATCGGACGGATAATACTAGTGGGCTATGGTTTAAGCCGGATCCTAGTATTATATTGTTGGATTACTTTCGTCTCGTAGTATTCGTATTCAGTCGGAATATGGATGCGGGTATGTATATACGGATGAAGGGTAATCTTGTAATTCGTTACAAGATTTCTTTAGTTGATGCCATTTCTTTTTGTTGGATTAAACATTTAGTTTAAATGTTTAATTAGAGGAAAATGTGAGTGCAAGTTTTGGCCTTGTGCATTTATTTGATGCCGCATGCACTTGGTGACTCATGGTCTTGGTTCTTGTGATCATTTATTGTGACATAAATTTTTTTTGAGGCTATGATTATTATGTGGGATATTTGTAGAGAGAGAGGGCTGTTTTGTAGAGCCATGGGATTATTCTTGAGTTGGTTTTTTAACTCTCAAAATATCTCACACAATACTCAAGCCTTTTCCTCACTAGCTTCTTTCTTGAGCTCACATTTTCCTCCATGAGCATCTTCTTCAACCTCCACCCATCGCTCTCATAAGTTGAGAATCAATGGGTGTTTTGAGACAAAGTATTCACACACATTCTCTACTTCATCTTGGGCATCTAGGCTAGCAAACTAGATGTCCGAGTTGCTTCGGTTTTTAGAGTGGGAGCCCGTATTAAGAATCGTCGACATGGATCGTCTTCGACTAGGGTGACCAGAGAGCGAACTTGTTCGAAGCAGCCACGAGGAGCTTGGGAAGAGATTGAAGACCAAAGGACACGGATCGATCGGTATAACCTCTCTAAAACTCTTTTCATAGTACTAGTATAGGGTTAATGGTTCAATCCGGGAATCGAGTTCCGTTAGCGCCGGTTTCTAAAAGTTTTTGTTCCGCATTTGGCTACGGATTGATGGCTGGGGCACTAGCATAGACTTACAGTTACTCCCGGTGAAGGGATCTCGGCTCTTTCCTCATCGAATGAGGTGCTGGATATTCTACAAGAAACACCACTATACAAAGCAAGAACTAGAGCTACCAGTTTTGAAATTTTGATTCCACAACATCATTAGGTTTCTTTCTTTTCATTAATCTCATTAATGAAGTCCCGTCGTTTATGCTTCTTAAGCATCATAGATAAAGAAACGAAAATAAAACGTACGCTTATACCATCCGCATTCGCCACAGTGTCTCGTTATGCACCGTTAGGTTACTTAACTAACGGCATAGCGGGGCGAGACTAGAGCGGGTGCAAAACATAAGCAACGTTTATTATATATCATATATATAATAACAACATTCGTCTCATCATATAAAGTGATTACATCACAGAATATCAGCAGCAGAAGTCCACATATGAAATATTGGATATACTAGGAATTTCGTATTTTAAATTAAGCCAGTAAAAGACACGGATTCCACGGTCATGATGAATAGCCAATCCCACATCCCTAGACCCCTATGAGAGCAGCAAGCAACCCTACCAATTCTAGAATTAGGAGACCCGGTCTCGACGCCACGAGATGGTCTCTGTTCCCCGCCGAAAGACGCGATAAGACGCGATAAACGTCTTGCCTGAATTTCGGAGCAGATGCTAATTGGTACTATCCGTCCACCTCTCCGAAGATACCAAGTTGATTTATGGCACCATGTATCAAAGGTTTAAACGGATGCGGCCAATGTAGCAGACTTTGTCAGATTCCCCCTCGTTTGAGGGGTTTTTGATTGTGGGGACGCTCTTCCCTGCAGGCGCAAGCCCCTGCAGTTAATTACACTACCGCATCACGGTAACAACTTTATCCTTTTCTAGATGGTCACTTCGTGTCGTGTGTGTTTATTTTGTTTGTGGTTTCCCGTGGATTGTATACAGAGACTAATTTATGTTGTCGCCCGTAGGGCGTGGACTAGTCCAAATCCGTATCTTCTTAGATTTGGGTTTGGGGGTTGGGTTTAAAGATACGTTAGCCTCATTTGAGACTAAGATCAATTTAAACGTTAGTTAAGGATACGTTAGTCCTATTTTAGACTAAGATCAACTTAACGGGATCGTTTAGATCCAACAAAAGAGTAATTGGGCTCTATTATTTAGTTTAGTGACATTGCGGTCAATTAGTTTAAGGACATTACGGTCCAATGTTAGTTTAAGGACATTACGGTCCATTGTTAGTTTAAAAACATCACGGTTGAGGTTAAGGACATCATAGTCCGAGAGTTTAAGGACCCTACAGTCCAATGTTAGTTTAAAGACATCACGGTCGAGGTTAAAGACATCATAGTCCGTGAGTTTAAGGACCCCACAGTCCAATGTTAGTTTAAAGACATCACGGTCGAGGTTAAGGACATCATAGTCTATAGGTTTAAGGAAAACACAGTCCAACGTTATTTTAAAGACATCACAGTCGAGGTTAAGGACATCATAGTCCGTGAAATGTGGGGTTGTTGGGATCCGTCATCTCTCTGAAGACGTTGAAGGATTACAATGATAAATATCAAAGGAGTGAAGAGATGTACCCTTGAACCAAAGTGGATTAAGTGATCTAAAGTCCACATTGGAACTAAGATCAATTAATTATATTATGAGCACATTGGCTCAGTTAAGTCTGAATTGAGGACTTATGTCCAACTTGGGCTAAGTCCAGTTATGTTTGAAATATTGACCATTTGCTGGACCATTAGACATTTGTCTAGGTTCAGCCCCTCACCACTTAGCAATGCTAAACAAGAGTTTGAGGGATCTAATAACATTTTTATGTTTGACTGGGCATCAGGCGTTATAGCTCTGAATCTTACTCAATTTTGAGATTCAGTTGAAGAGGAGGCTTTTGCCTCTGGAAAATTAGCTAATTTGGCTAAAAATAATATTAAATACTAGAGAACAACAGTGTTAAACACTGGAAATAAAACTCTCAAATTAGTTTTAAACACTAGAAGACAACAGTGTTAAACACTGGAAATAAAATTCTCAAATTAGTGTTAAATACTAGAAATAAAATTCTCAAATTAGTGTTAAACACTAGAAGTCAACAGTGTTAAATATTGGAAATAAAACTCTCAAATTAGTGTTAAACAATAGAGAGAAAGGGGTCACGTGGGGACACGTGAGGGGACCCAAAGATGGGGCCAGATTTCCTTTACTTTGTTTTGCAAATAAGTGTTAAACACTTTTAATTTTCTGACCATCGCGTGTTGGCACGTGATGGAGATTTGTGTGTTGATTATTAAAGCATTTATTAAGGGGTCACGTGGTAACACGTGAGAGCGCCCAACGCCAACATTGCATTTTCTTTTATTCTCTTTATTTTGAAGGTCACGTGGGAGCACGTGAGGCATTGCCTCTGGGTTGTTTCCTTCTCTGTTTAGAGGGATCTGTTTAGGGGTCATGTGGGGCCACGTGACCTTAGTTCTTTGCATGCATGGAGATCTTTCAAGTCTCTTTATTTTTAAGAATTAAATTCTCTGTAGGGTTAAACCCTAATTATGGTTTTAGAGGAATTAAATTCCTATGTATGTGAAAGAATTAAATTCTTAAGTAGGGTTAAACCCTAGTTTTGTCTATCTTGAAAGAATTAAATTCCTATAAATTTAGGAGAATTAAATTCTCATATAAGGTTAAACCCTAGTTTTATCTTGAAGGAATTGAATTCCTGTAAGTTTGGGAGAATTAAATTCTCATATAGGGTTAAACCTTAGTTTTATCTTGAAGGAATTAAATTCCTGTGAATTTGGGAGAATTAAATTCTCTAAACTCAATTCTCCCTCTAAGTTTTGGATCTGCATGGCAGAATCTCAACCCGATGAGAATTAAATTCTCAACCTATGGGGAGATTCGCTTCTGCAGATCATCAACCAGAGGAAGAACTAAGTTCTTTTGCAGAAGTGTTAAACTCTTAGATTGATAATTAAATTCTCTTTTTGAAGTTTTGGTCTTTTTCCCTTTTCTCACCTAGGGTTTCTTTACTTGAGAATTAAATTCTCCTTTCTTTTCTCTCTGCTATTTGCCTTTAGAAAATTTATAAGAGAAGGAAAAGAATCAATTTGTTTAGTAAATTTTTAATTGAAAGATTTTGTTTGTTTTTCGTAACTAATGTGATCTTTTAGATCACTCAGTGAATTTTATTCACCATTGGATTTTTAATCCAAAAGATATTCTTTTTGTTATTTTTGGTGAAATTTAGGGAAATCTTTCCTTGTCTAAAATCTTTCCATAAATTGGTGATTTTTAATCACCCTTAGATTTGTAATCCAACGGTCCCTAATAATCCTTTTTTGTTTAGAAAGATTTAGAGGAAAACTTTCCCAGTTAGGGTCTTTGATTTTCCTTAATTAGAATTTAATTCTATCAAGTTATAAGGCTTTCAAAGCCTATCACGTGTTGGCACGTGACCCTCCCTCATTCAGAATTTTAATTCTGTCTTCTAACTGGGCTGAAGGATCATCGCGTGTCAACACGTGACCCTTGGTCACGTGTAAGCATGTGACCCCCCATTGGGGACTTTCCTTAGCCACTTGTTTACACTTCTGCTTGCTTGGAATTTAATTATGTAAATAGATCACGTGTCCATACGTGACCCTTGGTCACGTGTGAACACGTGATACCTCATTGAGGTAATTTCTGATTTTTAATCAGGGAACAGTCTCCCACTGGACTCTAGAACCTCCTTGGGTCTATCCTAATGCAGAAAAGTAAATAATATATATCAATGGTGACATCATCCTCAACCTGGAAGTTCCCCAATAAAAGAATATTACATACAAGTTTTTACATTAATGAAAATGAAAAACTCTCATTTCACGCAAAACCCCCCGGCTATTCAAACATGATGATCCAATATAACATATCACAGCAACACATAACATCACATGTCATCAACATACGTAAATATACGTATCCCAATTGTCATTGACATATAGCAACGAAACTGGCGATACGCCACATTTACACTTACGGTCGCAGAAAAGAAAGTGAAAACTACAACAATTGGAATCCGCAACCACCTTAAACATCATAAACCCGAAATATCACATACTTCGGATTTCATACCTAACCATATGAATTCCTTAGACATCATAAACCCGGAATATCGCATATTCCAAATTTCATGCCTAACCTTATAAACCCCGCATTTTAGTCTCGACATTGAAAACACTTTTTAATAACAAATAGGGCAATTCGACAAGATTCCCGGCAAGCTGAACGAATGCTCGTCGGAAACTTTAGGAGACAGCCACACCCATAATGCCGTCGATGAAGTGCACTTAGGCAGAACACCGTGGCCGCAAGCACCCGGACAGATGCTTTAGGCAACGGGGTTCTCCTACAGTCACTTGGTCGGGGCTATAGGGTGGCTATGTAGTAATGTTACCCGGTGAACATTCGCGTACTATACGAGATTACGATAGAGTTTTGATCCGTATCAAAACCCTGTGGCAACCGATCAATTGAGACTAAATTGCTAGGCTTACAAAATTCAAACTAGTTTTCACAAAACTAATTATTGTAGATTCCAAATATTATATCACATTCATAAAAGCTAGGTGATGTTAAAATTTTCGATTGATCGATCAACCACCCAAAATTCTCAGAGGACTCAACACCTGAGTTAAATTCAAAAATTCCCAGATGGCGCCACAAGCACGTATGGACCAGCACAAGAGAGCACATCCCAAGCCTCACCAACGGCGCAGCGGAACCGTTGTCAAAAGCATCTTTTGGCCGCGGTTCTGCGGTCGTTAGGTCGAGTTAGGGATTCATTTTTCTTGGGGGTCCACACAATACCTTGCACAGTTTTCTGAAAAATTTTAACCCAAAAATTCCAGGTTTTGAAAATTTTCCAGAGAGCAATCTTGAGGTGGTATTTGATATTCGTTCGAACTTTTTAACATCGTCTAGGTTACCCGAAACGATGTTAAAAACACTTCGAATTATCTTTACAGAAAGATAACATCATATGCAATCTTAGTAAAAAAACAAACAATACCTGAAACACCAAACCCCGGACACTAGAACACAAAAAAAAAAAATCGAAGCCAAACTACACAGGAAAACCGGCCAGGCCGGTTTTTTTGATCTTTTCGCCGGTTCAAAACCGGTGGAATTTTTCTCTGGTGTTCATATTACATCACATGTAACATTCTTTAACTGTTTAAAAAAAATTTAGAGGCTCTAAAAAATTCGACAGAAACTAGGGTCTTGTTTCGGCTGTTTCAGAGTTGTTTCGGTTTCGTAATTCTACTAATATCGTCTAACTCTCTAGCATGGCTCTGATACTACTGCTGGGATTCTTAGCACCCTCACTAGGTTTTCCAACGCATCAAGCATGCAATTTTAAAAAATTCTAAGGTGCTAAAGAACCCTAGCCTAGGATCTAATTAGAGGATTAGAAGCAAAGCAAATATGTAATCAAATATTACATTAAATGAATGAGGAATACAATCTTTGTAGACCGTTCCTTCACTTCAATAGCTCCCTGTAGTAGTCCCTTCATTCCAAGTAGTGATCTCCCGGACTCAAGTTAGGCTCTACAAAGCAAAATGAACAAACTTACTTGAAGTCTTCGAGAACGAAGATGATCTACATCAACGAGACTCTAGCTCAAGCTACATCTTCACTAATTGGGAATTGGTGAAGCAAACAACCTAAACTAAATGGTTAGTCTAGGTTAGATTGATGAACTAGGATTTTTGCTCACTATGGAATTATTTTTCTCACTAGATTTCTTCACCTCAAGAAAAGTTGTGAGCTTTCTTGAGATGAAGAAGAAGATGAAGTGTAGAATGAATGAGAGAGTCAAGCAACAATGGGTGAGATAATATCTCATATTAACTCACGTAGAGACTTAATCATGGCTTAAGATAATGGTTGGGTTAATAAATATCTCAAGTAAAGACAAGATTAGTGGACTAAGTCAATGGTTACTACAAGCTTCCACAAGCTTCCAACCATGACCCATTTCCACCTAATTTTGTATTTACCTTAAATAATTAAAACCCTTAATTATCTTTAGCATGGTGTTTTAAACACCCATGTAATATTTATCATCAAGCATGATACAAAAATAAACACAATAATATATATCACATATATATTAAGTGTAAATGTGAGAAAAGGAAATGTTTAAGTGAGAAAATATTAGTTAACGTAAAATTAATATATCAAATATATAATCATACATTAAATTATTAAATCAACACTTGTTTAATAATCCGGCTATATCACATATAACCGACTAATATCATTTGTATCAGCTTATCGAATCAACACTTGATTCGATAACCCGGCTATTCACATATAACCGACCGATATCACATATCACGAGATTAGAATACGGTATCACATACAAGTATTAATCTCGGTCCCGCACATATCACATATGTGCTCCTACTTCATTTTGCCTGAACCAAGAAAGCTCTGTGTAGGACTCTAAAGACTCGTCAATACGCGGCAGTAGGTGATGATCATATCAGTCACCAACAAGCCATCGGCGGTACTAGCTGGACGTAACGGCTACCCGGCTATTGAACGATCAGAAGATCAACAAGCAAGCCTGCTCATACTTCTGTGAATCCAATAAGTAACACTACCGTACAGTCTGGTCTCTTCGTTTGATATGTCGCATATCCAGCCTGGGGGTGGTAAACGTCAAACCCCAATAGCTTGATAAGTCATGCCGATGTGAGGCCCAAAACGGTTCGAGAAACTATTGATAACACTTACCAGTAAATCTCAGCAATCCTGACCAGGGATTTCCTGTTATGGCCAATCGAGCATAGCACAATATCAACCGCCAATACCGGAAGAGACGAAATCCCCTCCTATCGCTCATTGCCTCCATGTGACTCGGGACTGTACCCAAAAACCACCGTTTTGCATGTTCTCTTGAACGTGGTAAGGTTGAAATCAAAGCACGGTGGGAATCACACAAGACTCTATGACGATCTCGGGTCAACAGACTAATCTATACCGATGCATAAAAGAACTGCTATCTGACGTAATGTATAATACCATCTAGGAGTTCTCGGTGAGTCCTGCTCAGTGTACCCAGTCTCCATTGAGCACCCGTATACAATCATTGATGTCAAACATTAATGGATGTGGGATCATCCATCGCCCATCATATGGGTCAAGAAACGTATACGCTAATCTACTCTGGAATATCAATGGCTCGTCTCAATACTTCCACAACTAGGAACAGTTGAAGGATGTACTTATAGAATACCCTGGCCCCACTAGTATGATCTGCATCATAATCCTGGTAGTCAAGTACACATCCTAAGGGCTTTATCAACATGTAATAGAGAGACAATAAGTGTACATGTTAAGATAAAGAGCAACCAAATAGCATAATATCATGTCGAATAAGAAAGTCCTCCCTATATATGTCCAAGCATCCACTATAATATACATCATATGTACAATAATAGCCTCTAGGGCATACATACAACTAACATGGAGATCCGGAGGATACCAACCGTAGTTGTATGATCAGATGATTTAGGCCGATCCGGACTGATGGAACCCGAGATACGAGGATGATATGTCGCTGATGGACACGGTTTTTAATGATGTTTCGAGTGTCGATATTGGAAATTCAGATTTTCTGATGATTTTGTGTGTCGATACTGGACACACCCATTTGATGATGCATTCATACATACTACATGACATATAGTTACCTTGTGACACGGACACGTGTTCTAACATTTCACATATGCTCATAGTACTACCTTTACTGCTACTCGATGCTATCGTATTTTTATTAGTCTAATGTTATAGTACTGTATGACCTAGGAGACCATCATACATTCGATTCTTCTCGGCGATGCCTTCTACTCACTAGTTGGCAGCTCACCCCCGTTGTGCCACAGTTTCTTGCTAGTTTAGCCGTACAGGTTCCGTAGCGGTTTCGCTAGCACACCACTTTTTTCAGGTGATTGCTTTGGTGGGTAGGATACATTGCATCGTGACCATCGCCATTGTTGTACTTTCTATTTCAGCTGTACTTGTTATTTATTTCAATTGTATCTAGTTAAAAACTCCATCAACCAGACTTGTATATTTAGTAGATCTAAATAACCACAGATGTATATTCTTTCGGCCTTAGAGTCGCGCTTATATATTCCTTTTTATTATTGTTTCTGGTTTTCTTTTGATGTTTAGTTTTCTCGCTTTCTTTGTGAGATTTGATTCTCGTCCTTCGGCGTTGTATATTTATATTATCTTTCGTGGTTGTTTTCGGCAATTGGCGAAGAGCTAGCTCCCGCTTGGGGATTCCTATATTTATTGCTTATACCGTTTGCGGGTTTAAAAATATACAAACGAGGTGCTGCCGAAATTTTTGATGGTGAAACATGTTTTCAAGATAGCTACAAACATTATGTCTTCTTATACTATTACATATCTTTTAACAAAAGGACTTGATTTTTATTATTTCAAATTTCACCTCCAAAATTTTCCCTAAAAGGTTTAGATTTCTAGGCTTTTGGTTTACTTGAATTAGGTGGGGTCTTATAGACTTCACATGATTCAAGTGCCAGTCACGTGCCTTTTCTGCGTCGTGACATGTTACATAAAAAATAAGATATAATTATAGACTCATACCGCCGGACATGCGTTTCCGATTGGTCCGGTATCAACTAAGAACCGATCATGTACAAAATGTAGGCACGTGCATGTCTTTCCAAGACATCATTAATAAATGTATCTTTGAGCCAGTTTAAACTGATCTTATACCCCTTCGTATACCTTCCTGGTACCTGAATTTTACAATTAACCGTTAATTAATATCACTGTAATATACTTCAACTTTTGATTTAAAAAATTATGAATTATACCTATCCGAGAGCAGAATCAATATATGTATCCCAATATGAGTGCTCGATTTCTGGACCCACAATGGTATCTACAACCAATCCAAGTCTATTAACCCGTAAACTAAGTAAAAAGGCAATATCCTGGAGTGTGATAGTCGCTTCACCCCATCTAAAATGAAAAGATTGAGTCCCTCTTCTTCAACGCTCAACACGTGAGGTAACGAGACTGTGGTCGAGTTGGATATCACGCAGTAATGAAACTTCATAAAAACCGGTAAAGCATCTGACCCTAACGTTCATGACATGTACATGACGAGAATTAGAGAGATGAGTCAAGCAGCGAAAGCATGGTTAGATGAGTATCTAGCACGCTTGTGGATACAAACACATGATAATAGATGTATGTATCTACTAATGACCACTAATATATCTGAAAGTTTCAACAGGGTCTTTAAGGGTGTTAGAGGCTTACCAATACAGGGGTTGATTGTTCGAACCTTCTTCAGAGTGAATACTTATTTTTTGCAAAGAAGGAAAAAGTCTATGGCGATGGAGACTCCATTCACTGCGTATTATGAAGATATATTTCGGAAAAGAGAGCGCAGATCACAATACTACAGATATGAAAGGTTTGACACGGCGGAGTTTAAAGTTACGGAGAGTAATGGGAATCAATATACCATAAATTTTAGAAATGAAGGGATTTCTTTATGCACATGCGGTATTTTCCAGCGACAACATTTACCGTGTGCCTACGAAATTGCTGCTGCGAACAGCATGCATAACTCACATTACAATTTTGCTTCACGTTACTATATGGTTGCCAATTACCAAGGCGCATACGATCCAAAATTTCATCATAAACCTGACAATCGCTATTGGCACTATTATACTACGAACAAACAAACACCGATTGTATTACTACCGGAAAAAAATATAGGACCCGGAAGACCTAAGGTGTGTCGAGATCGAATGACAATGGATGCCAATCCTCAGCAAAGGCACGGCAGATGTAGTTTATACAAACAACCAGGTCATTATAGGTCCAGATGTCCAGGATAGTCATAAGGGCGGGATCTTCGAGATCGTGAAGAAGAAGCAACGAAAGGCGGGTTAATTATCATTGGTAAGGTTACTTGTACAATTTAAATTTTAATATGATTTTTTTGCATTATTCGTTTGAGGCTATGTTACTGTAAACAAGCGTTAAAATTGCAATATATAAATTGAGTAGCGAATAATAACACTTGAATTTACTCGTTTTCAACTGAAATATCTTCTGTGGCATACTGATTTTCTACTACAGTGCTACAAATTTGTGCTACGACACATACATCAATTAAATGTTATACGATAGTATTAAAGAAATAAATGCCACACGACCCGTGATGTTAGATTGAATGCAGTTCTGAGAGGGCTAAAAGATCGTATCCCTACATGGCCCGTTTCCTTTCTCGAACTTCTGCGACATAAAGTGTCATGGGTTCAGATTGACAATGGAATGGACTTTAAGTATTAAGAAATTACGTTAGTAACCGCTAAGAAACTTCGAGTCATTCTACCCCTATATTTTTCACCCTTTAGTGACCACTTAGAAACTCCATATCAACTGCAGTTGTAGTTTTCGTATCTTCTCTAATTCTTCCATGAGGAAACAGAACATGAAACTCAATTTTGTTTGTTTTGCTTTGGTTATTGAAGTGTTCATATTTATAGTATGATTCAAGCATTGATTCCCTCTATATAAACAGTAACAACCCTTATCCCCACGTCAGTAACAGTAACAACAATCTTATCCAATCCAAAGGCAATCTTATCCAATATTTGTTCAATCTTATTTTTTGGAAGTCGGGTTTTTGGAAACGACCCTATATGCCATACAGTGAAAGGCAGGTTCTTCAAACCCGATTTACAGTATACTTTTTTAATTTAATAATATTTTTATTTTAAAATTTAATTTATTTTTTGGTTTTTAATTTCTTTTTGCGGGTTCTGGGACCCGCCCTCTCCTTTATAAAAGAGAGGGTGGATTCCCAGTACCCGCCCTCTTCTATGAGGGGGTAGGCTGGGTAGGGTGGGAAGGGTGGGGTTGGGTAGGGTGGGTTTCCACGTTTGAGTTTGAGTGGCGTGAGTGGGTGGCGTGGGGGTGGGCGCGGGGTGGGACGGGTGTGAGAAGGGCGGGTAATGAGAACCCGTCTTCACTTTTAAAATATAATTAGCGAGTTTCAAGAACCCGCCTTATAACCTGTACGCTTCCAAACCGTCCTATTCTCATAATTATAATTTAAACTACCTTATTTTACTAAATTTAATAACTAATCACCCTATTTCGGAATTTAAAAAACCCAAAAATTACCTACACGTAGCACTTATGAGCTGGCTAATACAAGCACTCTCCCTAAAGTGTAAAAAGTAGCATATACCAAAGTACACTCTCCTCATCAAAATCATCAAAAAAAGGTTAGGATAGGAAGTTTCATATAATTAACAAATTAAGTGAAAACACAAAAATAAACCCTATTTTATTTTTATTTTTATTTTAGCGATGGAGACATAGGCCTGCTACTCTCTTAGTCAAAACAAAACCATTTCTTCCATTCAAACCAGAAAAGAAATCGCAAATGAAGCGTTTACTCGAAAAATCGTTCAGATTTTCATCGAGATCCCAGCTTTACTTACTCAACCAATCTTGAAATCCTTTTCCAATTCCTGTTAAACTTTTGGTTTCGGCTTTGAAAATCCAAAAAGATCCATGACTAGTCGGTGCGTCGCCATAGCGGTTGAGAAGCTGGGGAATCTGCTCCTTCAAGAAACGGTTTTTCTGTACGAAGTTCGAGGCAAGGTCGAATGGCTTCGAGATGAGCTGCGTTGGATGGAGAGCTTCTTGAAAGACGCCGATGCCAAACGAAGGAAAGGGGATGAGAGGGTCAAGAATTGGGTGAGGCAGGTAAGAATTGATCAAATTTCACATTTTTTCCTTAGAAAGATTTAAGGAAATATTTTCCAAATAGGGTTTTGATCCCTTTATTTAGGATTTAATTCTATTAGCTTGGAAGGTGTTTAGGGACCCTCACATGCAGCAGTGACCCCCATGAAGTTAAGCTTGTTTGCTTATATGCAACAGCCCAAAGAAAGGCATCACGTGTTAACACATGAGCTGATGTTTAGAAATGCTCACGTGTAGCACGTGACCCCCACGAAGTTAAGCTTGTTTGTTTATATGCATCAGCCCAAAGAAAGGCATCACGTGTTAACACGTGAGATGATGTTTAGAAATGCTCACGTGTAGCACGTGACCCCATGAAGTTAAGCTTGTTTGCTTATATGCAATAGCCTAAAGAAAGGCATCACGTGTTAACACGTGAGCTGGTGTTTAGAAATGCTCACGTGTAGCACGTGACCCCCATGAAGTTAAGCTTGTTATCTTATATGCAACAACCTAACAAAGGACATCACGTGTTAACACATGAGCTTCTCTGTTCTGCTATTTGTTTTAAAATGGGTCCTATACACTTTGTATATAGATGCTCACGTGCTTGCACGTCAGGCTCAATTTCATCCTGTCACGTGGAGCCTATATACTTTGTATATAGATGCTCACGTGCTTGCACGTGAGGTTTCATTAGTGGGAAATTTCCCTATCCCTTTTGTTAGTGTATATACCCTAGATGCCATTACTGTATCATACTAGTTTGTATATTACTTGAAAGAAGCTTGGGATATTCACAGTTGTATAGAAAATCTTGCTCAAAATGGTAATATGCTACTTGGTTTGTCTCTACTTCAATATGTGCATGTGTTTCTTTTAGCATATCGCTTATATATATTAGTAGAGCCCTTAGGATCTTTGCTTGATTACCAGTGTTGTGATGGTAGTCATACTTGTGGGGGCTGGGTAATCTATAAGCACATCCTTATACAGGTCCCTAGTCATAAGACTATCGAGACAGGGCATCGATACTCCGGAGTAGACTAGCGTATGCGCTTCTCATCCCAGCAGGGGAGATGGTTTGTCCCACAGCCATCAGTACGTCGTACTGGAGATAGTATGCGGGTGCTCGTTAGGTTACGAGTACACTGGACAGGACTCGTCGGGAACTGTTGGTTGGTATTATACCTATCATCAGTTATCAGTTCCTAGGTGACATGAGTACAGCTTAGTCCGCTGACTTGACACTGTCACTTCGCCTCGAGTGTGTTCCCACTGTACTTAGATTACTACCCTACCACAGCTCAAAGGAGTCGTGCAAACAGGTAGTAGTTGGGTGCAGTCCCGAAGCACTTGGAGGCAGTGACGGTTAGACAGGATTCGTCTCTCCCGGTATCGGGGGTTGATATCGCGTTGTGTCTAGGAAAGCCATTACACAAGTAGTCCCTGGCCAGGGCAAGTGAGATATACTGGTAGGTTTCCAGTGTTATCTCAGGGTGTTCTGGGCTACACTCCGACACGACTTGTACCGCTATTAGGGGACTGACATTTACCACCCCCTAGGCCCGCCATGAGATATTTTCAGACGAACGGACCGGACTGTGCGGAGATTGTCACATACAGGCTCAGTAAGAGTTCTGATGGGTTTTCCTCATCGGCCTTCTTATCGACATCTACCTGAGGACCATTACGTACAGCTAGTGCCGCTTGTGGTCTATGGTTAAACCCACTGCCAGCGTAGTGTCGAGTCTTTAGAGTCCCACACAGAGAGTTTCCCTGCACTGAGCGAAATGTGTAGAGGCCGTATGGTTTTACGGCAGGGCTGCGATCACTTACGTGCACTTGTGTGCGTATGCTGTTCGAGCAAGCAATACTAGTGGGCTTTGGTTTAAGCCGGATCCTAGTATTGCACGGATGGATTTGTTTTGTCTTCTGTGCATTCGCATTATACGGAATGCGGATGCGGGTGTGTATGCACAGTTTTGAGGAGCGAAGAAGGAGGAGGTGCCTCATTAGGATTTTGACAGTTGATTCGGCCAAAACTGTTATGTGGCAGGCTCATTAGGGTTTTGACAGTTGACTCGGTCAAAACCATTTTGAGGCGGACTCATTAAGCTTTTGGCAGTTCGTTCGGTCAAAACCATTATGAGCCGGGGACATTATTTACTAATCTTTTTAGTGATAATTATATGATGGCTAATTGCTTTGACCATTTGACCATACTTGACCACACTTGACTTTGTTGACCCGTTGACCAAAGTTGACTTGGACCTTCATGATAGGTCTAAAGTATTCTTTGGTTTTCTTTTTCTTTTTGATATGAAAATGGTCAATTCAAATGTAGCCATCAACATTATCATGAAAGGATTATAATCATGATGTTTATGTATTATTGTAACCATGGTGCTTTTTCTTTAGTTGATCATTCATTTCTTATTTCTCATTCTCTCTCTTGAAAAAGAAATGAGAAAGCTCCATGGTTGTTCTCCTTCATCTTTCTCCTCTTGAAAATTTCCTTTGATCTCATGTGTTGAGAGAAAAAGGATCCAAATAGACAAACACTTCCATTTACCTCTTCTACACAACCTAGGACATCAAGACTAGCAATCTTGTTGCTCTAGTTACCTCGGCTCGAGGTGGAGCTCGGAGCACAACTCTCGGATGGATCGTCTTCGACTCAAGAAGGCCGCGGAGGTGACCAAGATCCGGATCGATCCTCGGAGTATGGATGGATGAGCAGGACAGCGGAATGAAGACCCGAAGGACCGGTATCGTGAGGTATAATCTCTATGACATAGTAGATGGCACCTCAAGTAGTTTGCTAGTTTGTAGTTTAGTATAGATCCTTCTTTTAGTTCATGTTGCCTTTGCGCCAAAAATTATTTTTCGCCGTTTCCGCCTCCCCGTAAGAACCGGGGTGAGCAATATGGACTTACAGTGGTATCAGAGCCTAGCTAAACATAAACTAGCAAGTTAGCGAAGTGTTTAGAATTTCTATCGGAAAAAGATCGCAAAACACCTCCGGAAAAACCATGTTTCTGCCGATTTTTTATACTGCTCTAAAAATGATTTAACATACATGAAAAATCGGCTCAGGGTTTTCTAAAAACACCCACCAAAATCGATCCACTGAATCGGTTAAGGCGCCGTGGATCTGCGGCCAGAACAAGCTTTCTGCCGTGGATCCGCGGCCGAGTTGACTCGGCCGTGGACCGTTTTTGGTGCAGTGTTTTTAGTTATCTGTTTTGGGATTTTTAGTATAGTTTGTTTCTGCCTACATTTTCCAGAGAACAAATTTGTTTTTGGGGTGGTTACAAATCCGTATTTTGATTGAAATTCCGTAGACTTTGGCTAATGGATATTATATGTGATGTGATATATGTATTGAACGTCTGCTAATCGCTATACGTCGATTAGTGGGGGTTATACATATCTGTGATCTGTAATGTTGATGGTTTTTGTATATGAACTCGTTGGATTGTCGCGGATGAAAAGCCGGGGGGGTTGTGAGATGAGAGTTTTCTTTATATTTCAATTCATGTAAAATTTGTAATTGATGTAATATTATTTTATGGCCGCACATCCGAGATGAGATTGTAGCCGCCATTGTATAATTTCTTGCACTGTTTTTGCTCCTAGGATAGACCCAAGGTGGGGTACACAAACTACCGGGTATCTCGAAGTGCCGAGTGGCCTACTCACGTTGTTGAGGGAGGTTGCTTCGCTTCGGATACTTGGCGGGTAGTTTGCCGCACCCGTAGGGGTCTAGGGTGGGGTTTGGCTATTCATCACGACCGTGTAATCCGCTTTTCGTTGTAGGCTCGAACGAATCGCGGATTTCTAGTATATCCAAAGTGTTCATCTGTGATCTGGAATGGCTATCATTACATCTAGATAATAAAATGACTGAATCTAACTGTTATGACTGGCAAAGGTCTGTACAGATGTCCATTGCCCATGACAAGCTGGGACACCTCTTAACCAATCCAACCCCTGCCGTCTCAGGACCAATTTCCCCTGTCACAGATATTGATATCCGTAAGACATCAGAAAAAGACTGTGCGAAAGCCAAGTGTCTCGTGTTAGCCTCAGTTGATGGTGGATACCAGAGGCAGCACGAGAAGATGGACTTAGTTTCTATCTTCCTCCATAACAAAGATTTATATGGAGAGCAATCTCGTATCGCAAGATATGAGACCTCGAACGAATTGCTTCCAGCAAGGTTGGCTATCGGGTCATCTGTAGGGGGCAACGTCCTTACAGAGACCAGCTATTTTGAGCTCACGAACCTGAAGACCACGTTGAAGAACGGGTCAGATGTTGACTTGATTCTACAGTCTCTACCTTCTACCCTGAAAGAAACCAGGGAAATAGAAGAAAAGGGAAGGGCAGAAGTTTCGGGACTGGATATAGTAAAAGAGGGATGTTCCTATTGTTACAGGAATGAACATTGGCAGAAGGATTGCAGGGCTAGCAAAGCCAGTAGCCAGAATTCGAAGCATGTTGTGGCTTCGGTTTCGGGTGTGTTTGTAATAGAGAACTGTATGTCAATTAACCCTACTTCCTGGGTTTTGGATACCGGATCAGGATCTCACATCTGTAATTCTTACAGGCTCTGAGAAACCGTAGGGTTATCAAGATAGGTGATATGACTCTTAGGGTTGCTAACGGATTGAGCATGTACGCTGAATCCGTAGAAGAATATCATCTTGGACTGACAACTGGGCAGATATTGATTCTGCATGACTGTTTTTATGTACCGGGTACGACTTGTAATATCATATCTGTATCCTTACTTTCTAAGGAAGGATATGATTTTACTTTTGTAAGCGATGTAGTCAACATCCACCTAAATCAAGTTCTGATTGGGTCAGGTACATTGAAAAACGGGATATACGTATTGAATCAAGCTCAGGTTTTCAGTGTCCAGAACACACTTAAAAGAATGTCTCCGGAATTAAATCAGGCTTTCTTATGGCATTGTAGACTGGGTCACATTAATGAGACACGGTTGACAAAGTTACATAAAGAAGGATACTTGGATCCGTTCGAGTACCAGTCTTATGCCACTTGTGAATCTTGTCTCATGGGAAAGATGACAAAGACTCCATTCAATGGACACGGAGAAAGAGCAAGCGAGCTCTTGGGACTCATACACATTGACGTGTGTGGTCCAATGTCTACGCATGTGCGAAGTGGTTATTCATACTTCATTAATTTCACAGATGATTTCTCTAGGTATGGACATGTCTTCCTGATGAAGCATAAATCCAAGGCCTTTGAGAAATTTCGGGAATACAAGAATGAAGTTGAAAAACAAACAGGCAAAAGTATCAAGACACTAAGATCTGATCGAGGTGGTGAGTACTTGAGTGCCGAGTTTCTGGGCTACTTAAAAGAGAATGGAATTCTCTCTCAGCTTACTCCTCCATACACACCACAACACAACGGTGTATCGGAAAGGCGGAATCGAACCCTATTGGATATGGTTCGTTCCATGATGAGTAAGGCTGAGTTACCACGATCTTTCTGGAGTTATGCACTAGAAACAGCTGCATATCTTTTGAACCAAGTTCCTACTAAGTCAGCCCCTACCACACCATATCAGATGTGGAGTGGGAAGAAACCCTGTCTTAAATACTTTAAGACATGGGGGTGTCCAGCTTTTGTTAAAAAGCAGCATGCGGACAAGCTCGAGGCACGTTCAGTACAGTGTAAGTTTGTGGGATACCCAAAGAACTCCAAGGGGTATCTTTTCTATCACGCAGAGGAACAAAAGGTTTTTGTTTCTCGTCATGCCCGCTTCTTGGAAACTGAGTTTTTGGAAAATCAGATAAATGGGAGCGCAATAGAACTGGAAGAAATTCCAGAACCACGAGCTATTACTGAAACCTTAGTAGAACCAGAAGATTCAGGAGAACCGGACATCCCAGCGCCTCTCCGCAGGAGTAGTAGGCAGTCTCATCCGCCCGAGAGATACTACGGTTTTCTCATAGACGGGGATAAAGAGGATTGCACTATTGATTATGGTGAGCCTACTAGCTTCCAGCAAGCCATTCAGAGCGGTGACTCGGTAAAATGGCTGGATGCAATGCGGACCGAGATGGAGTCCATGTACACCAACAAAGTTTGGACTTTGGACTTTGCTCCAGAAGGGGGAAAACCCGTAGGCTGCAAATGGATCTTCAGAAAAAAAATTGGTGTAGATGGGCAGGTTGAAACCTATAAAGCTAGACTTGTTGCAAAGGGTTTTCTTCAAAGACCTGGTTTGGACTATGACGAGACCTTTTCTCTAGTGGCTATGCTCAAATCCATTCGGATCCTTCTTGTCATTGCTGCTTTCCACGATTATGAAATCTGGCAGATGGACGTAAAGACGGCTTTCCTAAATGGAAATTTAGAAGAGTGCGTCTATATGGATCAGCCAGAGGGATTCATTCAGAGTGGGAGCAGCGGTAAAGTGTGCAAGTTGCTCAAGTCCATCTATGGACTGAAGTAGGCATCGCGGAGTTGGAACATCTGCTTTGATGATACTGTCAAGGAATTCGACTTTATCAAAAACCCAGATGAACCATGCATTTACAGTAAGATTGTAGGGAGAACTGTGGTACTCCTCGTCTTGTATGTGGATGACATTCTCCTAATAGGAAATGATATTCCTATGCTACAGTCAGTCAAAGGATTCTTGTCACAGAGGTTCTCCATGAAGGACCTGGGTGATGCCAACTACATTCTGGGGATCCAGATCTATCGTGATAGATCTAAGAGGATGTTGGGACTTTCACAGTCCAGGTACATCGACACCATACTGAAAAGATTCAGCATGGAAGATTCCAAGCGCGATAATTTACCGACTTGTCACGGGATCACCCTTTCCAATGAGATGTCTCCCAAGACTGATTTGGAAAGGGATCGCATGTCTATTATACCCTACGCTTCTGCGGTAGGCTCTATAATGTATGCGATGTTATGTACCATACCAGATGTAGCATACATATTGAGCGTTGTAAGCCGGTATCAGTCGGACCCAGGGGAGAAATACTGGATAGCGGTAAAGAATATTCTCAAGTACCTGAGAAGGACTAAGGAGATGTTCTTGGTGTATGGCGGAAAAGACCTCCAGATCGAGCCTTTGCTGACTCCAGCCTCCAGAGTGACAAAGATGACTCCAAGTCCATGTCGGGTTATGTCTTTACCCTCAATGGAGGGGCGGTTTGCTGGAAGAGTTCCAAGAAGGAAACCGTTGCTGACTCAACTATGGAAGCGGAGTATATAGCTGCTTGCGATACCGCAAAGGAAGCTGTCTGGATGAAGAAGTTCCTCACAGAGCTTCAGGTGGTTCCTACCATTGTTGATCCAATACCGCTGTATTGCGACAACAACGGCGCTATAGCTTTAGCGAAGGAACCCAGGTCCCATCAAAAGTCCAGGCACATTTTGAGGCGGTACCACCTGAACAGGGAGATCGTAGATCGCCGGGAGATCAAGGTGAAGAGAGTAGATTCGAAGAATAACACTGTAGATCCACTCACGAAGGCCCTACCCCAGACTCAGTTCGAGCGGCTGATCGAGATGATAGGTCTTCGATACGCCAGTACATGGCCTTAGTGCAAGTGGGAGATTGTTAGTGTATATGCCCTAGAGACCATTACTGTATCATACTAGTTTGTATATTACTTGATGGAAGCTTGGGATATTCACAGTTGTATAGACAATCTTACTCAAAATGGTAGTATGCTACTTGGTGTGTCTCTTCTTCAATATGTGCATGTGTTTATTTTAGCATATCGCTTATACATATTAGTAGAGCCCTTAGGATCTTTGCTTGATTACCAGCGTTGTGATGGCAGTCACACTTGTGGGGGCTGGGTAATCTATAAGCACATCCTTATACAGGTCCCTAGTCGTAGGACTATCGAGATAGGGCATCGATACTCCGGAGTAGACTAGTGTATGCGTTTCTCATCCTAGCAGGGGAGATGGTCTGTCCCACAGCCATCAGTACGTCGTACTGGAGATAGTATGCGGGTGCTCGTTAGGTTACGAGTACACTGGACAGGACTCGTCGGGAACTGTTGGTTGGTATTATACCTATCGTCGGTTATCAGTTCCCAGGTGACATGAGTACAGCTTAGTCCGCTGACTTGACACTGCCACTTCGCCTCGAGTGTGTTCCCACTGTAATTAGATTACTACCCTACCACGGCTCAAAGGAGTCGTGCAAACAGGTAGTAGTTGGGTGCAGTCCCGAAGCAGTTGGAGGTAGTGACTGTTAGACAGGATTCGTCTCTCCCGGTATCGGGGGTTGATATCACGCTGTGTCTAGGAGAGCCATTACACAAGTAATCCCTGGCCAGGGCAAGCGAGATATACTGGTAGGTTTCCAGTGTTATCTCAGAGTGTTCTGGGCTACACTCCGACACGACTTGTACCGCTATTAGGAGACTAACGTTTACCACCCCTTAGGCCCGCCATGCGATATTTTCTGACGAACGGACTGGACTGTGCGGAGATTGTCACATACAGGCTCAGTAGGAGTTCTGATGGGTTTACCTCATCGGCCTTCTTGTCGACATCTACCTGGGGACCGTTACGTACAGCTAGTGCCGCTTACGGTCTATGGTTAAACCCACTGCCAGCATAGTGTCGAGTCTTTAAAGTCCCATACAGAGAGTTTCCCTGCACTGAGCGAAATGTGTAGAGGCCGTATGGTTTTACGGCAGGGCTGCGATCACTTACGTGCACTTATGTGCGTATGCTATTCGGGCAAGCAATACTAGTGGGCTTTGGTTTAAGCCGGATTCTAGTATTGCACGGATGGATTTGTTTTTTCTTCTGTGCATTTGCATTCTACGGAATGCGGATGCGGGTGTGAATGCACAGTTTTGAGGAGCGAAGAAGGAGGGGGTGCCTCATTAGGGTTTTGACAGTTGATTCGGCCAAAACCGTTATGTAGCAGGCTCATTAGGCTTTTGACAGCTGATTCGGTCAAAACCATTTTGAGGCGGACTCATTAGGCTTTTGGCAGTTCATTCGGTCAAAACCATTATGAGCCGGGGACATTATTTACTAATCTTTTTAGTGATAATTATGTGATGGCTAATTGCTTTGACCATTTGACCATACTTGACCACACTTGACTTTGTTGACCCGTTAACCAAAGTTGACTTGCACCTTCATGAGAGGTCTAGAGTATTCTTTGGTTTTCTTTTTCTTTTTGATATGAAAATGGTCAATTCAAATGTAGCCATCAACTTTATCATGAAAGGATTAGTAATCATGATGTTTATGTATTATTGTAACCATGGTGTTTTTTCTTTAGTTGATCATTCATTTCTCATTTCTCATTCTCTCTCTTGAAAAAGAAATGAGAAAGCTCCATGATTGTTCTCCTTCATCTTCCTCCTCTTGAAAATTTCCTTTGATCTCATATGTTGAGAGAAAAAGGATCCAAATAGACAAACACTTTCATCTACCTCTTCTACATAACCTAGGACATCAAGACTAGCGATCTTGTTGCCCTAGTTGCCTCGGCTCGAAGTGGAGCTCGGAGCACAACTCTCGGGTGGATCGTCTTCGACTCAAGAAGGCCGCGGAAGTGACCAAGATCCAGATCGATTCTCGGAGCGTGGATGGACGAGCAAGACAGCGGAATGAAGACCCGAAGGACCGGTATCGTGAGGTATAATCTCTATGACATAGTAGATAGCACCTCAAGTAGTTTGCTAGTTTATAGTTTAGCAAAGATCCTTCTTTTAGTCCATTTTGCCTTTGCGCCAAAAATTGTTTTTCGCCGTTTCCGCCTCCCCGTAAGAACCGGGGTGAGCAACGTGGACTTACACCTTTTTCTCTCTCTTCTTTTTTTTCATATAAGGGAACACCCACTTCCCGCTGTACAGGTAAGAGGACGTGGCAGGGACGCGACTTATTTACTTAGAAGTAAACACGCTAAGAGTAAATAAGTAATATAAAAGTAAAGCACAAGAATGGCAAGTGATATAAATAAACAACAACTTTTTATTTATAAACATTCTTTACATACAACTGGAAAGTAAATACAATGCTGGAAAGTGATGCCTAAACAATGGCATATGAACTGAAATTAAAGTAAGTATAAGTAGAAACTAGAACTCTGGCTCCTCTGCAAACTGCTCCAAATCTTCCTGGATGGGATCGATCTCCTGAGAGTCGGGTCCTCCTGACAACATTCCAAAGAAAGAAGAGAAAGGAATGTCGTTAGTGAACAATCGCTCGGTAAGTCTCAAAAGAGAGATATGAATAGATCAAGTAAAGAGTAGAATAGGTAAAGAGAATAGACTGGTGCATTATCTGTTTGTTATGCTAACGTATTTATTTGTAGTTTGGTACAGAATATGCCAGTGTATACGAGAGGAATCCAACTTTTCCCGTGGACTATGGTAACCCGTATTACAAGGCTCCGTCAATACCCACGGAACAACGGTAATGGATGTTTATCTACGTCTTTTAGTAACCATCTCGTGCCACTTTTAATAGATTCCGTACCAGTCTAACCCTTTAAAAACCTCGTAAATATAAATTATATTGATTGTAATGATTTGTTGTATAAGACTTGTCAAAACCATGATATCAATTTTTCATGTAAAAGGATAAGGATGTAAACGGATAATCATGTGATCAAGTCAATGTATATCTATGGTTCGGTCAGTGTTCATATCAGATTTTTGCATTTTCATACCGCCCAATTTTTATCACATTGCTTATCGGTAGATACTCTTGAGCCGTGTTTGCTAGTCAATTGCAGGATACAGGTTCTCGGTTCTAAAACGGTGAAATTCATGGAAAACACGACAAAATCCGGGTTCCTGCCAACCACAGATAAAACACGGTCTCCGCTCTTCATCCGTATGTTGCCAGATACCAGTTTAGGAAGACAAAATATCAAATCAATGTCGTTTTCATGCACAAGGCTCAATGGCAGCACAAGATCCAAGAAATCTACGCGGAGCTCGAGGCAATCATGCCAAATCTTGACAAAAAGTCCACCTTTCCCTCAACAGAAATTCTGGAAGAAATGTGGAGGTATTTTCAGAAAACACATATGCCATACTGAAGTACACAGAAGACCAGGAAAGTACCAAGAAGCCCACACCCTAACTCATCTATATGGCCGCGGATCCGCGGCCAAAGGGGGATCTAGGCCGTGGATCCGCGGCCGTATGGTGGCGGCAGAGCTAGGGTTTTTAGGGGCAGTTGGGTAATTGTGTATAGGGGCAGATGGTTGCCCTAAATTTCCATTCTCCAGCATATAAATAGCCCAGAACTTTGAGAAGGAAAGGGTCCATAATCTTGTATTCTTTTTTTAGGTTTTAGATTACATGTTCTTCTTCTTCTCATCTCTTCTCCATTAAACTTGTAGTGAGCTTTGTGAGTGAAGAATGGTGAATAAAGAAGATCATTTTATTATCATGCTTGTCTTGCTTTTTCTATAATTGTTGTAATTTTAATTTCGTTAACTAGTTGTTGTTATTTCTTGTTGTTTCTTTCTTCTCTCTTTTTCTTTATCCTTAATACGACCATGATGCTTACGCTCGATCCTCGCCAAGGTGAGGTCGCAAATAGCTAGTCGTTATCTTCTAATCTCTTTCTTTCTATCTTCCTCTTTTGTTTTGTTTTATTTTTCTGTATCATGATGTGCGGGTAGTTCATACTTGTAGGGTAGGATAAGGGAAGTTTGAGAGAAGGAAATCTCTCTCACTCTTTCCTTGCCCAACAGCTTAAATTGACTCCCGTTAATTGAACCACAATCCGCTCCTTACGGCACCCTATCCTACATGATAGCGGTGATTCTGTAGTGAGACCGGTTGTGGTTGAATTAACCGGAGGTTATGGCTAAGAGCCAAGAACGGACGGACAAGCACCAAAAGGAAGAACTTATGCGTTGGAAAGCCTAGCTTATACTCGCAAGTTCCTTCCTAGTCGTGCTAATCCCCGTTGTTGCCGATTACCGTAATACCGATATTAAGAGGGGCAACGAAAGATGTGGAGACTCCTAACTCAAACTAACATAATCCTAACCCTAACAAGCTCTCTTTAAATATCAACTTAACACTTAGATAATCACAAACAAATCTGAACTCTCGGACTTAACTCGTTAAAACACATTGAAAAAGACTCCCATCTCCCTGCGGACAACCCGTACTCAACCGGCTAGCTACAAGCGAAACCGTCTTGATTGCGGTATTTAAACTAAAACTTGAACATGCAGAATTGCTAACAATCAAATGGCGCCGTTGCCGGGGAGACGGTAGTTTATTTCCTTGTGTAATTTCGGGTTAACTTGTGAATATAACCGAAAACAAAACAAAAAAATATACATTGTAAAAAACCATCTTGTTGTTTGTGATTAGCTTTTGTGCATGTGTGCAGGAAAATACGAAGTTCAAGATCGGCGCCAAAGACGTCGGATAAGACGGAGTTCAAGTACAGTGCCAAAGACGTGGGAAGATAGACCCACATTTCGCGGCTACACCACGACGGATCAAAACGAAGCAAACGGTCTACTGTAAAAATCTGGAGCAGATACAGTGAGCAAATAAAAATTCCACAAATCCAGACAAGCAGAGGACAACCACAGCAGCACACCCAAAAAGTTTGGAAGCCCGATCCCTCCTTACAGCCGCGGAACCGCGGACTTAGCACCTGTTTGGCCGCGGAACCGCGGCCATTTGTTGGCTTCAGTGGTCCAAAATTTGGGTACTTCTCTCTCTCCTTCTCCACTCCTCTGGACTCCAATAAATTGTGTTTTCTGCAGATTTCTTTGCGCAAACTCTTCTCCCCCTTCCAATAAACTGTTCTTGTGCAGGATTCTTTGCGCCGCAAATAAAAAAATTGTTTGCAGTTGATTTGTTACCGCTTTGCATTCTTTAATACGGACTTAAGGGGCTTGAAACCAATCCAGATTGGGTGGGGATTTCATCACCCTTCCCAGGACCCCAAAAATCACAAAAGAATATGCATTGTCCATTGTAAATTAAAAAAATACTAGACTTCAGCCCTAAGGACTTCGCGCTCATTAGGAGAAGATAAACCGTGTTTAGAACCTCGCTTAACGGTATATTGTTTACGGGGTGTCTAGGAAAGTGTTAAAGGCGCAACCGCCGAAAGAGAAAGGGTTATTTAATTAAGGAACTTCGCGAAAGCGTTGGACAACCTCCCCTTATCTCTGCACTTACCTGGCCTCGTTATCAGTGTATTTTTAAGCCCGTTTCTCGACACTATTTAACTTCGACAATCAAGTTCAGGAGCAGGTCTAGTAGACCTAGGTTACCCTAGATCTAGGTGTGATTGTGCATATCTTGTTTGTGATTGCTTAAGCCGTATTTCCGTACATATTTCTGTAAAAATCTTTCTAAAAAAAAAAGAAAAAAAAATCAAAAACTTTTACAAAAACTTGCCCTTTTGTCGCCAAATCCATTTTCACCCACCACCCATCGCCTTTCTCCATTGACGTTTTCTTACCCTCACCTTCTCCGCTTTGACTATACTAAACTCGTTTAGTGTTTGTCCGCTTGGACTCGGGACACTAGCGCCCGTCTAGTCCGCGTTACGTTAGTCGCTACCGACTACGCGATCGACTCCGAAGTCGATACTCCGTCCACTCCTCTTTCACCCCTTCCTTTGCCGGCCAACTCCGACGTTGACCGGAATTCTGTTCATACATCTTCACCTTCACCTTCACCAACCTCTTCTTCCGCGATGTCGCGATTTAATCCGAACATCTCTTTGACCGCCCCTGGATTGGCTCCACCTCCTACGGAGACCAATATCCCACCACCACCGCCTGTTGTAGCGCCGCAGCGAATCGCGCTCCAGGATCGTTTCTATCCCACCCGTTCTGCACTTCCCACCTGCCTTTCTCTTCCTCCGGCCAATGGGGACAACTTTGAAATTAAGCCCCACTTCATCAACATGCTTCCACGTTTTCATGGGCTTGAATCTGAAGATGCCTATATCTTCATCAACAAATTTCAAAACGTCTGTGCCATGATAAAAACCACCCAGCTGTCGGACGATGCTATACGTCTACGGGTCATTCCGTTCACTCTATGCGATCTTGCTGAAAAATGGCTGTATAGCACTGCTTCCCACTCAATCACCAGCTGGGACGAGTTTGTTAAAGCGTTTCTAAAGAAATTTTATCCGAATCATAAGACCGCAAGGATTCGAAATGAAATCAACCAATTCTCCCAGCTTCCTTCTGAACCCTTCTGGAAGTGTTTTGACCGGTACAAAGACCTTCTTGTTCAGTGTCCTCACCACGGTATAGAGAAATGGCAACTTTGCCAAACCTTATACGAGGGCCTGAACCCAGCAACGAAGTAGTTGTTGGAGACCATCTGTCAGGGCCACTTCCTATCGAAATCTGACGAGGAAGCGTGGCAGTTCTTTGACGACCTTGCGGAGCAAACGCTACAGTGGGAGAGCACTAGACCGACTTCTTCTTCTTCTAGCTCCACTTCTACCGGTCAGTCTAGGGTAGGAATTCACCAACTTGATGTCTCTATTGCGATGAAAGCTGAAATGGCTGCAATAACAAGAAAGCTTGAAGCGATAGAGAGCAAATTTTCTGCTCCTGCTCCTGCCCCTGTTCTCCCCCTTCGTACCATCTGCGCTTGTTGTTCCGATCCTTCTCACTTGACAGAAGAGTGTCCTTACAATCCGCCTTCGCAAGGACAGGATCAGGTTAATGCTGCCTTCCAGCAAAGACTGAGGAATGATCCATACTCTTCCACCTACAATCCCGGTTGGAGGAACCACACCAATTTCGCCTGGAATCAGAATCAGAATCAATTCCAGGGCAACAATTTCCAAAGGGCCCCTCCGCCGCAACAACAAGCGCAACAACAAACTCAACATCAATATCAGCAGCCCTTCCAACCCCAACCCTTCCAAAATCAGACGAACAACTTTGCACCCAACAATTCTTTTCCACCAAACAACTTTGTTCCGTCAAACAACGATAAGGTTTCCTCACTCGAGCGAAGTCTGGAGGCGTTCGTTAAACAGTCAACTCAGTCCACCGCCAACATCCAGTCTTCTATTCAATCTTTAGTGCAACACACTGCCGCACACGGGCAAAGCATCAAGACCATCGAGGCCCAGATTGCACAGCTGAACGCGGCCTTAAGCGAGCGAGAGAAGGGGAAGCTCCCGTCCCAGCCACTCCCAAATCCCGGTCACCCACATAATGCACATGTTGCTCTTGAACAACAGAACCATAATGTGAGTGCCGTGACCACACTGAGATCAGGAAAAATGCTGCAAAACAACATTGGCAAACGAATCAACGATGACACCTCGGCCGCTGCTGCTTCTTCTTCTTCTTCTTCTTCTTCTTCGTCTTCTGAGCCTATTCTCCGTTCTTCACAAAGCTCCCCTCCCTCTTCTTCTGCTCTGAACGGACCCACTTCTCACTCCACGAAGACACCTATTCTGGGATCCGTTCCAACTCCACAATCTCCTCCTCCAGCATTAGACTCAACCAATTTTCAAAATGTTCCATTTCCAAACCGGTTAAAGTCTAACAAACAAAATCCTCAAATGGAGAAGATTCTGGAGTTATTTAAGCAGGTTAACATTAACATTCCTCTTTTAGATGCTGTCGAACAAGTCTCGTCCTACGCGAAAATCTTAAAGGACTTGTGCACGAAAAAGAGGAAGTCTCAAGTACCCAAGAAAGTTTTCTTGGCTAGTGCTGTGAGTGATGCCCTTACCCAATCTTTACCACAAAAACGGAAGGACCCTGGCTGTCCTACGATTTCAATTACCATTGGGGATAAGAACATCAACCGCGCACTATTAGATCTTGGTGCCAGTGTTAACCTGCTTCCGTATTCAGTATACGTGCAATTAGGCGTCGGAGAGCTGAAACCCACGCACTGCACTCTCCAAATGGCCGATCGATCGATCACCCATCCTAGGGGTGAGCTAGAGGATGTGTTAATAAAAGTCGGGGACTTCATATTCCCCGTTGACTTCATTGTATTAGATACACAGCCTGTAGCCAACCCCCGGAATCAAATTCCGGTGATACTCGGTCGCCCATTTCTCACAACCTCAAATACTGTGATTAATTGTCGCAACGGTTCGATGAACCTCTCTTTTGGAAACAAGACGATTGAACTCAACATTTTTAGGTTGGGGAATCAGCCCGCCTAACCTAATGCTCATATACTGGATGTCTGCTCGATCCAGGAGATCACCCCAGAAGAGTGTGAATTCGAGGAGTTTCTGTTTGATCACGATAATCTTGACGCCACTAGTGCGTTTCTCTTCGAACCTGCTGCTGTTTCTGCACCCGACAACGACTACGAGTGTTTCACGTTCTCGAACGATCTTAGCCGCGCACAACCCGAGTTTGAATCCTTCGACTTTTCGGATGAGTTACCTGAACCATCCAACTCTTCCCTACACTCGCTTTGAACCTTTGCTGGAGTCCTTTGAGTTCGAGACCTTTGCACCAATCTTGCCTTCCATCGTTTCACCTCTAACGCTCGAACTCAAGCCTTTGCCGTCTCACCTTAAGTACGCTTACTTAGGTGAGAACGAGACCCTCCCTGTCATCATCTCGGCTTCTCTAGCTCCAGAGCAAGAGAAAGCCCTTCTCGCGGTCTTGCACAGCAACAGGCAAGCTTTTGGCTGGTCCATGGCGGACATCAAGGGGATTAGTCCCCTGATCGTTGAGCATCACATTCATCTGATGGATGATGCCAAACCAGCCCGGGATCCACAAAGACGTCTCAATCCAGTCATGAAAGAGGCTGTGAAGAAGGAGATCGTAAAATGTCTAGATAGTGGTATCATTTACCCTATCTCTTGTTAGTTATATGTATGCCCTAGAGGCCATTACTGTACATAGGATGTATATTGTAGTGGATGCTTGGACATATATAGGGAGGACTTTCTTGCTCGACATGATAGTATGCTATCTGGTTGATCTTTACCTTAACGTGTACACTGATTGTCTCTCTGTTACATGTTGGTAAAGCCCTTAGGATGTGTGCTTGACTACCTGGACTATGATGCAGATCATACTAGTGGGGACATGGTAGTCCATAAGTACATCCTTCAAAGTCCCTAGTCGTGGGTGTATCGAGACGGGGCATCGATATACCAGAGTAGACTAGCGTATACCTTCTCGACCCATACAGATGGGCGATGGATGATCCCATATCCATTGGTGTTTGACATCAGGGATGATATACCGGTGCTCAGTGGAGACTGGGTACACCGGACGAACTCGCCGAGAACTCCCAGATGGTATTATACCTTACGTCAGATGGCAGTTCTCTGGTGACACTGGTACAGAGTAGTCTGTTGACCCGAGATCGTCATAGAGTCTTGTGTGGTTCCCACTGTGCTTTGATTTCCATCTTACCACGTCCAAGAGGGCGTGCAAAACGGTGGTTTTTGGGTACAGTCCCGAGTCACATGGAGGAAATGAGCGATAGGAGGGGATTCTTCTCTCCCGGTATAGGGGGTTGATGTTGCGCTGTGTTCGATTGGCTATAACAGGAAATCCCTGGCCAGGGTTGCTGAGATTTACTGGTAAGTGTTGCCAGTAGTTTCTCGAACAGTTATAGACCTCATATCGACACGACTTATCGAGCTATTGGGGTCTGACGTTTACCATCCCTAGGCGAGATATGCGACATATCAGGCGATCAGACCGGACTGTACGGTAGTGTTACTGGTCGGATTCACTGGAGTGTGAGCGGGCTTGCTCGTCGATCTTCAGATCGCTCAATACCCGGGTGGCCGTTACGTTTAGCAGACCGCTTGCGGCTTGTGGGTGTTTGATATGATCATCGCCTGCTGCCGGCGTATTGACGAGTCTTTAGAGTCCTACACAGAGGTTTCCTGGCTCAAGCGAAACGAAATAGGAGCGCATATGAGATATGTGCGGGACCGAGAATAATGCGTGTATGTGATACCGTATTCCATTCTCGCGATGAATGTATCGATTAGGTTATATGCGATATACCCTAGTTATCGAATCAAAGGTTGATTTGATAAGCCGATACATTATATACTAGTCGGTTGTGTGCCACATGACCGGATCATTGAATCAAGTGTTGATTTAATTATTTAATGCATAATTATATATTTGATATATTACTTTGCATTAACTAGTATCGGTTCACTTTAAATGGATTTTCTCACTCGGGTGTGCGCAGTACATATGCGATATGATTTTGTGCACTTGATTGTATCATGTTTGATGATACATGTTTACTTGGTTAAGTGCAAAGAATTAAACCATGGTTAAAAGGATGGTTAGGGTTTCATTTCCTTTATTTATTCATTTATTTATTTGTTTATTCCTTTTGGAAAAGAGGAGAAAAGAATGGTGGCTTAATTTGGAGTTTAGTTGAAGCTTCATGAAACTTTGATCAAGTCAACCATTCTTATCTCATCCTTAACCCTAACCATTCCCACTAACCATGATTCATTCTCTACACTTGACTCTAGTTAACATTATGATAAGTTTTGATTTTTCTATTGTTTTTTAAATAACTTATCATAATTCTTTCTTCTTCGTCTTCATCTTCTTCCATGAAGAAACCTCCACTTCATCAATGGTGATTGATGAAAATGAGTGTGAAATCCAATTCTAAAGTTTACCCACTTCCTATTTCTTCATCCTCTACCTCTTGCCAAGTAGTAGAGTGTGTTTCCTTCACAAGATTTTAGGGTTTGGTGAAGGTCGAGCTTGATTTAGCGATGCCTCGACGTAGATCATCTTCGGCATGGACATCGACGACCTAGCTTGCCCATTCTCCGACGAAGCCGACGCGAGAGCCCGGGAACTCATTTGGACAGCGAGGAGACATCGTTGCGGAGCTATGGAGGTGGAGCACCGGATCTACAAAGGTTGTATTTCCGTATTCCATTAGTTAAGTGTTAACTAGATTTCATATTCGCCTAGTTTTCTAGCAAACGATCCGTAGTCGGGTCTCTCGGCACCCCGTATTTTTGAAAATGGCATGTTCGATACCTTGTGAGACCTCACTAGGGTGCCTAGGAACCCTACAGTGGTATCAGAGCCTAGCTAGAGCCTTAGGTGAAGTCTAGACGGAATTTGAAGTCCGAACGAACCCGAAACCCCGAATCAAACTTGCTCTCTGTCCAGATTTTAAAAATGTGGATTTTTCAAGATTAAAAATATCCAGAAAATCAAGCAGGTTTTATTATGAAATACTGTGCAATACGGAGCCGTAACTCCGTCATGACGGCGCGGAACCGCGGCCTAAGCCCACGTGGCGCGGCGGTTCCGCGGCGATACTGTAAACTCTTTGACTTTTCTTTGCACAGTAATTCCTATTTACTGGAGTTGGATTTTCTGGGAATTTTTAATATTTATTCAAGAGTTGAATTTTCTGGGATTATTTTGGGGATTCGGTGTTTCGATCGGAGTATCAAATTTTGTCTTTGTGGCTTTCCGGATAAATTTTAGAATATGTTAAAAAGTTCGACCGGATATAAATACCCAATTTTTCCCCTGTCGGGAAATTTCCAAGTGTTGGATTTTTCCGTAGTTTGACGACGTTCTAAGTAGTGCAAGTAACGCGATGGTCCCTCTAGAAGACAACAAACCTTAACTCGATTATGTGACCGTCTTGAACTGGGTTTGGGGCAGTACGGCGTGCCACATGTGAGGCGTTGGCTTGACCCTTCTACGGCTGGACCGTTGGTACTGAGGCACGAACGGAATGTTGTCAGACTTGTTTCATGTGTTGATCTGTATCGGGAAAACTTGGGTGTTCGATTGTTCGATCGGAAAGTTTGACATTTTCTATTTATCCGGAATGGGATACAATAATTGGAATTCACAAGTAGTTATGTGATAACTGAATGAATGTTATAAACATAGCAGTTTAGTCTCACTTGATCGGTTGCCACGGAATTTTGATGTGATCAAAAGTCCGTCGCAATCACGTAGCGTACGCGGATACTCGCCGGGTAAACTTGATAGACAGCTTCACTCCATTGCCCCGACCAAGTGACTGTAGGAGAACCCCGTCGCCGAAAGCATCCGTCCGGGTGCTCGCGGCAGCGGTGTTCCGCCTTGGTGCACTTCGTCGACGGTATCGGGGGTGCAGCCGTCTACTGAAGTTTGCGACGAGCATTCGATCAGGATGTCGGGAATCTTGTTGAATTACCCGACTTGATATTGAAAAGTGTTTTCTATTTTGAGACTAAAATGCGGGGTTTATAATTGTTAGGCATGTGATGTCTAAGTAATTCATTTGGTCAGGCATGCGATGTCTGAGGTGGTTGCGGATTCCAACTGTTGTAGTTTTACGCTTTCTTTTCTGTGACCGTAAGTGTAATATGTGATATCGCCGGTTTCGTTGCTATATGTCAACGACAATTGGGATGCGCATATTTACTTACATTGATGACATGTGATGTTATGTGTTGCTGGATATGTTATATTGGATCGTCGTGTTTGAATAGCCAGGGGTTTTTATGTGAGATGAGTGTTTTTCATTTTCATTCATGTAAAAACTTGTATGTAATATTCTTTTATTGGGACGCTTCCAGGTTGCGGAAGTTGTCACCTCTTGTATATTATTTACTTTTCCGCACTAGGATAGACCCAAGGAGGAGAGCACAAGTAACCGGGTTCTGGAGTCCAGTGGGAGACCAACTCGAGGAGTCGAGTCCGGGTTTCCTAACTCTAGAATTGGTAGGGTTGCTTGCCGCTCTCGTAGGGGTCTAGGGGTGTGGGATTGGCTATTCATCACGACCGTGGAATCCGTGTTTTATACTGGCTCGTATTGAAAACACGGATGTCCTAGTATATCCAATATTTCATATGTTTCTTCTGCTGTGCTTTATCTGTGATGAGATCATGCGATGTTCTGTGGCAGATATTATATATAGTATATATGATATATTATATAGACGTTACTTATGTTTTACACCCGCGCTAGCCCTGCCCCGCTCTGCCGTTAGTTACCTAACCTAACGGTGCACGAGGGGACATCGAGGCGAATGCGGATGGCATAAGTGTACGTCGTATTTATCTGTGATGTTTAGGTATATAAATGATGGGACTTCATTAATATGATTAATGAAATAAAAGAAACCTAAGATGTTGTAGAATCGAATTTCAAAATAAAACAGGTAGCTACAGTTCTTGCTTTGCACAGCGGTATATGTGATATATCCTGCACCTTATTCGATGAGGAAAGGACCGAGATCCCTTCACCGGGAGTGACTCCTTTAGCAATAACTGGCAGATGCTACACACTCGGTTTGTCTTTTGATTACTTTTAAGTGTTTTTGCTTTGCACAGTGATATATATGATATATCCCGCACCTCATTCGACGAGGAAAGGACCGACGATCCCTTCACCGGGAGTGACTCCTTTAGCAAAACTAGAAAAGCCTCAAAAGCACTCCATTTCAAAATCATTTGATTCTACAACGATATAAAGTTCATTACGCAAAGGGTTTTCTTAAAAACCTGACGTAGCCCTCCGTCATTTCAGATAAGTAATAGTTAGTATTCGTGCTGCGTTTGTTGACTCAGTCAAGACGTAGTGTGCGGTAGCTGATTACTATTTATCTGCTTATGCATATGATGCAGATTGGATTAGGGTAGTCATGCGGCCTTGTTGACTCAGTCAAGGGTCGTGCGGGTGGGTTTAATTCAATCAGGAAATGACGGGTTGAACTTTACTTGCAGTCTATGGTTTGTTGACTCAGTCAAGGTCATAGATCGCCTGGGGCAAAATATTATCGGGAATTTCAAGTGTTGAAATTTGCAATGAGATTGCATACCTTCTATGAGATAGTTGGATCCCGATACCCGCTGCGAGTAAGAGTTACTCCTGGGAGAGTTTTATACATTACTATTAGCCGATCAAGTAGGTGTCTAGAAAGGTGTCAACGGGGTTACGCCTCTGGGAAAACGAGGTTTACTGTAATTAGGTACGTGCGAAAGCACGGGGGACCTCCCTCAAAGTACCGACACTGGCCTGGCTGAAAGATTGGCGAACTTGTAGTGTGTAATTAATCCCGGCTAGTCTTTCCTTTTAGGGTTTGAAGGAAGATTTGATAAAAAGCAGTGGGAGCCATCCTGATTAGATAAAATTATAACCAATCTATTCTTGCAAGAGCGCACGCTGAGTGTTTTCTTCTCTCTCTCTCCTGGTAGCGACCATATCACGCCTTAATCAAGATAATAAAACGGATTATTGACCGAACCCGCTTGTTATACTGAGCTGGGGAACGTTGGTCCCGCTCCACCTTATAATTGTTATAAGACAGAGCAGGAAATTGGGGAATACCAGATTTCCCGTGCCGCCCAAACGAAGAAAGTGCATATGATGCATCTCCTTCGGGTGTGTTCATTATACAGAACTGTTTCTCAGTATCCTCCGCATCCTGGGTATATGATACCGGATCAGGATCCCAGATATGTAATGTGTTACATAGGGCTACAAAAGGGTAGAAAAACTGAGAACGGGTGATAAGTTTCATGAGACAGAAAACGGGGCAAGAGTTGCAGCCAAGTCTGTCGGTCACTGTCACCCTGTATTACCAATACATTGGTTCTGAACGAATGTTATTAGATACCGAACCTGATATACAAAATCATATCACTCTCTTTATTGGAAAAGAAAGGATATAATTTTGCATTGATGGATAATGTTTTGAACATTTCCTATATCAAAAGTTGATCGGTTCAGGCACGTTATCTAAAAGCATTAATGTTCTAAATCAAACTACAGTTCTTTGTATACAGAACACACACAAGAGGAAAAGTTCAGAACTGAACGGTTCCTTCTTGAGATATTGTAGACTAGGTCAGATCAGTGTGACCCGACTAGCTAGAGTTACATTTAGATGTATATTTAAATCAGTTTGAATTTACATCTTGTGAAACTCGCCAGTCATGTCACAAAGATAAGATGACCATAGCCCTGTTTATTGGAAACAGAGAAAGAGTTAGTAAACTCTTGGGATGATACATGTTGATGTATGTAAGGTCCCCTGTCTACACATGCCAGGACTGGTTCTTTATACTTCATTACGTTCTCTGATGATCTTTCGAGTTTCAGACCTATGTTCCTGTTGAAACACAAGTTCGAACCTTTTGAGATATTCACAGAATATAAGTTAGAAGTAGAGAACCAAAATACGGGTATAAGTATTATGTCCTATGATGAGATCAGGGAGGAGAATACTTGAGCACGGAATTCTTGGACTTTTCTAAAGGAGAATGAGATTCTCTCTCAGCATTACTCCTCCGAATACACCATAGCACGATGGTATATCGGGGCGGAGCAGATACACCCTATTTGATATGGTGTGCTCTATGATGAGTACTACTGAGTCACCTATTTCCTTAAGGGTTTTATGCACTTAGGAAGTTGCATACCTATTGAATACGGTTCGAATCAAATCAGTTGCCTACCACTTCATATGTGATATGGAAAGGGAAGAGCCCATCTCTTAAGTTTGTTAAGATTTGGGGTTGTCCGGCCTATGTCTAAAAGCAAAATCCGTGTTAGTTGTATGTATGCCCTAGAGGCCAGTATTGTACAGATGATGTATATTATATTGGATGCTTGGACATATATAGAGATGACTTTCTTGCTCGACATGATAGTATGCTATCTGGTTGCCATTTATCTTAACATGTACACTAGTCTCTTTATACTGTCTTATAGTTACATGTTGGTAAAGCCCTTAGGATTTGTACTTGACTACCTAGACTATGATGCAGATCATACTAGTGGGAACATGGTAGTCCATAAGTACATCCTTCAAGGTCCCTAGTCGTGGGTATCTCGAGACGGGGCATCGACATACCAGAGTAGACTAGCGTATACGCTTCTCGACCCATGTGATGGGCGATGGATGATCCCATATCCATTGGTGTTTGACATCAGAGATGGTATACGGGTGCTCAGTGGAAACTGGGTACACTGGACGGACTCGCCGAGAACTCCCAGATGGTATTATACCTCACGTCAGATGGCAGTTCTCAGGTGACACTTGTACAGATTAGTCTGTAGACCCGAGATCGTCATAGAGTCTTGTGTGATTCCCACTGTGCTTTGATCTCCACCTTACCACGTCCATGAGGGCGTGCAAAACGGTGGTCTTTGGGTACAGTCCCGAATCACATGGAGGCAATGAGCGATAGGAGGGGTTTCGTCTCTCCCGGTATTGGGGGTTGATGTTGCGCTGTGCTCGATTGGCCGTAACAGGGAAGTCCCTGGCCAGGGCTGATCAGAGATTTGCTGGTAAGTGTTACCAGTAGTTTCTCGACCCGTTACGAGCCTCACATCGGCACGACTTATCGGGTTATTGGGGTCTGACGTTTACCACCCCTAGACTTGATATGCGACGTATCTGACGAAGAGACTTGACTGTATGGTAAGTGTTACTGGTCGGATTCGCAGGAGTGTGAGCGGACTAGCTCGTCGATCTTCTGATCGCTCAATACCCGGGTGGCCGTTACGTTTAGCAGACCGCTTACGGCTTGTGGGTGCTTGATATGATCATCATCTGCTACCGGCGTATTGACGAGTCTTTAGAGTCCTACACAGAGGTTTCCTGGTTCAAGCGAAACGAAATAGGAGCGCATATGAGATATGTGCAGGACCGAGAATAATGCGTGTATGTGATACCGCATTTCATTCTCGCGATATATGTTTCGATTGGTTATATTCGATATGACCTAGTTATCGAATCATTGATTCGAGAAATCGATGCATTGAATACTAGTCGGTTATGTGCGACATGACCGGATCATTGAATCAAGTGTTGATTTAATGATTTAATGTATAATTATATATATTTGATATATTACTTTGCATTAACTAGTATTGGTTCACTTTAAACGGATTTTTCTCACTTGGATTGCACATTGTATATGTGATATACTTTTGTGCACTTTTTAGTATCATGTTTGATGATGCTTGCTCTTTTGGTTAAGTGTGAAGAATTAAATTTAGGTTAAGTAAATGGTTAGGGTTCCTAATTATTCTTTCTTTTATCATTTATTATTTTGGATTAAAAGAAAAGGATAAGAAAACAAAAAGGGTTGCTTTCTTCTTGAAGTTTGGTGAAGCTTCATGAAGCTTGACTAAAGTGACCATTTTTGTCCTCATTCCTAACCCTAACCATATATCTAACCTTAGTAAACTCTCTACACTTAACCATGGTGCAAATTATGATAAGTATTGTTTTCTTTTCATTTTAACATATACTTATCATAAATCTATCTCATCTTCTTCTTCATTCTTCAAAGAAAAAGCTTGAGGCCTTTAATGGCAACTTCATTTCTAGTGAGAGATATCCAAATCTAAAGTGAACCCACCTCCTATTTCTTCACCCTCTACCTCTTGCCAAGTTGTTTTGGGTGTTTACTTCACAAGTTTCACAAGTTTGTGAAGTCGGAGCTTGAGTTTGTGCAACCTCGACGTAGATCGTCTTTGACACAAAGCCGACGAGCTATTCCGCTTGCTTTCCCGATGAAGCCGATGATCGAGTCGAGGATTCATGATGGACAGCGAGGACATGACGTTGCGGAGCCATGGAGGTGGAAATCCGGATCTACAAAGGTTGTATATCCGTATCTTTGTAGTTAACTGTTAACTAGCTTTCTTTTTCGCCTAAACATCTAGTTAAAGATCCGTAGTCTAGGGTTTCTCGGCACAAAAATTTTAAATTGGCATGTTCGATGCCTTGTGAGAACACTATAGGGTGCTTAGGAACCTTTCACTGGTATCAGAGCCTAGCTAGAGCCTTAGGCAAAGTCCCGACGACGTTTGAAGTCCGAACGAACCCGAAACCCTAGAATTTTAGAGCTCTCTGGACATTTTCATAAATCTGGGATTTTTCAATATTTAAAATGTCTAAAAAATTCAGCATAGAATTATAAGCATTACTGTGCAAAACGATCCCATCAACTGTTCATTCTGCCGCGGAAGCGCGGCAGAAGCATGCCTTCTGCCGCCCTTCCGCGGCCACATGGTGACATCATCCCAATTTTTTTGCACAGTAATACCTGATAAATTCTGGTGAGTTTTCTGGGTATTTTTAAAATAATTTAAGGGATGAGTGCTCTGGAGTTATATTGGGAATCGATGAATTCGATCGGAATATCAAACTTTGTCTAAGTGTTTTTCCAGATAACTGTAGAATATGTTAAAGAGTTCGACCGGATAAAAATACCCAGGTTTTCCCCTGCCAAAATATCCAAGTGTTGGATTATTGTGTGGTTAAAAGACGTTCTGAGTAGTGCAAGTAACGCGATGGTCCCTCTAGAAGACACAAACCTTAACTCGATTATGTGACCGTCTTGAACTGCCCTTTGAACCTTCGGGTTTGGGGCAGTACGGCGTGCCACATGTGAGGCGTTGGCTTGACCCTTCTACGGCTGGACCGTTGGTACTGAGGTATGAAGTGAATGTCTTTGAACCTATTTCATGTGTTGATCGGTGTCGGGAAAACTTGGGTGTTCGAATGTGCGATCGGAAAGTTTGATATATTCTATTTATCCGGAATTGGATACAATAATTGGAATTCACAAAAGATTATGAGATAACTGGATGGATGTTATAAATCTAGCGGTTTAGTTTCATTGGATATCGAAAAGAGTTTTCGATAATGGGACTAAAATGCGGGATTTATATCTGTTAGGCATGCGATGTCTAAAGAAGTTGCGGATTCCAATTGTTGTAGTTTTACACTTTCCTTTCTGTGACCGTAAGTGTAGTATGTTCATATCGCCGGTTTCGTTGCTATACGTCAACGACAATTGGGGTATGCATACTTACTTACGTTGATGACATGTGATGTTATGTGTTGCTGGATATGTTATATTGGATCGTCGTATTCGAATAGCCGGGGGTTTTTATGTGAGATGAGTGTTTTTCATTTTCATTCATGTAAAAACTTGTATGTAATATTCTTTTATTCGGGGCACTTCCAGGATGCGGGAGTTGTCACCCTTTGTATATTATTTACTTTTCTGCACTAGGAGAGACCCAAGGAGGGGAGCACAAGTAACCGGGTTCTGGGGTCCAGTGGGAGACCAACTCGAGGAGTCGAGTCCGGGTCTCCTAACCCTAGAATTGGCAGGGTTGCTTGCCGCTCTCGTAGGGGTCTAGGGGTGTGGGATTGGCTATTCATCACGACCGTGGAATCCGTGTTTTATACTGGCTCGTATTGAAAACACGGACGTCCTAGTATATCCAATATTTCATATGTTTATTCTGCTGCGATATCTGCGTTGTGATTCTGTGATGGATATAGTATATAGTATATATGATATATTATATAGACGTTACTTATGTTTTACACCCGCGCTAGCCCTGCCCTGCTCTGTCGTTAGTTACCTAACCTAACGGTGCACGAGGGGACATCGAGGCGAATGCGGATGGCATAAGTGTACGTTATATCTATCTGTGATGTTTAGGTATTAAATGATGGGACTTCATTAATGTGATTAATGAAAGATAAGAAACCTAAGATGTTGTAGAATCGAATTTTAAAATAAAACAGGTAGCTACAGTTTTTGCTTTGCACAGCGATATATATGATATATCCCGCACCTCATTCGACGAGGAAAGGACCGAGATCCCTTCACCGGGAGTGACTCCTTTAGCAATAACTGGCAGATGCTACACATTCGGTTTGCTTTTGACTGCTTTTGCGATTTTGCTTTGCATAGCGATATATATGATATATCCCGCACCTCATTCGACAAGGAAAGGACCGAGATCCCTTCGCCGGGAGTGACTCCTCTAGCAAAACTAGAAAAGCCTCAAAATCACTCCATTTCAAAACTTCATTTGATTCTACAACGATATCAAGTTCATTACGCTCATGGTTTTCAGAAAAACCTGGCGTAGCCCTCCGTCATTTCAGATGAGTAGTAGTTAGTATTCGTGCTACGTTTGTTGGCCTGCGTCAAGGCGTAGTGTGCGGTAGCTAACTAGTATTTATCTGCTTATGCATATGATGCAGATTGGATTAGGGTAGTCGTGCGACTTTGTTGGCCTGCGTCAAGGGTCGTACGGGTGGGTTTAATTCAATCAGGAAATGACGGGTTGAACTTGACTAGCGCACTATGGTTTGTTGGCCTGCGTCAAGGTCATAGGACGCTAGGGGCAAAATATTATCGGGAATTTCAAGTGTTGAAATTTGCAATGAGATTGCATACCTTCTATGAGATAGTTGGATCCCGATACCCGCTGCGAGTAAGAGTTACTCCTGGGAGAGTTTTACACATTACAATTAGCCGATCAAGTAGGTGTCTAGAAAGGTGTTAACGAGGTTACGCCTCTGGGAAAACGAGGTTTACAGTAATTAGGTTCGTGCGAAAGCACGGGGGACCTCCCTCAAAGTACCGACACTGGCCTGGCTGAAAGATTGGCGAACCTGTAGTGTGTAATTAATCCCGGCTAGTCTTTCCTTTTAAGGTTTGGAGGAAGATTTGATAAAAAGCAGTAGGAGCCATCCTGATTAGATAAGATAATAACCAATCTGATCTTGCACGAGCATACGCTAAAGTGTTTTCTTCTCTCTCTCTCCAGGTAGTGACCATTTCATGCCTTAATCAAGATAATAATATGGATGTATTGACCGAACCCGCATGTTATACTGTGCTGGGGAACGTTGGTTCCGTTCTTTCCTATAAGAGTTATAGGAATGAACAGGATATAGGGGAATACCAGGATTCCCATGCCACCCGAATGCAGAAAGTACATGATGATGCATTTTCTTCGGGTGTGTTCGTTACTGAGAACTGTTTCTCCATTTACTCTACGTCCTGGGTATTGGATACCGGGTCGGGATCCCATATATGTAATCAGTTACATGGGCTAAGGAAAGGTAGAGAACTTGGAGAAGGTGATAAAGACATTAGAGTTGGAAATGGTGCAATTGTTGCAGCCAAGACTGTCGGGGAATATCACCTTGTATTACCAACTGGTAATACATTGGTTCTGAACGAATGCTATTACATGCCGAACCTGATATGCAACATTATATCGGTTTCTTTATTAAGTAAAGAGGGATATAATTTTGTATTACAGGACAATGTTATGAACATTTTCCATAACCAAAAGTTGGTTGGATCAGGCACGTTGTGCAATGGCATTTATGTTCTAAACCAATCAACAGTCCTGAGCATAACAAACACACACAAGAGGAAGAGTTCTGAACTCAATGAATCCTTCTTGTGGCATTGTAGACTGGGTCACATCAATGCGACACGACTAGCTAAGTTGCATAAAGATGGATATTTAAATCCCTTTGAATTTTCATCTTATGACACTTGCCAGTCATGTCTCAAAGGCAAGATGACCAAGACTCCGTTTACGGGACACGGAGAAAGAGTTACCGAACTCTTAGGACTGATACATAGTGATGTATGCGGTCCCATGTCTACACATGCCAGGGATGGTTCTTCGTACTTCATTACATTCACTGACGATCTCTCAAGATTCGGATATGTGTTCCTGATGAAACACAAATCAGAAGCTTTTGAGAAATTTAGAGAATATAAACAAGAAGTCGAGAACCAAACCGGAAAAAGTATTAAAATCCTTCGATCAGATCGGGGAGGTGAATACTTGAGCAATGAATTCCTGGACTTCCTAAAAGAGAATGGGATTCTCTCTCAGCTGACTCCTCCTTATACACCACAGCACAACGGTGTATCTGAACGGAGAAACCGCACCCTATTAGATATGGTGCGCTCAATGATGAGCACAGCTGAGTTACCTATTTCCTTCTGGGGATATGCACTGGAAACAGCTGCAGACCTATTGAATATGGTTCCCACCAAAACCGTGCCAACCACTCCATATGAGATATGGAAAGGAAAGAGACCATATCTTAATTATGTTAAGATATGGGGTTGTCCGGCCTATGTAAAAACGCAAAATCCGGACAAACTCGCGGCAAGGTCCATTCTGTGTAAGTTTATTGGATATCCCAAACATTCGCGAGGGTATATCTTCTACCACCCTGAGGAACAAAGAGTGTTTGTTTCTCGGCATGCCACCTTTTTAGAAAAGGAATTTCTTGAAAAAGAAATTAGTGGTCATGAGGTAGAACTGGAAGAGGTTCCAGCTGCACAAGCTACAACAGAAGATCTGGTGGAACCAGAGGATTCCATAGTTCCCGATGAACCCCAGCCTCTCCGCCGATCTAGTAGGGTTCCTCGCCAACCTGAGAGATACTACGGTTTTCTCATTGATGGTGGCAGTGAGGATTGCATCATGGAGGATGATGACCCAACTAGCTTCGAGCAGGCCATCACGAGTGGGGACTCAGTGAAATGGCTGAATGCTATGCGGTCCGAGATGGATTCCATGTACACCAACAAAGTATGGACTTTGGAAGTTGCTCCTGAAGGGGTAAAACCCATTGGGAGCAAGTGGATCTTCAAGAAGAAACTTGGTGTAGATGGGAAAGTGGAGACTTTCAAAGCTAGACTTGTAGCAAAGGGTTTTCGTCAAAGACCAGGTGTAGACTATGACGAAACCTTTTCTCCAGTGGCTATGCTTAAATCCATCCGAATCATGCTTGCCATTGCTGCCTTTCATGACTACGAAATCTGGCAAATGGATGTTAAGACCGCCTTTCTAAATGATGATTTAGAAGAATGCGTGTACATGACTCAGCCAGAGGGCTTCGTAGACAGTGGGAGCAGCGGGAAGGTGTGCAAGCTGCTTAAATCCATTTATGGATTAAAGCAAGCATCGCGGAGTTGGAACATCTGCTTTGACGTCGTTATCAAAGAGTTTGATTTCGTCAAAAATCCAGATGAACCTTGTATTTACAAGAAGATGGCAGAGAGTAAGGTTGTCTTCCTCGTATTGTACGTGGACGACATACTCTTGATAGGAAATGATATTCCTATGCTGCAATCGGTCAAGCTCTTCTTATCACAAAGATTCTCAATGAAAGATCTTGGTGATGCCTCCTGCATATTGGGAATCAGGATCTATAGAGATAGATCCAAACGGACTTTGGGATTGTCCCAATCCAGGTACATTGACACCATACTAAAGAGGTTTAGTATGGAAGAGTCCAAGCGTGGGAACATGCCCACGATCTCTGGAGTCACTCTCTCCAAAGAGATGTCTCCCAAGACTGATTTGGAGAGAGCTCGCATGCAAGGGATACCCTATGCTTCGGCAGTAGGCTCTATCATGTATGCGATGCTATGTACCAGACCCGATGTAGCATACTCACTAAGTGTAGTGAGCAGGTATCAAGCTGATCCTGGAGAGAGTCACTGGACAGCTGTGAAGAGCATTCTCAAGTACTTACGAAGGACTAGAGATATGTTCTTGGTGTATGGTAACGGAGAACTCCAGGTGGAGTCCTTTACCGATTCCAGCTTCCAGAGTGATAAGGACGACTCTAAGTCGCAGTCGGGTTTTGTCTTTACCCTTTACGGAGGGGCGGTTAGCTGGAAGAGTTCCAAGCAGGAAACCGTGGCAGACTCGACGATGGAGGCTGAATACATCGCTGCCAACGATGCTGCTAAAGAAGCTGTCTGGGTCAAGAAGTTCATTACTGAACTTGGAGTGGTTCCATCCATTGAGCATCCAATACCTTTGTATTGCGATAACAATGGAGCGGTGGCTTTGGCCAAGGAACCCAGGTCCCATCAGCGGTCCAGGCATATTCTGAGGCGGTATCACCTGATCCGGGAGATAGTTGATCGCCGGGAGATCGAGGTCAGGAGAGTTGACACGAAGAACAACACGGCGGATCCACTCACGAAGGCCATTCCCCAGATACAGTTTGCGAGACTCTTCGGGATGCTCGGTATGAGATACTACAGCAGCTGGCCCTAGTGCAAGTGGGAGATTGTTAGTTGTATGTATGCCCTAGAGGCCAGTATTGTACAGATGATGTATATTATATTGGATGCTTGGACATATATAGAGATGACTTTCTTGCTCGACATGATAGTATGCTATCTGGTTGCCATTTATCTTAACATGTACACTAGTCTCTTTATACTGTCTTATAGTTACATGTTGGTAAAGCCCTTAGGATTTGTACTTGACTACCTAGACTATGATGCAGATCATACTAGTGGGAACATGGTAGTCCATAAGTACATCCTTCAAGGTCCCTAGTCGTGGGTATCTCGAGACGGGGCATCGACATACCAGAGTAGACTAGCGTATACGCTTCTCGACCCATGTGATGGGCGATGGATGATCCCATATCCATTGGTGTTTGACATCAGAGATGGTATACGGGTGCTCAGTGGAAACTGGGTACACTGGACGGACTCGCCGAGAACTCCCAGATGGTATTATACCTCACGTCAGATGGCAGTTCTCAGGTGACACTTGTACAGATTAGTCTGTAGACCCGAGATCGTCATAGAGTCTTGTGTGATTCCCACTGTGCTTTGATCTCCACCTTACCACGTCCATGAGGGCGTGCAAAACGGTGGTCTTTGGGTACATTCCCGAATCACATGGAGGCAATGAGCGATAGGAGGGGTTTCGTCTCTCCCGGTATTGGGGGTTGATGTTGCGCTGTGCTCGATTGGCCGTAACAGGGAAGTCCCTGGCCAGGGCTGATCAGAGATTTGCTGGTAAGTGTTACCAGTAGTTTCTCGACCCGTTACGAGCCTCACATCGGCACGACTTATCGGGTTATTGGGGTCTGACGTTTACCACCCCTAGACTTGATATGCGACGTATCTGACGAAGAGACTTGACTGTATGGTAAGTGTTACTGGTCGGATTCGCAGGAGTGTGAGCGGACTAGCTCGTCGATCTTCTGATCGCTCAATACCCGGGTGGCCGTTACGTTTAGCAGACCGCTTGCGGCTTGTGGGTGCTTGATATGATCATCATCTGCTACCGGCGTATTGACGAGTCTTTAGAGTCCTACACAGAGGTTTCCTGGTTCAAGCGAAACGAAATAGGAGCGCATATGAGATATGTGCAGGACCGAGAATAATGCGTGTATGTGATACCGCATTTCATTCTCGCGATATATGTTTCGATTGGTTATATTCGATATGACCTAGTTATCGAATCATTGATTCGAGAAATCGATGCATTGAATACTAGTCGGTTATGTGCGACATGACCGGATCATTGAATCAAGTGTTGATTTAATGATTTAATGTATAATTATATATATTTGATATATTACTTTGCATTAACTAGTATTGGTTCACTTTAAACGGATTTTTCTCACTTGGATTGCACATTGTATATGTGATATACTTTTGTGCACTTTTTAGTATCATGTTTGATGATACTTGCTCTTTTGGTTAAGTGTGAAGAATTAAATTTAGGTTAAGTAAATGGTTAGGGTTCCTAATTATTCTTTCTTTTATCATTTATTATTTTGGATTAAAAGAAAAGGATAAGAAAACAAAAAGGGTTGCTTTCTTCTTGAAGTTTGGTGAAGCTTCATGAAGCTTGACTAAAGTGACCATTTTTGTCCTCATTCCTAACCCTAACCATATATCTAACCTTAGTAAACTCTCTACACTTAACCATGGTGCAAATTATGATAAGTATTGTTTTCTTTTCATTTTAACATATACTTATCATAAATCTATCTCATCTTCTTCTTCATTCTTCAAAGAAAAAGCTTGAGGCCTTTAATGGCAACTTCATTTCTAGTGAGAGATATCCAAATCTAAAGTGAACCCACCTCCTATTTCTTCACCCTCTACCTCTTGCCAAGTTGTTTTGGGTGTTTACTTCACAAGTTTCACAAGTTTGTGAAGTCGGAGCTTGAGTTTGTGCAACCTCGACGTAGATCGTCTTTGACACAAAGCCGACGAGCTATTCCGTTTGCTTTCCCGATGAAGCCGATGATCGAGTCGAGGATTCATGATGGACAGCGAGGACATGACGTTGCGGAGCCGTGGAGGTGGAAATCCGGATCTACAAAGGTTGTATATCCGTATCTTTGTAGTTAACTGTTAACTAGCTTTCTTTTTCGCCTAAACATCTAGTTAAAGATCCGTAGTCTAGGGTTTCTCGGCACAAAAATTTTAAATTGGCATGTTCGATGCCTTGTGAGAACACTATAGGGTGCCTAGGAACCTTTCAATCCGGACAAGCTCGAGGCAAGGTCTGTTATGTAGAACTGGAAAGGTTCCAGCCATACAAACTACAGATGATGATTTGATAAAACCAAAGGATTCAGTAGATTCCAACGAACCTCAGCCTCTCCGCCGATCTAGTGGGGTTCCTCACCTGCCTGAGAGATACTTCGGTTTCTCTATGACAGTGGGAGCGAGGATTGCATCATGGGATGATGACCCAACTAGTTTCGAGCAGGCCATCAGGAGTGAGACTCTGTAAGAATGGCTGGATGTTTAGCGATCTGAGATGGAATCCATGTACACCAGCAAAGTATGGACTTTGGCTGCTATATCTGAAGGGTTAAATCCCCGTCAGGAGCAAGTATATCTTGAGAAGATTACTTGGTGTACATGGAAAAGTTGAGACTTTCAAAGCTAAACTTATTAAAGGTTTGCATCATTGACCAGGTGTGGATCATGATGAAACCTTTTCTAAGGATCTATGCTTAAGTCTATCCAGATCCTACTTACCACGGCTACATACCATGACTACGATCTCTAGTGGTTGGGTGTCTTGACTGCTTTTCTAAATGATGATTTGGAAGAGAGCGTCTATAAGTACACAGCCAGAGGGCTTCGTAGACAGTGGGAGCAGTGGAAACGTGTGCAAGATGCTTTATAGGATAAAGCAGGCATCGCGGAGTTGGAACATCTGTTTTGATGGATTAGTCAAAGAGTTTGACATCATCAAAATGGTAGATGAACCTTGTATAAACAAACAGGTAGTAGGGAGTATGGTGGTGATCCTCGTAGAGTACGTGGATGACATACTCTTGATAGGGAAGGAGTTTCCTATGCTACGCTCGATCAATCTCCGCTTATCACAATGATTCTCCACATAGGATCGAAGTGACACCTACTAAATCCTGGATTTTGGATCTATGAGATAGATCTAATTGGATGTTAGGAATCTCACTAGTAGTAGTGAGATGGTATCAATCGACCCTGGGGAGAATCACTGGAAGTGTTCCAGGGTGATAAAGATGACTGAATGTCAGTCACAGGCATTGTCTTTACCCTCAGTAAAGGGACGGTATGTTGGAAGAGTTCCAAGCTAGATACCGTGACATACTAGATGATAAAGGCAGGATACATCGCTACTTAAGATGCTACCAAAGAGGCTGTTTGGATGTATAATGGTTCATGAGATGAACTACGTTCCTACCATTGTGAGACAATGGAGTTGTGGCTTATGCCAAGGAACGCCGGTCCCATCAGTGATCCAGACTTATTCTAAGGCAGTATCACCTGATCATGGAGATAGTTGATCTCCAGGATGATCGAGGTTAGGAGAGTAGACTTACAGGACAACACGGGCGGATCCACTCACAAAGGCCTTTTCCCAGAGAGAGACTTTCATGGGATGGTTGAGTATGAGATACTGCAACCACTGCTACAGATGGCCCTAGTGCAAGTGGGAGATTGTTAGTTATATGTATGCCCTAGAGGCCATTACTGTACATAGGATGTATATTGTAGTGGATGCTTGGACATATATAGGGAGGACTTTCTTGCTCGACATGATAGTATGCTATCTGGTTGATCTTTACCTTAACGTGTACACTGATTGTCTCTCTGTTACATGTTGGTAAAGCCCTTAGGATGTGTGCTTGACTACCTGGACTATGATGCAGATCATACTAGTGGGGACATGGTAGTCTATAAGTACATCCTTCAAAGTCCCTAGTCGTGGGTGTATCGAGACGGGGCATCGATATACCAGAGTAGACTAGCGTATACCTTCTCGACCCATACAGATGGACGATGGATGATCCCATATCCATTGGTGTTTGACATCAGAGATGATATACGGGTGCTCAGTAGAGACTGGGTACACTGGACGGACTCGCCGAGAACTCCCAGATGGTATTATACCTCACATCAGATGGCAGTTCTCTGGTGACACTGGTACAGAGTAGTCTGTTGACCCGAGATCGTCATAGAGTCTTGTGTGGTTCCCACTGTGCTTTGATTTCCATCTTACCACGTCCAAGAGGGCGTGCAAAACGGTGGTTTTTGGGTACAGTCCCGAGTCACATGGAGGCAATGAGCGAGAGGAGGGGATTCTTCTCTCCCGGTATAGGAGGTTGATGTTGCGCTGTGTTCGATTGGCTATAACAGGAAATCCCTGGCCAGGGTTGCTGAGATTTACTGGTAAGTGTTGCCAGTAGTTTTTCGAACAGTTATAGACCTCATATCGACACGACTTATCGAGCTATTGGGGTCTGACGTTTACCACCCCTAGGCGAGATATGCGACATATCAGGCGATCAGACCGGACTGTACGGTAGTGTTACTGGTCGGATTCACTGGAGTGTGAGCGGGCTTGCTCGTCGATCTTCAGATCGCTCAATACCCGGGCGGCCGTTACGTTTAGCAGACCGCTTGCGGCTTGTGGGTGTTTGATATGATCATCGCCTGCTGCCGGCGTATTGACGAGTCTTTAGAGTCCTACACAGAGGTTTCCTGGCTCAAGCGAAACGAAATAGGAGCGCATATGAGATATGTGCGGGACCGAGAATAATGCGTGTATGTGATACCGTATTCCATTCTCGCGATGAATGTATCGATTAGGTTATATGCGATATACCCTAGTTATCGAATCAAAGGTTGATTTGATAAGCCGATACATTATATACTAGTCGGTTGTGTGCCACATGACCGGATCATTGAATCAAGTGTTGATTTAATTATTTAATGCATAATTATATATTTGATATATTACTTTGCATTAACTAGTATCGGTTCACTTTAAATGGATTTTCTCACTCGGGTGTGCGCAGTACATATGCGATATGATTTTGTGCACTTGATTGTATCATGTTTGATGATACATGTTTACTTGGTTAAGTGCAAAGAATTAAACCATGGTTAAAAGGATGGTTAGGGTTTCATTTCGTTTATTTATTCATTTATTTATTTGTTTATTCCTTTTGGAAAAGAGGAGAAAAGAATGGTGGCTTAATTTGGAGTTTAGTTGAAGCTTCATGAAACTTTGATCAAGTCAACCATTCTTATCTCATCCTTAACCCTAACCATTCCCACTAACCATGATTCATTCTCTACACTTGACTCTAGTTAACATTATGATAAGTTTTGATTTTTCTATTGTTTTTTAAATAACTTATCATAATTCTTTCTTCTTCTTCTTCATCTTCTTCCATGAAGAAACCTCCACTTCATCAATGGTGATTGATGAAAATGAGTGTGAAATCCAATTCTAAAGTTTACCCACTTCCTATTTCTTCATCCTCTACCTCTTGCCAAGTAGTAGAGTGTGTTTCCTTCACAAGATTTTAGGGTTTGGTGAAGGTCGAGCTTGATTTAGCGATGCCTCGACGTAGATCATCTTCGGCATGGACATCGACGACCTAGCTTGCCCATTCTCCGATGAAGCCGACGCGAGAGCCCGGGAACTCATTTAGACAGCGAGGAGACATCGTTGCGGAGCTATGGAGGTGGAGCACCGGATCTACAAAGGTTGTATTTCCGTATTCCATTAGTTAAGTGTTAACTACATTTCATATTCGCCTAGTTTTCTAGCAAACGATCCGTAGTCGGGTCTCTCGGCACCCCGTATTTTTGAAAATGGCATGTTCGATGCCTTGTATAACCTCACTAGGGTGCCTAGGAACCCTACATCTCTGATAGCCAGTGGGTTAGCCCCATTCATGTTCTCCCCAAGAAGTCGGGCATCACGGTCATCACTAACGAGGCGAACGAGTTAATCCCTACTCGCACCCAAACTGGGTGGCGAGTATGCATTGATTACAGAAAACTCAATGCCGCAACGCGGAAAGACCACTTTCCGCTACCTTTCATTGACCAGATGCTTGAACGATTGGCCGGACACGAGTACTACTGCTTTCTTGATGGCTACTCCGGCTATAATCAAATTCCCATCGCCGAAAAAGACCAGGACAAGACCACATTCACTTGTCCTTTTGGCACGTTTGCATATCGTCGCATGCCCTTTGGGTTATGCAATGCGCCCGCTACCTTCCAGCGGTGTATGATGGGAATTTTCTCAGACATGATGGAAAAATTTCTGGAGATTTTCATGGATGACTTCTCCATCTTCGGCGATTCCTTCAACGAGTGTTTGCTGCATCTTGACGCTGTCCTTACCCGATGTAAGGACAAGAATCTCACTTTGAACTGGGAGAAATGCCACTTCATGGTGCGCGAAGGTATTGTCTTAGGACATATCATCTCGCAAAATGGCATAGAGGTTGACAAAGCAAAGATTGAGGTCATTTCCAATCTGCCTCCTCCCCGATGCGTCAGAGATATCCGAGCCTTCCTTGGCCATGCCGGTTTCTATAGACGGTTCATCAAGGACTTTAGCAAGATTGCTAGGCCCTTGACTCTTTTGCTGGCCAAGGACACGCCATTCGACTTCAACTCGAGCTGTGTGACTGCATTCGAGTCACTAAAACGCTCACTCACTTCTGCTCCCGTTCTTTCTTCACCTGACTGGACGCACCCATTCGAGATTATGTGCGATGCATCCGACTTCACTTCCATCCTGGAAAGCTCAGATCTCGCTGGAAAGGGCCGTATTTTGTGCGGAATGTATATCCGCAGGGCGCTGTGGTTTTGGAAAATCCAAAGGACGGTTCATTTTTCAAAGTGAACGGACACCGATGCAAACCGTACCTTAGCGCCGAACCAACAGAGGAGCTCCTGTTTTTACAGGAGCCGGTTTACCCTGAATGATCTTCCTCTGCCTACCTCTAAACTTTGGTTATCCAGCCAAGAACAGTAGACATTGTTCCAAATAAGTTTGGGGGTATGTATAAACCATTTTGTATATATTTGTGTCTATTCTTTTTCTTTTCTTTAAAAAACAAAAACAAATAAAAATTTGTGTATCGCTAACCGACAATTTTGACCCTTCAAATGATCTCTTCATGCAACGACAGTGAGGACACTGTTCAGTTTAAGTTTGGGGGTACGCTCGGTACGCATTTCTTACCTTCGCATTCATATATATATTTTGCATCTGCATATTAAAATCCTTAAAATCCATAAAAATCTGAAAATTTTCTAAAAATATAAAAACTTTTCTGTCAAGTTAGCTAGTAGAAGAACTCTGATTCAACATTTCGACGGTTTTGTTTGAAAAAATAGGAATAACTAAATCTTATGTTTAGATTTTGAAAACATGAAAGATAACTCTCCTTTGAAGTTAACTATAGCTGATATACGTCTTTACATCACACTACACGTATCGTGAGTTTTTGGAAATTAGATGACAAGTCTTTTATGTTTAAAAACTTTTAAACAGATAAATGATTTTCTGAGGATCAAATAGGTTTGTTCTGAAATAAGTAATGTCAAGAATAGTTTACGAAGTAAAGCGAATATGAAGGAATGTTATTGATGCCGTAATTGGAACTAAGTCTGAAAAATAACCCATCTGAAACTTGATTGGAATGATTACACACCAAACCCACTAAACACGTCTTTTATCCAAAAAAATATTTGAACTGCCTGTTATATCTCCGTTCGTATCAAATCATCTGATTTTCACGCCAAACTGTCTTTTGTTTTTGGACCTAGGTAACTTGAGTAATTAAGTCCGCTGGGGTGTTTTTACACCTAATACCCTAAAACCAACTGGTTTGGGTGCATTGGCCCAAAGCTCGCTAAGAAGCCTAGAAAGTCCAGTTTAAAACAAAGTCAAGCAAGTGTTCTCTCCGAGTTAAAATTCCTAACGGTTCTTTGTGTGAGAATAATCTTGATAAAAGGCAGGCTTTTATAAAAAAATTTAGCGGAGATATGAAGGTTTTATTCTGTGATAAAGACTATTGCACGTTCACAGAGGTGTGTATGAAATGAAAACAAGAAAAAGGTGGAGTGAAGAATACGACTTAGTTTCCTGTTAAGGAAGATAGAAATTCTGAAGTTGAAACCTTACTAGAAAACGAAACTTGAAAAATGCTTAACTCTTTATAAAACTTATGTGATCCTTTTAAAATTGTTATCTGGGCTTTATTGTGCGACATGATGACTTTAATCGATCCTTCTGGAACTTAACGACATTATTTGCACTGCACGTAAAGACATATAAAATCTGTAGTTAAATAAGAAGCGAGGTGTGAAAAATAAAGATTCGATGGTCTAGACTTAGGATTATAGAATTGTTATTTTCTAGAAACAAAACTTTAGGGTTTGAATCTTAGTTATTTTACAAAACCAACTTGACCGGATTTTGTGGGTAGTATCCGCTGAAAACCCTCAGGAGACAACACTCCTCCTACTAGGGACACCTAGAGGTTTAACGGCTTGTTGCACTTGCTCAGTGCAATCGCGTTCCCTGCGAAAGTGAGGTTAGGAAATTTTTTGTGAATAAATTGGCTTTGCTCGGGATGAGCAAATGATAAGTTTAGGGGTATTTGTTCATATCAGATTTTTGCATTTTCATACCGCCCAATTTTTATCACATTGCTTATCGGTAGATACTCTTGAGCCGTGTTTGCTAGTCAATTGCAGGATACAGGTTCTCGGTTCTAAAACGGTGAAATTCATGGAAAACACGACAAAATCCGGGTTCCTGCCAACCACAGATAAAACACGGTCTCCGCTCTTCATCCGTATGTTGCCAGATACCAGTTTAGGAAGACAAAATGTCAAATCAATGTCGTTTTCATGCACAAGACTCAATGGCAGCACAAGATCCAAGAAATCTACGCGGAGCTCGAGACAATCATGCCAAATCTTGACAAAAAGTCCACCTTTCCCTCAACAGAAATTCTGGAAGAAATGTGGAGGTATTTTCAGAAAACACATATGCCATACTGAAGTACACAGAAGACCAGGAAAGTACCAAGAAGACCACACCCTAACTCATCTATATGGCCGCGGATCCGCGGCCAAAGGGGGGTCTAGGCTGCGGATCCGCGGCCGTATGGTGGCGGCAGAGCTAGGGTTTTTAGGGGCAGTTGGGTAATTGTGTATAGGGGCAGATGGTTGCCCTAGATTTCCATTCTCCAGCCTATAAATAGCCCAGAACTTTGAGAAGGAAAGGGTCCATAATCTTGTATTCTTTTTTTAGGTTTTAGATTACATGTTCTTCTTCTTCTCATCTCTTCTCCATTAAACTTGTAGTGAGCTTTGTGAGTGAAGAATGGTGAATAAAGAAGATCATTTTATTATCATGCTTGTCTTGCTTTTTCTATAATTGTTGTAATTTTAATTTCGTTAACTAGTTGTTGTTATTTCTTGTTGTTTCTTTCTTCTCTCTTTTTCTTTATCCTTAATACGACCATGATGCTTACGCTCGATCCTCGCCAAGGTGAGGTCGCAAATAGCTAGTCGTTATCTTCTAATCTCTTTCTTTCTATCTTCCTCTTTTGTTTTGTTTTATTTTTCCGTATCATGATGTGTGAGTAGTTCATACTTGTAGGGTAGGATAAGGGAAGTTTGAGAGAAGGAAATCTCTCTCACTCTTTCCTTGCCCAACAGCTTAAATCGACTCCCGTTAATTGAACCACAATCCGCTCCTTACGGCACCCTATCCTACATGATAGCGGTGATTCCGTAGTGAGACCGGTTGTGGTTGAATTAACCGGAGGTTATGGCTAAGAGCCAAGAACGGACGGACAAGCACCAAAAGGAAGAACTTATGCGTTGGAAAGCCTAGCTTATACTCGCAAGTTCCTTCCTAGTCGTGCTAATCCCCGTTGTTGCCGATTACCGTAACACCGATATTAAGAGGGGCAACGAAAGATGTGGAGACTCCTAACTCAAACTAACCTAATCCTAACCCTAACAAGCTCTCTTTAAATATCAACTTAACACTTAGATAATCACAAACAAATCTGAACTCTCGGACTTAACTCGTTAAAACACATTGAAAAAGACTCCCATCTCCCTGCGGACGACCCGTACTCAACCGGCTAGCTACAAGCGAAACCGTCTTGATTGCGGTATTTAAACTAAAACTTGAACATGCAGAATTGCTAACAATCAGTCAGTTCAAGTCATGTTGATATTAGATAGTGTTCTGGTATTCATGTGTCAAATTCCAGTATATATGAATTCATGTTGTATTGGAGTTAAGATTGGATTGTGTTCATGTTTAAATTATATTCGGATTAGACTGAGACTCAGATTTGAGTCCAGAATTGGGTTTAAGAGTTATCGGTAACTGCTGCATATGGACGGCAGGATTTGTGACTTTTTCCAAGCCAATTACGTTGATAACCCCGTTTTAGTTTTCTACCTTAAATAAATAAGCACCCATTTTCTCCGACTCCCTAAGGCTCAAGAGAATTGGTCCCTCTTAAACCTATATTTACTAAGGTCCTTATTATAATTTAATATAACTTGAGGGGGTTTATGAAAAATATTTTTAGTATAATTTCAAAATAATCCTCAAGTATTTATTTATTGTATTTATGGTTTTCATGGATGTAAATTTTAAGAGTGAGGTATTCTAATGAATAAATACCTAGTCTTAATAATGTATGGTATTTTTGTGTAAAATTGACTTGTACGGATTCTTGATGGTATTTTCATGAAATTCGCAATTCTTTTGTTTAGAAAAACATGGAATTTATTATATATTTAAAATAGATAGTTTGATAATATTTATATATAATTATTAAAAATAAATTTTATTTATTAAATAGAAAATCATGTTTTTCTTAAAAATTCCATCGAGATCGTATGCTTCGTGAGGAGGTCTGCATCTCGCCTTACTACTCCGATGGATGTGCGATAACCCGCACCAACCAAATTGGATTCCCCAAAATGGGTTGTAGAGGCATAATTGCAAGGAATTTAATAAAAATTAAGGAAATACGGTTTTTAATAGTTTATGGTATTTTGTTATAAAAGTCGTATTTGTCCCGAAAATATTACTAAAAGGAAATCGTGCTATAGCATGATGCGTGTTGTGAGAGATAGGTCATTATCTCGTGAGATTTTCCTAAAGGTAGTATAAGCAAAGGTATTAAAATATGTCATATGTAAGTTTGTGGTATTTAAACGAAAATTTCAAATAAAAGTTACATATCATAGTATTTTGAGATGAAAATTATTCTCAAATGTTGTTTCATGATTACTAAGCAAGTTGTAATAACACGGATGAATGGTTATTAAAAAAGTTGTGATATTAACGAGTTTAGAAACGGATGTCGGAATAACTCTACTTCCGACGATTTTTGAAAAGAGAACTTTTTAATTTAGGAAGAGAGGAAAAGAGAGGGGACTTACAAGATGAAATGAGATAAGGGAGGTTGAGGAAGGATTTGGAAGCTTCGTGAAGTCGCGAGATCTCTAAAATGCTCTCGAATCATCGCCAGAACTTGACCTTGGGCTAACTCCACTTGTACTCTTCTTTGACTTGGAAAATTTTGAGAATTTTGAACAATAGATTTCAGAATGAAGAGGGCTAGGGTGTGGGGTTGTATTTATAAGGTAGAATTAGGGTTTTTAGAATTGAAGAGAGAATTAAAATGTATTAAAATAGGATTAAAGAGACGAATTAACACTCGCTGGATAAATGCAGGGAAATCAAACAGCATGGGGGTAGTGGGGTAGGCCAAGAGGTTTAGTGTGCAAGTCAAGAGGGTCATTGGGTACGGAAGGACCGATGGCGTCGGGCAATGAGCCGATCTCGCCGGCCGTAGTGGTGAGGTGGGTCTCTGGATCTTTGCCAAGTGTCCTTGTCTGTTCATATAACATTTAGCACATGTTTGATTTTCTGTGACTTTTCAGTTTACATGTATTGCACGTGTAAACTTTTGGGCTTCCAAAAAGTTTAAAATAAAAATTCAGAAAATAATATGTTGCTGATAGGATTCGAACACATAGGCTATGTCACAGCAGTGCAAGGCTTTACCAATGAGCTACAAGTGCTTTCTTTCTGTTCTTAACAAGAATAATTTTTAAATTGTGCTCAGGCTTGCAAACTCCTTTCTATATTTTAAGAAAAAAAAATTGTACAGAAAATTCAAGGTCATTACATTCTACCCTCCATATAAAAATTTCATCCTCGAAATTTATAGAAGAAAGTTGTAACAGATTCAAGAAAATTTAATGACAATGGTGGTGAAAAGAACTACTGAAAGTGCATGTATATGTTTGAAAGGATGCAAGGATTTTAGAAGAAGATAGATTACCAGTGTTACCTTGACCTATTCTTTCGGCTTCTACGGCCGTTAAAGTGAAAGCATGACGCCGAGATACATTCCTCCTAGCCGGAGGCACATTCCTCTGTCTTTGGGTCATGTTTCTCTGCCTTTGAGGCATGTTCTTCATTGCCTGGTGGAACTGACGAGGAGGCTGTGCAGAAGGTCCACGAGGAGGTGGAGCAGGGAGAGCAAGACGAGGTGTAGGAGCTTGAATAGCTGGCCGCTGCGGAAAGGTGATGTGTGCTGGAACTAGGTTGTGTCTATGAGGACATGTCCCAATATCGTGAGTGGATGCACCACAAACTAAGCACAGGCTGTTTGCACACCTGCAGTCCTTCCATAGGTGTCCATTCCTCTTACAGTAGAAGAAAAAATCTGGACTTGGCCGGCTAAATGTTACTTCCGGTCTGCTGGGTTCAAAAGGTGGCCTGGAAGAAGCTCCTTCTGCTATCTGAGTAGCAGGGCGCTTCACACCGGCAGATTGAGGTCTGCCCTTCTTCTTCACAACTACCTCATATTTTTCGAGCAGCCTTCAAAACCAAATCATGGGTTGGGAAATCTCCTGTAGCTAGAGCAGCTTGGATCTCCTAGTCCAACCCCTGCTGAAATCGTCGTGCTCTGATTTCAGCAGTTGGTATGAGATAGGACGCAAACCTGTTATGGTCTTGTGTTAGCTGTGTAGTATGTGATATTAGAAAACTTGAATATTTGAGACATATCTTACCTGCTCAGGATGGTGAATTCAGCGTCATACTCATCCACAGTTTTGGTCCACATCGAACCTTGTTGCAGGTGGATGAATTGCCGCTCCAAGTCAAAACGGGCAGTCTCGAGAAAATATTTCGCGTCGAACATGTCGCGAAAAGTCTTCCATTCAATCGGTTGGGCAAGACGGTTTTCTTCCGCCTTCCACCATTCTCTGGCATTATTTGTGAGTTGCAGCTTTGCAACTCTTACCCAAGCAACTTCAGGCACTTGTGCTGCTACCAGATTGTCTTCGATCGACTAAGCCCATTCTTCTACTTCCAAAGAGCTCTCTTTTCCAGAGAAGTGGTTAGGGTGCAGTGCCTTGAATTGTTTCACACCGGGTGTCTAGGCTTCTGGACGATTTAGGATTATAGCAGTCTGCTGCTGATGTCCCTCCAAGAGGCTCTTAACTGCTTCAAGCAATATCGTCTGCTCATTGATAAGAGCTGCTACGGTAAGTGTAAATGGTAGAGGTGGTGGTGGTGGGGTGTTGCCATTGACATTCGTACTGGTATTGTTAGGAGAATCCATAACCTTTGAAAGAAAAATAAGGTTAGGATAGATTCAAGGAATAAGAAAATGTAAAGAATGTTTAATTGGCGATTCTTATAATTCTTGTGATTTATATTGCTTAGAATTCCATGAAGAACTGACCCTGTATGGTTATGTAGGTTTCTACATAGAACTGACCTGCATGGGCCACCAACAAAACCTGTCACGCTCCGCTTCCTACTGTACATGTAAGAGGACATGGCAGAGACACGACGTATTTACTCAGAAGTAAATACGCTAAGCGTAAATAAGAAATAAAAGTAAAGCACAAGAATAACAAGAGATATAAATAAACAACAACTTTTTATTTATAAACATTTTTTACATACAACTGGAAAGTAAATACAATGCTGGAAAGCGATGCCTAAACAATAGCATATGAACTGAAAGTAAAGTAAGTACAAGTAAAAACTAGAACTCTGGATGCTCTACAAACTGCTCCAAATCTTCCTAGCTGGGATCGATCTCCTGAGAGTCGGGTCCTCCTGACAATATTCCAAAGAAAAAAAAGAAAGAAATATCGTCAGCGAACAATCGCTCAGTAAGTCCCAAAAGAGAGATATGAATAGATCTAGTAAAGAGGGTAGAATAGGTAAAGAGAATAGACTGGTGCATTATCTGTTTGTTATGCTAACGTAGTTGTTTGTAGTTTAGTACAGAATATGCTAGTGTATACGAGAGGAGTCCAACTTTTCCCGTGGACTATGGTAACCAATAGTACAAGGCTCCATCAATACCCACGGAACAACGGCAATGGATGTTTATCTATATCTTTTAGTAGCCATCTCGTGCCACTTCTAACACATTCCGTACCAGTCTATCCCTTAAAAAACCCCGTAAATATATATTGTATTGATTGTAATGATTTGTTGTATAAGACTTGCCGAAACCATGATATCAATTGTTCATGTAAATGGATAAGGATATAAACGGATAATCATGTGATCAAGTCAATGTATATCCATGGTTCGGTCAGTTCAAGTCATGTTGATATTAGATAGTATTCTGGTATTCATGTTTCAAATTCCAGTAAATATGAATTCATATTATATTGGAGTTAAGATTGGATTGTGTTCATATTTAGATTATATTCGGTTTAGACTGAAACTCAGATTAAGTCAGACACTTAAACAGATTTGAGTCCTAAATTGGGTTCAGGAGTTATCGGTAACTGTTGCACATGGACGGCATGATTTGTAACTTTTTCCAAGCCAATTATCGTTGATAACCCTGTTTTAGTTTTCTACCTTAAATAGGCAAGCACCCGATTTCTCCAGCTCCCTGAGGCTCAAGAGAATTGGTTCCGCTTAAACCTATATTTACTAAGGTCCTTATTGTAATTTAATATAACTTGAGGGGGTTTATGAAAAATATTTTTAGTATAATTTCAAAATAATTCTCAAGCATTTATTTATCATATTTATGGTTTTCATGGATGTAAATTTTAAGACGTAGGTATTCTAATGAATAAATACCTAGTTTTAATAATATATGGTGTTTTTGTATAAAATTGACCTGTATGGATTCTTGATGGTATTTTCATGAAACTTGTAATTCTTTTGTTTAGAAAAACATAGAATTTATTATATATTTAAAATAGATGGTTTGATAATATTTATATATAATTATTCAAAATAAAATTTATTTATTAAATAGAAAATCACGTTTTTCTTAAAAATTGCATTAAAAATTCTATCGAGATCGTATGCTCCGTGAGGAGGTCTGCATCTCGCCCTACTAGTCCAATAGATATGCGATAATCCACACCAACTGAATTGGATTCCCCAAGATGGGTTGTAGAGACATAATTGCAAGGAATTTAAATAATAAAAATTAAAGAAATACGGTTTTTAATAGTTTATGGTATTTTGATATAAAAGTCGTATTTGTCCCGAAAATATTGCTAAAAGGAAATCATGCTATGTCATGATGCGTGTTGTGAGAGGTAGATCATTACCTCGTAAGATTTTCCTAAAGGTGGTATAAGCAAAGGTAGTAAAATATGTCATATGTAATTTTGTGGTATTTAAACGAAAATTTCAAATAAAAGATACATATCATACTATTTTGAGATGAAACATATTCTCAAAGGTTATTTCATGATTACTAAGCAAGTTGTAATAACATGGATGAATTGTTATTAAGAAAAGTTGTGTTATTAACGAGTTTAGAAACAGATATCGGAATAACTCTACTTCCGACGATTTTTGAAAAGAGAACTTTTTAATTTAGGAAGAGAGGAGAAGAGAGGGGATTTACAAGATGAAATGAGAGAGGGGAGGTTGAGAAAGGATTTGGAAGCTTCGTGAAGTTGCGGGATCGCTGGAATCGTCGCCGGAACTTGACCTTGGGCTAACTCTACTTGTACTCTTCTTTGACTTGAAAATTTTTGAGAATTTTGAACAATAGATTTCAGAATAAAGAGGGCTAGAATGTGGGGTTGTATTTATAGGGTAGAATCAGGGTTTTGAGAATTAAAATGTTTTAAAATAGGATTAAAAAGATGAATTAACACTCTTTGGATAAATACAGGGAAATCAAACAACATGGGGGTAGTGGGGTAGGCCAAGAGATTTAGTGTACAATACACGGGGGTCATTGGGTATGGGGGGACTGATGGCGCGAGGCCATGAGCCGATCTCGTCGGCCGTAGGGGTGAAGTGGGTCTTTGGATCTTTGCCAAGTGTCATAGTCTGTTCATATGACATTTAGCACATGTTTGATTTTTATGTGACTTTTCATTTTACGTGTATTGCATGTGTAAACTTTTGGGCTTCCAAAAAGTTTAAAATAAAAATTCAGAAAATAATATGTGACTGATGGGATTCGAATACATGGGCTATGTCACAGCAGTGCAAGGGTTTACCAATGAGCTACAAGTGCTTTCTTGCTGTTCTTAATAAGAATAACTTTTAAATTGTGCTTAGGCATGTAAACTCTTTTCTGTATTTTAAGGAAAAAAATTGTACAAAAAATTCAGGGTCATTACATACCCGGTGATAGAAGCAATAATCCGGATGATTGATTTTATTTATTTGTCCAGGATGCCGCATCTTCGGAAGCGTCATCATCTGGTGCTTCGTGACAAGGCTGAAGATCTTCCCTATCTAATCTCAAGGGAACGAATACTTCCGACCCATTTTCTTTATAAGGGACGGGCTCCAACCAAACTTTTCTCAATTAAATGCTGCTTAGACCTGCTTTGTTGTCCTTGAACGTTGCTTGCGATTGTCAGATTATTCTTGTCTCTGCTTCAGGATTTTCCTTCTTCGCGGGAGTATATAGTAGGCTGTGGATGGAGAGTATCATAATCTATTTCTTCCACTGATTTCTCATTGAAGCGCTACTTCCTGGCCTTTTCATATAACACCATTTCGCGACTGCTATTGTCTCGGCTCGCTTGACAAGCTTTCTTTATTATCCTGTCAATTTGCTCTTCGAGTGATGGACTTTGAGTTCTTCGAGCGAGATTTTTCTCTCGTTCGGTGACATAGCTACTTGGAGAAATAGCATCTTCTCCATTCGAGCTGTTTATGGTGTGGCGGCTGTAAATTTGCTCTTATTTCTTGGACTTAACATATCTCAGCCCAGTTGTTTCCATCTTACCGTTGGGCTTCTTTTGTTGAGTCTTGGGGATATCCTAAATCCTTTTATAGAATTGGGCTTGCCGAACGGTTTATTCGAGAGGCACACCTTGACGTTTTAATAGCTCTTTTAATCCATCCGCATAATATCTTGGCATACGGATGGGCTGAAACTTGTCAAAAGTTAGATCAGCCCCATGCCAGACTTCTTTTTTCACTTCGGTCTCTATAGATTTATAGAAGAGAATTGTCTTTTTACCTCTTCACCTTGGAGGCATGTAAAAATTTTCTAGCTCTTGTAAGCTATAAGTATTAAGCGCGTCGAGTTCCCTGTAGTGTCAAGGGTTAGCCATCATAATATTTAGACTCTGGTCCGTATCAGCGGGAGTCCGCATCAATGGACAAATGGAGAACACCATACTTGTTTTTTCTTTGAATTCGCTGCTAAAGACCAGGATAGGGGCCGATGGTCCGAATTTATTGTTCTCCCTCTAAATCTATCCCGAATAGACTATTTGTTCGTCTTCTTCAGTATCACTTCCGAAGCCCGGGATGGTAGCCACGGATTTCTGCTTATCTTCCGGCTTGTGGCCCTTTCAGTATCCTCGAAATCCGAGTGAAAGTATTTTGAATTTTCATACTTTCGCACTTCATTCACTGAGAAAGGATTCAGTTCTCCCGTGATGGAGTACTCCATGCCATCATTGAAATACTTCAAACACTGATGATGTGTAGAAGAGATGGCGTTGTACTCTTGTGGCTAAGGCCTGCTGGGTAGAGCATTATAACAAGTCTTGAAATCAATGATATGGAATTTGATGCCAGTGACGAGTTGTCCAAAGCAAAGCCTCAATATTATGGAACCAAACATCCGAAACGACTGTGAGTCGAACCCTGAGATAGTAATTTTGTCTTGGAAAAGATGCTAAACATTTATACATATCTTTCAGCACTCTCATATTGAGGAGGTTGACAGAGGATCCGTTATCGATAAGGACTTTCCCTATCTTGATGTCAGGGCGGTACCCGGTAAGATACAGTGGTCGATTATACTCATATGTACCAAGAAGTGGATCTTTCTCGCTGAAGGTGATGTCAGCCGTATGGACCGCTCCGAGTTCATCCTTCATTTTCTCTTCCGTGAAGAAATCTTGGAACTGATCAGATTCTTGTAAGGCTTTGATTAAAGAGTCTTGTGTTTCTTTGGACAAGAGTAGAGCATCCAATATACTCAATTATGAGGGTATCTTCCTTAAATGTGCAAGGACGTTATAGTCCACTTTGTTTTTCCTAGGTAGGTCCTTTGCGGCGGGCTTTTTAGCCACCTCTTCATCAGGGGCAATCTCTTCAAGAATTATCCCTATCCCTTTATCATTTTTATTCGAACCCTTGTTTGCGGGTTCAAGTTTCTTTTCAGAAAGAGTGCGGTTGCGCAACTGGATGTTCTTGCAATCCTTTTCTTCTACTTCTTTTTCCAATGCGGAGCTTTCGAAGAGAGAGTGGAGGAGCATTTCATCCTCCGAATCACTCCCGAACGTAAGTACCCAAGATTTTTCTCCTTTTGAACCGGTACCAACCATATGACGGCTGTCGGTTGCTTCTTTGTGCACTGTCGTCTCGCTTCTCTAATATTGACAAGCGCGAGCCTTTCGCTTCTCTTTCTTGAAGTGTTTTTTATAGGAAACATACTCTTGCCTCCACTTCTTGAAGGCGTTGCATTCCTCGATAGGATGAGCAATCCTTCGGTGATACGAGCAGTATTTTTTTTGTCCTTCTCCATCATCAAAGTATAGAACCCCGGGAGTGTACATCATGAGGGGCGGCAGCTTCATCCCCATGGATAGGGCCTTGGAAAACCTTTTCTCAGCTATATTCCTGCTCTTATTCTTTGCCGGCAAGCTTTGGTTTGGTCAGAGAGCTTCATAACTCATCCTTACCGTGGCTTCTTTGTTCAAACGTTGTTGTTTGTCCTTTTCATATATGCTCATCTCGTGTTCCCGGTCGTCTTTACTCTTTTGAAAGGATTCTTTCAGCTGCTTTTCAATTGGGTCTTCCTCTGGCAGTTTCCGGATTTTTTATGCCAATTCTTCCCCCAGTTCATCCATGTCACTTTCCGATGCTGGCGGGGTTTTTTCATCATATAAGGATGAATGGGATACCATATGGCAGCTTGCTACACATTCTTTCGTTTCCTCTGATGAGTCATTTTCTTCCTCATCGTCACTGTCCTTATCCTCAAGAATATGCTTGAGGAATTCTTCAAGCATGACCGATGTTCACGCTTTCTGGTTGTATTCTTCCAGCGTGTCTATACACTTCTGAAGGTCTGTGCGTCTGTCGACATTTTCAGCAGGCTGCATAGGTTTGTTCTTCTTTTTCTTAGAAGACTTCGAAGGCTTGACTTGGGGGCTTTTCCCCTTGTCAGCGATTTTCGGTGCGGGATGCGGTTTCAGCATCCCTTCTATAATCTCGGACTCAAGCGGGCTTTTCCACTTGATCACAGGGCATGTTTGTAGATCTTTTAGCATTCTTTTAGTTTTTGTTGAAAGGAATACTTCCTATGGAGCTTCTTCCACGAGCGATCAGGATGCCCCTTCGTATCCACTTTCTTAGGAACGTGCTTTTGGGGTGGGTCTACCCTTCAATTGTCTGAAAGTGCAAATTTTCCCTGCTGGTATTGGTCATTTACCCAGTTTTTGAAGACCAAGCAGTCTTCAACTAGGTGGCTTACTACCCAGTGATAGAGGCAGTAGCTAGGGTTGTTGACATCACCATCTTGTGTGGGTCACCGCGGTTCTAGCAATATTATCAGATTGTTTCACACAGCTAGCTCAAACAATCTCCTCTTCTTATCGCGATGGAATAAGTATGCACGTCCTATCCTTTGTTCTAAGGTCGGGTGTGTACGGCTATTATTTTTGTGGACTGCTGCTTTCGGACCTCTTGGTTGTTGCTGTGTATTGGCAGCAAAGGTTGTTATTCCCTTGCCCTTATTATTTCGGGGATCCTTGCCCAAAGAGGAAGGACCATGGCCCATCTGATCTATCTGGGCCAGTTTATCAATCAACTCCTGGTATGAGGTGGGCTTGAAGATGGTCATAAATTGGGATACGGTCGATTGAGGATCGATAGTCCCAATACACATCCCTACAGCTGGGGACTCCTCAATACGTTGTTCGCATTTGGACCACAAGTTCCTCCATCAGATCACGTATTAGACCATGTTTCCCCTAGATTGACCAATGAATTGATCAACGTAGTGATTGGAGTGCGCTCACTCGCGCTGGCAGACCTTTAAGTGAATAGCAACTCTATATTAGAGAAGGTCTTTACGGAGTCATTTGGGAGCTCCAAGTACCATTCGAAAGTCGTCTCTGATAAGCTTCTGACGAATTGGTGAAGCAGCAATTTATCATCTTCACTTATATTGCCATACAAAACTTTGAACAGTGCAACATTTTGATGATGGTTTCTCGTTCCTTTATATATATGGAACTTCGGGATCGTATATCCCGGTGGGTATTTCATCTGGTCATACCAGGCCGGATACGGTGGACCAGTTTTGACAAGCTGATTTGCAGCTTCGTTGGCTTCATAAGTCTTGATTTGTTGAGCGATATAGTCATACAACGCTGTCTTCGAGATTGTTTCCTCCTTGGCCGTTGATAGAGTTTGAGAAGGATTTGGCGTTTCCCCTTTATCGTCTTCAATAACCACCGGTGGTTTTTCTGCCGATGGTTCTGGTTGGATCATCATTCTAACAATGTCTTGAAATAGAAGAGTTATCTGCTTTATATTAGCAGCCTGCTCTGTCATTTCCCTGTCCTTATTTTCAAGCACCCGTCGTAAGAACTCGGTATCGTTTTCCTGTTCTTGGCGCTCTTCCATTTCTTTATCCGGACTTTCTTTAAGTCCGATAAGCACTGCCGACTTGGCAAGCATAGCTTGGAGGTTCTCCTGTTGCTCCTGAGCTTTCATTAGTGACTGATTTTGCAGTCTATGACTAAAGGAAGCACGGATCTCCTCCTTACAACCAATAATATACATTGTGTGTATGATTATGCCCCTAGACTTAGGACGTTTGGAGCTCTCACCTTTGGATTTTGCCACTAGCGCTAAAACTTTTTCTGGCCTCAGTTTTTTGTGAGAGGTCGTAGTAGGAGGAATCGTTATGACAGGAACCTCCTTTCGAGAAGTCCCCCGCTGTATGATAGAGGAATAATCGTTCTCCCGTCGAACCTTGGACTTCTTTGGTCGACGAGAATAATTTTTGTCAAGAACGGAGTCCCAGACTTTTCTCCAGACTCTATGAATCTATGAACAGAGCTGCTGGTAAAAACGCTCCGGCTTTGGTTGTATTGGAGTTTCTGCAGGGGGTGGCATTTTCTTCAATACCGTGGTAGGTGAATTTTTATGAATCCTTCTTAGCGGTTAGAAACTGTTCTCGGTGCAGCATTAACAGCCATCTTAGGAGCTGGTGGAATCAACCCAGAAAGGGAACCGCCTCCAGTTTGCCTTACTCGATGCCAGTGGCGACATCGAGCGTGTCTTGCAATGGGAGCCTCCTTAGCATTACAGACTTCCTTTATACGCCCCCTGCATTGTCTGGGGGTTTCGTCCAGTATCATCTTGTGAAAGACCGATGTCCTTGATTGTGCTGGAGCAAAATTGGTCAGTCTGTTGAAGACCGACTGCCTTAGTGGTGAAGCACCTTTTTTTGCTTCACGCGGAGTAAGAGCGGGAATGACCAGTTGCATCAGGACAACCCTTTAAGGGATCATAGGCTTCTTTGTGGGGCCCATTGAGCTTCCCTTCAGTATGTTGAAGATCAAAACCTTAGAGCTGGTAGGTTTTTCAACGGGCCTGCTGCTGCATTTAGCCGATCGAAGACCAAATTTCATGGATCTTTAGGCGTTGAGGCGCCGAAGTTTGCAGATGGGATTATGGTCCCAAAAACAGCACAGTAGTCGCTTGGGCCACCTACTCTGCCGGCAAGGAGAATATTAAGGCCGCATTCGGCTCATAGACTACTTCTCTAGATGGGGCGGAGTTAGCCTGAGAGTTGTTGCTGTTGCAGGTGGTGCAATTGAAAGCTATTGAATCTACACGGAGGTGAAACACAAAATTTTAGTATCTCAAACTCTAAGGGCAACCATAAACATAACAAACCACGATTTTTTTTCACGAAATACGACACGTGAAGTGTGGAGTAGAAAGAGGAAGAGGTCCTACCGAACGTGCCAAAATATGTTTACCGCCGAAAACAGAGATGAACTGGGTTAGAACGTCTAGCCTGAATTTAGGGGCAGATACTATATGGAACATATCCATCCACCTCTCTGAAGATACCAAGTTGATTTACGACACCGTATATCGGAGGTTTGGACAGATGCGACCGATGTAGCACGACTTATCAGATTCTCCCTCTTTGAGAGATTTTTGATTGTGGGAACGCTCTTCCCTGTAGGCGCAGCCCCTGCAGTTAATTACGCTATCGCATTGCGATAACAACTTTCACATGCTCTAGGCAGATCACTTTGGTCGTGTTATATTGTTTATTTTGAGGTTGCCCGTGGATTGTATGCGGAGACTAGTTTATGTCATCGCCCGTAGGGTGCGGATTAGTCCAAACCCGTATTTTTATATGAACTTAGGTAATATATTCTATCAGTTTAGGCGATATTTTATTTTATTTAAGGACCATTAACCTTGTTTTAGATTAAGATCGAATTAAATATATGAATGTATGGGCTAAGGATACGTTAGTCCTATATAAGACTAAAATCAACTTAGAAGTACGGTTAAGAATCATTAATATTATTTTAAATTAAGATCACTCTAACAGGGGTGAGCATATATGCTCGATCACAATGAGCAATATGGGTTCAAGGAAGTTTAAAACTTTAGAGACATTAGCCACTTTTGGGCTCAGTCTTAGGCTTTTATATTACCTAACAATGCTAAGCACTTAGTCATTTTAGACTATGGATATAATTTCCAGATCATGCTCCGGCGCTCATATGAGTATCACGTGGGCGCTCAGGTTGTGGCGATCACGCGAGTATCACGTGAAACGCTCAGGTTGTGGCGTTCACACGAGTATCACGTGAAACGCTCAGGCTTGGGCATTGTCATATTAGTGATAAGCATTTAGTCATTTAGATTATGGATATAATATTCAAGTCATGCACTGGCGCTCACATAGATATCACGTGAGGCACTAAGGCTCTGGAGCTCACGTGGATATCATGTGGGCGCTGCCATATGCATGTAGGGATTAAACTCTGGTGTTAAAATAGAGTTAAACTCTTTACAGAGATAATCAAAATCTCTATTTTTTTTTCCTGCGGATCTTGTTTATGCAAGAACTAAGTTCTTTTGTTTATATGGGAACTAAGTTCCAAAGGGTAAAACCATATCTTTTCATAGGAAATCTCAGTTCTTCGACATATTTTGAAAAAACCAAGTTCCTGCAGTATAAACTCCATCTTTTCTTTTCTTTTCTTTTGTGATGATGATGGACAGAACACTAAAATTAATATTAAGACCCTTCTATGAGAATTAAATTCTCTTTTTCGTGAAGGACTTGTCTTATGGATATTAGATCTAGAGGAAGAACTAAGTTCTTATGAAGGGTTAAACCCTTTTATGCATATGATAGGTAAAGAAGATGTTTTTATCTTTGTTTTTACTTTAGAATTTGAGAGGAGGAGGAAGATGTTCTTCAAAGAGAATTGAACTCTCGGTTGTAGCTTCTATCACTTTATCTCATGGGTCCTTTATATAGGATATAAGAAATTGTTGATTAGTTGAGAGGATCCCTCATTTAAAAGATCTCAACTTGATTTAATAATTAAGTGGTGATTTTTAATCACCGTTGGATCATAAATCTAAGGCTTTCTGTTTAACAGAGTATATTTTTCTTGTTTTTAACGAGATTGAAGAAAATATTTTCTATGTATAGAATTGAATTCTATCTTTTGATTCGAACGGTGATTTTTAATCACCATTGGATTTTTAATCCAGGAGTTCTCTGTTTAACAAAGCAAATCTTTATCGTTTTAGAAAGATTAGGGAAATGTTTTCCCATATAGAATTTAATTCTATCTAATGGTAATTTTTTTAATCACCATTGGATTTTTTATCCAACGGCTTTATGTTTAACAGAAAATATCTTTCTTATTTAGGGAAATATTTTCCCATGTAAAATTTAATTCTACCTGAAGCAAACTGTTTCAACTTTAGGCGCTAGGGCTCGCATGCTATGCACGTGAATACTGCCATAGGATTTAATCCTATCTGAAGTAAGCGCTCCAGTGCTTTGCACGTGAGAGCTCACGTGTCTAACACGTGGGGCGCTGCCATAGGATTTAATCCTATTAGAAACAGGCGCTCGTGTACTTTGCATGCGGGCGCTCACATGTCTAACATGTGGGGTGTTGTTATAGGATTTTATCCTATCAGAAACTAGCGCTCATGTGTTTTGCATGCGGGCGCACATGTGTCCAACACGTGGGGCGCTGCCCTATTTTTTATGAAGGAACAAATGATAATGAGTAAAACGTATACATATGAAAGATAAATACAAACCAGATAGCATACTATCATCTCGAGCAAGATTTTTATATCGTATAGGCCCCTCCTTGAATTCAGTATTGCATTCCAGCAATTACGATAATTGTCTTGAGGGCACCAATATCCAACAATCTCCCACTTGCACTTAAAGCCAATTATTATGGTATTGTATACCCACATTTCATATGCTATCGCATACCCAAATTCTCTACTAACAGTTTCACAAACTGTGTACGAGAAATATCCTCAGTGAGTGGATCCGCTATAATGTTTCTAACTTTATCTCTCAATACCTCAATCTCGCTGAGATCAACTATTTCCCGAATCAAGAAATACCTGCCTTAGAATTTTGTTTGGATAGATGATAGAACAAAGTTCATAAATGAACAATTTTATCCGACAACTTCTTAGGCTATATCCTCTGCTGAGTCATAATTAGCATCCAGCTCCATGACTACCTCAGTATCTCTCTTAGAATCCTTTCCAATATACTGCTCCTCTAAAGAAGGTAAACTTATAGCTCGCTACAGACACTCTGTCATCCATATCATCTTGGAAACTGGAATCGGTAATCGCCTCCTTTAGGAAGCTGCTATTACCATACACCAAGAACATCATCATTTGTTCTTCTCTGCTATCCTTATGTTTCTCCAAAATTAGACAGTAATCCACATCCTATATGGAGAAACACCTATGACAACCATAGTTTGACCAAATTGTAGCATAGGAACATTACTTCCTATCAGGAGTATGTCATACACATACCATATAAGAAATTAGACAGTACTCCCTACATCCTTCTTACAAATCCCAGATTAATCTACCATTTTGATGAAATTAAACACTTTGATCTTAACATCAAAACAGATTATCCACCCCTGCTATGCTTGCTTCAGTCTACAAATAGATTTAAGCAACTTGCACATGTTCTGTTGCTCCCACTGACTATGATAACCCTTTGTCAAAGTCATATATATGTACACTTCTAAATCACCATTTAGAAAGACGTTATAGTCGTCCACCTGCCAGATCTCATAATCATGAAAAACAACAGAGACAAATTATATCCGTATCGACTTTCACAAATACGCTAAACTAAGAGTTTCATCACAATCCATACCAGGTATTTGATAAAAATCTTTTATTACAAGTCTAGCCTTATTAGATTGATACATTTCCATTTGCCCTGATCTTGAAAGATCTATTTGCTCCTAATGGGTTTTACCCCTTCAAGAGCACCCAACAAAGTCCATACTTTGTTGCAGTGCATGGAGTCCAACTTGGATATATAGCAACCAGCCATCAGTCGGAAATCACTACTTCTTACAGCATGCTGATAACTAGTATGGCCATCATCACATGATACAAGCCTCCCTGTCATCGTCTATGAGAAAACCAAAGTACCTCTCAGTTGGCTGAGATCGCCTATTAAATCAGTGCGGTGGCTAAAGTTTGTCAGGAGCAGCTATTTCCGGTGCATATCCCTAAATGAAAAAGGCCACTCGGTATTACTCATCATGCAGCACATCCTTAAAGGAGTAATCTGAGAGAGAATCAAATTCTCGATACAAAATACCGAGCATAACTATCCACATCTTCGATCACTTCGAAGAATCTTGATACTTCAAATGTATAGTTCTCTACTTTATTCTTATATCTTATGAAATTCTCAAAATCTTTGGTATTTGCGTTTCAATAAAAACACGCGTCTAAATCCAGAGAACTTATAGATAAACAGAATGAAGTATGAGTACCAACCCCTTGTCTATGTAGACATCGGACAACATACATCACTATGTATAAGTCCTAAGAGTTTACTAACTCTTACTATGTGTGTTGTATATTAAAAACTGTATTTTAGTTAAGAATATCTATACCGTTATTTTATGCATCTTACCCAATCAACAATTGATGTAGGTAAATGTCAATGACAAAGTTTAAAAATTTTGAATATCCTTCTTTATCAAATAAAGAGGTGGATGTTCATTTTAAACACAAAGCTAGTGCACAATAACAGTTATTCAAAACTAAAAGTTTGCCGCTTGACAAAACCGGATGGTTTTCCTCAATAGCAACATTTGCTCCGAATTCGATTTTGAGAATTAAATCACTATTTCCCAATATTCTACTCCTTCTCAGTATCTGTAACAACTTAGAAATGTGTGGTGCTGATCAGGTATCACATACCCAGAAAGCAGGGTTAATAATAAACTATTTTAATTACAAATACATAGAAGATGAAGCATCAATATGCTTCAAGGGGGTTGGTCGGGTATTCCCAGTATTACCTCTTTCATTGCCTAGTCTCATGATAATAATTGCAATCTTCTTTCCCATTAGCTGCAAGTCCTTAAGTTGCCTCTATTCTTACCTTGTGTACACCTAACTTAGACTTGGTTGGTTTTCTTCTTTCCCTTCCTTTCAGCTCTATCCTCAAGATTGGAAGAAAACTATCCAACAGGCATAACGAGTATATTCTCCTTATTAGAGGAGCTCTCAACTTGAGATAAGGTGGAGAGGAGAAACAAATGAATTATATCAATATACAATTCCATTTCTCCCGAACTAGTGGTCATTCTCGACTGAAACACTTTCTTCAAGTTCGTTTGTAACTATACGAGATGACCTTCCAAGCAATATGGATCTCTGTATCTGATACAGAGGGTTCTGGAGCAAGTAAAAGGGAACTAGGATCGGTAAGGAAATATACGACTTCGTTGTGAATTAGGGTAATCATGACATTCCAAAGCTAAAGTTTGTAAAAAGATTCGGTTAACTTGGTTTACAAGTTTTAGTTTGGGGTCGGTCATGGTCGCTGCTACAGAGAGAGAAAAGAAATACTCAGCGTGCACTTTGTCAAGATTAGATTGGCTTATTAATTGCCCAAGTCACCAAGGCCACAAAATAAAGACTTCTTTTATGCATGAAAATTCTTAGAAAGAAAACCAACGGAAATACTTCAAGTTATGCTTTTCATTCCAAAATTAAAGACATGTAAGTGTGGAAAATGTGTATAATCACTCCAATCAAGTTCAAGATGTGTTATTTTTCAGACTTAGTTTTCATCAAAGATTCAATACTTTCCCTTCATATTAATTTCACTCATGAATCATGCTCAAAATTGCTTATTTCCAAACAAACTTATTTGATCTTAAGAAAATTCATAAAGTTTTAACTTAAACATATCAAACATGTCATCTAGTTCTTAAAACATCACGACGCGTATAGTGTGGTGTAAAGACGTATATTTGCTACAGTGAAACTTAAGGAGGGTTATTTTTTAGGTTTTCAACTTCTAGTCGTAGGATTTAGTTACTTCTAATCTATCAATCTGAACTGTCGGATTTTGAGTCTATATTTCCTACTAGCTAACTTTACGATAGAGTTTTTTATATTTTGGAAATTTTTTCAATTTTTATGGATTTCTCTTTTTTTATATGTAGTACAAAATGTAAATCTGATACATGGATAAATACAAACCTCCTCCTAAACCTGTTTGCAGCAGTATCCCCACTGATGTTGTCATTTGAGCTCAAAAAACTATATACTTGGGTGGAAAAGGATAGTGTACATTGGGGCAAAAGTCGATCGATTGGAAATCATCCCCAAAACTTGTTCATGGCACACAACCCTATTTTTTCAAGAAAAAGGAAAAAAATAACTAATATACATACCCCACATTCTTATTTTGAAACAGTGTTGCCATTGTTTATGGTTGGAAAATCGAAGCATGGAGGAGAAGAGAAGGACAGTTAGTCGTGATAAAGCGGCTCCTGTAATAACTGGAGCTCCTCCGATGGTTCAGCGGAAAAGTACTGTTTTAATCTATATCCATTTACTTTAAAGAGTGAACCGTCCTTTGGATTTTCCAAATCCACATCACCGTGTGGGTATACACACCGCACCATAAAAGGTCACATCCAATGAGATTTCAGCTTACCTGGATGAAAATAAAGACGGGTATCGTAAAGAAGGACTTGTTGTCCCGATATGAATGTTTTGCATAAAAGGTGTTTATCGTGAAACACTTTCGTCCGGTTTTTTACTACAGCCGCGTTATCATAAGCTTCGTTCTGAAACTCATTCAGCTCGTTTAATTGCAACTTTTGAAAGCCGCTCGCTTTGTCAAGATCGCAATTAAGCTCTTTAATTGCCCACATCGCCCTATATTCGATCTTGTCAGGAAGATGGTAAGCCTTTCCAAACACAAGCCGAAAGGAGACATGCCAAGATCAATCTTATATGCAGTACAAAATGCCCAAAGAGTATCAGCCAATTTAGAAGACCAATCTTTACGGTTCTTAGAAACCGTTTTTTCTAAGATTTGCTTGATTTGTCGATTAGAGACCTCTACTTGCTCGCTTGTTTGGGGTGATAGGGCATAGAAAGCTTATGGCTGATTGAATTTCTGCATCAAAGCCTCAAAAGACTGATTGCAGAAATGCGTCCCATTGTCGCTAATGATAGTGCGAGGGTGCCTGAACTGAGAAAAGATATTTTTTGTAAGGAACTTAACGACAACTTTGTTGTCATTAGTTCGGCTCGGTATTGCCACAACCTATTTAGAGACGTAACCAACCGCTAAGAGAATGTATAAGTTCCCAAAAGAGTTAGGAAATGGGCCCATGAAATCAATCCCCCAAACATCAAAAATCTCAACAATCAAGATTGGTTGGAGCGACATCTCATTCCTCCATGAAATATGGCCCATGTGTTGACACCGTGAACAATTTTTGCAATAAACATGTGCATCTTTGAATAGCGTTGGCCAATAAAAGCAGCATTACAAAACTTTTTTCGCAGTTTTTCTTAGGCCGAAGTGACCGCCATATGCTTGATCATGGCAGAAGAACAACACACAGTTGAACTCATTATTAGGAAAACACCGGCAAATGATCTGATCGAGACATAACTTGAACAAATAGGGTTCGTCCCAGTAAAAGTGTTTTACCTGAGATAAAAATCTGTGATTGTCCTAATATGACCACTCGTTGGGTATAAGTCCCATTACTAAATAGTTCACGATATCAGTAACCAAGGTTCGCAAAATATGATCAAGAGGTGTTCATCCAGAAAAGAGTCTTTTTATTGGCAAGTTCAACGTTGGCAAAGAATAAATTCATGAAAGATGGTCGGCTACGGCATTTTCACGTCCACTTTTGTCCTTAATAACAGGGTCAAATTCTTGCAGCAAGAGAATCCAACGTATTAGCCTGGATTTAAGCATCCTTCTTTGTGAAAAGATACCTCAAAGCGGAATGATCGGTGTAGACCATGACTGGCCGATTAGGTAGGGCCTGAATTTTTCTAATGTAAAGACAACGGCCAAGAATTCCTTCTCGGTGATTGTATAGTTCATTTGGGTGTTATTCAAGGTACTACTCGCATAATAAATTACATGTTGCATCTTATTGTTGTGTTGTCCTAAGACTGTACCGATAGCAAAGTCGGATGCATCACACATAAGCTTAAAAAGGTGATTCCAGTCGAGAGATAATAGAACGGGGGCGGTAGTGAGGGAACATTTAAGCGATTCAAAAGAAGCCACCAATCTGAGTCGAAGTGAAAAGTTGTATTCTTGACTAAAAGAAGAGTCAAGGGTCTAGCAATTTTACTAAAGTTCTTGATGAACCGTCTATAAAAACCGGCATGGTCAAGAAAGGATCATATATCTTTGACGCATTTGGGAGGAGGAAGGTTGGAAATGATATCTATTTTAGTTTTGTCAACCTCAATGTCATTTCATGAGATGATATGTCTTAAGACAATACCTTCTTGAACTATAAAATAGCATTTCTCCTAATTTAATGTTAGATTCTTGTCCTTACAACGGGTAAGAATAGCGTCAAGATAACGTAAACTCCTCAAAGGAGTCTCCAAAGATTGAAAAATCGTCCATGGATATCTCCAGAAAGTTCTCGACCATGTCAAAGAATACCCCAATCATACACCGTTGAAATGTAGCGGGAGCATTGCATAACCCAAAGGGCATGCGTGTATAGGCGAAAGTGCCCAAAGGAAAAGTAAAAGTTGTCTTATTTTGATCCTTATCGGGTATGGGAACCTGGTTGTAGCCTGAGTAACCATCTAAGAAACAGTAGTATTCATGTCCAGCTAAGCGTTCTAACATCTGGTCAATTAAAGGTAGAGGGAAGTGGTCTTTTCTTGTAGCGCCATTGAGTTTTCGATAATCAATAATTGAGTTTTCGATAATCAATACATATCCGCCACCCGGTTTGGATGCGAGTCGAAATCAACTCATTTGCCTCATTAGTTATGACCGTGATGCCAGACTTCTTAGGGACAACGTGAATAGGACTCACTCGTTGGCTATCAGATATTGGGTAAATGATACCACTATCTAAGCATTTGACAATTTTCTTCTTCACCGTCTCTTTCATGACGGGATTCAACCGTCTTTGTGGGTCACGGGCTGGTTTGGCCTCATCCATCATATGTATATGATGTTCAACAATTAAGAGACCAATCTCTTTGATGTCCGCCATTATCCAGCTAAAATCTTGCCGATTTGATTTCCAGACAGAAAGAAGGGTTTTCTCTTGCTTTAAAACTAAAGAAGCCGAGATGATAATGGGCAAAGTCTCATTCTCCCCTAAGTATGCATACTTAAGATGAGACGGCAAAAGCTTGAATTCAAGCGTCGGTGGAGAGATTATAGAAGGTAGGGTAGAGGGCTGATACTCGAACTCAACGGATTCCATGAGGGCTTCGTAGGCAGTATAAGAGATTGAATCGGACAGCTCAACTAACTCATCCAAAAAGTCAAAAGATTTAAACTCTCGGGGTGACTCATTAACAGAAAGGTCCCATGAATCAAGATTATTAAGGAAAGTGAACCTTTTATATTCCCTATCTGTATAAAAAGCAGCGGGATCAAACAAGAACGCACTAGTGGCGTCAAGATCATTATTGTCGAACAAAAACTTCTCAAATTCACAGCTGTCGAGAGCTATCTTGTGGATGGAGCAAATATCTATCATATGAGCAGATGGTTTAGAGGATTGACTCCCTAATCTGAAAATGTTAAGTTTAATTGTCATTTTTCCAAAGGATAGGTTCATGGAACTATTTCGACAATTGATCACCACATTTGAGATTATGAGAAATGGTCGACCAAGAATCATCGGAATTTGGTTACATGGATTCACTACAGCCTGTGTATCTAAAACTATGAAGTTCACAGGAAATATAAATTCCCCGACTTTAATTAACACGTCCTCTAGCTCACCACTAGGGTGGGTGATAGATCAATCGGACATTTAGAGAGTACAGTGTGTGGATTTCAACTCATCTATACTCAATTGCTCATAAACAGAATATGCGAGCAAGTTAACACTAGCACCAAGATCGAGAAGAGCGCGATTGATGTTTTTACCCACAATAGTTATAGAAATTGTAAGACAACCAGGATCTTTACGTTTTTTGAATAAATTTTGGGTAAGAGCATTACTCATATTACTCGCTAAGAAAATATTTTTAGGTACTTAAGTTTTCTTTTTCTTAGTGTATAAGTCCTTTAGAATTTTTACATAGGACGGGACTTGTTGGATAGAATTTAAGAGAGGAATATTAATGTTAACTTGTTTAAACACTTCCACAACCTTATCCATCTGTGGACTTAGTTTGTTGGGCCTCAACCAGTTTCGAAAAGGAGCATTATTAAAAGGGATTAGATCCAATACTTGGGAAGAAGTTGGTGGAGATGGAATGGATCCCAAAACTGGAGTAGGGGTAGCATGAGAGGGGAATCCATTCAAGGAAGTGGGCACGGAAAGTTCGAGCCCAGCGGAGAATGGAGAATAGGCTTGGAAGAAGATGATCGATTGGAAGAAGGAGGAGGAGGATGAAGACTAGTAGCCGGAATGTCATCAATGTTATTAATTTATTCTCCAATATGGTTGTTTAGCATTCTTCCCGATCTCAACGTAGTTACGGCACTCACATTATGATTTTGTTGGTTAAGAATAGCGTTAGCATTTTGTAGGTGGCCGGGATTTGGCAAAGATTAAGATGGAAGTTTCCCTTTCTCTCTTGCACTTATTGTTGCATTCAACTGTGCTATTTGTGCTTCGATTGATTTGATGCTTTCACTGTGGGACGTAGTGTGTTGTACTAACGATTGGATAGAAGAAGTTAGACTAGCCGACGTTTGAGTAGATTGTTTAATGAAGGCTTCTAAGCTTCTCTCGAGTGCAGAGATTTTGTCGGTGCCGGCAGGAGGAACGTTATTTTGTGGTTGGAAAGAATTGTTACAATAAGCAAAGTTGTTGGCCAGATTTTGGAATTGTTGCGGTTGAAAAGGCTGCTGAATTTGTTATTGTGGTGGTTGTTGTTGAGGAAGCCTTTGATAGTTGTTTTGATTTTGGAACTGATTTTGGTTTTGGTTTTGAGTTTGGTTTTGTTTCCAAGCAAAATTAGGATGATTCCTGCATCCCGTATTATATGTGGAAGAATAAGGATCGTTTCTAAGTTGTTACTGAAAAGCAGCATTAGTTTGTTCTTGACCTTGAGACGGAGGATTCAAAAGACATTCTTCAATCAAATATGATGGGTCAAAACAACAACCACACATGGTTTTGGGAAGAACTTAGTTTAGGGAGGCTAAAGAGAATTTGCTCTCAATAGCTTCGAGTTTCTTTTGCATCGCAGCCATTTCGGTTTTCATTGCGATAGAGGTATCGAGCTGATGGACACCTACCCTAGATGAAGATGAAGATGACGTAGTCGGTCTTGTGCTCTCCCACTGTAGTGTTTGCTCGGTGAGATCTTCAAGAAATTGCTAGGCCTCCTCGTCGGATTTTGATATGAAATGACATTGAAAAATAGTTTTTAGCATTTGTTTTGTCGCTAGATTAACGCCATGATACATAATTTAGAAAAATTGCCATTTTTCGAATCCGTGATGAGGGCATTGGACAAGGAGATCTTTGAACCTTTCAAAGTACTTCCAAAAGGGTTTGGTGGTGTTCACACCTGTTTGAGCATTGAAAGTATGCTGATTTATATACGCGTGTGGAAGGTTAGCGCATGACACGTGCATAAGTGCAGAATGCATGTATGTTTAAACGATACAATCAGAAGAAGAACAAGTGTTGGAAATGAAGCATTCGGCAGTCAACAATAAAAGGAATGCATTTAAATAAATATTTTATTCTACGGGGGAAAGATCATCAAACATGGGATCAAAACTACAAGGATTTACAAAACAACAAACAAAGTTTTCTAAAGCTCTCTCAGCCTTCTCTATCATATCAAAGCGGCGATCCTCACAAAGAGTCGCTCCCCATCTTATGGCGAAATCAAACACGATAGCTCGCTAAGCCCATATCTGGCTCAGCAAATGAACGGAGCGATCCATCAGAGGCTGGGTAATCAAGCATGCCTCATGAACGCAGTAGATCTTGTCCTCCACTGTATCGAGCATCGCCAGAGTTATCTTCGTTGGATGAGGAGGAATATCATCGAGCACGGCCAGGAATATCACTCAGAGCCAAATAGAGCCGGCGGGTAGATGAGATCCCCTATGGGTCAAGAGCTCGTGCATTACCGTATCACATTGATCATCCGTAAGAGCGGGATTCGCCAAGCGTGCAGCAAAACGAGAAATAATTTTCTCGATAGGCACCTCCCATGGCTACTGAGGAACAAGTGGGCAATTACAGGCCATGGCTCTTACTCTGTTAATGAAAGTCTACCCTAGCACCGTCAAAAGGTTCCAAGTGGCATCAAGCATGCCAAAATCAAATTTTTCTAGGTGCTAAGCTAGACTATATAAGATCATTGCTAGAATTTTAAGGTTTTCGATATGATGATGTGAACAAAATAGAAGAAGTGAAAGGAAGTTATACCCTTGAAGACCAAGTCCTTCACTTCACATGCTCCATGTAGTAGTCCCGTGACTCCACTAGGCTCTACCTGAGGCTATGGATGAGCTTCCTCCGATGACCTTCGTGCCGAAGATGATTTACGCGAAGTCCCTCCACCTCAAACTACCTCTACACTAAACTCTTTAGCGTAGTAAACACGCTACACTCGATCGCTAGTCAAGTGTAGGATGGTGAAGTAGGGGATTTGATTTGCTCACTAATGTATTCAAAAATCCATGATTCACATCACATGTGAGGGTTTGGTTTTTAAAGTAATTGAGGAAGAAGAAGAAGAGAGCTAGAGAGCAACCATGGGAGCAACTCAAGAATGAGCTCAAAATGGCTAAGTGTTGAGAATTAGCTTGGAATGAATGGCAACACTTGACCGCCACTCATTCAAGCATGGAATTTTGCAATATAAAATTACAACCATGTTTGAATAGTGAGTCAAGATGAAAAAACAATAAATAAAGCACATGCTTGCAACCATGGTCTCATTTTCATCCTCATTTCTATTTTTCTCAAAAATAGAAATTCAAGCATGATTCATTATATATATATATATATATATATATATATATATATATCATGAAGAATAATTAGTGAGCTAATGATATTAGTTAAGATATAATTATATCACATATAATGTATATCATATTATTAAATCAGCACTTGATTTAATAATCCGGTTATATCACATATAACCGACTAATATCATTTATCTGTATATCATATTATCAAATCAACACTTGATTCGACAATCTGGTTATATCACATATAACCGAACTGATAACAGATAATTGCCAGATTACAATACGGTATCGCATACATGTATTTAATCAGGCCCATACATACATATCGCATATGCGTCCTACTTTGTTTCGCTTGAACCAGGGAACTTCTATGTGGGACTCTAAACATTCGTCAATACGCCAGCAGTAGGTGATGATCACATCAGTCACTCACAAGCCGTCAGTAGTACTAGCTGGACGTAACGGCTACCCGGGTATTGAGCGATATGAATATCAACAAGCAAGCTTGTCCATAGTCTCCATGAAGCCTATCAGTAACACTACCATACAGTCCAGTCTCTTTGTCTGATATGTCACATATCATGTCTAGCGGTGGTAAATGTCAGACCCCCGTAACGTGATAAGTCATGCCGATGTCTGGCCTATAACGGTTCGAGAAGCTACTGATAACACTTGTCAGTATATCTCATAAGTAGCCCTGGCCAGGGACTTCCAGTTATAGCCAATCGAGCATAGTGCAACATCAACCCCCAATACCGGGAGAGACAAAACCCCTCCTATCGCTCATTGCCTCCATGTGACTCGGGACTGTACCCAAAATCTACCTGTTTGCACAACTCCTCTTGAGCGTGGTAGGGAGCAAATCAAAGCATAGTGGGAGCCACACAAGACTTTATGACGATCTCGGATCTACAGACTAACATGTACCAGTATCACTAGAGGACTGCTATCTAACGATAGGTATACTACCACATAGGAGTCCTCGACGAGTCTGTTCGGTGTACCTATTCTCTAATGAGCACCTGTATACAATCTTTGATGTCACACACCAATGGTTGTGAGATCAACCATCGCCCTCTAAAGGACAAAAAACGTACACACTAGTCTACTTTGGAATATCAATGCCCTGTCTCGATATCCCCTCGACCAGGAACAGTTAAAGGATGTACTTATTGACCGCCCTGGCCCCACTAGTATGATCTCATCATAATCCTGGTAGTCAAGTACATATTCTAAGGGCTTTATCAACATGTAAGAGACAGACAGTAGAAATACCAGTCTATATGTTAAGATAAAGATAACCTGATAGCATACTATCATGTCGAGCAAGAAAGTCCTCTATATATATGTCCAAGTATCCACTATAGCATCAATAATGGTCTCTAGGGCATATATATTCCTAACAATCTCCCACTTGCACTAAGGCCAGTTGTTGTAGTATCTCATACCCAACGTCCCAAAAGTCTCTCGAATGGCATCTGGGGGATGGCCTTGGTGAGTGGATCCGCTGTGTTATCCTTTGTGTCAAGTCTCCTGACTTTGATCTCCCGGAGATCAACTATCTCCCAGATCAGTGTAGGGTTCCTAGGCACCCTAATGAGGTCTCACAAGGCATCAACCATGCCAATTTCAAAAAATCTAGGTGCCGAGAAACCCGACTACGGATCGTTGGCTAGAAATCTAGGCGAAAAGATAACTAGTTAACAACTTTAACTATAAGGAAACGGAAATACAACCTTTGTAGATCCGGTGCTCCACCTCCATAGCTCCGTAACGAAGTTCCCTCGCTGTCCAAATGAATTCCCGGGCTCTAGCGTCGGCTTCGTCGGAGAATAGGCGAGCTAGGTCGTCGATGTCCATGCCGAAGATGATCTACGTCGAAGCATCGCAAGATCAAGCTCTCACTTCACCAAGTCATGAAACTTGTGAAGAAAACACACTCTACTACTTGGCAAGAGGTAGAGGATGAAGAAATAGGAAGTGGGTAGACTTTAGAATTGGATTTCTCACTTGTTTTCATCAATCACCATTGATGAAGTAAGGTTTCTTCATGTGTCAAGATGAAGAAGAAGATAGAAATTGTTATGATAAGTTAATTTAGAAAATAGAAAATAAAAGAATACTTATCATAATCAACCATGGTTAAGTGTAGAGACTAAACTCAAGTTAAGTGAATGGTTAGGTTAGGTATGAAGACAAAAATGGTGACTAAGTCAAAGCTTCATGAAGCTTCAACATATATCCAAATTAGCCACCATTTTCCTTTTGCCAAAAATGAATAAATAAACAAATAAATGAATAAGTAAAAACCCTAATCATCCACTTAACCATAGTTTAATACTTTACACTTAACCAAAAAGCATGTATCATCAAACATGATACAATCATGTGCACAAAATCATATCGCATATGCAATGCGCACACCCGAGTGAGAATATCCATTTAAAGTGAACCGATACTAGTTAATGCAAAGTAATATATCAAATATATAATTATACATTAAATCATTAAATCAACACTTGATTTAACGATCCGGTCATATCACATATAACCGACTAGTATCCAATGTATCGGTTTATCGAATCAATCCTTGATTTGATAACTAGGGTATATCGCATATAACCTAATCGATACATTCATCGCGAGAATGGAATACGGTATCACATACACGCATTATTCTCGGTCCCGCACATATCTCATATGCGCTCCTATTTCGTTTCGCTTGAACCAGGAAACCTCTGTGTAGGACTCTAAAGACTCGTCAATACGCCGGCAGCAGATGATGATCATATCAAGCACCCACAAGCCGCAAGCGGTCTGCTAAACGTAACGGCCACCCGGGTATTGAGCGATCAGAAGATCGACGAGCAAGCCCGCTCACACTCCAGTGAATCCAACCAGTAACACTACCGTACAGTCCGGTCTGATCGTCTGATATGTCGCATATCTTGCCTAGGGGTGGTATACGTCAGACCCCAATAGCTCGATAAGTCGTGTCGATATAAGGTCTATAACAATTCGAGAAACTACTGGTAACACTTACCAGTAAATCTCAGCAACCCTGGCCAGGGATTTCCTGTTATAGCCAATCGAACACAGCGCAACATCAACTCCCTATACCGGGAGAGACGAATCCCCTCCTATCGCTCATTGCCTCCATGTGACTCGGGACTGTACCCAAAAACCACCGTTTTGCACGCCCTCTTGGACGTGGTAAGATGGAAATCAAAGCACAGTGGGAACCACACAAGACTCTATGACGACCTCGGGTCAACAGACTACTCTGTACCAGTGTCACCAGAGAACTGCCATCTGACGTGAGGTATAATACCATCTGGGAGTTCTCGGCGAGTCCGTCCAGTGTACCCAGTCTCTACTGAGCACCCGTATATCATCTCTGATGTCAAACACCAATGGATATGGGATCATCCATCGCCCATCTGTATGGGTCGAGAAGGTACACGCTAGTCTACTCTGGTATATCGATGCCCCGTCTCGATACACCCACGACTAGGGACTTTGAAGGATGTACTTATGGACTACCTTGTCCCCACTAGTATGATCCGCATCATAGTCCAGGTAGTCAAGTACACATCCTAAGGGCTTTACCAACATGTAACAGAGAGACAATCAGTATACACGTTAAGGTAAAGATCAAACAGATAGCATACTATCATATCGAGCAAGAAAGTCCTCCCTATATATGTCCCAGCATCCACTACAATATACATCCTATGTACAGTAATGGCCTCTAGGGCATACATATAACTAACAATCTCCCACTTGCACTAGGGCCATCTGATAGCAGTGGTTGTAGTATCTCATACTCAACCATCCCATAAAAGTCTCTCTCTGGGAACAGGCCTTTGTGAGTGGATCCGCTGTGTTGTCCTCTAAGTCTACTCTCCTAACCTCGATCCCTTGGAGATCAAGCATCTCCATGATCAGGTGACACTGCCTTAGAATATGTCTGGATCACTGATGGGACCGGCGTTCCTCGGCATAAGCCACAACTCCATTGTCTCACAATGGTTGGAACGTAGTTCATCTCATGAACCAATATACACCCAGACTGCCTCTTTGGTAGCATCTTAAGTAGCGATGTATCCTGCCTTTATCGTCTAGTATGCCACGGTATCTAGCTTGGAACTCTTCCAACATACCGTCCCTTTACTGAGGGTAAAGACAATGCCTGCGACTGACATTCAGTCGTCTTTATCACCCTGGAACCCTTCCAGTGATTCTCCCCAGGATCGATAGATACCATCTCACTACAACTAGTGAGAATCCTAACATCCAATTAGATCTATCTCATAGATCCAAAATCCAGGATTTAGGGGGTATCACTTTGATCCTATATGGAGAATCATTGTGATAAGTGGAGATTGACCGGGCGTAGCATAGGAAACTCCTTTCTTATCAAGAGTATGTCATCCACGTACTCTACGAGGATCAACACCATACTCCCCACTACCCTTTTGTTTATACAAGGTTCATCTACCATTTTGATGATGTCAAACTCTTTGACTTGTCCATCAAAACAGATGTTCCAACTCCGCGATGCCTGCTTTATCCTATAAAGCATCTTGTGCACGTTTCCGCTGCTCCCACTGTCTACGAAGCCCTCTGGCTGTGTACTTATAGACGTCTTCTTCTAAAACATCATTTAGAAAAGCAGTCACGGCACCCAACCGCCAGATATCGTAGTCATGGTATGTAGCCGTGGCAAGTAGTATCTGGATGGACTTAAGCATAGGTACTGGAAAAGGTTTCATCATTATCCACTCCTGGTCGATGACGAAAACCTTCAACAAGTCTACCTTTGAAAGTCTCAACCTTTCCATCTACACCAAGTAATCTTCTCAAGATATACTTGCTCCTGATGGGGATTTAACCCTTCAGATATAGCAACCAAAGTCCATACTTTGTTGGTGTATAAGGATTCCATCTCAGATCGCTAAGCATCCAGACATTCTTACAGAGTCTCACTCCTGATGGCCAGCTCGAAGATAGCTGGGTCATCATCTCATGATGCAATCCTCGCTCCCACTGTCATCGAGAAACCGAAATATCTCTCAGGTGGGTGAGGAACCCTACTAGATCGGTGGAGAGGCTGAGGTTCGTTGGTATCTACTGAATCCTTTGGTTGTACCAAATCATCTGCTGTAGTTTGCATAGCTGGAACCTTTCCAGTTCTACATAACTAACCTTGCCTCGAGCTTGTCCGAATTTTGCTTTTAGACATAGGTCGGACAACCCCAAATCTTAACTAGCTTAAGACATGGGCTCTTCCCATACCATATCACATATGAAGCGGTAGGCATAGATTTGATTCGAATCCAATTCAATAGGTATGCAGCTTCTCAAGTGCATAACTCCCAAAAGGAAAAAGGTAACTCAGCAGTACTTATCATAGAGGACACCATATCAAATAGGGTGTATCTGCTCCACCCCGATATACCATCGTACTTTAGTGTATACGAGGGAGTAATGCTGAGAGAGAATCTCATTCTCCTTTAGAATAATCCAGGATTTCTGTGCTCAAGTATTCTCCTCCTTGATCACATCAAAGGACATAATACTTATACCCGTATTGGTTCTCTACTTCTAACTTATATTCTGTGAATATCTCAAAAGGTTCGGACTTGTGTTTCAACAGGAACATAGGTCTGAATCTAAAGAGATCATCAGAGAATGTAATGAAGTACAAAGAACCGGTCTTGGCATATGTAGACAGGGGACCTTTATACATCAACATGTATCATCCCAAGAGTTTACTAACTCTTTCTCTGTTTCCAATAAACAGAGCTGAGATCATTTTATCTTTGTGACATGACTCGCAAGTTTCATAAGATGTAAATTCAAACTGATTTAAATATGCATCTACATGTAACTTCAGCTAGTCGGGTCACATTGATATAACCTAGTCTACAATGCCTCAAGAAGGATTCGTTCATTTCTGAACTCTTCCTCTTGTGTGTGTTCCGTATACTAAAGAAATGTAGTTTGATTTAGAACATCAACGCTTTTAGATAACGTGCCTGAACCGATCAACTTTTGATATAGGAAATGTTCAAAACATTATCCAACAATACAAAATTTTATCATTTCTTTACTAATAAAGAGACTGATATTCTTTTGTATATCAGGTTCGGTATCTAATAACATTCGTTCAGAATCAATGTATTGATAATACAGGGTGACAGTGACCAACAGACTTGGCTGCAACACTTGCCCCGTTTTCTGCCTTATGAAACTTATCACCCGTTCTCAGTTCTTTACCTTTCTGTAGCCCTATGTAACAGATTACATATTTGGGATCCTGATCTGGTATCACATACCCAGGACGTAAAGGATACTGAGAAACAGTTCTTTGTAATGAACACGCCCGAAGATGATGCATCATATACACTCTCTTCGTTTGGGCGGCACGGGAATTCTGGTATTCCCCAATTTCCTGCTCTATCTTATAACAATTATAAGTTGGAGCGGGACCAACGTTCCCCAGCTCAGTATAACAAGCGGGTTCGGTCAATATTCCGTATTATTATCTTGATTAAGGCGTGATATGGTCGCTACCAGGAGAGAGAGAGAAGAAAACACTCAGCGTGCGCTCTTGCAAGAATAGATTGGTTATTATTTTATCTGATCAGGATGGCTCCCACTGCTTTTTATCAAATCTTCCTTCAAACCCTAAAAGGAAAGACTAGCCGGGATTAATTACACACTACAAGTTCGCCAATCTTTCAGCCAGGCCAGTGTCGGTACTTTGAGGGAGGTGCCCCGTGCTTTCGCACGGACCTAATTAATGTAAACATCGTTTTCCCATAGGCGAAACCCCGTTGACACCTTTCTAGACACCTACTTGATCGGCTAATTGTAATGTATAAAACTCTTCCAGGAGTAACACTTACTCGCAGCGGGTATCGGGATCCAACTATCTCATAGAAGGTATGCAATCTCATTGCAAATTTCAACACTTGAAATTCCCGATAATATTTTGCCCCTAGCACCCTATGACCTTGACGGAGGTCAACAAACCATAGGCTACAAGTCAAGTTCAACCCGTCATTTCTTGATCGAATTAAACCCACCCGCACGACCCTTGACGGAGGTCAACAAGGCCGCACGACTACCCTAACTCAATCTGCATCATATGCATAAGCAGATAAATACTGGTTAGCTACCGCACACTGCGCCTTGACAAGGTCAACAAACGCAGCACGAATACTAAACAGGATTTATCTGAAATGACGGAGGGCTACGACAGGTTTTTCTGAAAACCTATTGCGTAATGAACTTGATATCGTTGTGAATCGAATGAATTTTGAAATGGAGTGTTTTTTAGGCTTTTCTAGTTTTGCTAAAGGAGTCACTCCCGGTGAAGGGATCGTCGGTCCTTTTCTCGTCGAATGAGGTGCGGGATATATCATATATATCACTGTGCAAAGCAAAAACTCTTAAAAGCAATCAAAAGACAAACCGAGGGTTGTAGCATCTGCCAGTTATTGCTAAAGGAGTCACTCCCGGTGAAGGGATCTCGGTCCTTTCCTTATCGAATAAGGTGCAGGATATATCACATATACCTCTGTGCAAAGCAAGAACTGTAGCTACCTGTTTTAATTTTGAAATTCGATTCTACAACATCTTAGGTTTCTTTTACTTTCATTAATCACATTAATGAAGTCCCATCATTTAAGTACCTAAACATCACAGATAAATACGACGTACACTTATGCCATCCGCATTCGCCTCGATGTCCCCTCGTGCACCGTTAGGTTAGGTAACTAACGGCAGAGCGGGACAGGGCTAGCGCGGGTGTAAAACATAAGTAACGTCTATATAATATATCATATATACTATATATAGTATCCATCACAGAACATCACATGATCACATCACAGATATCGCAGCAGAAGAATCATATGAAATATTGGATATACTAGGACGTCCGTGTTTTCAATACGAGCCAGTATAAAACATGGATTCCACGGTCGCGATGAATAGCCAAACCCACACCCTTAGACCCCTACGAGAGCGGCAAGCAACCCTACCAATTCAAGAGTTAGGAGACCCGGACTCGACTCCTCGAGTTGGTCTCCCACTGGACTCCAGAACCCGGTTACTTGTGCTCCCCTCCTTGGGTCTATCCTAGTGCGGAAAAGTAAATAATATACAAACGGTGACATCTTCCGCAACCTGGAAGTGCCCCAATAAAAGAATATTACATACAAGTTTTTACATGAATGAAAATGAAAAACACTCATCTCACATAAAAACCCCCGGCTATTCAAACACGACGATCCAATATAACATATCCAGCAACACATAACATCACATGTCATCAACGTAAGTAAATATGTCCATCCCAATTTTCGTTGACATACAGCAACGAAACCGGCGATATCACATATTACACTTACGGTCACAGAAAAGAAAGTGTAAAACTACAACAGTTGGAATCCGCAACCTCCTCAGACATCGCATGCCTGACCAAATGAATTACTTAGACATCGCATGCCTAACAATTATAAACCCCGCATTTTAGTCTCTTTATCGAAAACACTTTTCAATATCAAGTCGGGCAATTCAACAAGATTCCCGATATCCTGATCGAATGCTCGTCGCAAACTTCAGTAGACGGCTGCACCCCTGATACCGTCGACGAAGTGCACCAAGGCGGAACACCGCTGCCGCGAGCACCCGAACGGATGCTTTCGGCGACGGGGTTCTCCTACAGTCACTTGGTCGGGGCTATGGAGTGAGGCTGTCTATTAAGTTTACCCGGCGAGTATCCGCGTACGCTACGTGATTGCGACGGACTTTTGATCACATCAAAATTCCGTGGCAACCGATCAAGTGAGACTAAACTGCTATGTTTATAACATTCATTCAGTTATCTCATAACTATTGTGAATTCCAATTATTGTATCCCATTCCAGATAAATAGAAAATGTTAAACTTTCCGATCGAACAGTCGAACACCCAAGTTTTCCCGATACAGATCAACACATGAAACAAGTCTAACAGCATTCAGTTCGTGCCTCAGTACCAACGGTCCAGCCGTAGAAGAGTCAAGCCAACGCCTCACATGTGGCACGCCGTACTGCCCCAAACCCGAAGGTTCAAAGGGCAGTTCAAGACGGTCACATAATCGAGTTAAGGTTTGTTGTTTTCTAGAGGGTCCATCGCGTTACTTGCACTACTTAGAACGTCGTTAAACTACGGAAAAATCCAACACTTGGAAATTTCCCGACAGGGGAAAAATTGGGTATTTATATCCGGTCGAACTTTTTAACATATTCTAAAAATTATCTGGAAAGCCACATAGACAAAATCTGGTAATCCGATCGAACATTCGAATCCCCAAAACAACCCAGAAAATTCAACTCTTGAATAAATTTTAAAAATTTCCAGAAAACTCAGCATAATTTATCAGGAATTACTGTGCAACATTGTTAGTTATATGTATGCCCTAGAGGCCATTACTGTACATAGGATGTATATTGTAGTGGATGCTGAGACATATATAGGGAGGACTTTCTTGCTCGACATGATAGTATGCTATCTGGTTGATCTTTACCTTAACGTGTATACTGATTGTCTCTCTGTTACATGTTGGTAAAGCCCTTAAGATGTGTACTTGACTACCTGGACTATGATGCGGATCATACTAGTGGGGACAAGGTAGTCCATAAGTACATCCTTCAAAGTCCCTAGTCGTAGGTGTATCGAGACGGGGCATCGATATACCAGAGTAGACTAGCGTGTACCTTCTCGACCCATACAGATGGGCGATGGATGATCCCATATCCATTGGTGTTTGACATCAGAGATGATATACGGGTGCTCAGTAGAGACTGGGTACACTGGACGGACTCGCCGAGAACTCCCAGATGGTATTATACCTCACGTCAGATGGCAGTTCTCTGGTGACACTGGTACAGAGTAGTCGGTTGACCCGAGATCGTCATAGAGTCTTGTGTGGTTCCCACTGTGCTTTGATTTCCATCTTACCACGTCCAAGAGGGCGTGCAAAACGGTGGTTTTTGGGTACAGTCCCGAGTCACATGGAGGTAATGAGCGATAGGAGGGGATTCGTCTCTCCCGGTATAGGGAGTTGATGTTGCGCTGTGTTCGATTGGCTATAACAGGAAATCCCTGGCCAGGGTTGCTGAGATTTACTGGTAAGTGTTACCAGTAGTTTCTCGAATTGTTATAGACCTCATATCGACACGACTTATCGAGCTATTGGGGTCTGACGTATACCACCCCTAGGCAAGATATGCGACATATCAGACGATCAGACCGGACTGTACGGTAGTGTTACTGGTTGGATTCACTGGAGTGTGAGCGGGCTTGCTCTTCGATCTTCTGATCGCTCAATACCCGGGTGGCCGTTACGTTTAGCAGACCGCTTGCGGCTTGTGGGTGCTTGATATGATCATCATCTGCTGCCGGCGTATTGACGAGTCTTTAGAGTCCTACACAGAGGTTTTCTGGTTCAAGCGAAACGAAATAGGAGCGCATATGAGATATGTGCGGGACCGAGAATAATGCGTGTATGTGATACCGTATTCCATTCTCGCGATGAATGTATCGATTAGGTTATATGCGATATACCCTAGTTATCGAATCAAGGATTGATTCGATAAACCGATACATTGGATACTAGTCGGTTATATGTGATATGACCGGATCGTTAAATCAAGTGTTGATTTAATGATTTAATGTATAATTATATATTTGATATATTACTTTGCATTAACTAGTATCGGTTCACTTTAAATGGATATTCTCACTCGGGTATGCGCATTGCATATGCGATATGATTTTGTGCACATGATTGTATCATGTTTGATGATACATGCTTTTTGGTTAAGTGTAAAGTATTAAACTATGGTTAAGTGGATGATTAGGGTTTTTACTTATTCATTTATTTGTTTATTTATTCATTTTTGGCAAAAGGAAAATGGTGGCTAATTTGGATATATGTTGAAGCTTCATGAAGCTTTGACTTAGTCACCATTTTTGTCTTCATACCTAACCTAACCATTCACTTAACTTGAGTTTAGTCTCTACACTTAACCATGGTTGATTATGATAAGTATTCTTTTATTTTCTATTTTCTAAATTAACTTATCATAACAATTTCTATCTTCTTCTTCATCTTGACACATGGAGAAACCTTACTTCATCAATGGTGATTGATGAAAACAAGTGAGAAATCCAATTCTAAAGTCTACCCACTTCCTATTTCTTCATCCTCTACCTCTTGCCAAGTAGTAGAGTGTGTTTTCTTCACAAGTTTCATGACTTGGTGAAGTGAGAGCTTGATCTTGCGATGCTTCGACGTAGATCATCTTCGGCATGGACATCGACGACCTAGCTCGCCTATTCTCCGACGAAGCCGACGCTAGAGCCCGGGAATTCATTTAGACAGCGAGGGGACTTCGTTACGGAGCTATGGAGGTGGAGCACCGGATCTACAAAGGTTGTATTTCCGTTTCCTTATAGTTAAAGTTGTTAACTAGTTATCTTTTCGCCTAGATTTCTAGCCAACGATCCGTAGTCGGGTTTCTCGGCACCTAGATTATTTGAAATTGGCATGGTTGATGTCTTGTGAGACCTCTTGGGAGTGCCTAGGAACCCTACAATCAGGTGATACTGTTTAAGAATACGTCTAGATCGCAAACAGGACCAGGGTTCCTGAGCCAAAATCACAACTCCATTGTCATCACAATACAGAGGTATTGGATGTTCAATGGTAGGAACCAAGTTCATCATATGAATTTTTTCATCCAAACAACCTCTTTGGCAATATCGTTGGTAGCGATGTAATTAGCCTCTATCAACGAGTCTGGTACGGTATATAGCTTGGAACCCTTCCAACATACCGTCCCTCTACTGAGGGTGAAGACAAAACCTGAGACTGACTTTCAGTCGTCCTTATCACTCTGGAAGCTCAAATCGGCAAAGGACTCCATCTGGAGTTCACCGTTACCATACACCAAGCACATTTCTTTAGTCCTTCTCAAGCACTTAAGAATGTTCTTCAGTTGTCCAGTGGTTTTCCCAAAGATCTTTTCGATACTTATTCACTACACCTAGTGAGTAAGCTACATCTGGTCTGGTACATAACATCGCATACATGATTGACCCATCTGCCAAAGCATGGGGCATTCTTTGCATGCGAGCCCTCTCCAAATTAGTCTCGAGAGACATCTCTTTGGAGAGAGTGATTCCTGAACAAGCGGGTACATTACCACGCTTAGAATCATCCATACTAAACCCCTTTAGCATGGTGTCTATGTACCTGGATTGGGACAATCCCAAATCCATTTAAATCTATCTTTATAGATCTATATCCCCAGGATTTAGGAGACATCAGTTAAATTTTCATGGAGAACCTGTGTGATACGAGATGCTTGACCGAGTGTAGCATAGGAACACCCTTTCCTATCAAAAGTATGTCATTTACGTACAATACGAGAAAGACAACCATACTCTCTACAACCTTCTTATTTATACATGGTTCATCTACCCTTTTGATGAAGTGAAACTCTTTGACAGATACCTGTTTTAATCTGTAGATGGATTTAAGCAGCTTATACGTGCTTCCGTTGCTCCCACTGTCTACGAAGCCCTCTGGCAGTGTCATTTACATGCTCTCTTCTAAATCATAATTTAGAAAAGCGGTTTTGACGTGCAGTCTTCCAGATATCGTGGTCATAGTATGCAGCAATAGCAAGTAGGACTCTGATGGACTTAAGCTTAGCGACAAGTCTAGCTTTGAAAGTCTCAACTTTTCCATTTACACCAAATTATCTTTCTTAAAGATCATCTTGCTCCCGATGGGTTTTACCCCTTCAGGAGCAACATCCAAAGTCAATACTTTGTTGGTGTATATGGATTTCATCTCAGATCGCATAGCATCCAGCCATTTCACATAGTCTCTACTTGTGATGGCCTGCTCGAAACTAGTTGGGTCATCATCTCCATGATGCAATCCTCGCTCCCACCGTCTATGAGAAAATCGTAGTATCTCTCAGGTGGATGAGAAACCCTACTAGATCTGCTAAGTGGCTTCGATTCGTCAGGGACTATTGAATCCTCCGGTTCCAACAAATCGTCAGTTATAGTTTGTGTTTGTTGGAACTACTTCCAATTCTACCTCATCGCCACTAATTTCTTCCAGAAGAAATTCCTTTTCCAAAAAGGTGGCATGTCGAAAAACGAAACATCTTTTGTTCCTCGGTGTGGTAGAAAATATTCCCTCACGAATGTATGGGATATCCTATAAACTTGCACAGAACTGACCTTGCCTCAAGCTTGTCCGGATTTTGCTTTTCAACATAGGCCGGACAACCCCATATCTTAACTCGTTTAAAAGACAGTCTCTTCCCATTCCATATCTCATGTGGAGTGGTAGGCAACGGATTAGATCGTAACTCTATTCAATAGGTATGCATCTTCTTAAGTGCATATCCCTGAAAGGAAATAAGAAACTCAGCAGTACTCATCATAGAGCGTACCATATCTCATAGGGTGCGATTCCTCCATCCCGATATACCGTTGTGCTGTGGTGTATACAGAGGAGTATGCTGAAAGAGAATCTCATTCTCTTTTAAATAGTCTCGGAATTCCGTGCTCCAGTATTCTTCTCCCCGATCATATCGATGGATTTGAATACCTTTACCTATCTAGTTCTCATCTCCGTACTTAAATTCCTTGAAATTCTCAAAAGATTCAGTTTTGTGTTTCAACAAGAACACATGTCCGTATCTTGAGAAAACATCGGTGAATGTAATAAAGTACGCGGAACCATCCCTGGCATGTGTAGACCTAGGACCGTATACATCACTATGTATCTGTCCAAGAGTTCAGTAGCTCTTTCTCCGTTTCCAGTAAACGAAGATTTGGTCACCTAGCCTTTGAGACATGACCGGCAAGTTTCATAAGATATAAATTCGAACGGATTCAAATATACATTGTTATGGAACTTTAGCTAGTCTTATCTCATCGATATGACCTAGTCTACAATGCCTCAAGAAGACTTTATTCATTTCTGAATTGTTCATCTTGTGTGTGTTATGTATGTTTAGAACTGTGTTTTGATTCAAAACGTGTATACTGTTTTACAACATACCTGATTAAAAGAGAGCTTTCGTGTGTTTCGAGTTTTAAAGTTCTAAAGTTAACCGCAATCAGGACGGTGTCGCTTTGCAGCTAGCCGCGATGAGTACAGGTCGTCCGCAGGGAGACGGAGGGTTTTGTGTTCTTATTTTCATGAGTTAATGCGTGTGGGTGGAAAGTTTGATTCTATCCTATGTGTTTATATGCAAAGTAAACGTTTGTTAGGATTAGATAGGATAGTGTAAATTAACGAAATCCGTACTCAATCCTTTGAGCCAAGCTCGACCACTAAAGCTAGAGCAATCGGAAACAACGTGGATTAGGGTATTTAAGCACGGTATTTACGAAATTCGGCTTATCGACTCTTGTCCGTCCGTTCTTATCGCTTGCTTTCACCTCCGGTCAATCCGAACGCAACCGGTCACAGTTAGAAATCACCGGTATCTTGGTAGGGTAGGGTGCCTAATGGAGCGCTTGCGTAAGGTTTAGACGGAGTTTATTGGAAAAGATCGGGAAAAGGAAATGAGAAAGGAAATCTTAACTTACAATATCGGTTTCTTTTCCTAACAGCACATATTCACAACCATCTCAACAATAAACAAAAAAAGAGCAAAGAAATGATACAAAGGAAAGAAAATACAATTGCAAGAAAGTAAATGACATGGTAATTAAAATTGCAAGTAAGTAAAGCATAGAAATAAATTGCAAGAAATAAAGATATTAGGAACCATAGAACATAATACAAACCATGGGTTCAATAGCCTAAATTTAAACTTGCATGCTCAATGAAGAGATTGCAAGATCAAGTGAAGACAAAGAACCCAAGGGAAAATGAAAGCAAAGGAGAAAGTTTTATTAATCTTCAAGTAATGATACAACCCTTGAGATCAATAACCAAAGCTTAAACTTGCAAGCTCAATGAAAAAGTTGCAAGATCAAGTTAAGGCAAAGAGCTCAAGGGGACTAGCTATTTACAAGAATAAAAGGAAAACAAAACAAAACTTAGACAAAGAATTGACAAAAGAATGACAAAATTGGACCCCCTCTCTCTTGCTCACTAGTCTGTATTTATAGGCCAAAAATAAAATTAGAAAAACAATACAGGAAAGATGACGTGGCAGCAAGGGAGGGGCCATAGAAAACTGGGGCCCATTGGACACTGTAGGGCTGGCCTGCTCGGCCAAATTGAGAAAGTGCTCGGCCAAAATCCGAGGAAGTTGGCCCGTATTTGTTGTGGGCTTTTGTGTTCTCCCCCATATCACTCTGGCGCTGCTTGTTTTCTCTGTAGAGGCATCGCTCTGGCGCTGCTTGTTTTCTCTGTAGAGGCCTTGGATGCACTCAAGGTTTTGGAGGGAAACTTGATGCCTTTAAATCACATCAAATCTTTTTGCATTAAACACTCATCTCTTCACAAGTTCCCACTTGCACCAAGCCATCATGAGTGTATGCCATAGGCAGCCCCCTCATTAGGTCCATGTACCAACATGCTAGTGTAAACACTTGTATGTATTGGACCATTTAGATAAAAAGTGTGTACATATGCATATTGCAGAAAGGAACACATGAACTATCGGTCGGTTTGCAGTTCTAGTTGCAGTGTCGGCTCATAAACGTTATATCCGTGACTTTAAGTGTATTTCCAGTATTTTATCATGAATATCTGTAATTTGTAATTACTGAGCAGACACCATTAATAGTACCGATATATACAAAAAATAGATAATGAATGAGTGGTATTAAAATGCAGTTTTCTGTGATAAACAAATACCCCCAAACTTATCTTTTGCTCGTCCCGAGCAAAATAAAATCCTAGCCTCACTTTCACAGGGAACGCGATTGCACTGAGCGCGTGCAACAAGCCGTTAAACCTCTAGGTGTCCCTAGTAGGAGGAGTGTTGTCTCCTGAGGGTTTTTAGCGGATTACACCCACAAAATCCCGTCAAGCTGGTTTCATAAGTTAATGTTGATTCTACTCCTACAGCTTAGTATTTAGATTAGAAATTCTATCATCCTAAGTTAGAAATATCCAACTCTTATATTTCACGCCTCCTATTTATTTAACCTTAGATCCTATACGTTCCAAAAAAGTTTAGAAAGATATTGGTATCTCCTGATTTTTCCTTCTAAAAGCGCGGTCAAAAATCAAGGATTTTTATCAACTTTACGGAAAACATAAGTCTTATTCTTTATCCCTATCTTTCCTCCAAATATCGATCATATACCCCTACGTGTGTGTAAAATTTCATCCCTACACTTGAGAATTCAATTCAAGCTATAGTACCCCTGTCTTAATACCTAATTCTACTTCTTCTCATTAACGATGGATGGTGTTGCTCACACACATTTCATATGACTATTAATGCTTCTTGAGGCACTAACAGCCGATTACTAAACATGTGAGCTTAAAGCGTAAATAGCAGTTTCCAGGTCTTTACTTTATTTATTTTTTTCTTTTATTTTTCTTTTTCTTTTCAAGACCGGAAATATTTTTCAATGATGCTCTTTAGGTGATTAGCTTTAAATACCGTTTTTTCTTTCATACTAGATTTTCAGGCAAGAGTATTTCTAGGTATCCTCTACTATCCCAAGTTTCAAGGTGCGTGTAAGTGCATTTTGCAGGATATATACTTTCTAAATTTGGACTTAAGAATAGAAACTATTTTTCAGACTTATCTTTCAATAAAGCTTTCAATACTTTCCCTTCATCTCGATTTAACTAAAGAACTGAACTCAAGATTACTTGTTTCTCAAAAAAAAACTGTAAGGACGTATATTTACCAAGGTTAAACAGAAAGAGAGTTATTTTTAGGGTTTTCAATTCCTAAGCCTAAGATTTAGTTATTCCTAATGTATCAATTAAACTTTCGGAATAAAGATCTAAGTTACCCCATTAGCTAACTTGACGGCAAAGTTTTTATATTTTTGTAAAAATTTTCGATTTTTGTGGGTTTTTTTAATAAGTATGCAAATGCAAAATATACAAATGAATGCGAAGGAAAGAAAGCTTACCGAGCACACCCCCAAACTTAAACTTGACAGTGCCCTTACTATCAGGCTACACCAAGAGGGTCAAAATTGTCGGCGCTCCCCTGAATTTTTCTTTATAAACAGAAAATACACACACACACACACACACACACACACACACAAAAGGGCCTCTCCAAACTTAAGTGAAACAGTGTTTCCACTGTTCAAGCGTTGAAGTTCAGGATTCAGGGGAGAACAGTTTCAATCTATACAAGGCCTTACACAGGCCAAAAGTTAACACCAACCATTCAAAAATCTTATCGGGATAAGGCTCAGGCTGGTGAAAGAATGCGGAGTGGAAAGAAATAGAGAATACGCGAGACCATATGGGGGTAGAAGTGGAATACGGTCTCGGGGTAGGAGAAGAATGGCGAAAGGGAAAAAGAAATGGAATACGAACTTGAGCATGAAAATGAAGTGAATAAATTAATACAATTTGTAATGACCGATGTGTAACAAGCGATTGTACTAATCTATTAACCCATCGAGAAATGGGGTCAAATCCCTCAAGATTCATGAGAAAACATGGGTAATCCGAACTTGGTAAACCAGACACAGGAAATGAAAGTGATACGGTGTCTTGCAAGGTCGGAACGATGATGGAGAGAAGTGATTGAGGAAGGGTCAAAATTAAAGGTTCAGGAGGGTGTACATAGTCAGTGGAAGGGACAGGATAAATTGGAAAATCCGAATCATCAAATAGAACTGTTTCATCCTCAATTCTATCCTCAAGATTTTCCTCAAAATTAAGCACATCCATGCATTTATCCTCAAAATCCAAACGCATATGGGGTTCGGGAAAAACATTTAATGACTCGGGATGATGTCCACACGGAAGTGAAAGGTCATGATGAATTGGTGAGAAAAACTCATCCAAAATTGTGAGTTCATCATCCGAAATATTCCCAGCGTCAATATCCTTAATCAAGTGAAAATCAAAGTTCTCAGACACTTCCTCAAAAACATGGATTTCAATCATTTCTGGTTCTAGGGAGGAGGTGTAGAGATTAACAGGATTGGGTATGGTTTCACTTGACAAGGTCCCTTCACAATCCGGTAAATCAAACACTACAAAGTCGCACAACTCATTAACTGGTTTATCGTCAATTGGTAAATTATTTGGGACATTCGATAGATTTTTAAAACTGGAGTTGTGGAATTCAATTTGCGATGGGTAAGTTTGATCTGGAAGGGTGTACTGCTCACTCTCACTACTCAAATTCTCAGCCTGTCCTACCGCCTCATCATACATTGGAAAATATGGAGCTAGTTGGAAACTAACTACCGGGTCACTAGGTTGTATAAGGGCGACCATGGACGCATTCAAATCCATCATCTGTTGGTACAACGCTACCCGAAAGTCTTCTAATGACTGTTCCAGACTAGACATGGGTTGTGAAGGGGTTTCAGTAAAAGATTCAAAGTTGTTTGGATACTGGAAACTCCCAAATGGCTGTTCAGAAGCAGTGTCTAGGGAAGGTGTAAAAGTCAGGTAGGTTTGGTAGGAATCGAATGGCTGGACAGGATGATAATCAATATTATGATAAGAAGGTGGTTGTAATTGTTGATCAAAAGAATTGGAGGTGGTGAAAGGAGTGAAAGATCGGTTACGAGATTGTTCAATTCAGTCAGCAATGGACATTGGTCTTGGAGTAAGAACATGACTCGAAAAAGGGGTATCAACGTAAGAAGATGGGGAAGGTTGAAATGGTTGATACGAAGTGGATTGCGGAGTCCAAGTGGTTGTCATAAACGCGTCTATCCGATCTTTCAAAGAGATTTTTGGTATGGAAGGATCGTTCGAAGTTCGACCAAAGCAAAAACCGTATGAAGTAATGTCTGGTTGTGGGTACCAAAGTTCGGCAAGAGTTTTGCGACGTGGGGTACCCATGATATGAAGAGAGGAAAAAGGAAGGAAAGGAGTGGAAAAAGAATGTGATTTTTTTTTTAAAGTTAGTTATCAACAAAAAGAATGAAATACACATACAAAAAGAATCTGGACAAAAACAATCACGACATAATACCACACACCTAATCGGTCTAGGGTTCACCTAGGTCAACTAGACCTGCTCAAGAACTTGATTGTCGAAATAAAACTGTGTCGAGAAATAGGCTCAAGATATACTGATCACGAGGCCAGGTAAGTGCAGAGATAAGGAGAGGTTTTCCGACGCTTTCGTGAAGGTCCTTAATTAGATAACCCTTTCTCTTTTGGCGGTTTCGCCGTGAACACTTTTCTAGATACCCCGTAAACGATATACCATTAAGCGGAGTTCTAAACACAGTTAATTTCTCCTAGTGAACGCGAAGTCTTTAAGGCTTAAATTCTAGTTTCTTTTAAACTTTGTGTGAGTAAACATTATGCTTATTTTCGTGATTTGTGGGCCACGAAAAAGGTGATGAAATCCTTTACCGTATTTTGTGGGGTTCGCTTGCCCTTAAGTCCGTATTAATGGATGCAATACACAAATCAATGAAAAATTTTATTCAAAACATCAAACGATCTTTTTTATTTTTATGCTCGGCACTATAAAAAATACAGGTTAGTCACTTTTGGCTTTTGACAGCGAACTTGCAAAGAATGCTGCAAAGATAGATATTGGATGCGTCGGATTTGAGAAGAAAGTGTTAGTAAAATATGTACCGTTAAGTTTTTAAGTTAGGAAACCTCCATTGAATAAAATCCGGTAAGCTTAAAAATTTCGGTTGCACGGGTCAAACTACCCGGATCTTTGGCACTGTACTTCGCAATAACCTTAACGTTGAATGTGCACTTTGCTCCCCCACGATCGCAGTTCGCAAATCCACAAAAAAATCTCAAATGTCGGAAAAAAGGATTTTTAGTTCGAAAAAGCGATATGAATGCCCAAATACCTGCACACCCAAAATTATAAAAAAAACAAGCAATAAAATTAGGACAAAATTAGAACACTGGAGCACAGGAAAAAAATTTGGAGCAAAAGGAGGCACTTCGGCCGGCGAGCTCGGAATTTCGAGGGTTGTCACCGATTTTTCCTTGGATTTTGGGCTCCAAACTTCTTCTGTGTTCTAATTATTCCACTACTGTCTCAATGGTATTGTTTATCTTTTCTGTTAAGATCCAGAGTGCTAGCAGATCAAAAATCCAGAGAACAAACTGTTAGCAATGTTAATTTTTTGTTTTGGTTTTAAAAATTTTGAAATTTTTAGTTTGTTTTTTTTTTTAAATGGTATTAGATGGTATTAACAAGATTAACCCGAAATAACAAGAATAAAAACGTTATCGTTTCCCCGGCAACGGCGCCATTTAAAAGAGCGCTTTTGCGCGTTTCGAGTTTTAAAGTTCTAAAGTTAACCGCAATAAGGACGGTGTCGCTTTCCAGCTAGCCGCGATGAGTACGGGTCGTCCGCTGGGAGACGGGGTGTTTTACGTTCTTGTTTTCACGAGTTAATGCACATGGGCGGAAAGTTTGATTCTATCATATGTGTTTATATGAAAAGTAAACGTTTGTTAGGATTAGATAGGATAGTGTAAGTTAACGAAATCCATACTCAATCCTTTGAGCCAAGCTCGACCATTAAAGCTAAAGCAACCGGCAACAACGTGGATTAGGGTACTTAAGCACGGTATTTACGAAATCCGGCTTATTGACCCTTGTCCGTCCGTTCTTATCGCTTGCTTTCGCCTCCGGCCAATCCGAACGCAACCGGTCACAGTTAGGAATCACTGGTACCTTGGTAAGGTAGGGTGCCTAACGGAGCGCTTGCGTAAGGTTTGGGCGGAGTTTAATGGAAAAGATTGGGAAAAGGAAATGAGAAAGGAAATCTTAACTTACAATATCGGTTTCTTTTCCTAACAGCACATATTCACAACCATCTCAACAACAAACAAAAAAAAGAGCAAAGAAATGATACAAAGAAAAGAAAAGACAATTGCAAGAAAGTAAATGACATGGTAATTAAAATTTCAAGTAAGTAAAGCATGGATATAAATTGCAAGAAATAAAGATACTAGGAACCATAGAACACGATACAAACCATGGGTTCAATAGCCTAAACTTAAACTTACAAGCTCAATGAAGAGGTTGCAAGATCAAGTGAAGACAAAGAATCCAAGGGAAAATGAAAGCAGGGAGAAAGCTTTATTAATCTTCAAGTAATGATACAACCCTTGAGATCAATAACCAAATCTTAAACTTTCAAGCTCAATGAAGAGCTTGCAAGATCAACTTAAGGCAAAGAGCTTAAGGAGACTAGCTATTTACAAGAATAAAAGGAAAACAAAACAAAACTTGGACAAAGAATTGACAAAAGAATGACAAAATTGGACCCCCCCTCTCCCTTGCTCACTGGTCTGTATTTATAGGCAAAAAATAAGATTAAACAAACAATACAGGAAAGATGGCGTGGCAGCAAGGGAGGGGCCATAGAAAACTGGGGACCATTGGGCACTGTAGGGCCGGCCTGCTCGGCCAAATTGAGAAACTGCTCGGCCAAAATCCGAGGAAGCTGGCCTGTATTTGTTGTGGGCTTTTGTGTTGTCCACATCACTCCGGTGCTGCTTGTTTTCTCTGTAGAGCCCTTGGATGCACTCAGAGTTTTGGAGGGAAACTTGATGCCTTTAAATCACATCATATCTTTTTGCATCAAACACCCATCACTTCACAAGTGCCCACTTGCACCAAGCCATCATGAGTGTGTGCCATGGGCAGCCCCCTCATTAGGTCCATGTACCAACATGCTAGTGTACACACTTGTATGTGTTGGACCATTTAGATAAAAAGTGTGTACACATGCATGTTGCAAAAAGGAACACATGAACTATCGGTCAGTTTGCAGTTCTGGTAGCAATGTCGGCTCATAAACGTTATATCCGTGACTTTAAGTGTATTTCCAGTATTTTATCACGGATACCTGTAATGTGTAATTACTGAGCGGACACTGTTAATAGTACCGATATATAAAAAAAATAGATAATGAATAAGTGATATTAAAATGCAGTTTTCTGTGATAAACAGTACCATACCCAATCAACACTTGATTTAGGAAAATATTCACAATATTTATTGGTACGAAATAACAGTCGCTAAGAATCAATGTATTAACAGTTGGTAACACTAGGTGATATTTGCCAACTGCTTTGGCTACAACAATTGCACCATCTCTACTACTAGAGATATGTCACCCTTTCTCAGTTCTCCACCTGTCTGTAGCCCATATAACAAATTACATGTGCGGGATCCTGATCCGGTATCCAATACCCAGGACGTAAAGATAACTGAGAAACAGTTCTTGGTTACGAACACACCCGAAAACAATGCATCAACATGCTTATTCTTCGTTTAGGTGCATGGGAATCCATATATTCCCCTATTCCTTGCTCAGACTTATAACAATGATAAGGTAGAGCGGAACCTAGCCCAGTATAATAAGTAGGTTTGGTCAATACATCCATATTTTTATCTTGATTAAGGCATTTCATTGGTCGCTACCAGGAGAGAGAGAAGAATAATCACATTGCGTGCGCTATTTGCAAGATTAGATTGGTTATTAATTTATCTAATCAGGATGGCTCCCACTGTTTTTATCAAATCTTCCTTCAAACCATAAAAGGTAAGATTAGCCGGGATTAATTACACCCTACAAGTTCGCCAATTGTTCGGCCAGGCCAGTGTCAGTACTTTGAAGGAGGTTCCCCGTGCTTTCGCACGGACCTAATTAAAATAAACCTCGTTTTCCCAGAGACATAACCCCATTGACACCTTTCTACACAGCTACTAGATTAGCTAATTGTAAAGTGCAAAACTCTCCCAAGAGTAACTCTTACTCGCAGTGGGTATCGGGATCCAACTATCATATAGAAGGTATGCAATCTCATTGCAAATTTCAACATTTGAAATTCCCGATAATATTTTGCCCCTAACGTCCTATGACCTTGACGAAAGCTAACAAACCATAGTCCGCTAGTCAAGTTCAACCCGTACATTTCATGATTGAATTAAACTCACCCGCACGACCCTTGACGAAAGCCAACAAAGTTGCACGACTACCCTAATCCAATCGCATCATATGCAGCAGATAAGCAATAACACACTACGCCTTGGCGAAAACCAACAAACGTAGCATGAATACTAAATACTACTTATCTGAAATGACGGAGGGCTATGCAGGTTTTTAAGAAAACCATGAACGTAATGAACTTGATATCGTTGTAGAATCTAGTGATTTTGAAAAGGAGTGTTTTTTAGGCTTTTCTAGCTTCGCTAAAGAGGTCACTGCCGGTGAAGAGATCTCGGCTCTTTCCTCATCGAATAAGGTGCAGGATATTCATGAATACCACTATGCAAAGCAAGAACTAGAGAAGCAACCAAAACAAAACCGAGTGAGTTGTAGCATTTGCTAGTTTCGCTAAAGAGGTCACTCCCGGTGAAAGGATCTCGGCTCTTTCCTCATCGAATGAGGTGCTGGATATTCATCAAGGAATACCACTATGCAGAGCAAAAACTAGAGCTATCCTTTTTAAAAATTTGATTCTACAACATCTGTTGGTTTCTTTCTTTTCATTAATCTCATTAATGAAGTCCCATCATTTAACGTTTCCTAAAAATTACAGAAAAGAAATGAAAATAGAACGTACGCTTATGTCATCCGCATTCGCCACGGGGCCCCGTCATGCACCGTTAGGTTACTTAACTACCGGCAGAGCAGGGGCTGGACTAGCGCGGGTGCAAAACATAAGCAACATTTATTATATATTATATATATAATATAACATGATCATATCATAGAATCAAGCAGCAGAAGCAACATATGAAATATTGGATATACTGGGATTTCCGTGTTTTAAATCTAGCCAGAAATGTAAAACATGGATTCCACAGTGGTGATGAATAGCCAAACCCACATCCCATAGACCCCTACGAGAGCGGCAAGCAACCCTACCAATTCTATAGTTAGGACACCCGGTCTCAACTCCTTGAGATGGTCTCCTACTGGACCCTAGAACCCGGTTACTTGTGCTCCCCACCTTGGGTCTATCCTAATGCGGAAAAGTAAATAATATATAACAATGGTGGCATCATCCTCATAAAAGAATATTACATTGAATTTTATATGACTGAAAATATAAAAATTCTCATCTCACATAAAACCCCCGGCTATTCAATCACGACGATCTAACAAATCATATCAACAGCAACACATAACATCTCATGTCATCAACGTAAATAAATATGCGCATCCCGAAAACTCTTTGATATATAGCAATGAGATCGGGATACCCCACATATTACACTTACGGCCGCAGAAAAGAAACAAAAAACTACAATGATTAGAATCCGCAATATCCTTAGACATCATAAACCCGGAATATCTCATATTCCGAATTTCATGCTTAACTTATAAAACTTGCATTTTAGCCTTAAATTGAAAACTCTTTTCAATTGGTTGTCGGATAATTCAACAAGATTCCCGACTTAGTGATCGCGTACGATACGTAATTGCGACAGAATTTTGATCCGAATCAAAACATCGTTGCAATCGATCAATTGAGACTAAACGGCTAGGTTTACAATTATACTAACCAGTTTTCTAAAACTAATTAATCCGGATTCTAATAATTGTATCACACATCCCCAAGCTTGTAACGTAACCACGACATTAGAATTCCGCATGCAATTAGCACACTACACTAATTTTTCCAAGACTCGAAAAATCCAGTGAGCTAAAGTTCTAAAACCGATCGTTTTGAGCCAATCCGGGAGTCGAAACGAACTCGAAACCCGCCTAAATCTTCGCGGAGAGTTAGAGCATGAAATTAACTTTGAGTTGGAGGGCCTAAAGGGGGTACCCCAGCCTCGAGGCCACCACAAGGTGGCCAGGGGGTGAGGCAGATCCGAAACCGCCTATGGTGGAGCAGTTTCGGGTCCCCACCGCCAAGACCACCTTGTGGTGGTCTTAGTGAGTGGGACCAGCCGTTCAGTCCCCCCTGGAGGGTCCCCAGGGTGAGCACGCTCCACCCCGCAGCTTCTCGGTTCAAACCGTGAGCCCGTGGGGTGTGCAAACAACTAAAAATATCAGTTTCAAAACTATTTTTATCGGCAGTTTTCGCACGACAAAAACAGCGGATTTTTAACGTCGCTACAAGCTACCCTAATATTCTAGCCTGGCTCTGATACCATGAAAGTCTACCCTAGCACCATCAACGGGTTCCAAGTGGCATCAAGCATGCCAAAATCAAATTTTTCTAGGTGCTAAGCTAGACTATACAAGATTATTGCTAGAATTTTAGGATTTTCGATATGATGATGTGAACAAAATAGAAGAAGTGAAAGGAAGTTATACCCTTGAAGACCAAGTCCTTCACTTCACATGCTTCTTGTAGTAGTCCCGCGACTCCACTAGGCTCCACTTGAGGCCATGGACGAGCTTCCTTCGATGACCTTCGTGCCGAAGATGATCCACGCGAAGTCCCTCCACCTCAAACTACCTCTACACTAAACTCTTTAGCATAGTAAACACGCTACGCTCGATCGCTAGTAAAGTGTAGGATGGTGAGGTAGGGGATTTGATTTGCTCACCAATGTATTCAAAAATCCATGATTCACATCACATTTGGGGGTTTGGATTTTTAAAGTAATTGAGGAAGAAGAAGAAGAGAGCTAGAGAGCAACCATGGGGGCAACTCAAGAATGAGCTCAAAATGGCTAAGTGTTGAGAATGAGCTTGGAATGAATAGCAACTTTTGACCCCCACTCATTCAAGTATGGAATTTTGCAATATAAAATTGCAACCATACTTGAATAGTGAGTCAAGAAGAAAAAACAATGAATAAAGCCCATGCTTGCAACCATGCTCTCATTTTCATCCTCATTTCTATTTTTCTCAAAAATAGAATTCAACCATGCTTCATTATATATATATATATATAAAACTTATGAAGAATAATTAGTTAGCTAATGATATTAGTTAAGATATAATTATATCACATATAATGTATATCACATTATTAAATCAACACTTGATTTAATAATCCGGTTATATCACATATAACCGACTAATATCATTTATCTGTATATTACATTATCAAATCAACACTTGATTCGACAATCTAGTTATATCACATATAACCGAACCGATAACAGATAATTGCCAGATTACAATACGGTATCACATGCATGTATTTAATCAGGCCCACATACGCATATCACATATGTGTCCTACTTCGTTTCGCTTGAACCAGGGAATTTCTGTATGGGACTCTAAAGACTCGCCAATACGCCGGCAGTAGGTGATGATCGCATCAGTCACCCACAAGCCGTCAGCTGTACTAACTGGACGTAACGGCTACTCGGGTATTGAGCGATATGATGATCAACAAGCAAGCTTGTCCATAGTCTCCATGAAGCCTATCAGTAACACTACCATACAGTCTAGTCTCTTTGTCTGATACGTCGCATATCATGTCTAGGGGTGGTAAATATCAGACCCCAATAACGTGATAAGTCATGCCGATGTCTGGCCTATAACAGTTCGAGAAACTACTGATAACACTTATCAGTCTCATAAGAAGCCCTGGCCAGGGACTTCCGGTTATAGCCAATCGAGCATAGCGCAACATCAACCCCCAATACCGGGAGAGAAGAAACCCCTGCTGTCACTCATTGCCTCCATTTGACTCGGGACTATAACCAAAATCCACCTGTTTGCACAACTCCTCTTGAGCGTGGCAGGGAGGAAATTAAAGTATGGTGGGAGACACACAAGACTCTATGACGATCTCAGGTCTACAGACTAACCTGTACCAGTGTCATCAGAGGACATCTATCTGACGATAGGTATACTACCATATAGGAGTCCTTGGCGAGTCCGTTCGGTGTACTCATTCTCTAATGAGCACCTGTGTACAATATTTGATGTCACACACCAGTGGTTGTGGGATCAACCATCGCCCTCTAAGGGACAAGAAACGTACACACTAGCCTACTCTGAAATATCGATGCCTTGTCTCGATATCCTCTCGACTAGGAAGAGTTAAAGGATATACTTGTTGACCACCCTGGCCCCACTAGTATGATCTCATCATAATCCTGGTAGTCAAGTACATATCCTAAGGGTTTTATCAACATGTAAGAGACAGACAGTATAAATACCAGTCTACATATTAAGATAAAGGTAAGCTAATAGCATACTATCATTTCGAGCAAGAAAGTCATCTATATATATGTCCAAGCATCCACTATATCATCAATAATGGCCTTTAGGGCATCCACTAAGTCATCTATATATATGTCCAAGCATCCACTATATCATCACGTGAGCGCCGACGTGCAAAGCACGTGGTGCCTGATTCCGCATGAATTAAATTTTTAGGCGGCGGCCATGTGCATAGCACGTGAGCGTGAGCATCCAAAGTAAAAAAGGGTAGAATTAAATCCTATATGGTGAATTATTTCCATAAAATCTAGGCATATTCTCTATAGAACAGAGCCGTTGGATAAAAGATCTAATGGTAATTTAAATTATCAAATGACAGAATTAAATTCTATTAAGGGAAAAATATCTCCATGATCTTTTTTAAATAAAAAGGAACTTCTATTTTAAACAGAAAGTTGTTGGATCAAAAATTCAATAATAGAATTAAATTCTAATATGTGGAAATATTTCCAAATGAGAAAGATATGCTCTAGACCCTTGGATTAAAAATCCAATGGTGATTAAAAATTACCATTTGACAGAATTAAATTCTGTATAGGGGAAAATATTTCCTTAATCTTGCTAAAAAAAGAATATATATATATATATATATATATTATGTGAAACAAAAATCATTGGATTAAAGATCCAATGGTAGATAAAATCCCCCAAATAATGTTTGAGGCCAATTAAATCAATTGGTATCTCTAAAATGAGAAATTTTCTCAAACTAATTAACAGTTTGCGTCTCCTATATAAAACACAGGAGACTTCAAGTCTCATATCGAGGATCGGCCCCCATAAACTTCTCTACAAAAGAAAACCGAGAATTTAATTCTCCAGAAAAAAAAAGAAGAAGAAGATTCTCGCTCTCTCAAACCCTAGGTAAACAAATGCAGAGATAAACAGATCTCTTTTACCTAGTATAAATAAAACAAGGGTTTAACCCTTTACAAAAAGATCTTAGTTCTTCCTTTGATCTGATATCTGCAAAGCAGATCTCCACATAAGTTGGGAATTTAATTCTCATAGGAGAGATCCTGTTCATCAAACTTAGAATCTAGGGGAAAGAACTAAATTTAAAAAAAAAAAAGAAAAAGAACATAAGTTCTAGGAACTTAATTCCTCTAAAAACCGGGATTAACCCTACACAAAAGAACTTAGTTCTTAAAACATAAAACATGATCCCAGATATTCAAAACGGAGACCTTTGTTAGTTATATGTATGCCCTAGAAGCCATTGTTGTACATGTGATGTATATTATAGTGGATGCTTGGACATATATAGAGAGGACTTTCTAGCTCGACATGATAGTATGCTATCTAGTTGCTCTTTATCTTAACATGTTGACTTATATTATTATATTGTCTTGCACCCACATGTTGGTAAAGCCCTTAGGATATGTACTAGACTACCAAGATTATGATGGAGATGATACTAGTGAGGCCAGGGTAGTCGGAAAGTATATCCTTTAATTGTTCCTAGTCGTGGGAGTATCAAGACAGGGCATCGATATTCCAGAGTAAACTAGCGTATACGTATCTTGACCCATATGTTGGACGATGGATGATCCCACATCCATTGGTGTTTGACATCAAGGATAGTATACGGGTGCTCAGTGAAGACTGGGTACACTGGACAGGACTCACCGAGAACTCCTAAATGGTGATATACCTCACGTCAGATAGCAGTTCTTTGGTGACACTGGTGCAGGTTAGTCTGTTGACCCGAGATCATCATAGAGTCTTGTGTGATTCCCACTATGCTTTGATTTCCATCTTACCACGTTCAAGAGGACGTGCAAAATGGTGGTTTTTGGGTACAGTCTTGAGTCACATGGAGGCAGTGAGCGATAGGAGGGGATTCGTCTCTCCCGGTATAGGGGGTTGATGTTGTGCTGTGCTCGATAGGCCATAACACCAAATCCCTGTCAAGGGTTGTCGAGATTTACTGGTAAGTGTTATCAGTAGTTTCTCGGACTGTTATGAGCCTCACATCTGCACGACTTATCAAGCTACTAGGGTCTGACGTTTACCACCTCTAGGCTAGATATGCGACATATCATACGGACGTACCGGACTGTACGGTAGTGTTACTGATTGGATTCACAGAAGTGTGACCATGCTTGCTTGTTGATCTTCTAATCGCTCAATACCCGGATGGCCGTTACGTTTAGCTGACCGCTGACGGCTTGTGGGTGACTGATATGATCACCACCTACTGCCGGTATATTGACGAGTCTTTAGAGTCCTACACTGAGGTTTCCCGGCTCAAGTGAAACGGAGTAGGAGCATATATGTGATATGTGCGGGACCGAGATTGATACGCATATGTGATACTGTATTCCATTCTCGCAATATGTGATATCGGCCGGGTATATATGATATAGCCGGGTCATCGGATCAAGTGTTGATTCGATGAAATGATACATTTTATATTATTCGGTTATATGTGATATAGCCGGATTATTAAATCAAGTGTTGATTTAATAATTTAATGTATAACTATATATTTAATATATTAAATTACATTAACTAATATATGCTCACTTAAGTATTTCTTTTTCTCACTTTTGAATACATTTAACATATATGTGATATATGTTAATTGTATTATTTTCTTTAGCACACATAAATAAGTGTGATATATATTAATGTGTCATGCTAGGTTACACATGCAACATATATGTATGAGACTTATACCATGCTAGGGTTTATGTTATGGTTTTATTTATCTTTTTAAGTAATTCACAAATGATATGGAATTAGTCATGGTTGAGCTTCATGGAAGCTAGTAGAACATTGACTAAAGTCCACCTCGTTTTTTCTACTTAAGATATTTTTTAACCTAACCTTTAACCCTAGCTCATTGTTTATTCTCTACATGGGTTAGCCATGACATAAACTAACCCAAGGTTGCATTTCTAACCTCAGCTCATTCTCTTCATCTTCTTCATTCATCTCATTCTTACTCTCTAGCTCTTGAGAAAAAGAAGAATAATTGTGAGAAATTAAATTCTAAAGTGAGCAAAATTCCTACTTCATCATGCTCTTCTATACTAGCCATATAGTTTAGGGTATTAGCTTCACTAATTCCATATTAGTGAAGTGATAGCTTGAGTCCGTGTTTTCTCGAAGTAGATCATATTGGATTTTGAAGATTTCAAGCAAGCATGCATCATACACTGTGTGGAGCCTCTCAAGAGTCCGGAAGCTCGATGATCGCAACGAAGGGACCACAACTTGGAGCTATAGAAGTGAAGGAGAAGACTACAAAGGTTGTAATCCCTAATCACTTAGAAGTAAAGTTTTTTACTTTATATTTCCGCATGATTCTCTAGTTAAAGATCTAGGTTAGGGTTGTTTAAGCATGGTAATTTTTTAATTTAGCATGGATGATGCCACCCGAAACATTGTTATCGTACATAGGAACCCAACAGTGTTATCATAGCCAAGTTAGAGAATTAGATGGATTGTGTAGGATTACGAAACCGAAACAACTCTGAAACACCCGATTTAAAACCCATGTTTCTATCGAATTTTTTAAGATGTCAAATTTTTTTTTAAATAACTGCAGAATGCTGTATGTGATATAACATGAACACCGTATAAATTTCACACACACACACACACACACACACACACCCCCCCCCGTAACATTTTAGAAAAAATAAAATATTATTTTGGGAATTTTTATAATTAAATAATAATTATTATGAATATTTTAAATATTGCGGTATAATTAAATACCGATAAATTGGGAAAAATTTGGAAAATTATAGAAATTACCAAAAAGATGGTGTTTTATTGGATTTAAGCAAATTATGAAATTTTATAATTAATTATACACTATTTTAATGCTAATCGCGATTAAATATCGCTAATCGTGCATTAAACGTGTTTTGTGCACATGACATGTACATGCCATTTTTCACACTTGTTACATTTTCCTATCATGGCTTTTCCTTATTTTTATCATGCATGGCTTTTTAAATGAAAAGAAAAGAGAAAGAAAACTAAACCAAAACAAAAAAAAAGAATAGAATATTAAGGGATGGGCATGAGAGAGAGGGGGTGAGGAGTCAAACTTGGCCATGGCTTGTCTTCTTTCATCATTGTTTTCATCACTTTCCTCTCTCCCTCTTCATGGCTGCTGCCCCCATCTCCCTCCTCCACTACAACCCTCAAATCACCCATAAAATAACACCAAAAGTCCATCTTCATTTCACAAAAAATATGCACAAGCTCCTCACAAGCAATTTGAACAAAGAAAAATCAGATTTTGACGCTCTAGGGGACTCATGAGTGCCAAATGAGGTAATTTATCCATCATTAGTGTAGTACGACATGATGTTTAGTGGCTCTTTAGGCGTGGTGTTTTCATACATACGCATATATATATATATATATATATATATATATATATATATATATATATATATATATATATATATATATATATTGTAGATGGTATCAGTATTGTACTAGACGTAGATCAGTACCCCCAGATCATGATATATGATAAAAAGGATACCAAATAAATAATGAGATATAGGTGATATACGACCAGTACCCAGATTTAGGAAGCCGTATGACGGATTTACCGTACTAGCTATATATTGATGATTGATCCACATTCTTGACTTGAGGATGTCATATTATAGATATTGTATTGTATGTGATACTATTGAGGCGGGATCACCGACTTTTATATTTATATATATATATATATATATATATATATATATATATATATATATATATATATATCGACTCAGACTTAGGTGGTTTTCTTTACCCTTTCGATTTGCCTGTTAGTTTAGTACTGTAGTTTACTTAGTAGATATTAGACTAGACTCAAATCATACCTATTTCCAAAACTGACGAATCGTGGGTATTTTAAAGACAGGTCCTATTTTCTAAAAACCACGATTCGTGTGATTTCAAATCCCAAACTGTATGACTCGATTATATACAAATGTTTATTCCTTATTGTTGCATTGCTATTTATTCCTGCATATTCTTGTGGTTATCATCGCACATTCATATTATTCATATCGCATTTGCATGCTTATACTTGTGCTTTCGTTATTATTATGAAGCCATGCTGTCAGAACACCAGCACCATTACCGATGATGCGTATGTTCCACGTATACCTGCTTGCCGGCTCACACACATCATCATCAATAATTACCATGTCATGTACACTTAGAAAATACTATTCACTAGTATAAATTGTTAGCTGATAGTTTCGACATGGTACTAATGCGATTACTGTTATATGATAGCTTAGACATTGCATCCATTATTATGATTTCATGCATATCTATATATTTATTGTCATGCATTGTTATTTAGGGCCAGTCTGGATTGCCGGAGCCCAATACATTTAAATTCATTGTTTATTTATTCTCGAGACTGGGATTTTCATGAGATTTCTGGATTTAGAGAAACCGCAAGGATTTTATAAAAACTTATCATTTTAAAATAAAATTTTCGGTCTTCTTATGATATGATTTGAGATATGTCCACCATGAGTTTTCTTGGCTCTTGAGCGATATCATACACCCTATTCGAGGAGGAGGAGGAACCGTCTGTGGGTGCATAGTGGACCCGGTGCGGTACCCCGGGGCGAGAAGGTCGCAGATGATAGAGTTGAGCCTGTGACAGGGGAGCATTGTTGACCGGTGATTGTATTGTGACTCGACGGATATCCGGAGGATATCGATCAGAGTTTGGCCAGTCCGGATAGCCGGAGCCCAGGGGCCAGTCCAGATAATCGGAGCCCAGGATATTGAGATTTAAGGTATTGAGATTTATGATTTGGGCCAGTCCGGATAGCCGGAGCCCGCGATATCAGATATTTGCATACATGTTTTGTGTCGATACTTGACACGGATTTTTATATCGATTTCATTGATGATACCTCGATTTATATATACAGAAATCTCACCAATTAAAGAAAACAACATTCTCATTTATATACATTCTGTTTTCATGCATTCAAACCTCACAGTTATGATATGTTACTACCTGAGGCCTTGACACGAGCACTTGGTATTACATATGTATAGATGTTTACCCATGCCATATTTAGATGCTTCAGACTATATCATTTTGAGGATATTCATATTATTGATCGTATTGACTTAGGATTGAGTCATACATAGGATTTCTGCTCTGTGATGTTTTCTACTCATAAGTTGGCAGCTCACCCCCGTTGTGCCACAGTTCTTGCAGGTTTTGCCGTACAGGTTTCATTGCGGTTTTCTGGCACACTGCTTCTTTCCGGATGATTGCTTTGGTAGGTGGGTTCACTCACATCGTGACCACAATAGTACCTTTTATTTATTCAGTTGTATCCAGTAAACTCCATCAACCAGACTTGTATATTTATTTGACTTAGAAGACCAGTGATGTATATTCTTTCGACCTTAGAGTCGCGCTTGTATTATTATGGTTTTCATGTTGATTTCTGAGTTTCCTTTTGAGTTTTGATCGCCCTTCGGCGTTATATATTATATTGCTTGCGTGGTTGTGACTGTCGATTGTCGAAGAGCTAGCTTCCGCTTAGGGATTCTTTTTATCATTCATGTATATATTATGCATGTTGTACCCTTTTGGGGACAGTATTTACAAAGGAAACTCTGCCGAAATTTTCAGAAAAGACTTGAGATTTAAAAATGCATATTCGGCTTATGTTATTAAAACTACTTACTTTAAAATAAGTTTTCTTCACCTTCTTCTTTTAAAATGGTTTAGATTTCTAGGATTTTGGCTTACTTGAATTAGATGGGGTCCTATAGACTTCATATGATTCAAGTGCCAGTCACGTACCATTTTCGGGTCGTGACAAAGTTGGTATCAGAACGCTAGGTTAACCTTGGTTCGAGTCTACGTTTGCTATGCGGAGCCAAGGGCATTTGTATATATGCGAAATCTAGGCTTGACCTTACGGAACGTAGACTTAGTCGAGGGGGTATTAGACCCGAACTTTCGTCGTGTGATTGACCTTAGTTGATGGAGCAGTTGACTTAAGGAGAGTGACGTACCGTGTGTATGTTCCGCGGCATACTTATGATACGCTACTCCGATTAAGAAGCCTTAGGATGTACATTTCCTTGCACAGCATTATATTCATTCCTATGATCTATCCTCATCAATATCGGTTTATGGTGTTTCTGCCACGATTACACGGGCCGAGAGAGCTACGGCTAGAGTTGCGTCAGCATGAGCTCGTCACGGACGAGGACTGACCAGGGCGTGATTCCAGGGTCATACGATTTGCATAGATGCGTCGTTTTATTATGTTTTTGCGCCATGAGCGGTTGATGGATCGCTTTTATGAGATTTCTCGGGTGTGTAGATCAGCACCAGAGGATTGGGCCACTGCTAGAGGCCAACCAGAATGTGATGACCGTCGATGCACCGATTATTTTGATTATTGAGACACTGTTCATCGTGCGGACAAATGAGCCAGTTGTTGCTGCGAATAACGAGATATCGCCCCAGATGTTTGGAGCTACTGCCGCACGAGTTGTACTTAAAGATATGATAGAAGATCGCTGGTCACCCAAGGAGGAATGGTTAGGACATGTGATTCATTGCCTACCCCGATGCAAGGTCATCAGATTGATTGATTCCAGCTAAAGACGACTTCACGCAGGTACGTTGGGAGTCGAAGGAAACGATCGAATGTCAGAAACCCATTTTCCAAGTTTAAAGTATTCGGAGAAACATGCAAGTAATTCCGTGGACCCTCTAGAAGAATGAAACCCTAACTGGATATAATGGCCATGAGAACGCTTTGAAACCTTAGGGTTTACAGTAGTTCCGCGGTGTCATTGATGAGGCTTGGGTTTGCCCTTCTACGGTTGGTCCATAGGTGATGTGGCATGTACTGGAATACTATTAAACTGTACTCAAGATGTTGAGCTCTTGGGGGATTATGGAACTTTGACGAATCGATCGAAAGGTTCGACGTCATTCAGATATCATGTGATGGGATACATTGCTTGGGAGACTCCAGATACGAGTATAGCCGTTGGAGCGCAGTCCATGCAGCCACGAAGAGACGGGTATGAATCAGTCGACATCAAAGAAAAATGGAGTAAGAGGTTCGTACGAGATTTCGAAGAGATGACGTTCCACTCTGCTGACATCAGAGATGTGATACGCATGCTGAGGCGTTGTATGTGGACGTATCTTCCAGAAGGAGTCGTGATGAGTATACAGCCGTTCCGGAACCAGAAATTGATTTAGTAAAGGATGATGACTTTCAGGCAGTTCAGCAGAAACGAGATTTGGGAGAGACTTCGACAGAACCTTTCTGGAATACTATACGAGAAGATTTGGACCCAAGAGAGGTCATATTGTGCGCACCCAGCAGGCCAGAGTTCGGTATGGTCGACGAGATAGTTGGCCAGAGATCTTTAGAGGATGTGCCAAAGCGGAACTATTTCCGCCATCTTTGATTTCGGTATTTTGGGCGATTTATTTGGATGATTGAGATTTTGTGCACCACAGTTGCACTTGACTTCGATTTGATGTCATTCGAGATATTGATTTTGGATTTCATGCCTATAGTATGCATATGATTTGACTTATGCTTTCGGCATAGTTTCATGCACTTTTAGTAGTTTGATTCGATTTTGTGCACGCTGATGCACAGGGTTATGAGATTATATACCATGGTATATCTGATTTGGATTTGGATTGAAATGTGTTGTATACAGTCGATTTCGATTGTGATATTCGAAATTTGTTTTCGTGCACATTGTGCACTGGATTTGGATTCTTGCGCATACTTGGGCGCTTGATACGATTATGGTACACACCAGATGAACTAAATCGAGATTCTTCGTGCATATCAGATGCACCTGATAGTGCTGTCAGGCACACCCGTTTCCTTTGACAGGTGTTTCATGCACACCCGTTGCACTTAGATGTTGTTTTTGTGCACATATATGGCACATTCATGGATTTCGATTTCCGTGCGCACCAGACGCACGTGGTATTCTTATATACATTTTGGGATTGGTTTTGAGCAGTATATTTTTATAATATTTACTATTTGGTATAGTAGCTGAGCAGGACTAGTCCGAGGATGGTACCTGAATATATTGTTGCATGTATTGATAGTTATCGAAGGTATTTCCAAAGAAAGAGCTATAGTCTCAGTATTTACCTACATGTCCGAGATGACACGAAACATTTTATAAAGGAAACCCTTCTAAAATTATTTTCAAAACGGCGGGGCGTGTATATTAAACAAAGGGTATATATATAGCTATTTTCTTACAATAGATGTCCGCCATTTTGCAGCGATACGCGTATCGCACAGCGATTTGAAAAGGGTTTAGCATGCATTCTTTCAGATGTTTTAATGATACGTACATATTTTAGACTTAAGTATATCATGTTGGTTTTCGTATTGGATTTTGATATTGGTGTCTTCGCCATAACTCCGATGATTGCGGGATACTTGACGGAGTTTTGATTTTGAGTTATCTGCTCATTTTTCATGCGCATGCATTGCGCTACGATGTGTTTTATGTATTTATGATTTCGGAGCCTCGACGACAGGGCCATTTTACTGAAATGTTTTAGTATTGAGGAGTTTAAATTTAAATTCGGGGACCGAATTTCTTTAAGGGGGGAAGACTGTAACATTTCAGAAAAAATAAAATATTATTTTGGGAATTTTTATAATTAAATAATAATTATTATGAATATTTTAAATATTGCGGTATAATTAAATACCGATAAATTGGGAAAAATTTGGAAAATTATAGAAATTACCAAAAAGAGGGTGTTTTATTGGATTTAAGCAAATTATGAAATTTTATAATTAATTATACACTATTTTAATGCTAATCGCGATTAAATATCGCTAATCGTGCATTAAACGTGTTTTGTGCACATGACATACACATGTCATTTTTCACACTTGTTACATTTTCCTATCATGGCTTTTCCTTATTTTTATCATGCATGGCTTTTTAAATGAAAAGAAAAGAGAAAGAAAACAAAACAAAAGAAAACAAAAAAAGAATAGTATATTGAGGGATGGGCATGAGAGAGAGAGGGTGAGGAGTCAAACTTGGCCATAGCTTATCTTCCTTCATCATTTTTTTTCATCTCTTTCCTCTCTCCCTCTTCATGGCTGCTGCCCCCATCTCCCTCCTCCACTACAACCCTCAAATCACCCTCAAAATAACACCAAAAGTTCATCTCCATTTCACAAAAAACATGCACAAGCTCCTCACAAGCATTTTGGACAAAGAAAAATCAGATTTTGATGCTCTAGGGGATTCATGAGTGCCAAATGAGGTAATTTATCCATCATTGGTGTAGTATTTCCATTGCTTTTGCATCCATGTTAACTTAAAACCGATTAAGTGGTGATTAGTGAGGTTTGAAAATTCCTAGCTAGGGTTTGAGGAATTCTTGAGTTGTGAAGTATAATTAAGTGTTGTAGTGACCTTAAACCCCTTTGGTGATAGTATATTGGACTGGAACCAAAGACTTAACCCCCAATACCCAAACCTAGAAACCCCGATATCGTATTTTGTAGACTTTGTGATGGTAAATTGTTATCAGCTATGACTCAGGGACCTGTAAAATTATTTAGCAAACACGATGAGTAGAGCAGGCAACCTAGAAGCTTTACCCAAGACCCGAGACCCCACCTCCACCTTTTGGCCGCATTTATATTCATTCTAGCCACAAATTGCGGCCAGACTAGGGACTTGTGGGCTCGTGTTTGTTTCATGGTTCTAGTATTTGTAATCTAGACCCTTAACATATACAAAATTGGCTAATTTTGCCTAGGGTAAAATCTGGGACCATTTTCTTGGGTTGCTGTATTGTTTTATGACTTCGTTTTAACTTAAGTTTTAGTATTTGATATTGTATTCCATCATGTGGTGTTTGAACTTCAACGACTAGGGTTATTGGTCGTGTTTTGCATGTGATGGTATAGGTTTTTACCTATGAGCGAAACGTGTGTCGTTTTGGTTTTTCGACTTGATTCTAATACGCATTTGCGATTGTGTAAATATGTAGGTACCTTCACGTGAATTTCATAGATGAATAAGAGGATAGCAACATCGACATCGGCAAGCAAGAATCGAGATGAGTAGATATATATCTACGGGGGAAGTCGGGTGGATGGCGTATAGCACCCCCGCAGTTCGTAGTGTAGTATACGATATATATGTTATATATATGATTATTGTGTCGTGAAACTTGGATGATTAGTGAGTAAGATGTTAGATGTTCATGAGTTAGTTTTAGGGTATTAGAAGTAACTTAATCATTTTCTTAGTCGCGAACCCTAGAATAAGGTTTACACTCACACACACACACACACGCGCGCATTTTATTTTCTTATGTGTATATGGGGATATGTATGTATGTATGTATGTATGTATGTATGTATGTATGTATGTATATGGGACTGTGTGTGTGTGTGTGTATACATGGATTATGATGATAGTATATGATATTAAGAGATGAGTCGATGAGATTAGGCTTGAGGCCATGAGATCGGTGATGTGACATGGTTCGTAATTTGAGATACGACATGATGTTTAGTGGGTCTTTAGGCGTGGTGTTTTCATACATATACGTATATATATTGTAGATGGTATCAGTATTGTACTAGACGTAGATCAGTACCCCCAGATCATGATATATGATAAAAAGGACACCAGATGAATAATAAGATATAGGTGATATTCGACTTGTACCCAGATTTGGGAAGCCGTACGACGGATTACCGTACGATCTATATATTGATGATTGATCTGCACTCTTGACTTTAGAATGTCATATTATAGATATTGTATCATATGTGATACTATTGAGGCGGGATCACTGATTTTTATATTTATACATATATCGACTCAGATTTAGGTGGTTTTCTTTACCCTTTCGATTTGCCTGTTAGTTTAGTACTGTAGTTTACTTAGTAGATGTTAGACTAGACTCAAGTCATATCTATTTCCAAAACTGACGAATCGTGGGTATTTTAAAGACAGGTCATATTTTCTAAAAACCACGATTCGTGTGATTTCAAATGCCAAACTGTATGACTCGATTATATACAAATGTTTATTCCTTATTGTTGCATTGCTATTTATTCCCGCATATTCTTGTGGTTATCATCGCACATTCATATTATTCATATCGCATTTGCATGTTTATAATTGTGCTTTCGTTATTATTATGAAACCATGTTGTCAGGATACCAGCACCATTACCGATGATACGTATGTTCCACGTACACCTGCTTGCTGTCTCACACACATTATCATCAGTAATTGCCATGTCACGTACACTTAGAAAATACTATTCACTAGTATAAATTGTTAGTTGATAGTTTCGACATGGTACTAATGCGATTACTGTTATATGATAGCTTAGACATTGCATTCATTATCATGATTTCATGCATATCTATATATTCATTGTCAAGCATTATTATTTAGGGCCAGTCTGGATTGCCGGAGCCCAATACATTTAAATTCATTATTTATTTATTCTCGAGACTGGGATTTTCATGAGATTTCTGGATTTAGAGAAACCACAAGGATTTTATAAAAACTGATTATCATTTTAAAATGAAAGTTGCGGTTTTCTCATAATATGATTTGAGATATGTCCACCATGAGTTTTCTCGGTTCTTGAGCGATATCATACAACCGATTCGAGGAGGAGGAGGAACCATCTGTGGGTGCATGGTAGACCCGGTGCGGTACCCCGGAACGAGAAGATCACAGATGATGGCGTTGAGCCTGTGAGAGGGGAGCATTGCTGACCGGTGATTGTATTGTGACTCGACGGATATCCGGAGGATACCGATGGGAGTTGGGCCAGTCTGGATAGCCGGAGCCCAGGGGCCAGTCCGGATAGCCGGAGCCCAGGATATTGAGATTTAAGTTATTGAGATTTATGATTTGAGCCAGTCCGGATAGCCGGAGCCCGCGATATCAGATATTTGCATACATGTTTTGTGTCGATACTTGACATGGATTTTTATATCGATTTCATTGATGATACCTCGATTTATATATACATAAATCTCACCAATTAAAGAAAACAGTATTCTCATTTATATATATTCTGTTTTCATGCATTCAGACCTTAGAGTTATGATATATTACTATCTGAGATACTGACACGAGCACTTGGTATTACATATGTATAGATGTTTACCCATGCCATATTTAGATGCTTCAGACTTTGTCATTTTGAGGATATTTATATTATTGATCGTATTGACCTAGGATTGAGTCATACATACGATTTCTGCTCTGTGATGTTTTCTACTCGTGAGTTGGCAACTCACCCCCATTGTGCCACAGTTCTTACAGATTTTGCCGTATAGGTTTCATTGCGGCTTTCTGGTACACTGATTCTTTCCGGGTAATTGCTTTGGTAGGTGGGTTCACTCGCATCGTGACCACCATAGTACCTTTTATTTATTCAGTTGTATCTAGTAAACTCCATCAACCAGACTTGTATATTTATTTGACTTAGAAGACCAGTGATGTATATTCTTTCGACTTTAGAGTCGCGCTTGTATTATTATGGTTTTTATGTTGATTTCTGAGTTTCCTTTTGAGTTTTGATCGCCCTTCGGCATTGTATATTATATTGCTTGCATGGTTGTGACCATCGATTGACAAAGAGCTAGCTCCCGCTTGGGGATGCCTTTTATCATTCATGTATATATTATGCATGTTGTACCCTTTTGGGGCCAGTATTTACAAAGGAAACTCTGCCGAAATTTTCAGAAAAGACTTGAGATTTAAAAATGCATATTCGGCTTATGTTATTAAAACCAATTGCTTTAAAATAAGTTTTCTTCACCTTCTTCTTTTAAAATGGTTTAGATTTCTGGGATTTTGGCTTACTTGAATTAGATGGGGTCCTATAGACTTCATATGATTCAAGTGTCAGTCACGTGCCATTTTTGGGTCGTGACTCCCTCATTAGAAAATGGTCGAGCACAATGGAGTTTGGGCCGAGCAGGCCAGTTTTATCTGGGAGTTTTGGGTTGAAATTTGTACTGTGTTCCAGTCACTGGGTTTTGGTACTTCAGGTATTACTTGTTTTTGCTAAATTTGCATGTGATGTTATCTTTATGCAAAGGCACATCGGAATGTTTCATATTCGTAATTCTAGTTTTGTTTCGAGTTTTTTAGACGGTGATAAAAAGTTCGAACGGATATCAATAACTCACATTTTCCTTTGCTGGAAATTTTACAAGTGTTGGACTTTTTCTTAGTTTAAAACTTTCAGAAAATCATGCAAGCGATTCTGTAGACCCTCTAGAAGAACGAAACCCTAACTCGATTCTGTGACCGTCAGAACTGCCAACAAACCCTATGGTTTGTGGTAGTTCAGTGGTGCCATAGGTGAGGAATTGGTTGACCCTTCTATGGCTGGTTCATAGGAGCTGTGGCATGTTCTGGGGACCTTTTAAACTTCGCTCAAGTGTTGAGCTCTTTAGGGAAATTTTGGGTGTTTGTTTATTCGATCGGAAAGTTTAACATTGTCTAGTTATCTGAGATTGTGATACAATAATTGGAATCTATTTAGATGCGTGCAAGTTTAACATTTCGGTCTCGGATGAAATCGGGAATCTTATTGAATTATCCGACTTCTTTTGAAAAGTGTTCTCATGGATAAGACCTAAATATAAAATTTGCATTGTTAGGCATGAAATCCAGAATATGTGATATTCCGGGTTTATCATGTCTAAGGGCGGTGATGATTCCAATTGTTGTAGTTTTTCACTTTCTTTTCTGCGACCGTAAGTGTAATATGTGGTGTATCTCCGGTTTCGTTGCTATACGTCAACGACAATTGGGATACGCATATTTACTTACGTTGATGTTATGTGTTGCTGTGATATATTATATTGGATCGTCGTGTTTGAATAGCTGGGGGTTTTATGTGAGATGAGAGTTTTTCATTTTCATTCATGTAAAATTCAATATATATAATATTCTTTTATTTGGGATACTTCCGGGTTGAGGATGATGTCACCATTGTATTTTATTTACTTTTTCCGCATTTGGATAGACCCAAGGAGGAGAGCACAAGTAACCGGGTTCTAGGGTCCAGTGGGAGGCCATCTCGAGGAGTCGAGACCGGGTCTCCTAACCCTAGAATTGGGAGGGTTACTTGTCGCTCTCGTAGGGATCTAGGGATGTGGTTTTGGCTATTCATCGTGACCGTGGAATCCGTGTTTTTTACTAGCTTGATATAAAACACGAAAATGCTAGTATATCCAATATTTCATATGTTTCTTCTGTTGCTCTATGATGTGATCACTGTGAATTCTGAGACGATTGGATATATTATATATAAGATATATAATAGACGTTGCTTATGTTTTGCATCTGCGCTAGTCCCATCCCGGTATGTCGTTAGTTAAGTAACCTAACGATGCATAATGGAACATTGTGGTGAATGCGGATGGCATAAGCGTACGTTAAATTTTCGTTTCATTTTCTGTGATGCTTGGGAAGCATTAAATGATGGGATTTCATTAATGAGGTTAATAAAAAGAAAGAAACCTAAAAGATGTTGTGGAATCAAATTTTAAAAAAGGGTAGCTCTAGTTCTTACTTTGCATAGTGGTATTTGTGAAATATCCTACACCTTATTCGATGAGGAAAGAACCGAGATCTCTTCACCGGGAGAAACCTCTTTAGCAATAACTAGCAGATACTACAACACTCAGTTTGTCTTTTGATTGCTTTTGGAGTTTTTTCTTTGCATAGTGGTATTTATGAAATATCCTGCACCTTATTCGATAAGGAAAAAGCCGAGATCCCTTCACCAGGAGTGACCTCTTTAGCAAAACTAGTAAAAGCCTAAAAAACACTCCTTTTCAAAAATCACTCGATTCCACAACGATATCAAGTTCATTACGCAAAAGGTTTTCATAAAAACCTGTCGTAACCCTCCGTCATTTCAGATAAGTAATAATTAGTATTCGTGCTGCGTTTGTTGACCTTCTCAAGGCGTAGTGTGCGGTAGCTGATTAGTGCTTATTTGCTTAAGCATGTGATGAGATTGGATTAGGATAGTCGTACGGCCTTGTTGACCTTATCAAGGGTCGTGAAGGTAGGTTTGATTCAATCATGAAATAACGGGTTGAACTTGACTTGCGGACTATGGTTTGTTGACCTTGTTAAGGTCATAGATCGTTTAGGGAAAAATATATCGGGAGTTTTAAGAGTTGAAACTTGCAATGAGATTGCATACCTTCTATAAGATAGTTGGATCCCGATCCCGCTGCGAGCAAGAGTTGCTCCTGGGAGAGTTTTACACTTTACAATTAGCTAACTCATTTGATGTTTAGAAAGGTGTTAACGGGATACGCCTCTGGGAAGATGAGGTTTATTTTAATTAGGTCCGTGCGAAAGCACGGGGAACATCCCTCAAGTACCGACACTGGCCTAGCTGAACGGTTAGCGAAGTTGTAGACCGTAATTAATCCATGCTAGTCTTACCTTTTAGGGTTTGAAGGAAGACTTGATAAAAAGTAGTGGAAGCCATCCTGATTAGATAAGATAATAAACCAATCTAATCTTGCAAGAGTATACGCTAAAGTGTTTTCTTCTCTCTCTCTCTCTCTCTCTCTCTCTCTCTCTCTCCAGGTAGCGAACATGTCACGCCTTAATCAAGATAATAATATTGATGTATCGACCGAACCTGCTTATTACACTGGGCTGGGGAAAGTTGGTTCCATTCTTTCTTATAAGAGTTATAAGATTGAATAGGATATAGGAGAATGCCAGGATTCTCATGCCACCCGGATGAAGAAAGTACATGTTGATGCATTTTCTTCGGGTGTGTTCGTTACAGAGAACTGTTTTCTCTTTGCTCTACGTCCTGGGTATTGGATACCGGATCAGGATCCCATATATGTAATCTGTTATATGGGCTAAGGAAAGGTAGAGAACTGGGAGAAGATGATAAAGACATAAGGGTTGGAAATGGTGCAATTGTTAGAGCTAAATCCGTCGGAGAATATCACCTTGTATTACCAAGTGATAATACATTAATTCTGAACGAATGTTATTACATGTCGAACCTGATATGCAACATTATATCGGTTTCTTTATTAAGTAAAGAGGGATATAATTTTGTATTGCAGGATAATGTTATGAACATCTTCCTGAATCAAAAGTTGATTGGATCAGGCACGTTGTGCAATGGCATTTATCTTTTAAATAAAACTACAGTTCTGAGCATAACAAACACACACAAGAGGAAGAGTTCAAAGATGAACGAATCCTTCTTGTGGTATTGTACAGTAGGTCATATCAATGCAACACAACTGGCTAAGTTACATAAGGATGGTTATTTGAATTCGTTTGAATTTTCATCTTATAACACTTGCCAGTCATGTCTCAAAGGCAAAATGACCAAGACTCCATTTAATGGACACGGAGAAAGTGTTACTACACTCTTGGGACTGATACATAGTGATGTATGTGGTCCCATGTCTACACATGCCAGGGATGGTTCCTCATACTTCATTACATTCACTGACGATCTCTTAAGATTCGGACATGTGTTCCTGATGAAACACAAGTCTGAAGCTTTTGAGAAATTTAGAGAATATAAACAAGAAGTTGAGAACCAGATGGGAAAAAGTATTAAAATCCTTCGATCTGATCGAGGAGGAGAATACATAAGCAATGAGTTCCTGAACTACCTAAAAGAGAATGGGATTCTCTCTCAGCCTACTCCTCCGTATACACCACAGCACAACGGTGTATCGGAACAGAGGAACCGCACCCTATTAGATATAGTACGCTCTATGATAAGCACCGCTGAGTTACCTATTTCCTTTTGGGGGCATACGCTTATGACAGCTGCATACCTATTGAATCAAGTTCTATCTAAATTAGTGCCTACCACACCATATGAGATATGGAGTGGGAAGAGACCATATCTTAAACGAGTGGGAAGAGACCATATTAAAATCCTTCGATCTGATCGAGGAGGAGAATACCTAAGCAATGAGTTCCTGGACTACCTAAAAGAGAATGGGATTCTCTCTCAGCCTACTCCTCCGTATACACCACAGCACAACGGTGTATCGGAACAGAGGAACCGCACCCTATTAGATATAGTACGCTCTATGATAAGCACCGCTGAGTTACCTATTTCCTTTTGGGGGCATACGCTTATGACAGCTGCATACCTATTGAATCAAGTTCTATCTAAATTAGTGCCTACCACACCATATGAGATATAGAGTAGGAAGAGACCATATCTTAAACGAGTTAAGATATGGGGTTGTCCGGCCTATGTCAAAAGGAAAAATCCGGACAAACTCGAGATACGATCCGTTCTTTGCAATTTTGTGGGATATCCAAAGAATTCTTATGGATATCATTTCTACCACAGTGAGAAACAAAGGGTGTTTGTTTATCAACATGCCACCTTTTTAGAAAAGGAATTTCTTGAAAAAGAAATTAGTGGTAAAGAGGTAGAGCTGGAAGAGGTTCCAACCGCACAAACTGCAACAGAACAAGTGATGGAACCAGAGGATTCAGTAGTACCCGATGAACCTCAGCCGCTCCGCCGATCTAGTAGGGTTCCTCACCCACCTAAGAGATACTATGGTTTTCTCATTGATGGTGGGAACGAGGATTGCATCATGGCTGATGATGACCCAACTAGCTTCGAGCAGGCCATCACGAGTGGTGGCTCTGTAAAATGGCTTGATGCAATGCGATCCGAGATGGAATCCATGTACACCAACAAAGTATGGACTTTGGAAGATGCTCCTGAAGGGATAAACTCCATCAGGAGCAAGTGGATCTTCAAGAAAAAACTTGGTGTAGATGGGAAAGGGGAGACTTTCAAAGATAGACTTATAGCAAAAGGTTTTCGTCAACGACCAGGTATGGATTATGACGAAACATTTTCTCCAGTGGCTATACTTAAATCCATCCGGATCCTACTTGCCATCGCTGCATACCATGACTATCTGGCAAATGGATGTTAAGACCGCATTTCTAAATGGTGATTTAGAAGAGAGCGTGTACATGACTCAGCCAGAGGGCTTCATGGATAGTAGGAGCAGCGGGAAGGTGTGCAAGCTTCTTAAATCCATCTACGGATTAAAGCAGGTATCGTGGAGTTGGAACATCTGCTTTGATGTCATAGTCAAAGAGTTTGACTTCGTCAAAAACGTAGATGAACCTTGTGTCTACAAGAAGGTAGCGGAGAGTAAGGTGGTCTTCCTCGTATTGTATGTGGATGACATACTCTTGATAGGAAATGACATTCCTATGATGCATTCAGTCAAGCTCTTCTTATCACATAGATTCTCAATAAAAGATCTAGGTGATGCCTCCTACATCTTGGGAATTAAGATCTATAGAGATAGATCTAAACGGATTTTGGGATTATCCCAATCCAGATACATTGACACCATACTAAAGAGATTTAGTATGGAAAATTCCAAGCGTGGGCATTTACCCACGATCTCAGGAATCACCCTCTCTAAAGAGATATCTCCCAAGACTGATTTGGAGAGGGCTCGCATGCAAGAGATACCCTATGCTTCGGCGATCGGGTCAATCATGTATGCGATGCTATGTACCAGGCCTGATGTAGCATACTCACTAGGTGTAGTGGGTAAGTATCAAGCAGATCCTGGAGAGAGTCACTGGACAGCTGTGAAGAACATTCTTAAGTACTTGAGAAGAACAAAAGATATGTTCTTGGTGTATGGTAATGGAGAACTCTAAGTAGATTCCTTTACCGATTCGAGCTTCCAGAGTGATAAGGACGACTCTAAGTCGGTCTCGGGTTTTGTCTTCACCCTTTTTGGAGGGGCGGTGTGTTGGAAGAGTTCCAAACTGGAAACCGTTGCAGACTCGACGATGGAGGCTGAATACATCGCTGCCAACGATCCTGCCAAAGAGGCTGTCTGGATAAAGAAGTTCATAACAGAACTTGGTGTGGTTCTGTCCATCGAGTGTCCAATACCTTTGTATTGCGACAACACTGGAGCAGTTGCTCTGGCCAAGGAACCCAGGTCCCATCAGAAATCCGGCATATTCTGAGGCGGTATCACCTGATCCGGGAGATAGTTGATCGCCGAGAGATCGAAGTCAGGAGAGTAGACTCGAAGGACAACACTGCGGATCCACTCACAAAGGCCATTTCCCAGACACAGATTGATAGACTCTTCGGGATGTTTGGTATGAGATACTACAACAGCTGGCCTTAGTGCAAGTGGCAGATTGTTAGTTATATGTATGCCCTCGAGGCTATTGTTGTACATGTGATGTATATTATAATGGATGCATGGACATATATAGAGAGGAATTTCTTGCTCGACATGATAGTATGCTATCTGGTTGCTCTTTATCTTAACGTGTTAACTTATATTATTATATTGTCTTGCTCTCACGTGTTGGGAAAGCCCTTAGGATATGTACTAGACTACCAGGATTATGATGGAGATCATACTAGTGGGGCCAGGGTAATCGGCAAGTACATCCTTTAATTGTTCCTAGTCGTGGGAGTATCGAGATAGGGCATCGATATTCCAAAATAGACTAGCGTATATGTATCTTGACCCATATGATGGACAATGGATGATCCCACATCCATTAGTGTTTGACATCAAGGATAGTATACAGGTGCTCAGTGGAGACTGGGTACTGGACAGGTCTCGCCGAGAACTCCTAGATGGTGATATACCTCACGTCAGATAGCATTTCTCTGATGACACTGGTGCAGGTTAGCCTGTTGACCCGAGATCGTCATAGAGTCTTGTGTGATTCCCACTGTGCATTGATTTCCACCTTACCACGTTCAAGAGGACGTGCAGAATGGTAGTTTTTGGGTACAATCCCGAGTCATATGGAGGCAGTGAGCGATAGGAGGGGATTTCGTCTCTCCCGGTATAGGGGGTTGATGTTGCGCTGTGCTCGATAGGCCATAACACCAAATCTTTGACCAGGGTTGTCGAGATTTACTAGTAAGTGTTATCAGTAGTTTCTCAGACTATTATGAGCCTCACATCGGCACGATTTATCAAGCTACTGGAGTCTGACATTTACCATCTCTAGGCCAGTTATGCGACATATCAGACAGACAGACCGGATTGTACGGTAATGTTACTGATTGGATTCACAGGAGTGTGAGCAGGCTTACTTGTTGATCTTCTGATCGCTCAATACCCGGATGGCCATTACGTTAAGCTGACCGCTAACGGCTTGTGGATGACTGATATGATCACCACCTACTGCCAGCGTATTGACGAGTCTTTAGAGTCCTATATAGAGGTTTCCTGGCTCAAGCGAAACGGAGTAGGAGCACATATGTGATATGTGCGGGACCGAGATTGATACGCGTATGTGATACCGTATTCCATTCTCGCAATATGTGATATCGGCTGAGTATATGTGATATAGCTGGGTCATCGGATCAAGTGTTGATTCGATAAAATGATACATTTTATATTAGTCGGTTGTATGTGATATAGCCGAATTATTAAATCAAATGTTGATTTAATAATTTAATGTATAATTATATATTTGATATATTAAATTACATTAACTAATATATGCTCACTTAAGTATTTCTTTTTCTCACTTTTGAATACATTTAACATATATGTGATATATGTTTATTGTATTATTTTCTTTAGCACACATAAATATATGTGTGATATATTAATGTGTCATGCTAGTTTACACATGCAACATGTATGTATGAGACTTATACCATACAAGGGTTTATGTTATGGTTTTATTTATCTTTTTAAGTAATTCACAAATGATATGGAATTAGTCATGGTTGAGCTTCATGGAAGCTAGTAGAACATTGACTAAAGTCCACCTCTCTTTTTTTTACTTAAGATATTTTTTAACCTAACATTTCACCCTAGCTCATTGTTTATTCTCTACATGGGTTAGCCATGACATAAACTAACCCAAGATTGCATTTCTAACCTCGGCTCATTCTCTTCATCTTCTTCATTCATCTCATTCTTGCTCTCTAGCTCTTGAGAAAAAGAAGAATAATTGTGAGAAATTAAATTCTAAAGTGAGCAAAATTCCTACTTCATCATCCTCTTCTATACTAGCCATATAGTTTAGGGTATTAGCTTCACTAATTCCATATTAGTGAGGTGATAGATTGAGTCTGTGTTTCCTCGAAGTAGATCATCTTAGATTTTGAAGACTTCAAGCAAGTATGTATCATACACCGTGTGGAGGCTCTTAAGAGTCCGGAAGCTCGATGATCGCAGCGAAGGGACTACAACTTGGAGCTATAGAAGTGAAGGAGAGGACTAAAAAGTTATTTACTTTATGTTTTTGCATGATTCTCTAGTTAAAGATCTAAGTTAGAGTTGTTTAAGCATGGCAATTTTTTAATTTGGCATGGATGATGCCACCCGAAACCTTGCAGTCGTGCTTAGGAATCCAACAATCTTGATGATCATCAATGGCCAAAACACCATTAATAGAAGTTTAACTTCTTTTCAAAAGATAAAACAGAGAGTAAATCCCTAAAGGGCTCGGCGCCTCACGTGTTTCATACATGAGGGCCCAAAAAAATATAAACTCAGCACCTCACGTGTTTCACACGTGAGCGCCCAAAAAATATAAACTCAGCGCCTAACGTGTTTCCCACGTGAGCGCCCAACAAAACAGAACACTCGGCGCCTCACGTGCTTCACGTATGAGCGCCCAACAAAACAGAACGCTCGGTGCCTCACGTGCTTCCAGCGTCAGATCCCAACCAAACAGAACGCTCAGCGACTCACGTGCTTCTCTCATGGGCGTTCAAAGCAGAATACTTAGTGCCTCACGTGAAACACACGTGAGTGTTATATAAAAGTGATGAGCACTATAAATTTATTCAAAATGACTACGTGCGTAGTACTGATTGGGCAGCGCCCATGTCTGAACGCCTCACATGATACACACGTGAACGCCAGAGCCACAAATAAGTGCTTAGCACTTCTGAATAAAGGGAGCAAGCTCAAGACTGAGCAAATAGAGCCACAAACAAGTGCTTAGCATTTCTGAATAAAAAAAGACTGAGCAGACCAAGCCCAAATTGGCTAAGTCTCTGAAGTTATTTGACATTGAGCCCAAATGCTCTGTTGTTGGATCTTAACTAAATTTAATGATCATGAAAATATATCTAAGTTGATCTAAGTCTCAAATAGGACTAACATATTCTTAATTAAAATAAATTGAGCCCAAATGCTCATATATTTAAATTTGATCTTAATCTAAAAACAGATTAACGGTCCTTAAATAAAACAAAATATTCTTTGAACTGACGGAACATACAACCTAAGTTCAATCCCTGAATCTCAAATATATGAATTTGGACTAATCTGCATCCTACGGGTGACAACATAAACTAGTCTCCGTATACAATCCACGGGCAACCAAAATAAACCAAATACAACACAACACGAAGTGAACTACTGGAGTAAGAGAAAGTGGTTATCGCAACGCAATAACGTAATTAATTGCAGAGACTTACGTCTGCAGGGAAGAGCGTCCCCACAATCAAAAACTCCTCACAAATGAGGGGGATCTAATAAAGTCTGCATCAATCACATCTGTCCAAACCTCCGATATACAATGCCATTAATCAACTTGGTATCTTCGGAAAGGTGGATGGATCTGTCCAAATAGCATCTACCCTCAAATTCAGACAAGATGGCCTATCCCGATTCGTCTCTTTTTTCGGCGGTAAATAGGTAGGAAGCTAGGCAAACCAGTGATCTCACTTCTAGTGCCGGCAGTTTTATGATTAGGATAGAATTTTTAAGGAATGTCTTAACAAATTCATCCAAACTGGTGATGGGATGTGAGGAGGTGCTATAAATCCATTTCTCCGCAAGATCGCACAAGGTTAAAGAGAGAATACATAATCTCATAGCAACTCCTGATAGTTGGGTGGTGCTCATCATTGCACATACGTTTTGAAATTTGGTGATAAAATGTAGGCATCCTCAGATTCAAACCCGTGAAAGTTGGGCAACAAGTTAATGAAGTGGGGTTTAATTTCAAAGTCATCCCCATTGGCTGGTGGAAGAGACAAACACGCAGGAAAGGGTCCGCATATAGGATAGCATCGGTCTTGGAGAGTGATGCGTGGTGGCGTTTGTGTGGGAGGTGGAATTTGCACACCAAGAGGTGGTGGCATCGTGGGGTTGTTTACGTTAAAACCCAGTGGACGTCCGTCCATCTTGGGAGATATGGTAGGTGAAGGAGAAGAAGAAGGTGAAGAAATATCGAGTTCGGGGTTAATAGCAAAAACATGGATTAGACGGGCGCTAGAATCCCGTGTCCAACCGAACATATGCTAAGCGAGTTTAGTGTACATGGCAACGTGTGAGAAAGTGGGGAGAAAGATTTTTATAATGTTTTGCTTTGGAAAAATAACAGACGCAAGACTCGATTCAACCAATCACAAAAAGATGCACAATAGTCCGTAGAGGTAGGTTCACCTAGGTCAAATCACTAGATCGCTCTTAGACTTCCAAAGGACAAGAAGTAGGATAAATCCTCTATTACCTTCTTATTTTTCTTGCAGTCAGTTAAGTGGAAGGTATCCGCTATACGAATCGCCGAAATAGCAGACCTAATTAAAAAAACCACTTGCCTTAGACACTACAGGAAAGATGCGGATAAGTAATAAATTACCCACGATCCTCATCTGTCCTAATTGAGTGAGATTGTCCTTAAAGCCTTGGTCTAAATATTTTTTATTAATGTAGGGTGATGCGTATACTCGTTTGTGATTTTTGAGGCTTAGAAAGGGTAATGAACTCCCCACCTAATCTCTATTTAGGTTTTTTGCCCCTTAATATCCGGTTAAATGATACAAAGTAAAAACACACCAAAAACACGCAAAAAAGATATATTTTTATTTGCGACACTGTTTGCAAAGAATTCTGCAGGTAGAAACAATTTATTGGAGCTTCAAAGGGGGTGAAAGGAAGAAAAAAAGATACCAGAAAAATTTGGAAAGGAGGGACCACCAAACCGCCGTGCTTCCGCCGCCAAATGCACTCTTCAGCCGCGGTTCCGCGGTCTACTTGGGGCCGAGCTGCCCAATTCTTTGGCACTGATCTCATTATCCTCTGTTATCCTAGTTCAAGCAATTATATTTACCATGGATTCACCCAGATGCTTCATATTTCCTGCACAACTCGAACAAACATTATAAATCATATTAAGATGCGGTTTTTTTTATAAAATCAACCCGAATAACAAGAAAAGTAATACTACAATAATTTGATTGGTGTTAAAAAGTGTGTATTTTGTCGTTTTAAATACCGTAATCAATACGGTTCGCAGTAGTTAGCCTTGGTGAGTACGAGTCGTCCATAGGAAGATAGTGGCCTTATTTTTAATGTTTTAGATGAGTTAATTAAAAGATTTGATTTAGATTGTTTTACTATGTAAGAGAAAATATCAATAAGAATAACTCATTAGGGTTCTCGGATTGGATAGTCAAGAGATGGTATTTTAAAATTACTTTTCATTTAGTCTTTAAGTTAATTGTTGCTAGAGGAAAAACGATCAATGTGGATTAGGGTGCTTAAAGGGGTACTAGGGATTCTCTCTATTGACTCTTGTCCCTTTACTGATCCCTCTTGTCTCAAACCCTTAACAAAGCAAGTATAACCTATCTCAAATCCGGTCGCAATTATCATGAAAAGATAGAGCGCCAAGAATAAAAGAGTTGATGCTCAATTTGCCAAAGTTATAAAAAATTAGAAAGAAACCAAAGAAGAGTAAAAAGTATTTTTCCGTCCCTTATACTACCTTTTCTTCACACCCTAACGAGTGAGAAGTTACTCATCAATAAAATAAAAGGAAGAAGAAGATAAGAAAGATCGAAGAATAGTCATTATGCTAACTGCTAGGGCCCTCATGATAGCGAGGAGCATCCATCAAGTATCATCGCATAATAAAAATAATTAGATCAAAGAAAAAAATGGAGAAAAAAGAATCGGTGATCGAAAACTAACTACTAGGGTCCCCACAATAGTGAAGAGCACCTTCGAGTATCATTGCTTTTAAAAACAAGATGAGAAGAGAAAGAAGAAAAATTCAACAGAAAACAGTTATCTATTTAATTAACAAAATAAATAACAAGAAAGTAAAGCTCCACAAAATTAACTTGCAAGATAAATAAGGAGACGAGCATGAAGTAAAACCCTACCTTTTATTAATGACTTGAAACTTCATACAATTTGTAATGGCTAGAAATCAAAAGAAAAATGATTCTAAACAATTCTTTTAAAACCTAAAACAAAACTCTAGATGCCTCTCTGTTGGGTGCTCTCGCTGCTATTTATAGGCCTTAAAATCTGAAACCTAGTGTCGAAATCACTGTACAGGAAAATACCAAACAACCCCCGAAACCCTAACTCGTGCGGCGCTGAAGAGACGGTGGATCCGCGGTCTTTTGTTGGATTTGGTGGCGGTTCCACGGTCGAGTGTTGGGTTTGGACTTCCAAATTTTTCGTGTTGCATTCTCGCTATTTTAGATGGTCTCTAAGTACATAATATTTCAATTTTGCTGACACTGAAATTTGCAAGGTTGACTATGTTGATTTTGACTTTAACTGAATCGGTCCGGTTTTATCTCTAAAACCCGCCGTTCGCTCTAAACCTATTTTCTACACTTATGTAGAAAACTTAGATTAAAAGTATCAATTTTATAGATAGTATTATAAATAATGGATGGTATTAAATTGCAATTTTATGATGTAAACAGTTCATCTTATCTAACTTTTTTCTTACCACTTCTGTATGGGTTTTGCTTCGAACTGGGCTGTCCCTTCGATTCCTTGGACAAGGGGTTCGCTCGACGCGACCTCCCCCTTTGGGATCAAGGTGGGAGCTTTCTTCCCGTTCGTCTCGCCGTCTCCTCCCTATGTGGATAGGAGGGGCTTCCTCACGCTTTCTTCCCCATCAAAGGATTGGAATTCCCAGTTCTCTTTATGGGGACTCCCTCCTTGTAACAGGAAAAATCAAACGCCAGGCTCCTTCTTTCCCAACTGCCCCATTGGAGGGGGGAACACCCATGAGACTTCTGGCATGGAAAGTGAGGAGCATCGCCGTGTCGTTGGGAATTAGTGGGAAATTCCGCTGTTTGACTCTCAAGGCCGGCGGAATGCGCCTCCCATGATATTCCAACCTTTGCGACCTGCAACTTCTTCCGGCGGAATGCGCGGGGGAGGCTCCATGAGGTATCCCCGAGGTAAGGATCTCTGTTCTACCCTCGCCAGATCGGGTCAGATGGCGCAGAACGGCTTCCAAGGTGGCGGTGAGCTGATCGGTCACATCAAGCCTTAGTGGTTAGGCTGGAGTGTTGATGGAGGTGTTCAAAGGGTTATACTGGAGCTGGGAGAGATATTTTCCCTGGAAAGAGCTACCGGAGGTAGGCCTGTAGATAGGTGGGTTTGGGTCAGGTCCAGCATGTCCCATACCCATACCCATTTCTTCTTTTTTCGGACCCAGACCCGTCCATTTTCCCGATGGGTCTATATGGAGTGGACCCATTATTTATTGGGTCAAACCCGTTTACCTGGACCCGTTAATCAACTTTAATTTTTATCGGTCATTATTATAACTAAAAAGTTTTTTACGAATAATTTTCAAAAGTTAGCACATAATAAAAAATCAACTCAAACTAGTAATAATTCTATTTCTAAAATCAACAATCACCATAACTTAACAACTAAAATCCACGTAACAACTAAAATCCACAGTATATAAACTAATTGAATGTATAATCCACATCTGCTAACAAAACTTTACAACTTTGAAAACATAATCCATATCTATAATGAAAAATTAAAATCCAACTACTAAGATTTATGTCGGTGTTTCTTAAACTAATCAACTAAGAAATGATAGTAAATGCACTCCATTCCAAAATTGAGGTTTTTGTGGAGTTTTCGAGAATATTATAAATATAAAAAATCAATAACAAAAGTAAAACTAAAAGATTATTTATTATTAGATGCGGGAGAAAGATGCTTCAAGATATATATAAGATATATGGACCGGCTCTAAACGGATACGAACCAAACAAACCCAAACCCGGCCCATTTATTAAGTAGTTAAATGGGTATGGATCGGGTCTGGGTCTGAGTCTAGAAGAATTTATACTAGATCCGGATTTTATCTGCAGGTCTGGTCAGGTCCGAGTCTAGACCCAACCCACTGACAGGACTAATCGGAAGGGCTTAGTTATCTTCTATAGAGGAGGGGCCGCCTGCACTTAATTCATGTATGAGTTCTTGGTCTCTCGATCGGGTCTAGTTTTCTCCATGTACTACATGGCTGCTCTCAATGAAAGCATCAAACTGATGTGGGTAAAAAGTGGTCAATACCGGAAAGATTAAGTTAAAGAAAATAGCAACGAGGCAGCACACCGTTGGTTCTCATGACACCTGCAAAAAAAAGACCACACTGGTGTTGTCTTCAAGCATGGTCCCTCTAATGCTCAAGATAGAGAATGAGCATAGAGCTCTTTACGGGGTGTGTGTGTGTGTCTCTCTCTCTCTCACTATATATATATATATATATATATATATATATATAATGGAGGAAAGAGGCCATAGAAGAGAATTTCCTCGTGTGTGTGTGTGTGTGTGTGTGTGTGTATATATATATATATAATGGAGGAAAGATACCATAGGAGAGAATTTCCTCGTGTGTGTGTGTGTATATATATATATATAATGGAGGAAAGATGCCATAGGAGAGAATTTCTTCCTATAGCGCCGAAAAAATACACACTCCATCGTATTTTCCGACGATCGGAACCCATCATCTTCATCATTATCATCTAAGATGTGGGTACACCAAATTTCATGTGATTCTACAACTTTTTCACCGTTGATTTAGCAGTATAAAAAGTTCTATTGTCGGTAAACCGTTAATTTTGAACCCACTAATTCAACGGTGAAAAGTTGTAGAATCATATGAAATTTGGTGCACCTACATCTTAGATGATAACAATAAAGATGATGGGTTCCGATCGTTGGAAAACACGATGGAGGATGCATTTTTTCGACGTCATAGGAGAAAATTCCCTCCTATGGCCTCTCTCTCTCTATATATATATAGAGAGAGAGAGAAAATAATGGAGGAAAGATGCCATAGGAGGGAATTTCCTCCTATGGCATCGAAAAAATACACTCTCCCTCATTTTTTCCGCCGATCAGCATCCACCATCTTCATCGTTATCATCTAAGATGTGAGTACACCAAATTTCATGTGATTCTACAACCTTTTCGCCGTTAATTTAGCAATGTAAAAAGTTCTATTATCGATACACAGTTAAGTTTGAACTCACTAACTCAACGATGAAAAAGTTGTAGAATCACATGAAATTTAGTGTACCCACATCTTAGATCATAACGATGATGATGGTAGGTGACGATCGTCGGAAAAAATAAGGGATGATGTATTTTTTCGACACCATAGGAGGAAATTCCCTCCTATGGCCTCTTTTCTTCATTAACCTCACACACTGATTCTACAACCTTTTCGCCGTTAATTTAGCAATGTAAAAAGTTCTATTATCGGTACACCGTTAAGTTTGAACTCACTAAGTCAACGGTGAAAAAGTTGTAGAATCACATGAAATTTAGTGTACCCACATCTTAGATCATAATGATGATGATGGTAGGTGACGATCGTCGGAAAAAATAAGGGATGATGTATTTTTTCGGCGCCATAGGAGGAAATTCCCTCCTATGGCCTCTTTTCTTCATTAACCTCACACACACACACACACACACACATATATATATATATATATATGTGTATGTATGTATATCGGGGGTAGTTTCGCCATTGTGGAGACCGTTGGGGGATTCTGTGGCCCTTCTTTTAGGGTTCCTAGGCACACTAATGAGGTCTTACAAGGCATCAACCATGCCAATTTCAAATTTTACGGGTGCCGAGAAACCCTAATACGGATCGTTAACTAGATTTTAGGCAAAACTAGAAACTTGCTAACAACTTAACTAAAGAGAAAACGGAAATACAACCTTTGTAGATCCGGTCCTCCACCTCCATAGCTCCGCAATGAAGTCTCCTCGCTGTCCAAAACGATTCCCGGGCTCTAGCGTCGGCTTCATCGGAGAAATGGACGGGCTGGGTCATCGACTACGATGCCGAAGATGATCTACGTTGAGGTATCACAAGATCAAGCTCCCACTTCACCAAGTCATGAAATTTGTGAAGAAAACACCCTATACTACTTGGCAAGAGGTAGAGGATGAAGAAATAGGAGGTGGGTTCACTTTAGAATTGGATTTCTCACTTGATTTCACTAGTTGCCATTGATGGAGGCAAGCTTCTTCTTCTTGTCAAGATGAAGAAGAAGAAGAAGATGAAGTATATTATGATAAGTCATTTTAAAAATAAAATAAAATGAATACTTATCATAAACCAACCATGGTCAAGTGTAGAGAATGAACTAGAGTTATGTGAATGGTTAGGGTTAAACATGAAGACAAAATGGTCACTTGGTCAAAGCTTCATGAAGCTTCAACAAGCTTCATGAAAGAAAGAAAGAAAGAAAACCATTTTGTTTTCATTTGCCATTTCTTTTTAATCTAAATTAAAAAGATAAATGAATGATAAAATAAAAACCCTAACCATTTACTTAACCAAGGTTTAATTCTTTACACAAAACCCTAGCAAACATGTATCATCAAACATGATACAATCAAGTGCACAAAAGTATATCACATATACAACTTGTGCAACTTCAAGTGAGAAAATCCATTTAAAGTGAACCAATACTAGTTAATGCAAAGTAATATATCAAATATATAATTATGCATTAAATCATTAAATCAACACTTGATTTAACGATCCGGTCATATCGCATATAACCGACTAATATCCAATGTATCGACTTATCGAATCAATCCTTGATTCGATAACTAGGTTATATCGCATACAACCATTCGATACATTCATCGCGAGAATGAAATACGGTATCACATACACGCATTATTCTCGGTCCCGCACATATCTCATATGCGCTCCTATTTGTTTCACTTGAGCCAGGAAACCTCTGTGTAGGACTCTAAAGACTCGTCAATACGCCGGCAGCAGGTGATGATCATATCAAACACCCACAAGCTGCAAGCGGTCTGCTAAACGTAACGGCCACCCGGGTATTGAGCGATCAGAAGATCGATGAGCAAGCCCGCTCACACTCCTGTGAATCCAACCAGTAACACTTACCGTACAGTCCGGTCTGATCGTCTGATATGTCGCATATCTCGCCTAGGGGTGGTAAACGTCAGACCCCAATAGCTCGATAAGTCGTGTCGATATGAGGTCTATAACAAATCGAGAAACTACTGGTAACACTTACCAGTAAATCTCTGCAACCCTGGCCAGGGATTTCCGGTTATAGCCAATCGAACACAGTGCAACATCAACTCCCTATACCGGGAGAGACGAATCCCCTCCTATCGCTCATTGCCTCCATGTGATTCGGGACTGTACCCAAAAGCCACCGTTTTGCACGCCCTCTTGGACGTGGTAAGGTGGAAATCAAATCACAGTGGGAACCACACAAGACTCTATGACGATCTCGGGTCAACAGACTACTCTGTACCAGTGTCACCAGAGAACCGCCATCTGACGTAAGGTATAATACCATCTGGGAGTTCTCGGCGAGTCCGTCCAGTGTACCCAGTCTCCACTGAGCACCCGTATATCATCTCTGATGTCAAACACCAATGGATATGGGATCATCCATCGCCCATCTGTATGGGTCGAGAAGGTATACGCTAGTCTACTCTGGTATATCGATGCCCCGTCTCGATATACCCACGACTAGGGACTTTGAAAGATGTACTTATGGACTACCATGTCCCCACTAGTATGATTCGCATCATAGTCCAGGTAGTCAAGTACACATTCTAAGGGCTTTACCAACATGTAACAGAGAGACAATCAGTGTACACGTTAAGGTAAAGATCAACCAGATACATACTATCATGTCGAGCAAGAAAGTCCTCCCTATATATGTCCCAGCATCCATTACAATATACATCCTATGTATAGCAATGGGCTCTAGGGCATACATATAACTAACAATCTCCCACTTGCACTAGGGCCATCTGATAGCAGTGGTTGTAGTATCTCATACTCAACCATCCCATAAAAGTCTCTCTCTGGAAAAAGGCCCTTGTGAGTGGATCCGCCGTGTTGTCCTCTGAGTCTACTCTCCTAACCTCGATCTCCTTGGAGATCAACCATCTCCATGATCAGGTGATACTGCCTTAGAATATATCTGGATTACTGATGGGACGGACGTTCCTTGGCGTAAGCCACAACTCCATTGTCACACAATGGGAGGAACTAAGTTCATCTCATGAACAAATATACATCCAGACTACCTCTTTGGTAGCATCTTAAGTAGCGATGTATCGAGCCTTTATCGTCTAGTATGCCACGGTATCTAGCTTGGAACCCTTCCAACATACCGTCCCTTTACTGAGGGTAAAGACAATGCCTGTGACTGACTTTCAGTCGTCCTTATCACCCTGGAACCCTTCCAGTGATTCTCCCCAGGATCGATTGATACCATCTCACTACAATTAGTGAGAATCCTAACATCCAATTAGATCTATCTCATAAATCCAAAACCCAGGATTTAGGAGGTATCACTTTGATCCTATTTAGAGAATCATTGTGATAAGCGGAGATTGACCGAGCATAGCATAGGAAACTCCTTCCCTATCAAGAGCATGTCATCCACGTACTCTACGAGGATCGCTACCATACTCCCTACTACCTTTTTGTTTATACAAGGTTCATCCACCATTTTGATGATGTCAAACTCTTTGACTAACACATCAAAACAGATGTTCCAACTCCGCGATACCTGCTTTATTTTATAAAGCATCTTGTACACGTTTCCGCTGCTCCCACTGTCTACGAAGCCCTCTGGCTGTGTGCTTATAGACGTTCTCTTCTAAAACATCATTTAGAAAAACAGTCATGGCACCCAACCGCCAGATATCGTAGTCATGGTATGTAGCCGTGGCAAGTAGGATCTGGATGGACTTAAGCATAGCCACTTGAAAAGGTTTCATCATTATCCACGCCTGGTCGATGACGAAAAGCTTTAACAAGTCTAGCTTTGAAAGTCTCAACTTTTCCATCTACACCAAGTAATCTTCTCAAGATATACTTGCTCCTGATGGGGATTTAACCCTTCAGATATAGCAACCAAAGTCCATACTTTGTTGGTGTACATGGATTCCATCTCAGATCGCTAAGCATCCAGCCATTCTTACAGAGTCCCACTCCTGATGGCCAGCTCGAAACTAGTTGGGTCATCATCTCATGATGCAATCCTCGCTCCCACTGTCATAGAGTAACCGAAGTATCTCTCAGGTGGGTGAGGAACCCTACTAGATCGGCGGAGAGGCTGAGGTTCGTTGGTAACTATTGAATCCTTTGGTTCTTTCAAATCATCAGCTGCAGTTTGTATAGCTGGAACCTTTCCAGTTCTACATAACAGACCTTGCCTCGAGCTTGTCCGGATTTTGCTTTTAGACATAGCCCGGACAACCCCAAATCTTAACTAACTTAAGATATGGGCTCTTCCCTTATCATATCTCATATGAAATGGTAGGCATCTGATTTGATTTGAACCCTATTCAATAGGTATGCAGCTTCTCAAGTGCATAACTCCCAAAAGGAAATAGGTAACTCAGTAGTACTCATCATAGAGCACACCTTATCATATAGGGTGTGATTGCTCCGCCCCGATATACCATCGTTCCATGGTGTATACGGAGGAGTAATGCTGAGAGAGAATCTCATTCTCCTTTAGAATAGTCCAGGATTTCCGTGCTCAAGTATTCTCCTCCTTGATCTCATCAAAGGACATAATACTTATACCCATATTGGTTCTCTACTTCTATCTTATATTCTGTGAATATCTCAAAAGGTTCTGACTTGTGTTTCAACAGGAACATATGTCTGAATCAAAAGAGATCATCAGAGAATTTAATGAAGTATAAAGAACCGGTCTTGGCAAATGTAGACAGGGGACCTACATACATCAACATGTATCATCCCAAGAGTTCAGTAACTCTTTCTCTGTTTCCAATAAACAGAGCTGGTGTCATTATATCTTTGTGACATGACTGGCAAGTTTCACAAGATGTAAATTCAAACTGATTTAAATATGCATCTAAATGTAACTTCAGCTAGTCGGGTCGCATTGATATGACCTAGTCTACAATACCTCAAGAAAAATTCGTTCATTTCTGAACTCATCCTCTTGTGTGTGTTCTGTATACTAAGAACTGTAGTTTGATTTAGAACATCAACGCTTTTAGATAACGTGCCTGATCCGATCACCTTTTGATATAGGAAATGTTCAAAACATTATCCAACAATACAAAATTTTATCATTTCTTTACTAATAAAGAGAGTGATATGATTTTGTATATCAGGTTCGGTATCTAATAACATTCGTTCAGAATCAATGTATTTGAAATACAGGGTGACAGTGACCAACAGACTTGGCTGCAACAGTTGCCCCGTTTTCTGCCTCATGAAACTAATCACCCGTTCTCAGTTCTCTGCTTATCTGTAGCCCTATGTAACAGATTACATATCTGAGATCCTGATCCGGTATCAAATACCCAGGACGTAGAGGATACAGAGAAACAGTTCTTTGTAACGAACATACCCAAAGATGATGCATCAGCATGAACATTCTTCGTTTGGGCGGCTCGGGAAATCTGGTATTCCCCTATTTCCTGCTCTGTCTTATAACAATTATAAGTTGGAGCGGGACCAACGTTCCCCAGCTCAGTATAACAAGCGGGTTCGGTCAATACAACCATTTTATTATCTTGATTAAGGCGTGATATGGTCGCTACCTGGAGAGAGAGAGAAGAAAACACTCAGCGTGCGCTCTTACAAGAATAGATTGGTTATTATTTTATCTAATCAGGATGGCTCCCACTATTTTTTTTTATCAAATCTTCCTTCAAACCCTAAAAGGAAAGACTAGCCGGGATTAATTACATACTACAAGTTCGCCAATCTTTCAGCCAGGCCAGTGTCGGTACTTTGAGGGAGGTCCCTCGTGCTTTCGCACGAACCTAATTAATGTAAACCTCGTTTTCCCAGAGGCGTAACCTCGTTAACACCTTTCTAGACACCTACTTGATCGGCTAATTGTAATGTGTAAAACTCTCCCAGGAGTAACAATTACTCGCAGTGGGTATCGGGATCCAACTATCTCATAGAAGGTATGCAATCTCATTGCAAATTTCAACACTTGAAATTCCCGATAATATTTTGCCCCTAGCAGCTATATGACCTTAACATAGTCAACAAATCATAAGTGCTAGTCAAGTTCAACCCGTCATTTCCCGATTGAATTAAACCCACCCGCACGACCCTTAACATAGTCAACAAAGTCGCACGACTACCCTAATCCAATCGCATCATATGCTTATGCAGATAAACACTAATTAGCTACCGCACACTACGCCTTAACATAGTCAACAAACGTAGCACGAATACTAACTAGTACTTATCTGAAATGACGGAGGGCTACGACAGGTTTTTCTGAAAACCTATTGCGTAATGAACTTGATATCGTTGTAGAATCAAATGATTTTAAAAATGGAGTGCTTTTGAGGCTTTTCTAGTTTTGCTAAAGGAGTCACTCCCGGTGAAGGGATCGTCGGTCCTTTCCTCATCGAATAAGGTGCGGGATATATCATATATATCACTGTGCAAAGCAAAAACTCTTAAAAGCAATCAAAAGACAAACCGAGTGTGTAGCATCTGCCAGTTATTGCTAAAGGAGTCACTCCCGGTGAAGGGATCTCAGTCCTTTCCTCATCGAATAAGGTGCAGGATATATCACATATACCGCTGTGCAAAGCAAGAACTGTAGCTACCTGTTTTATTTTTGAAATTTGATTCTACAACATCTTAGGTTTCTTTTATTTCATTAATCACATTAATGAAGTCCCATCATATAAGTACCTAAACATCACAGATAAATACGACGTACACTTATGCCATCCGCATTCGCCTCGATGTCCCCTCATGCACCGTTAGGTTAGGTAACTAACGGCAGAGCAGGGCAGGGCTAGCGCGGGTGTAAAACATAAGTAACGTCTATATAATATATCATATATACTATATACAGTATCTATCACAGAACATCACATGATCACATCACAGATATCGCAGCAGAAGAATCATATGAAATATTGGATATACTAGGACGTCCGTGTTTTTAATACGAGCCAGTATAAAACACGGATTCCACGGTCGTGATGAATAGCCAAACCCACACCCCTAGACCCCTACGAGAGCGGCAAGCAACCCTACCAATTCTGGAGTTAGGAGACCCGGACTCGACTCCTCGAGTTATTCTCCCACTGGACTCCAGAACGCGGTTACTTGTGCTCCCCTCCTTGGGTCTATCCTAGTGCGGAAAAGTAAATAATATACAAATGGTGACATCTTCCGCAACCTGGAAGTGCCCCAATAAAAGAATATTACATACAAGTTTTTACATGAATGAAAATGAAAAACACTCATCTCACATAAAAACCCCCGGCTATTCAAACACGACGATCCAATATAACATATCCAGCAACACATAACATCACATGTCATCAACGTAAGTAAATATGTGTATCCCAATTGTCGTTGACATATAGCAACGAAACCGGCGATATCCCATATTACACTTACGGTCACAGAAAAGAAAGTGTAAAACTACAACAGTTGGAATCCGCAATCTCCATAGACATCGCATGCCTAATCAAATGAATTCCTTAGACATCACATGCCTAACAATTATAAACCCCGCATTTTAGTCTCAAAATTGAAAACACTTTTCAATATCAAGTCGGGCAATTCAACAAGATTCCCGACATCCTGATCGAATGCTCGTCGTAAACTTTAGTAGGCGGCCGCACCCTCGATACCGTCGACGAAATGAACTAAGGCGGAACACCGCTGCCGCGAGCACCCGAACGGATGCTTTCGGCGACGGGGTTCTCCTACAGTCACTTGGTCGGGGCTATGGAGTGGGGCTGTCTATTAAGTTTACCCGGCGAGTATCCGCGTACGCTACGTGATTGCGATGGACTTTTGATCACATCAAAATTCCATGGCAATCGATCAAGTGAGACTAAAGTGCTATGTTTATAACATTCATTCAGTTATCTCATAACTACTTGTGAATTCCAATTATTGTATCCCATTCCAGATAAATAGAAAATGTTAAACTTTCCGATCGAACATTCAAACACCCAAGTTTTCCCGAAATAGATCAACTCATGAAATAAGTCTAAGAACATTCAGTTCATGCCTCAGTACCAACGGTCCAGCCGTAGAAGGGTCAAGCCAACGCCTCACATGTGGCACGCCGTGCTGCCCCAAACCCGAAGGTTCAAAGGGCAGTTCAAGACGGTCACATAATCGAGTTAAGGTTTGTTGTCTTTTAGAGAGACCATCGCGTTACTTGCACTACTTAGAACGTCTTTAAATCTCGGAAAAATCCAACACTTGGAAATTTTCCGGCAGGGGAAAAAGTAGGTATTTATATCCGGTCGAACTTTTTAACATATTCAAAAATTATCCGGAATCCACATAGACAAAATTTGAAAATCCGATCGAAACACCGAGTCCCCAATACAACCCAGAAAATTCAACTCTTGAATAAATATTAAAAATTTCCAGGATAACCAGCACTACTAAATAGGAATTACTGTGCAATTTTTAAAACCTGATGTGACAACTTGGCCGCGGAACCGCCGCAGAAACCAAGCTTCTGCCGCGGTTCCGCCGCAACTTAGTCGAATTGGACACTCGTGTTTCACAGTAACTCATAGATATTCCTGCTGATTATTCTGCATATTTTTAATTTCGAAAAAGACCAGATTTCAGAAAATGTACAGAGAGCATTTTGAGATTAGGGTTTCGGTTCGATCGGACTTCTAACTCCGTCTACGCATCGCCTAAGGCTCTAGCTAGGCTCTGATACCAGTGTAGGGTTCCTAGGCACACTAATGAGGTCTCACAAGGCATCAACCATGCCAATTTCAAATTTTACGGGTGCCGAGAAACCCTAATACGGATCGTTAACTAGATTTTAGGCGAAACTAGAAACTTGCTAACAACTTAACTAAAGAGAAAACGGAAATACAACCTTTGTAGATCCGGTCCTCCACCTCCATAGCTCCGCAATGAAGTCTCCTCGCTGTCCAAATCGAATCCCGGGCTCTAGCGTCGGCTTCATCGGAGAAATGGGCGGGCTAGGTCATCGACTACGATGCCGAAGATGATCTACGTCGAGGTATCACAAGATCAAGCTCCCACTTCACCAAGTCATGAAACTTGTGAAGAAAACACCCTATACTACTTGGCAAGAGGTAGAGGATGAAGAAATAGGAGGTGGGTTCACTTTAGAATTGGATTTCTCACTTGATTTCACTAGTTGCCATTGATGGAGGCAAGCTTCTTCTTCTTGTCAAGATGAAGAAGAAGAAGAAGATGAAGTATATTATGATAAGTCATTTTAAAAAGAAAATAAAATGAATACTTATCATAAACCAACCATGGTCAAGTGTAGAGAATGAACTAGGGTTATGTGAATGGTTAGGGTTAAACATGAAGACAAAATGGTCACTTGGTCAAAGCTTCATGAAGCTTCAACAAGCTTCATGAAAGAAAGAAAGAAAGAAAACCATTTTGTTTTTATTTGCCATTTCTTTTTAATCTAAATTAAAAAGATAAATGAATGATAAAATAAAAACCCTAACCATTTACTTAACCAAGGTTTAATTCTTTACACAAAACCCTAGCAAACATGTATCATCAAACATGATACAATCAAGTGCACAAAAGTATATCACATATACAACTTGTGCAACTTCAAGTGAGAAAATCCATTTAAAGTGAACCAATACTAGTTAATGCAAAGTAATATATCAAATATATAATTATGCATTAAATCATTAAATCAACACTTGATTTAACGATCCAGTCATATCGCATATAACCGACTAATATCCAATGTATCGACTTATCGAATCAATTCTTGATTCGATAACTAGGTTATATCGCATACAACCATTCGATACATTCATCCCGAGAATGAAATACGGTATCATAAACACGCATTATTCTCGGTCCCGCACATATCTCATATGCGCTCCTATTTCGTTTCGCTTGAGCCAGGAAACCTCTGTGTAGAACTCTAAAGACTCGTCAATACGCCGGCAGCAGGTGATGATCATATCAAACACCCACAAGCCGCAAGCGGTCTGCTAAACGTAACGGCCATCCGGGTATTGAGCGATCAGAAGATCGATGAGCAAGCCCGCTCACACTCCTGTGAATCCAACCAGTAACACTTGCCGTACAGTCCGGTCTGATCGTCTGATATGTCGCATATCTCGCCTAGGGGTGGTAAACGTCAGACCCCAATAGCTCGATAAGTCGTGTCGATATGAGGTCTATAACAAATCGAGAAACTACTGGTAACACTTACCAGTAAATCTCTGCAACCCTGGCCAGGGATTTCCGGTTATAGCCAATCGAACACAGTGCAACATCAACTCCCTATACCGGGAGAGACGAATCCCCTCCTATCGCTCATTGCCTCCATGTGATTCGGGACTGTACCCAAAAGCCACTGTTTTGCACGCCCTCTAGGACATGGTAAGGTGGAAATCAAAGCACAGTGGGAACCACACAAGACTCTATGACGATCTCGGATCAACAGACTACTCTGTACCAGTGTCACCAGAGAACCGCCATCTGACGTAAGGTATAATACTATCTGGGAGTTCTCGGCGAGTCCGTCCAGTGTACCCAGTCTCCACTGAGCACCCGTATATCATCTCTGATGTCAAACACCAATGGATATGGGATCATCCATCGCCCATCTGTATGGGTCGAGAAGGTATACGCTAGTCTACTCTGGTATATCGATGCCCCGTCTCGATATACCCACGACTAGGGACTTTGAAGGATGTACTTATGGACTACCATGTCCCCACTAGTATGATCCGCATCATAGTCCAGGTAGTCAAGTACACATCCTAAGGGCTTTACCAACATGTAACAGAGAGACAATTAGTGTACACGTTAAGGTAAAGATCAACCAGATAGCATACTATCATGTCGAGCAAGAAAGTCCTCCCTATATATGTCCCAGCATCCATTACAATATACATCCTATGTATAGCAATGGCCTCTAGGGCATACATATAACTAACACTTCTGTCATCTATAATGGGCGATTTTTCCCGAGGTCCCTATTTTCTGGCGGTTATTAGCCTCACGTGTCCTGTTTTGCTTGGCGTCAACCCCAATTTAAGCCCACCATTAGATAGTTATTAGCTAGCTAGTACTTTTTTAGAATTTGTTTATTGGAACCTGATGAGGCTCGATATCGGTGACTCTCCAGCTGCTGACACGCTGCAGATGACGTGCCCCAAAACCTATAAGAAAGGATCAAGAACCTCAGTTGGAATCACACCTCGGGCCTCCGGCCCAATTAGTCTCCCGACCTTTGGTGGCCTTCCAGACCACCCCCCGGCTCGCCTCCGAGCTATCACAGAACCAAGATGACTTGGCCTCCAGCTCGTGCCCGAGCCTCCCATCGGGCTCATCGTCCTCGGTCTCACCGACCGACCCGCAACGCTGATCACAGGCGCCTCCGCCATATCTCCACGAATCTCGCCATGCGCGAGATATCCGCCACCCACGATCCCCCATTCCAAGCCATCACGATCCCCTATTAACGAGCATGTCTCGTCATTAATGCGGGATCCCGCCTATCACGCGGGCGTAACGGCCGCCGTGATTCTCGCGCCTGCCTGCCACTATATAAACCCCTCTCTCAGACTATCAAAGTAAGCCAATTTCACTCCAATAGGTCGTTACTCTGCCAAAATACTTCGACTAACTTGATCGTTGGATGGTCCTCGGTGGCACAACCACCCCGGGACTTCTTTGCAGGTAGCTCGGCCTCAACCACACAAACCCATTGAGATCCACACGCTCCAGGAGGCAACCTTCCAGCTCAATCTCAGCCGTCCATCAGTGCTCGCAGCAAATCGACGGAAGATAACATCTGAAGGAGATCCAGAGCTCCATCAGTTGGCACCGTCTTTGGGAACTTGGTTCCACTCAACCAAAAGTTCATCTTCCGATCTCGACTACATGGAAAGCGGTCACCGCGACGATCCAAGCACCATTTGTCGGCCTCCCCACAGTTGAGAAGAGGGAGAATCCCCTCCTTTACCGAACGCCATTCACGCCCTATCCGCTCGGATAGATCGACTCACGTCCGTCGTGGATGCACTCGTCCATGTCCAAGTGACCGGACAAGCTCCCCAGGTCGCCTCTCCCCCTCCGTGGGACCGGGACCCCTACAGAGGGAGAGAAGACTCTGCCCGTGTTGGCACGACTGATCACCGCCTCGCTGTCTCCGACGGCCGCAGATCCCCCGGGCCGACATATACAATGACCCGGTGGGCACCGCACAGTTTAACTCCGAGGTCTTATGCCAAAGCACCTCGCCCCGACCCCATCGCGCCCATGTCCCTCCCGAAGAGGCGTCAGTCAGCTCGCCTGCGCCCAGGAATGATCGGCACCCTCTCCCTCGACGGGGTCGTGCGCACGGGACCTGCCACGGCAGCTCGAAAATGACCTCGCCAGAAGACCTGAGGAATGTCATCGAATGGAATCGGGGTCGTGGCCATGCCGAGGTCTCCTACAGCAGAGGCTTAAAATAAGAGTATGTCGACTCATCGGGATACCACGGCTGACTCGACGCCCTCGAAAAGAAGATCGAAGGTATGCGTCGGGAAGGTCGTCATTCGAGCGACGGGGATAAATAAGCTGCCGACTCGCTCACGAAGCCCTTCACCGAGGAGCTACTTGCCGTCCATGTCTCCTCCCGGAACAAGGCCCCGAAGGTCTCACTCTTCGATGAGAAGTCCGACCCGAAGGACCATTTGGACACGTTCACAGCCGGGATGAGTTTTCAGGACTGTTCCGACGCCGCCCAATGCCGCGCTTTCCCGGCCACTCTCATTCGCTCCGGCCGAAATTGGTTCCGAGGACTCGCGCCATGCTCAATCTCAACCTTCGATGAGCTGACCACCCAATTCCTCGGCCACTTCGTCAGGAATATACGACAGAAGCGGACCGTCGACCATCTCTTCACAATAAAGTGTGGGGACAAAAAAACCTTCAAAGGGTACGTCACCCGGTTCTACAACGCCCTTCTCGAGGTCCCAGAACACCAGGACGAGACGGTCATTATGGAAATTAGGTCGGGTCTTAGGCACAAGGAGTGGTTACGCTCCTTTGCATTAGCGCAACCTAAGACCATGGCCGAGGTAAAGGCCTAGACCGAACGTGAGATCCAGCTTGAGTCCGAGGTGAACGCCAATCTCCCCTGGACAGAACAAACTGATCATAAGAAAAGGGCCCGGGAAGAGAAAAAGAAGATTGAGTGGCCGAAGCCCTACTCCCCGAAGTTTCGGGAGTACACCCCGCTCAATGTCTCCCAGACGGTTCTGCTGGAGGAGGCTAAGGGCGAGAGGTTCTTCCAGCTCCCCCCAGTCTCGAACAAGGCAGCGAAGCGCACTCGGGGCCCCTTCTACGGCTTCCACCGGTTGCAGGGCCACTCTACGGAGAACCGCAAGCAGCTCTGAAACTACATCGAGGAGCTAATCCGCTCGGGGCACTTGGCAGCGTACTTGCGGGACAAGCGGCAAGCTGACTGTGAGCAAGAGCAACGTCCCCCTCCCGGTGAGTTAACAATCGGTCAAATCATGGTCATGTCAGCGAGGGGTTCGTCGAATACCTAAGAGGCTCAGCACCCCCCTCACCGATCGTGGAGACTGACTGCCAGCCGAGGAAGAAGGACAAGGCAACCGAGCCAATCGTTTTTAACGATGAGGACCTCCGCGGTATATCCCTATCCCCACAACGACCCGCTAGTGATCACAGCTCGGGTCCACCGCTATGAGGTGCAGTAGATACTGGTTGACTCTGGAAGCTCGGCAGACATTCTATTTTATAACTGCTTCCTACGTATAGGACTCACCCCGTCGGACCTAAAACCGACCACCCAAATCTTGTCAGGGTTCACCAACCACTCCATCCCGATGGAAGGGGTAATCACTCTCCAATTTAACATCAGGGAGGCTGGCCATACGCTCACCATGCCTGTGGAATTCATTATAGCGGCCTACAACATCCTCCTCGGCCGCTCTATACTGAACTCCCTCAGGGCCTAGATATCGACCTTCCACCTGGTGATGAAATTCCCGCTCGACCAAGGCGGGATAGATCGGGCCTACGGAGACCAACGGACTGCAAAGTTTTGCTTCACCGCAACATCTTCGTCTGAGCGACCAAACAACGATGTTAAGGGCGAGGGTGACATCAGGGGTTCTCTGGACACTCGAAACGAGTAAAAAGAGGTCCGAGAGACCCCGGTGGAGCTACTGACAGAGGTCCCCCTCGTAGAAGGGGACGATGAACGAACCGTTTAGATCGGGTCGCTTCTGACAGGAACTCAGCGAGACGACCTGGTTCATTTCCTCAGAAATAACTCTGACGTGTTCGCCTGGGCACTTGCTGACATGCCTGGGATTAACCCTAAAATCATATCTCACAAGCTCGGGGTAGATCCTAAGGCCCGACCCGTCAGGCAGAAAAAGCGAAGTTTCGCCCCGATCAAACAGAAGGCGATCGAGGTAGACAGGCTCCTCGCCGCCAACTTCATTCGAAATGTGCCTTACTCTGAATGGCTGGAGAACGTAATCATGGTCAGAAAGTCAAGCGGGAAGTGGCGCATGTGCGTCGACTTCACCAACCTCAACAAGGCCTGCCCAAAAGACAACTATCCCCTCTCTCGGATAGATCAGCTCGTCGACAGCTCGGAAGTCCACGAGCTACTTAGCTTCATGGATGTGTTCTCCGGCTACAACCAGATCCATATGAATCCAGCGGACGAGGATCTCACCGCATTCACAAAGGACCGGGGGGTATACTGCTACAAGGTAATGCCTTTCGGTCTCAAAAACGCTGGAGCTATGTACCAACGCTTGGTCAATCGCATGTTCAAACCGCAGATCGTCAGGAACATGGAGATTTATGTCGACGACATGCTCTTCAAGTCGGTCTCATCGGTCGACCATGCTAAGGATCTGGGCGAGGCCTTCAACGTCCTCCGCAAGTTCAAGATGAAATTGAACCCCGCCAAGTGCGCATTTGGGATCACTGGCGGAAAATTCCTCGATTTCATGGTCACCCACCGTGGAATCGAAGCTAACCCGGAAAAAATCGACGCCATCCTCAACATGGCCGCGCCCTAGACTAACGTCGAGATCATGCAGCCCACAGGGCGGGTAGCCGCTCTGAGCCGTTTCATGTCAAGGTCTGGGGAGAAGTGCCTCCCGTTCTTTAAGGCTCTAAGGAAGATTCTAAGGTTCGAGTGGTCGGAGGAGTGCCAGGACGCCTTTGACCCATATAGAGGCATCTTGCGACTCCACCGCTGCTCACCCGACCAGTTGAAGGGGATGAGCTATCGCTCTATCTGGCAGTATCCGACCAAGCAGCGGGCTCAGTGCTTGTCCGAGAGGTCGACAGAGTCCAGAAGTTGGTATACTATGTGATCCACATCTTCAAAGGCGCAGAAACGAGGTACCCAGCCATAGAGAAGATCGTCTTGGCACTCATCGTGGCCTCAAGGAAGCTACGGCACTATTTCCAGGCGCACGCCATCCTCGTTCTTACCGAGCACCCTTTGGACGCTATCCTTGCCTCACCCGAGTCCTGTGGCCGCTTGAAGAAGTGGAGATGGTAGTTGTCCCAATTCAACATAAATACCGCCCGAGGCAGGCCATCAAAGCACAAGCTCTGGTCGATTTTATCGTCGAGTCCACCATCCCCAGCAAGGAGCCGGAGTCAACGCCGGCCCCCGCAGCTCAACCCTCGGTCAATAAGAAGCCCGACCCAGTCCCAGATTGGATCATTTACGTCGACGGGTCCTCGACCGAGAAAGGCTGTGGTGTCGGCCTCATCATCCGGGGCCCGAACGAGGCAGAAATGGAGTGTTCTATGAAGCTCGGGTTCAAGGCCTTAAATAACACGGCGGAGTACGAGGCCTTGCTGGCCGGACTGCGCATAGCCTCCGGACTGGGGCTGAAAACAATTCGGATCCGCAGCGACTATGCCCCAGTCGTTGGCTAAGTGACCGGCCATTTTGAGGCACGGGAGCCTATGCCGGTGAAGTATCTGGCTGAGCTAAGAAGACTGCGGAAGGATTTCGACGAAGTCCAGGTAGAGCAGATCCCCAGACAGCTCAACGCCCAAGTCGACGCCTTGAGTAAGCTGGCTTCATCCTACTCAGCCAACAACAAGAGGAGCATCCTCTTCGAGGTCTTGCCATGGCTCAGCGTGGAAGACGGGGCAACAATACTTCAAGCGTATACAGCCTGGGAAGAATACCGAGACTGGAGAAAGCCCCTCGTGGAATTCCTGAAGGAAGGTACACTCCCAGAAGATCGGGGAGAAGCCCGCCGTCTCCGAGCAAAAGCTCGCCATTTCGTCTGGAGCAATGAGAACCTCTACAAGAAGTCCTTCACTCAGCACCTGCTCCGGTGCGTCGACTCCCACGAAGCCGACTATGTCCTCCGGGAGATCCATGAAGGGGTCGGCAGCGCGCACCAAGAGACCCGCACCTTAATCCAGAAGGCGCTGCTCCAGGGGTACTATTAGCCGACAATTCATCAGGACGCCCAGAAGCTCGTCAGGAGGTGAAAAAGTTGCCGACTCCATGGAAGCATACCTCGTCTTCCTGCTACCGAGCTAACTGCCCTGACCTCCCCGTAGCCATTTGCCCAGTGGAGAATGGACATGATAGGAAAGTTCCCTACCGGTACAGGCGGGCATAAGTACATCCTTGTTAAAGTGGACTACTTCACGAAGTGGATCAAGGCTGTTCCTATCAGGAAACCGAACGCCACCATGACTATTAAGTTCCTGCAGAACAATGTGATACTCCGGTTCGGCATCCCGAGGTGTATCATCACCGACCATGGAACAAATTTCGAAAAAAAAAGAGTTAAGGAGTTTTGCAGCGAATAACATATCCTCATGAAATTTGCCGCGGTCGCACATCCCCAATGCAACAGGAAAGCCGAAGTCGCTAATCGGGACGTTCTCCGAGGTCTTCGGACACGCCTAGAAGGGCGCCAAGGCAGTTGGGTCGAGGAATTGCCCCGGGTCCTATGGACCCTGTGCACGTCGAAGAAAACCCCCACCGGGAAAAGCCCTTTCAGCCTCTGCTACGGAACCGAGGCAATGGTCCTAGCGGAGATCGGGCTACCCAGTCACCGGGTCGAGCACTTCGACGATGAAGCAAACACCTCGGCACTCTAAACTAACCTGGACATCTTGTTAGAAAAACGAGACCAGGCTCAGATCAGAGCTGCCACCTATTAACAACAAACCGCCTGCTAGTACAATGCGCGAGTTAAGCGTCGCTTCTTCAAGACCGGAGATTTAGTCCTAAGGCGAAACGAGTTCGTCGATCAAGGCAAGCTGCATAAGTTTTCCCCAAAATAGGACGGTCCTTTCCTCGTCTCCGAGGTACTGCCCGGCGGAGCCTACCGCCTACAAGGCACAGATGGTCGCCAATTTGCACGACTTTACAACGCTAGGAAGCTCAAGCTGTACCTCTGAAAAGAATATCTGCGCATGCATATTTCTTCCTTAACCAAAGTGATGTAAATATTTCTTGAGTTCTTTCTTTTTCAACAATAAAAGGGAAACACTAGAACATTGCAAGAAGAAAAATTGTATTCATTCAAAAGGTGCTACGGGCTCCTCAGCCTTACAGAAAAAGGAAAAAGTTACAACAGGGGTGGAATGGGATCTAGGAAGTACTCCTGGTGATACTCAGAGTAAATCTCCGCCAGCTGGGCCCTAGCCTCTGCAGCCCCCTCCCATCGATACTGCACGCGAACCCGAGACGCCATGGAAGCACCCGGCACTCCGCCCTCTGCGTCTTGGCTCACGAGGTACCTCTGTTTGAAGAACTCCAAAATGAGCGCTAAGGATCGGTCATGCCTGGCTTTCAAGATAAGGCCGAGCAGGAAGATCGAGCACACCTTGTCGAGTGCCTCGTCCAACAACTCCTCGGAGAGAGGGCTGTCTAACACCGGGGACCTCCTCCAAATCGCGTACATCAACAATTGTAAGAGGGACGACCGCTGAGGGAGAAGCCGGCCGAAGTGACCTGCGAGATGCTGGACCACTCCCCGGTATCCATCCTCGGCTAGGGATTGGTCATACACGGAGACGTCGTCGAAGGTAATGATCTCTTCGATTGAGTACATGTGTCCAGTCATCTCATAAAGCGATGCCGAAGAAGTTGCCATCTCCTTCTTTATTTATAACCTCAAACAAAATCCTTGCGGACCCAGATTTGCGCACGCATGGGTGCGAATCTCGGGATCCATCAAGGTTACTCCAATGCCGCGCCCCCATGTGGCAGAGCTGACGCGACTTCCTGAAACGTTACGCCTCCCCTAAGCTTTCCTGACATATGCAGCTTGCAACGGTCACTCCTCCTAATGCTCATGAACAAACGGAGGTTAGACTGAACCTCCGGATCCACCGAGCAGCTACCCTGCTCAATCTATCCTTCGCAAACCGCTACTTGGATTCTTCAACAAAGCAATGTAAATTTTTCTAAGTTCTTTTTATTTAAACAAACAAGAAGGACACGAAAGAGCATTGCAGAAAAGAAGAATTTTATTAATTCAAAAAGGTATTGTGGGCTCCTCAGCCGTACATTGAAAAAAAATTACAGTAGCGGGGGAAGGGGTGCAGGAAACATTGCTCGTGGTACTCCGAGGATATTTCCGCCAGCCGGGCCCTCGCCGCCTCGGACCTCTGCCACCGATGCCGTCCGCGAACGTCGACATGATGCCTCAATTGGTAGCACTCGAGGATAAGTGCCACCGAGCGATCCCGCCGACCCGTCGAGATCAGGCCGAAGTGGCCTAAGGACCTCAGATTACCAACCGCCTCGTCCTTCGCCTGCTCAGACAAGGGGTTGTGCAGCCCCGGCGACACCCTCCAGATGGAGTACATCAACAGCTGGAACAGGGTTGAGCGCCGGGGAACCAGTCGACCGAAATGATCCTCAATACGGCCTATCACTAACTGCACTGTATCCTCGGTGCAATACTGGTTGTACAGGTATACGTCCTCGAAGTTTATGATGTCGGGGATAGTAAAGGGGAAGTCCTCCATTCTTACGTTTTGGGTGTGAAGAAAGGAGTGATCAATGCTCCCTCCGTTTTATAGCCCCACGGTGCCCTCAAAAGTTCAACAGTCGCTCGTTTCACCCACAACTGTACCGCCACATGGCAGACAACCCGCCTTTCTTAGCGAAATCGAAACGACGCTGCTCTTAGGCTTCGCCTCTCCCACGCGATCATAACATATGTCACCCGTGATGGTCCCTCTTCCCGATGTTCACACCGGGGAAGGTCGGACAAAACCTCACGAATCAACCAAGCGGCTATTGATTGAAATAATTAAAGTTAACCGCAATCAAGACGGTGTCGCTTTGCAGCTAGCCGCGATGAGCACGGCTCAATCCACAGGGAGACAGAGCGTTTTACGTTCTTGTCGTTACGAGTTAATGCGCGATGCAGAAAGTTCTTTATCTAGCCTATGTGTTATATGCAAGTAAACGCTTGTTAGGATAAGATAGGATAGTGTAAGTTAAGGAAATCTATATTCAAGTCCTTTGGGCCGAACTTAACGATTGAAGCTAGAGCAATCGGTAACAACGTGGATTAGGGTACTTAAGCACGGTATTCATTAAATCCAGCTTATTGACCCTTGTCCTTCCATTCTCGTCTCTTGCTTTCGCCTCTGGCCAAACCGAACGCAACCGGTCGCGGTTAGGAATCACCGTTACCTTGGTAGGGTAGGGTGCCTAATGGAGCGCTTGCGTAACGTTTGGACGGAGTTCAATGGAAAATATGGGAAAAGAAATGAGCAAAGAAACTTTAACTTACAAGATCGTTTTTATTCCTAACAACACTATATTCACGACCATTCACAACACAAACCAAAAAGAGAGAACAAAAGAATAAAGAAAAGAAAAGAAAACATTACAAGTAAGTAAGTGCATGGAATTTAAGTGCATGAAAGTAAAGGACATGAATTAAAGTTGCAAGAAAGTAAAGCATGAATATAAAAGAGCAAGGTAAGAAGAACTAAGAACCAAATAGCACATTACACACCATGGATTCAAATACCTAAACTTAAACTTGCAAGCTCAATTAAGAGGTTGCAAGATCAAGTGAAGATAAAAAAAACCCAATCGAAAATGAAGCACAAAAGAGAGAACTTTATTTATCTTTAAGAATGATACAACTCCTTGAGATCAATGACCAAACCTTAAACTTGTAAGCTCAATGAAGAGGTTGCAAGATCAAGTTAAGGTAAAGAGCTCAAGGGGGATTAGCCATGTACAAGAACTAAAAAGAAACTTGGAAAAAGAATGATAAAACTTGGACAAAAGTGAAACCATGAGCCCTTACCCATTGCCTGCTATATATAGGCACAAAAGAAAAGAAAATAAACAATAAAAATAGGGCTACTTAGCAGCAGGGGATGGACTATGAAAAAATAGGGCCCATATGAGGCAGTACGGCCGACGACCTCGGCTAAAATGAGCATGTACTCGGGTCAAATCCGAGCACATGGGCTCATGCTCCTGTGGTGTACTGGGGTTGTCTCCAGTATGACTTTGGTGTTGCTGGTTTTCTCAAATTTAACTTGGTATGCATTCAGTTCTTGGAGGGAAATAAGTAGCTATGCATCACATCATTACTTTTTGCAATAAACGTATATCACACCATATAGCCCACTTGCACGAGCCCACTTAAGTGTGTCATGGCAGCCCCCCTAGGTCCATGGTCCAAGCCCCAAGAGTTAGTGTGTACACATGCTATGTGTTGGACCAAAATATTGTGTGCACACATGTTTGCAAAATAACTCTTGGGATATCGGTCAGTTTACGGTTCTGGTTGCAGTGTCAGCTCACAAATAATATATCCGTGATTTTGAATGTATTTCCAGTATTTTGTCACGGATACATGTAATCTGTATTACTGAGAAAACACCGGTTAATAGTACCGATATATACAAAAAATAGATAACGAATGAGCGGTATTAAAATGCAATATTCTGAAATGAACAAATACCCCCAAACTTATCTTTTGCTCGTCCCGAGCAAAACAAAATCCTAGCCTCACTTTCGCAGGGAACGCGATTGCACTGAGCGCGTGCAACAAGCCGTTAAACCTCTAGGTGTCCCTAATAGGAGGAGTGTTGTCTGCTGAGGGTTTTCAGTGGATACTACCCACAAAATCCCGTCAACCTAGTTTCATAAGTTAACGTCGATTCTACTCCAACAGTTTAGTATCTACGTTAGAAATTCTATCATCTTAAGTTAGAAATATCCAACCCAATGTTTCACACCTCCTATCTATTTAACCTTAGATCATATACGTTCCAAAAAAGTTTAGAAAGATCTCGGTATCTCCTGAGTTTTCGTTCTAAAGTATGGTCTCAAATCAGGGATTTTTATCAGTTTTACTGAAAACATAAGTCTTATTCTTAATTTTTATATTTCCTCCAAACATCGATTGTATACCCCTACGTGTGTGTATTTGCATCCCTACACTCAAGAATTCAATTCAAGCTATAATACCCTTACCCTAATACCTAATACTACTTATTTTCATTAAATGGTGGACGGTGTTGCTCACACATCTTTCATGCGACTATTAATACTTCTTGAGGCACTAATGGCCGATTACTGAATGTGTGAGCTTAAAGCGTAATTAGCAATTTCTGGATCTTGACTTTATTTATTTTTCTTTTTCTTTTTCTTTATTTTTCTTTTTCAAGACCGAATATATTTTTCAATATGCTCTTTTGGTGTTTAGCTTTAAATACCGTTTTTCTTTCATACTAGGATTTCAGGCAAGAGTATTTCTAGTTATGCTCTACTATCCCAAGTTTCAAGGTGCGTGTAAGTGCAGTTTGTAGGGTATATACTTTCTAAATTTGAACTCAAGAATAGAAACTATTTTTCAGATTTATCCTTCAGTAAAGCTTCAATACTTTCCCTTCATCTTGACTTAACTTAAGAACTGAACTTAACATTACCTATTTCTCAAAAAAACTGTAAGGATGTATACTTACCAAGGTTAAGCAGAATGAGGGTTATTTTAGGGTTTTCAAATGCTAAGCCTAGGATTTAGTTATTCATAACGTATCAACTAAACTATCGGAATAAAAATCTAAGTGACCCTATTAGCTAACTTGACGACAAAGTTTTTATATTTTTTGGAAAATTTTCGATTTTTGTGGGTTTTTAATAAGGTATGCAAATGCATAATATACAAATGAATACGAAGGGAAGAAAACTTACCGAGCACACCCCCAAACTTAAACTTGACAGTGCCCTCACTGTCAGGCTACACCAAGAGGGTCAAAATTGTCGGTGCTCCCAAAAAACAAATTATATACAAAACAAAAAAGAAGAAAACCAAAAATATATACAAAAAAAGAGTCCCCCTTGTTTCCTGATTTAAAATCAGAAAAGCTTATGGAAAAAGCTTCAGAAGAGGGTCACGTGCTTACACGTGACCAGCAGTCACGTGTTGGCACGTGACACCTAAAAGTATCGGCAAGGCAAATTCAGTTTCCCAAATACATCAAAGAAAAGGGGCTTCAGAAAGGGTCACGTGCTCCTACGTGACCTGGGTCACGTGTTGGCACGTGACAATCAAAAGCGGCTTCAAAACCCAACAGCTCCCTGAGCAAATCAAGAAAAAGGCTTCAGAAGAGGTCACGTGCTTCCACGTGACCAGGGTCACGTGTTGGCACGTGACACTCAAAACATCAGACTCATTCTCCGGTTAAATCAAGAAGAAGGCTCCATGCCAGGGTCACGTGCTCACACGTGATCAGTTGTCACGTGGTGGCACGTGATAGTTAAGCAGCAACCAGAAGACAGAGCGTAAAAAGAAGGAAGAAGGCTCGTTCCAAGGGGGTCACGTGCCCACACGTGACTAAGGGTCACGTGGCCACACGTGACCAACTTCAAAGCCCATTTGTCAACAGAATTAAATTCTGAGAAAAGACCTCTCAAATCTTTCCAAAAGCAATCGATTAAATTAAAGATTTAGAGGTGATTAAATATCATCTATCTATGAGAAAATCTCGAATTTGGAAAGATTTCTCCTTTAAATCTAACAGAAATAACAAAGGAGAATCCCTGGATTTGAAATCCAATGGTGAATAAAATTCACCTAATAATCCAAAGGTCCAAAACGAATGATGGATGCAAATCAAATCTCTCAATGAAGATTCGTCAAAAAACTAATTGACTCGGCTGCTTCTCCTATAAATAGGAGCCAAGAGACACGCAAAAAATATACAGGCAGAGGGAAGAAAAGAGAGAGAGCCTTGATACTTGAGAGGAATTTGGATCTTCTGCAAAAGAAAACCCTAGGTAAGAAAGGGAAGGTTTCATTGAAAGAAAGAGAATTTAATTCTCAACAGAGTTTAACTCTGATGTAAAACAGAAGGACATATTTCTTCTCTCTTTGGTGGAGGATCTGTAAAGTGCACATCTCCCCTTGAGTTGAGAATTTAATTCTCAATGGGTTGAGATCTTGCCATGCAGATTCAAAGCATAGAGAGGGCATGGAAGCACGAGAATTTAATTCTCACAGAACTATAGAAATTTAATTCCTTCAAAATAAAATTAGGGTTTGACCCTGTGTTATGGGAATTTAATTCCTTCAGAACAAAAAGAATCAGGGTTTAACCCTAGTTAAGAACTTAGTTCTGTTAAAACAATAAGAATTTAATTCCCTTAATCTTATTCCCCAGAATAATTCTCTAACAGAGAGTGTGGGTTTAATTCCTTAAAGCTTTTATTAGGGTTCAACCCTATTCGATTCTGCACATATATGAGGAATTTAATTCCTACAGAAAATTCAGAGTTCAACTCTTCAAAAGGAACTAGGAATTTAATTCCTCTGAAATTATTGTTAGGGTTCAACCCTACGAGGAATTTAATTCCTGAAAGGGATCAACAGATCTTCTAAACAACTACATAAAAGCGGGGTCACGTGTCACCACGTGACCCCCCCCCCCAAAGATCTACATAAAGCCCTTTGAGGCAGTGCCTCACGTGACCCACGTGACCTCTGAAGCACAAGGAATAGAAAAGAGCTCTAGGGCGCCCTCACGTGTCACCACGTGACCCCTAGTGAGCATTATAACGCACAGAGCATGGGCTTTCATCACGTGCTCGCACGTGATGGCCACCAGAACTAAAGTGTTAAACACTTACCTGCAGAATAAAATAAGGGGAATTAGGGCGCTCTCACGTGTCCACATGTGACCCCTCTCTCCTTAGTATTTAACACTAATCTGAAGACTTTGTCCTCAGTGTTTAACACTGATTTTCTTAGTGTTTAACACTAATTTGGAAAACTCTATTTGCAGTGTTTAACACTGATTTGCTTAGTGTTTAACACTAATGCGAAAACTCTGCTCCCAGTGTTTAACACTGATTATCTTTTAGTGCTTAACACTAACTTGCTAATCTTATTCCCAGTGTTCAACACTGTTGGTTTCTAGTGTTTAACACTAGCTTTAGCCCAATTGGCTAAGTTTCAAAGGCAAAACCTCTCCTTCAATGGACCAGCAGAGGGTCAATGTTTCAAACATAATTCGACTTAGCCCAAATTGGCCATAAGTCCTCAAATCATCTTAAACTGAACACACTTGCTCTTTCAACAAACTCATTGGTTCAAGGGTACATCTCTGAACTCCTCTGATATCTGTCGTTGTAATCCTTCAACGTCGTCAGAGAGGTGACGGGTCCCGATAACCACACATTAATACGGACTGTGGGGTCCTTAAACTCATGGACTAATGCGTCCTTAAATCAAGATACGGACTGTGGGGTCCTTAAACTCATGGACTAATGCGTCCTTAAATCAAGATACGGACTGTGGGGTCCTTAAACCCATGGACTACGACGTCCTTAACCTTGACCGAGATGTCTTAAAACTAACAATGGACTGTGGGGTCCTTAAACCCATGGACTACGACGTCCTTAACCTTGACCGAGATGTCTTAAAACTAACAATGGACCGCAATGTCCTTAAACTACCCATGGACCGCAATGTCCTTAAACTACCTACGGACCGCAATGTCCTTAAACTACCTACGGACCACAATGTCCTTAAACTAGCAATGGACCACTATGTCCTTAAACTGGAACAATAGAGCCCAAACGCTCTCTTGTCAGATCTAAACGATCCGGTTTAAGTTGATCTTAGCCTCAAATATGGCTAACGTATCCTTAAACCTTCAAACAGACTGGACTATGAATCCCCCCAATCAACTTCGGTTCAAGGGTACATCTCTGAACTCCTCTGATATCTGTCGTTGTAATCCTTCAACGTCGTCAGAGAGGTGACGGGTCCCGACGGCAATACATACAATGGACCACCATGTCCCTAAACTGGAACAATAGAGCCCCTAAATGCTCTTTTGTCGGATCTAAACGATCCAGTTAAGTTGATCTTAGTCTCAAGTTAGACTAACGTATCCTTAACAAACGTTTGAGTTGATCTTAGCCTCAAATATGGCTAACGTATCCTCAAACCAAACCCCCAAACCCAAATCTAAGATAAATACGGATTTGGACTAGTCCACGCCCTACGGACGATGACATAACTAGGTCTCCGTAAACAATCCACGGGCAACAAAACATAAAACAAACACACACGACGCGAAGTGACCATCTGGAGAAGGAGAAAGTTGTTACCACGATGCGGTAGCGTAATTAACTGCAGGGGCTTGCGCCTGCAGGGAAGAGCGTCCCCACAATCAAAAACCCCTCAAACGAGGGGGAATCTGACGAAGTCTGCTACATCGGCCGCATCCGTGTAAACCTTCGATATATGGTGCCATGAATCAACTTGGCATCTTCGGAGAGGTGGACGGATAGCACCAATTAGCATCTGCCCCGAATTTCAGGCTAGAGACGCCCATGTCGCGCCGTCTTTCTGAGGGGAATAGATTCTGGCACGCCCGGTGGGACCTTTTCCTCTTTCCACTCCACACTTCGTGTGTCGTGATTCGCGAACCAATCGCGGTTCGCTAATGGTGGCCCTTGGGTTCAAGATACTAAGAATTGGCGTCTCGCTTATTGCATAAAGCAAAGGATCGATGGCTTCTACTTCCGTGAAATTCTCCAACTGCTCAGACTGCAATTGCGACCAACGCTTTGCCTCGCCAGGAGGTATAGCCTACGGACCCCAAGCTGCTTCGTTATTCACAATGCCGGTGGACCAGGTGACTCAGGCCACTACCGGATTGTTCTTCGGGACTATACTCCCACCAACAAGCTTCACGGCGCCGGTGCTGACAAAGGGAGCTCCCAAGAAGTCGGTCTTTGATCGTCTTACCCCTGCCGCGGCTCATCTCAACGGGTCGCCCAACATCAGCGCCTCGGTCTTCTCTAGATTGGGCCAGAAATCCGGTAGACCCATCATGAGGTCTACAATCCCAGAGAAGGCTGCTTCTAAGAAAGTGGCTGCTCCTGCTCCCGAAATCGCCAAGGCGGCTTCTCTGGCCAAAAAGTATGTCTTTACAAGATTGACGGCTTCAGCTCCCGCCCCTGCTACCCAAAAGACGTCGGTCTTTGACAGGCTAACACCAACAGCAACCCCCCACTTACACAGGGGGCAAGACGAAACCATTCTTACCGCTGACCCAACGCCGTCTGTTCGACACGCTCGACGTCGCCATTAGCGCCGAGTAAGGAAGGCTGGGGGCAACTCCCCCTCCGGGTTAACTCCATCAGCCCCGATGGCAGAGGTTAATGCTGTTGTTCCAACTGGGAACAGCTTCGAGATGCTAAATAAGGTGCGAAGGAATTCTCCTACTGCAGTGCTAAAGAAGTCTCCTCCCCCATTAAAAAAGGTTGTGGAAATAAAATCAAAACAGCCCCGATCCCCTCAGCGGCTGTCTTCCAAAATTTATAAGGTTTGGCGGCAGGCCCGAGACTGGATCATCGATCCAAACTTCTCCCGCCAGCACAAGAAGCTGAAAATCCAACCGGAAGCTGGTCACCAGGCTAAACCCCGAAAGGCTGTCTGGACGCCCACCTCAACGGCCCCCTCAACCTCCATGGCTCATAAAAGGAGGAAGCCAGAGAAGATCCCCCAGCCTGCAACGACAGCTAATAGTACTAAGCCCAGACGCCCTAAGTCTGGAGGCATGATGGTCCACACCGTATACATGGCGTCAGGAAAAGAAGACAGCCGCGCATCCACAGGTCATAGACCGCTTACACGGTCGGTGACCAAAGCTCAGGAGCAGCAGCAAAAGCTCCAAGAAATGATGAATGCTATGGCCGCACTTACCGGGCCAAAAGAAAGCCCAGAAACGTCCTCAGACGCACGCCAGGAGGAAGAAACCGACGCTGAATTCCTTCGCCGGATACTGGAGAAAAAGGACAAAGAGGCTGCTAAACAAGCAGCCAATATACAGCGTATGGGCCTTCTCTTCCAAGATATGATAGGAATGATGATCCAGCAGGACCTACCCGCCGAGGATCCCCCAATCGTTCTTGAAGACGACCGAGGAGAAACGTCAAATCCACCGCCAGCCCCCTCAACGGCCAAGGAGGAGACGATCTCTAAAGCTGACTTGGTTGACTATATAGCCCAGCAAATCCGGGTTCATCATGCGACTGAGGCAGCTGGTCAAGTCGTAAAAACGGAGCGGCCGTATCTAAGCTGGTACGACCAAATCAAATACCCGCCAGGCTATACGATACCAAAATTCCACGTGTATAAGGGGACCGGCAATCCCCATCAACATGTTGCCCAGTTTCGGGCCCTCTGCGGTAACACCGGCGGTGATGATAAACTGTTGCTTCGCCAGTTCGTGGGCAGCTTATCGAAAACAGCGTTCGAATGGTATTCGGAACTCCCGAACGATTCTATCAAGACGTTCACTGAAATGGAGTTGTTATTCACTCAGCGATTCGCAAGTGCCAGCGAACGCACTCCAATAACAGCACTGATTAACGCCAGGATAAAACCAGGCGAAACCTGGGTCCAGTATGCTATACGCTGGCGGAATTTGTGGTCGAGATGCGAACAACGCATTGAGGAAGCACCCGCAGTGGGCATGTTCGTGGGAACCCTAGACCCCCATGCAACTATCTCCCAGTTTATGATGTTCTTTAAGCCAACCAAATTCCAGGCTTTAATCGACAAATTGGCTCAGATGGACCAGATGGGTCATAGACCACCTCCCCCGAAGTCGAAACCTCGGAATGACAAGGGTAAAGGAAGGGCAACCTTTGTCGCGAATGCCCAACAGCAACCTAACGCCCCGAAACCGGCAGATCAACTGGAAGAAAGACGCCGGTATTATAATGAAAAGATGAAACGTCCTTACTCGTTCCCACGAGACAAGACGAAACAGTTATTCGAGCTGGCAATACGCAACAGACTTATAAACCTACCAAATCCAAGGCGACCGCCGCAACCCATTGAGGTGAATAACCCTAACTATTGCCCTTACCATCAAACGGTGAGCCATCCGATTGAAGATTGCTTCGTTTTCAAAGGATGGATCGAAGATCAATACCTCCAAGGGAAGTTTGTACTGTCAGAAAAATGGAAGGTGAACCCACCACAACCGCATATTCCTAAGAAAGCAGATACACCGGGGGCAACCTGCTCCTTTATTGAAGAAGCTCCGTGGGAGGTCGTGCTATCAACTAAAACCAAAAGAATGCTGGGATACCTTCATGCGTGCCCTACGATCGAATGGAAGGACCCTCTTGAACCTCAAATTATCGAAGGAATGTTGAAGCCCCGCCCAACTACGAAGACTCGCGATAAGGGCCCAAATACTCACGTCCAACCGTCAAAATCTTCGAAGAAAAAGAAGAAGAAATCCAAGAAGTCCGTGAAGCTTGGAAACGAACACACGAACTTGCAGAAGCAAATCGACGCGCTGGAAGAATACAATCAAAAGGCGCAAACTCCTGTCACACTGCAAGAGTTCCTCAACCACATCTTTCAAGAGGAAGATGATGGAGAGAGCTCGTCAGATGAATCCGAAGGATATGTGGCGGGTTGTAACGTAATCTCCCACTCGTTTACCGACGATGAAAAAACTCCTGGCGCTAGGAAACTGGGGACAGAGCCTGAACCAGAGCGTGTGTGGCCAACAGATGAAATGATCGATGCTTTTCTAGACGAGATTCGTCTAAAAAGTAAAGCGGATCAGGAGCGTGAGATGGCCGCTTCAGAAGGAGCCAAATGCAGGCGACTGAACGAAAGAGTTGAACTACCCCTGCCAGAGCGAAAGGCATTCGAAGTAGACAAGAAGATATTCAAGACGAGGAAAAGGTTTGCCAAAGCCTTGTCAATGGGAATGAAGCTACAACCCTCGGAAGGAAACACGCACGATGGGGTGGAGAGGCACCCTGATTATTGCGCATATCATCGAAAAATTTCACACCCCATGGAGGAGTGCGACGCCTTTAAGATATGGTGGCAAGGATATGTTGCTCATCGGCAACATTTTAAGCGCATGAAACGCAAGATCCGTCGGGAGCGAAGAAGTACTGTCGATGGGCACAACAGAACTACTGCCAACTGTTACATGGTTAACGCCAGGGGGTCACAAGTTCTCACCTTTGGGAGCGACTCTGATGAAGAAATGGCTCTGGGCCCTCTCTTTAAAGAATCTGTTTTAGGGAAAGAGGAGAAATCGGAGGCCTGCGAGAACATTCAGCTGCGCAATCGCACACTCCCAGAAAAGAATCTCGGGCCCGCGAGTAGAAAAGATAAGGGAAAGGAAAAGGTCACTGAAGATATCACTTTAGATGACCAAGTCATGAGAGAGCTGGCTGCCAAAGACCCTCCTAGAAAGGGTAAGGTGGACTATAACATCCTAGCGCACCTAAGGAAGCTACCTTCTCAGCTTAGCATTCTCGATGCCCTCCTATTATCAAAAGAAGCGCGAGACTCACTAATTAAGGCGTTACAAGAACCTGAGCAATTTCAAGCCTTCCTCGCCACTGAAAGGATGAAGGATGAGCTGGAGGAAGTGCATATGGCCGACATCACTTTCGGTGACGAAGACCTCCTTCTCGGGACGTGCGACCACAACCGTCCCCTATATGTCTCTGGATACTGCCATGATATCAAGATAGGCAAGATCCTGGTGGATAATGGATCCTCCGTCAATCTCCTTAATGTTCGGGTGTTGAAAGAAATCTGCATGAATATACAGCACCTCGCTCGTGACAAAATCACTATCTCCGGTTTCGATTCACAATCGTCACGAACTCTCGGATCTGTAATACTAACATTACGCTTCGGACTTCTCGTCACAGACGTCAAATTCCATGTCATTGACGCCAAGACCTGCTACAACGCCTTACTCGGCCGTCCTTGGCTATACGAATACAACATGTCGGGTTCCTAGGCACTCTCAAGAGGTCTCACAAGGCATCAACCATGCCAATTTCTAATTTTACGGTGCCGAGAAACCCTAGACTACGGATCGTTGACTAGAAGTTTAGGCGACATATGAAACTAGTTAACAAATTAACTAAAAGAACGGAAATACAACCTTTGTAGATCTGGTCCTCCACCTCCATAGCTCCGCAATGAAGTCTCCTCGCTGTCCAAATGGAAACCCGGGCTCTAGCGTCGGCTTCATCGGAGAAATGGACGGGCAAGGTCGTCGGCTTCGTGCCGAAGATGATCTACGTCGAGGCATCACAAGATCAAGCTCCCACTTCACCAAGTCATGAAACTTGTGAAGAAAACACACTCTACTACTTGGCAAGAGGTAGAGGATGAAGAATAGGAGGTGGGTTCACTTTAGAATTGGATTTCTCACTCATATGCTCAAGTTGCCATTGTTGAAGCAAGCTTTCTTCAAGTGAAGAAGAAGAAGAAGATGAATATTATGATAAGTATTTTCCAAAAAGGAAATAAAAAGAATACTTATCATAATGTAACCATGGTCAAGTGTAGAGAATAGACTAGGGTTAAGTGGAATGGTTAGGGTTAAGCATGAGACAAAATGGTCACTAAGTCAAAGCTTCATGAAGCTTCATAATACAAACAAAGTTAGCAACCATTTTTCTCTTTATGCTTTTCATTTTCCATAAAGAATAAATAAATGAGAAAAGGAAATGAAACCCTAACCACATAAGTAACCATGGTTTAATTCTTTACACAAACCCAAACTAGCATGTATCATCAAACATGATACAATCTTGTGCACAAAAAATATATCATATATACAATGTGCACAAACAAGTGAGAAAATCCATTTAAAAGTGAACCGATACTAGTTAATGCAAAGTAATATATCAAATATATAATTATACATTAAATCATTAAATCAACACTTGATTTAACTATCCGGTCATATCGCATATAACCGACTAGTATCCAATGTATCGGCTTATCGAATCAACCCTCGATTCGATAACTAGGTTATATCGCATATAACCATTCGATACAATCATCGCGAGAATAGAATACGGTATCACATACACGCATTATTCTCGGTCCCGCACATATCTCATATGCACTCCTATTTCGTTTCGCTTGAGCCAGGAAACCTCTGTGTAGGACTCTAAAGACTCGTCAATACGCCGGCAGCAGGTGATGATCATATCAAACACCCACAAGCCGCAAGCGGTCTGCTAAATGTAACGGCCACCCGGGTATTGAGCGATGAGAAGATCGACGAGCAAGCCCGCTCACCCTCCTGTGAATCCAACCAGTAACACTTACCGTACAGTCCGGTCTGATCGTCTGATATGTCGCATATCTCGCCTAGGGGTGGTAAACGTCAGACCCCAATAGCTCGATAAGTCGTGTCGATATGAGGTCTATAACAATTCGAGAAACTACTGGTAACACTTACCAGTAAATCTCAGCAACCCTGGCCAGGGATTTCCGGTTATAGCCAATCGAACACAGCACAACATCAACTCCCTATACCGGGATAGACGAATCCCCTCCTATCGCTCATTGCCTCCATGTGACTCGGGACTGTACCCAAAAACCACCGTTTTGCACGCCCTCTTGGACATGGTAAGGTGGAAATCAAAGCACAGTGGGAACCACAAAAGACTCTATGACGATCTCGGATCAACAGACTACTCTGTACCAGTGTCACCAGAGAACTGCCATCTGACGTAAGGTATAATACATCTGGGAGTTCTCGGCGAGTCCGTCCAGTGTACCCAGTCTCCACTGAGCACCCGTGTATCATCTCTGATGTCAAACACCAATGGATATGGGATCATCCATCGCCCATCTGTATGGGTCGAGAAGGTATACGCTAGTCTACTCTGGTATATCGATGCCCCGTCTCGATACACCCACGACTAGGGACTTTGAAGGATGTACTTATGGACTAGCATGTCCCCACTAGTATGATCTGCATCATAGTCCAGTTAGTCAAGTACACATCCTAAGGGCTTTACCAACATGTAACAGAGAGACAATCAGTATACACGTTAAGGTAAAGAGCAACCAGATAGCATACTATCATGTCGAGCAAGAAAGTCCTCCCTATATATGTCCCAGCATCCACTACAATATACATCCTATATACAGTAATGGCCTCTAGGGCATACATATAACTAACAATCTCCTACTTGCACTAGGGCCATCTGTAGCAGTGGTTGCAGTATCTCATACTCAACCATCCCATAAAATCTCTCTTTGGAAATAGGCCTTCGTGAGTGGATCCGCCGTGTTGTCCTCTGAGTCTACTCTCCTAACCTCGATCACCCTGGAGATCAACTATCTCCATGATCAGGTGACACTGCCTTAGAATATGTCTGGATCACTGATGAGACGGGCGTTCCTTGGCATAAGCCACAACTCCATTGTCACACAATGGGAGGAACATAGTTCATCTCATGAACCAATATACACCCAAACAGCCTCTTTGGTAGCATCTTAAGTAGCGATGTATCCTGCCTTTATCGTCTAGTAAGCCACGGTATTTAGCTTGGAACTCTTCCAACATACCGTCCTTTTACTGAGGGTAAAGACAATGCCTGTGACTGACATTCAGTCGTCTTTATCACCCTGGAACACTTCCAGTGATTTTCCCCAGGATCAACTGATACCATCTCACTACAACTAGTGAGTATCCTAACATCCATTTAGATCTATCTCATTGATCCAAAACCTAGGATTTAGTAGGTATCACTTTGATCCTATGTGGAGAATCATTGTGATAAGCGGAGATTGATCAAGCGTAGCATAGGAAACTCCTTCCCTATCAAGAGTATGTCATCCACGTACTCTACGAGGATCGACACCACTCTCCCTACTGCCTTTTTGTTTATACAAGGTTCATCTACCATTTTGATGATGTCAACTACTTTGACTAATCCATCAAAACAGATGTTCCAACTCCGCGATGCCTGCTTTATCTTATAAAACATCTTGCACACGTTTCCGCTGCTCCCACTGTTTACGAAGCCCTTTGGCTGTGTACTTACAGACGTTCTCTTCTAAAACATTATTTAGAAAAGATGTCATGACACCCAACCACCAGATATCGTAGTCATGGTATGTAGCCGTGACAAGTAGGATCTGGATGGACTCAAGCATAGCTACTTAGAAAAGGTTTCAACAAAATCCATACCTGGTCAATGATGCAAACCTTTAACAAGTCTAGCTTTGAAAGTCTCAACTTTTCCAAGTACACCAAGTAATCTTCTCAAGATATACTTGCTCCTGATGGGGATTTAACCCTTCAGATATAGCAACTAAAGTCCATACTTTGTTGGTGTGTAAGGATTCCATCTCAGATCGCTAAGCATCCAGCCATTCTTACAGAGTCCCTACTCTCGATGGCCTGCTCGAAACTAGTTGGGTCATCATCTCATGATGCAATCCTCGCTCCCACTGTCATAGAGAAACCGAAGTATCTCTCAGGTGGGTGAGGAACTCTACTAGATCGGCGGAGAGGCTGAGGTTCGTTGGTAACTATTGAATCCTTTGGTTCTTTCAAATCATCTGCTGTAGTTTGTATAGCTGGAACCTTTCCAGTTCTACATTACAGACCTTGCCTCGAGCTTGTCCGGATTTTGCTTTCAGACATAGGCCGGTCAACCCCAAATCTTAACTAACTTAAGACATGGGCTCTTCCCTTTCCATATCACATATGAAGTGGTAGGCAACTGATTTGATTGGAACCGTATTCAATAGGTATGCAGCTTCTCAAGCGCATAACTTCCCAAAGGAAAAAGGTAACTCAGCAGTACTTATCATAGTGCACACCATATCAAATAGGGTGTATCTGCTCCGCCCCGATATACCATCGTGCTATGGTGTATACGGAGGAGTAATGCTGAGAGAGAATCTCATTCTCCTTTAGAATAGACCAGGATTTCCGTGCTCAAGTATTCTCCTCCCTGATCACATCAAAGGACATAATACTTATACCCGTATTTTGGTTCTCTACTTCTCGCTTATATTCTGTGAATATCTCAAAAGGTTCGGACTCATGTTTCAACAGGAACATATGACTGAATCTTGAGAGATTATCAGAGAATATAATGAAGTATAAAGAACCAGTCCTGGCATGTGTAGACAGGAGACATTACATACATCATGTATCAGTCCCAAGAGTTCATTAACTCTTTCTCTATTTCCAATAAACAGGGCTATGGTCATCTTATCTTTGTGACATGACTGGCGAGTTTCACAAGATGTAAATTCAAACTAATTTAAATATGCATCTTTATGTAACTCTAGCTAGTCGGGTCATATTGATCTGACCTAGTCTACAATACCTCAAGAAGGAATCGTTCAATTCTGAACTCTTCCTCTTGTGTGTGTTCTGTATACTAAGAACTGTAGTTTGATTTAGAACTTCAATGTTTTTAGATAACGTGCCTGAACCGATCAACTTTTGATATAGGAAATGTTCAAAACATTATCCAACAATACAAAATTTTATCATTTCTTTACTAATAAAGAGACTGATATGATTTTGTATATCAGGTTCGGTATCTAATAGCATTTGTTCAGAATCAATGTATTGGTAATACAGGGTGACAGTGACCAACAGACTTGGCTGCAACTCTTGCCCCGTTTTCTGCCTCATGAAACTTATCACCCGTTCTCAGTTCTCTACCTATCTGTAGCCCTATGTAACAGATTACATATCTGGGATCCTGATCCGGTATCAAATACCCAGGACGTAGAGGATACAGAGAAACAGTTCTTTGTAACGAACACACCCGAAGATGATGCATCAGCATGCACTCTCTTCGTTTGGGCGGCACGGGAATTCTGGTAATTCCCAATTTCCTGCTCTGTCTTATAACATTTATAAGTTGGAGCGGGACCAACGATCCCCAGCTCAGTATAACAAGCGGGTTCGGTCAATAATCCGTATTATTATCTTGATTAAGGCGTGATATGGTCGCTACCTGGAGAGAGAGAGAAGAAAACACTCAGCGTGCGCTCTTGCAAGAATAGATTGGTTATTATTTTATCTAATCAGGATGGCTCCCACTGCTTTTTATCAAATCTTCCTTCAAACCCTAAAAGGAAAGACTAGCCGGGATTAATTACACACTACAAGTTCGCCAATCTTTCAGCCAGGCCAGTGTCGGTACTTTGAGGGAGGTCCCCCGTGCTTTCGCACGAACCTAATTAATGTAAACCTCGTTTTCCCAGAGGCGTAACCCCGTTGACACCTTTCTAGACACCTACTTGATCGGCTAATTGTAATGTGTAAAACTCTCCCAGGAGTAACTCTTACTCGCTGCGGGTATCGGGATCCAACTATCTCATAGAAGGTATGCAATCTCATTGCAAATTTTAACACTTGAAATTCCCGATAATATTTTGCCCCTAGCGTGCTATGACCTTGACGCATGCCAAACAACCCATAGTCCGCTAGTCAAGTTCAACCCGTACATTTCTTGATTGAATTAAACCCACCCGCACGACCCTTGACGCATGCCAAACAACGCCGTACGAATACCCTAATCCAATCGCATCATATGCTAGCAGATAAGCACTAGTTAGCTACCGTACACTACGCCTTGACGCATGCCAAACAACCGCAGCACGAATACTAACTAATACTTATCTGAAATGACGGAGGGCTACGACAGGTTTTTCTGAAAACCTATTGCGTAATGAACTTGATATCGTTGTAGAATCAAATGATTTAAAAATGGAGTGCTTTTGAGGCTTTTCTAGTTTTGCTGAAGGAGTCACTCCCGGTGAAGGGATCGTCGGTCCTTTCCTCGTAGAATGAGGTGCAGGATATATCATATATATCACTGTGCAAAGCAAAAACTCTTAAAAGCAATCAAAAAACAAACCGAGTGTGTAGCATCTGCCAGTTATTGCTAAAGGAGTCACTCCCGGTGAAGGGATCTCGGTCCTTTCCTTATCGAATAAGGTGCAGGATATATCACATATACCGCTGTGAAAGCAAGAACTGTAGCTACCTGTTTTATTTTGAAATTCGATTCTACAACATCTTTAGGTTTCTTTTTCTTTCATTAATCATATTAATGAAGTCCCATCATTTGAGTTACCTAAACATCACAGATAAATACGACGTACACTTATGCCATCCGCATTCGCCTCGATGTCCCCTCGTGCACCGTTAGGTTAGGTAACTAACGGCAGAGCGGGGCAGGGCTAGCACGGGTGTAAATCATAAGTAACGTCTATATAATATATCATATATACTATATACAGTATCTATCACAGAACACCACATGATAAAGTATCATATGTCCTCACGGCTTCAGCCCCGCCCGTCCCTGGTCCAAAATCCTCAGTTGCGGACATTGAAGTCCGCAAGACATGGGACGCTGACTGTGCCACGGCCACATGCCTCGCGCTTGCATCGATGGATAACACACATCAAAAGCAGCACGAGGACATGGACATTCACGGTATATTGCTCCATACAAAGGATTTGTATGGGGAGCAATCCCGCGTATTACGATACGAAGTATCAAAGAAATTGTTTCAGATACGAATGGCCCCTGGCACACCAGTAGGAGACCATGTTCTAAAGATGATAGCTCTTATAGAAGAGCTTGAGGACCTTGGATGGACGATGGACAATGAACAATATATAGATATTATTCTGCAGTCCCTCCCCTCCACCTTTGCTCAGTTCATAGTGAACTTCAACATGCATGGCATGGAGAAGGACCTCCCTGAACTCCTTAATATGTTAAGGAGTGCAGAGAGCACTATGAAGTTAGCAAAAACTCCCGTTATGACTATTGGACAGTCTTCCTCTTCTCGCCCGAAAGCCAAGGCCAAGGGAAAGAAAAAGAAGAAACCCACTAATCCTAAGGGCGGAGTTAAAAAGGTGAAGGGAAAGGGAAAATCCAAGGCTGGAGACTCGGGGAAAGGCGAATGTTTTCATTGCCACAAGACAGGACACTGGAAGCGCAATTGCACGAAGTACTTAAGTCTCAAGAAGAAGCATGGTGATGCTTCTGCTTCAGGTGCGTTTGTGACTGAAAACTGTTTTTCTATAAACTCTGCTTCCTGGGTATTGGATACCGGTTCAGGTTCTCACATTTGCAATTCTATGCAGGGGCTAAGAAATAGCAAGGTTTTGAAGACAGGTGACCATACTCTCCGCGTTGGAAATGGTTCCAATGTACATACAGTCGCAGTGGGAGAGTATCACTTGGGGTTGCCATCTGGATGTATTTTGATTTTGAATCCATGTTATTTTGTACCAAGTATGCTATGTAATATAATATCCGTTTCTTTGTTGGACAATGAAGGGTATAATTTTGTGTTGCAGAACAATGTTATGAACATTCACCTGAATCAAATGTTGGTTGGGTATGGTACGCTTAATAACGGAATATATGTCCTAAATCAACACACAGTTTTCAGTATACAACACACTAATAAAAGAAAACTTTCAGAATTAAATGAAGCTTTTCTTTGGCATTGTAGACTTGGTCATATTAACGAAACAAGACTAAACAAGTTACACAAAGATGGATATTTAAACTCTTTTGAATATAAATCTTATGCGACTTGCCAGTCTTGTATCAAGGGTAAAATGACCAAAACTCCGTTTACCGGACACGGAGAAAGAGCTACTCAGCTCCTTGGCCTCATACATAGTGATGTATGTAGGCCAATGTCTACACAGGCTAGAGGCGGTTTTTCATACTTCATTACATTCGCTGACGACTTCTCAAGATTCGGTCATGTATTTTTATTAAAGCACAAGTCCGACGCTTTCGAGAAATTCATTGAATATAAACAAGAAGTAGAAAAACAAACCGGCTTGAGTATTAAGATGCTTCGATCAGATCGAGGTGGTGAGTATCTCAGTACAGAATTTGCAAACTTCCTAAAAGAGAATGGGATTCTCTCTCAGCTCACTCCTCCTTACACACCACAGCACAACGGTGTGTCAGAACGACGGAATAGGACCCTATTAGATATGGTCTGGTCCATAATGAGTGACGCTGAGTTACCAGTCTCGTTTTGGGGGCATGCATTGGAGACTGCAGCGTTTCTTCTAAACAGGGTTCCAACCAAAGCCGTGTCTACCACGCCATATGAGATATGGAATGGGAAGAGACCATCTCTTAAGAGAATTAAGATTTGGGGTTGCCCGGCATATGTTAAAAAGCAGAATCCGGACAAACTCGAGACACGGTTAGTCATGTGTAACTTTGTGGGATATCCAAAGAATTCTTATGGATATCTGTTCTACCACAAAGAGGAACAAAATGTGTTTGTTTCCCAGTATGCCACATTCTTGGAAAAAGAGTTTTTCACAGATAAAGATGATGGCAAGGTGGTGGATCTAGAAGAGGTTCTAGAGACACAAACTACAAATGACGATTTAGTTGAACCGGCTGTTGCAACAGAAACTGAGGAACCTCGGCCACTCCGAAGGTCTGGTAGGACTTCTCGCCCACCGGAGAGGTACTACGGTTTCCTCATTGATGGTGACAGGGAAGATTGCATCATGGATGATGATGATCCTACCAGTTTTCAGCAAGCTATCACGAGTGGTGACTCTGTGAAGTGGTTGGATGCCATGAGATCCGAAATGGAGTCTATGTACACCAACAAAGTATGGACTTTAGACGTTGTACCCCCTGGGGTAAAACCTGTAGGGTGCAAATGGATCTTTAAAAGAAAGATTGGTGTGGATGGGCAGGTAGAGACCTATAAGGCAAGACTTGTGGCGAAAGGTTTTCGTCAAAGACCTGGTTTGGACTATGACGAAACTTTTTCGCCCGTAGCCATGCTTAAATCCATTCGGATCCTACTTGCTATTGCTGCTCACTACGACTATGAAATCTGGCAGATGGACGTTAAAACAGCATTTCTAAATGGAGATTTAGAAGAATGCGTTTATATGGATCATCCAGAGGGCTTCATTGATAGTGGGAGCAGCGAGAAAGCGTGCAGGCTGCTTAAATCCATATATGGGTTAAAGCAGGCATCTCGGAGTTGGAACATCTGTTTCGATGATGTTACCAAAGAGTTTGATTTCATCAAAAATCCAGATGAACCTTGTGTTTATAAGAAGGCTGTAGGAAGAGCTGTCACATTCCTCGTATTGTACGTAGACGACATTCTTCTGATAGGAAATGATATTCCTATGCTACAGTCGGTCAAATCATTCTTATCACTGAGGTTCTCCATGAAGGACCTGGGGATGCCACATACATCCTGGGCATAAGGATCTATAGGGATAGATCCAAAAAGTTATTGGGATTGTCCCAAACCAGGTACATCAACACCATCCTAAAAAGGTTTAGTATGGAAGACTCCAAGCGGGGTGCCTTACCCGCTTGCCATGGAGTCACTCTCTCCAAGGATTCTTGTCCAAAGACCGATGAAGAGAGAGCTCGCATGAGCATTATACCTTATACTTCGGCAGTAGGATCTATAATGTATGTGATGTTATGTACACGCCCAGATATAGCTTATGCACTTAGTGTTGTAAGCAGGTATCAATCCAACCCAGGGGAGAACCACTGGACAGCTGTGAAGAACATTCTTAAGTACTTGCGAAGGACTAAAGAATTGTTCTTGGTGTATGGTAATACAGATCTCCAAATGGAGGCCTTTACCGATTCGAGCTTCCAGAGCAATAAGGATGACAGCAAATCTATCTCAGGGTTTGTATTTACCCTCAATGGAGGGGCGGTAAGTTGGAAGAGTTCCAAATAGGATACCGTTGCAGACTCTACGATGGAAGCTGAGTACATTGCTGCAAATGATGCCGCCAAGGAAGCCGTCTGGATGAAGAAGTTCGTCTCGGAGCTACGAGTAGTTCCAACCATTATTGATCCAATACCTTTGTATTGTGACAATAATGGGGCGATGGCGTTAGCCAAGGAGCCCAGTTCCCATCAGCGGTCCAGACACATCCTGAGGCGCTTTCATTTGATCCGGGAGATTGTAGATCGCCACGAGATCGAGATTAAGAGAGTAGACACAAAGAACAACATCGCGGATCCATTCACCAAGGCCCTCCCTCAGCCGTAGCATGAGCGACTTTTTGAGATGTTGGGTATGAGATACGCCAATAACTGGCCTTAGTGCAAGTGGGAGATTGTTGGATATATGTATGCCCTAGAGGCCATTATATGATAGTGGATGTATCTATACATGTATATATATATTCAGTATGCATTCTTGCTCGACATGATAGTATGCTATCTGGTTCTTCTTTATCTGACATGTTGATTTGATCATGCTTTTATTCATTCATACATGCTGATAAAGCCCTGAGGATATTGGCTTGACTGCTCTGATTATGATGGAGATCATACTAGTGGGACATCTGTAGTCTATAAGCATATCCTGGAAAGTCCCTAGTCGTAGGTATATCGAGACGGGGCATTGATATACCAGAGTAGACTAGCGTATATGATACTAGACCCATGTGATGGGCGATGGATGATCCCATATCCATTGGTGTTTGACATCAAGATCATATACGGGTGCTCAGTGGTGACTGGGTACACTGGACGGACTTGCCGAGAACTCCTATATGGAATTATATCTATCGTCGGATAGCAGTTCTCAGGTAACACTGGTACAGGTTAGTCTGTAGACCCGAGATCATCATGGAGTCTTGTGTGCTCTCCCACTGTACTTTGATTGCCACCCTACCACGGCTCTACTGAGTCGTGCAAACAGGTGACCGTTGGGTACAGTCCCGAGACACACGAAGGCAATGAGCGATAGGAGGGGTTTCGTCTCTCCCGGTATTGGGAGTTGATGCTGTGTTGTGCCCGACTGGTTATATCAGTAAGTCCCTGGCCAGGGCTGCTGAGATTTACTGATAAGTGTTATCGGTAGTTTCTCGATCTGTTATAGACCATTCACCGGCACGACTTATTGAGTTATTAGGGTCGACGTGACCATCCCTAGGCTCGATATGCAGCGTATCTGACGAAGAGACCGGACTGTACGGTAGTGTTGCCGGATGGCTCGACGGGAGTTGTAGCAGGTTCGCTTGTTTTCTTCTGATCGCTCAATACCCGGGTGGCCGTTACGTTTAGCTGACCGCTTGCGGTTTGGGGGTACCTGATATGATCATCACCCTCTGCCGGCGTATTGACGAGTCTTAGAGTCCCACAAAGGAGTTACCCAGTCAAGGCGAAACGTTGTGGTGCGCGTATGCGATATGCGCATGCACCCGATTAAAATGTGCGTATATGATACCGAACATTGATCGGGTGGCCTGCTTTTGGTGGGGTCGTATGAGATATGACCGGATTGATAAATTAAGTGTTGATTTATCATCTAACCATTAGTTTTCTCACTTGAAACCTTTCTAGGGTTTGATGGATGTATGCATGCATGCATGTGTTTCTTTCTTTCATTCTAGTTTCATGCACATGTGGATGTGCATACATGCATACATACATACACCCATCCATCATGGTTGTTAGCATATGGAAATGGTGGCAATATAAGACTCACACCATGGATTAAATTATGGATTATTATTTGATTTTGGATTTAAAAGAAAATGAAAAGGAAAGGATAATCATTCTAGCTTCTACATTCTTCCTTTGACCTAACCATGCTCAACTACCACTAACCTAGGGTTATCCTTCTCTTTATCATTTAAAACCCAAGTTAAATTAACTATCCATCATTTTAATCATGGTTGAAAGCAAGAAGGAATAAAATATAAAAGGTTATATTTCATTTCTTTGCAACTAAGGGTTATATTTTTCCACCTCTAGTTAAAAATAGCCACCATCTTCATCCTCTTTCTCATTTTGCTCTCTAGCTTTTTTCTAGTGAGTAAATCACACTTAAAGAAAGGTTTTTGAAGTGAGAATCTTAACCATAACTTCATTCTACACAAGTTTAGCCAACTTGTTTAGAGTGTTCTCTTCGGTTTTACGAAGTTGCGAGCTTGGACGGCAAACTCCGTGGTGGATCGTCGTGGACACAAGAGGACTTCAAGAGGACTTCCATTCAACACCCTAGAGACCAAGGAGTCCAGCGAAAGGGAGCTACAAAGGTTGTAGTCTCGAAACCCTAGATTAGTTCGCTTTATATTTCGAAACCCTAATTTTCTAGGATCGATTCCTTTGCATGTTCGTTTAGCACCATAAAAATTTAAACTTTGGGTCATGTGATGCTTCAAAACTCATTATAGGGTGCTAGACAAACCTTTCACTCCTATAGTCACTTGGTCGGGGCTAAGGGGTGTAGCTGTCTATTAAGTTTACCCGGCGAGTATTCGCGTACGCTACGTGATTGCGACGGACTTTTGATCGCATCAAAATTCCGTGGCAACCGATCAAGTGAGACTAAAGTGCTATGTTTATAACATTCATTCAGTTATCTCATAACAACTTGTGAATTCCAAATATTGTATAACATTCCGAATAAGATAGAAAATGTTAAACTTTCCGATCGAACAATCGAACACCCAGGTTTTCCCGAAACAGCTCAACACATGAAATAAGTCTAACAACATTCAGTTTGTGCCTCAGTACCAACGGTCCAGCCGTAGAAGGGTCAAGCCAACGCCTCACATGTGGCACGCCGTACTGCCCCAAACCCTAAGGTTCAAAGGGCGGTTCAAGACGGTCACATAATCGAGTTAAGGTTTGTTGTCTTCTAGAGGGACCATCGCGTTACTTGCACTACTTAGAACGTCGTTAAACCACGGAAAGATCCAACACTTGGAAATTTCCCGACAGGGGAAAAGGTGGGTATTTATATCCGGTCGAACTTTTTAACATATTCTAAAATTTATCCGGAAAGCCACATAGACAAAATCTGATACTCCGATCGAAACACCGAATCCCCAAAACAACCCCAGAAAATTCAACTCTTGAATAAATATTAAAAATTCCCAGAAAATCCAGAATAATAAAATAGGAGTTACTGTGCAAACAGGGGATGATGATGTCATACTTTAGCCGCGGAACCGCCGCATAAGGCATGCCACTGCCGCGGTTCCGCCGCTCTTTGTACTGTTCATGAGTCAAATTTTGTACCGTAATTCTTATAATTCCCTGCTGAATTTTTTAAGCATTTTTAATGTGGAAAAATCCCAGTTTTTAGAAAAAGTCCAGAGAGCATGTTTCGGGTTAGGGTTTTGGTTCGATCGGACTTCAAACTCCGTCTACGCATCGCCTAAGGCTCTAGCTAGGCTCTGATACCACTGTCAGGTTCCTAGGCACTCTCAAGAGGTCTTACAAGGCATCAACCATGCCAATTTCTAATTTTACGGTGCCGAGAAACCCTAGACTACGGATCGTTGACTAGAAGTTTAGGCGACATATGAAACTAGTTAACAAATTAACTAAAAGAACGGAAATACAACCTTTGTAGATCCGTTCCTCCACCTCCATAGCTCCGCAATGAAGTCTCCTCGCTGTCCAAATGGAAACCCGGGCTCTAGCGTCGGCTTCATCGGAGAAATGGGCGGGCAAGGTCGTCGGCTTCGTGCCGAAGATGATCTACGTCGAGGCATCACAAGATCAAGCTCCCACTTCACCAAGTCATGAAACTTGTGAAGAAAACACACTCTACTACTTGGCAAGAGGTAGAGGATGAAGAAATAGGAGGTGGGTTCACTTTAGAATTGGATTTCTCACTCATATGCTCAAGTTGCCATTGTTGAAGCAAGCTTTCTTCAAGTGAAGAAGAAGAAGAAGAAGAAGATGAATATTATGATAAGTATTTTCCAAAAAGGAAATAAAAAGAATACTTATCATAATGTAACCATGGTCAAGTGTAGAGAATAGACTAGGGTTAAGTGGAATGGTTAGGGTTAAGCATGAGACAAAATGGTCACTAAGTCAAAGCTTCATGAAGCTTCATAATACAAACAAAGTTAGCGACAATTTTTCTCTTTATGCTTTTCATTTTCCATAAAGAATAAATAAATAAATGAGAAAAGGAAATGAAACCCTAACCACATAAGTAACCATGGTTTAATTCTTTACACAAACCCAAACTAGCATGTATCATCAAACATGATACAATCTTGTGCACAAAAAATATATCATATATACAATGTGCACAAACAAGTGAGAAAATCCATTTAAAAGTGAACCGATACTAGTTAATGCAAAGTAATATATCAAATATATAATTATACATTAAATCATTAAATCAACACTTGATTTAACGATCCGGTCATATCGCATATAACCGACTAGTATCCAATGTATCGGCTTATCGAATCAACCATCGATTCGATAACTAGGTTATATCGCATATAACCATTCGATACAATCATCGCGAGAATAGAATACGGTATCACATACACGCATTATTCTCGGTCCCGCACATATCTCATATGCGCTCCTATTTCGTTTCGCTTGAGCCAGGAAACCTCTGTGTAGGACTCTAAAGACTCGTCAATACGCCGGCAGCAGGTGATGATCATATCAAACACCCACAAGCCGCAAGCGGTCTGCTAAACGTAACGGCCACCCGGGTATTGAGCGATGAGAAGATCGACGAGCAAGCCCGCTCACCCTCCTGTGAATCCAACCAGTAACACTTACCGTACAGTCCGGTCTGATCGTCTGATATGTCGCATATCTCGCCTAGGGGTGGTAAACGTCAGACCCCAATAGCTCGATAAGTCATGTCGATATGAGGTCTATAACAATTCGAGAAACTACTGGTAACACTTACCAGTAAATCTCAGCAACCCTGGCCAGGGATTTCCGGTTATAGCCAATCGAACACAGCGCAATATCAACTCCCTATACCGGGAGAGACGAATCCCCTCCTATCGCTCATTGCCTCCATGTGACTCGGGACTGTACCCAAAAATCACCATTTTGCACGCCCTCTTGGACGTGGTAAGGTGGAAATCAAAGCACGGTGGGAACCACATAAGACTCTATGACGATCTCGGGTCAACAGACTACTCTGTACCAGTGTCACCAGAGAACTGCCATCTGACGTAAGGTATAATACCATCTGGGAGTTCTCGGCGAGTCCGTCCAGTGTACCCAGTCTCCACTGAGCACCCATGTATCATCTCTGATGTCAAACACCAATGGATATGGGATCATCCATCGCCCATCTGTATGGGTCGAGAAGGTATACGCTAGTCTACTCTGGTATATCGATGCCCCGTCTCGATACACCCACGACTAGGGACTTTGAAGGATGTACTTATGGACTAGCATGTCCCCACTAGTATGATCCGCATCATAGTCCAGTTAGTCAAGTACACATCCTAAGGGCTTTACCAACATGTAACAGAGAGACAATCAGTATACACGTTAAGGTAAAGAGCAACCAGATAGCATACTATCATGTCGAGCAAGAAAGTCCTCCCTATATATGTCCCAGCATCCACTACAATATACATCCTATGTACAGTAATGGCCTCTAGGGCATACATATAACTAACACAACATCATCCCTTCTACGCAACATCAGTGTATGAAGTATTTCAAGGATGGTCTCGAGTATACCGTAACAGGTGAGCTGAACCCATTCTCCGTAAACGAAGTCCGCAAATACGAAGATGCGAAGTACTTTTTGCCAGATTTCGAGGATACAGAAAGGTGTCGCAACCCGGAAAACAAAACCGCCGCCACCATCCCCGTTTTCGGGAGCGATACCGAAGAAGAGGAAGAGATAGTTTATGCAGGGCCATCTCAACGCAACAACCTGGGGACGCCCGCCCCCATGTTGGTCTTCGGAAGTGATTCAGAAGATGAAGTTAATGCCGTGTTCTCCAATCGGCTGTCAATACAAGCACCCCCTGGCGATGACCATAGTTTGCAAATCACCATGGTACCGCGAGAACACTACAAGGATCTCGACACACTTCAAGCTCACAATGTGCAGGACCTGCGAACATTTTACGTCCCTCCCAGGAAAAGGGGTGAGAAGGCGATCCTATTCTACCGATCCTCAGAGTCGAAAGTAGAGAAAGAGATCTGGCATTGCGCGGATGCTACACTCGACAGGCTCCAACCCATCCGTCTGCCCAGATACTATACAAATGGATTAAAGAGGCTATTGAAGCGCCAAGGGGTACCCTTAAAACAGACCGTTCGACAAGATGGGTTCTACAACAGGATCTGGGATGTCCCTGGGACTCAACGCAAATTGCCCAATGGGAAAATGGAAACACTTGGGCTTGGATACGCGAGAACCGGAAAATGGGGACGGGCCCACAGCAGCTACGCTATATATACTTTTGATGAAGAAGAGGACGCCCTCTCAGGAGATGCCAACCCCTCGTCAAAACTAGATCCCGCGATTGAAATGCCAAGTCCGTCGTTTGAAGAACGAATGGATAAGCCCATCAGGAAAATGGGTCAAAAATCTCGGGAAGACCACAACCGCGAGATGGCCATCTACGAGAAGGCCAAGACGCAACGTCTATTTCAACAGGCTGCAAAAGACAAAGATGCTCGTCCTCGTCAACCCGTTGTACGAAAGGCCCGACTCAGAGACGGAAATAAATCAAGAAGCGGAAAGAGGAGCCGACAGCAACGACGCAGGATTAGAGAGTCACGTGAGCGGGTATTGCACGGGTCGGATTTGTCCCTCATGAAGAAGATGAGTCGAGCGTACTCCTTCCCCTGAGACAAGACGGAGAGGTTACTCAAGCTCGCTTTAAAACATCAAATGATCGCGCCTCCAGGGTCTAGACACCCTGAGCAAGCTAACAAGGCTTCTCATTTGAGCTATTGCTCTTATCACCGAGCCATAGGACATCCTACCGAAGACTGCTTCACCTTCAAGAACTGGGTCGAGGACCAATACCAACAGGGCAGATTCGCCTTATCCGACGGCCGGAGGGTAACGCCGCCACAAAAGCACGAACCCAAAGCCGCAAAAGCAAAACCAGATCCACCTCAGTCCTGGAAGCAGATTCGCACCTGTTACATGATTACGATATTAAAAGAAGAGCCCGAGAATATGGATGACCTTCCCTGGTGCTTTGAGAACAGCGATGATGAGGTGGTCTCAGAATTTCCGCCAGCTCCAAAAGAACTAGAAGACGGTATACATACTACTGCAGATAACCTCAAGAAGATGGAGTTGGGATCGGCAGATGACCCGCGACCGACATTTGTCAGCGAGCTGCTATCTGAAGAAAGGGTGGCTGCTTTAAAGAACGTGCTTCTACGACATAAAGACTGCTTCGCGTGGAACTACTCCGAGATGCCAGGATTAGATCCGGAGATTGCTGTGCATAAGTTAGCAATATCCCCGGATATCAAGCCAGTCAAGCAGGCGCCAAGAAGGATGCGACTCGAGCTTGAAATGAGCATCAACGCCGAAGTCAAGAAGCTGATCGATTCTGGATTTATCCGAGAAGTCCAATATCCCGACTGGATCGCCAATATCGTCCCGGTAATGAAGAAAAATGGGACGGTACGCATATGCGTGGATTTCAGGGATCTCAATAAAGCCTGTCCAAAGGACGATTTTCCAGTACCAGTAACCGAGCTAATGATAGATAACACGTCCACTCATGAGGTTTTCTCCTTTATGGACGGTTCATCAGGATGCAATCAGATAAAGATGCATCCCGAAGACCAGAAGCACACCGCTTTCCGGACCCCTTTGGGTATATTCTGCTACAGGGTTATGCCCTTTGGTATAAAGAACGCCGGTGCTACCTATCAAAGGGCCATGACAAAGATCTTCGACGATCTCATACATGACATTGTCGAGTGCTATATCGATGACCTTGTAGTGAAGAGCATGTCATACGAAGAGCATTTAAAGCATCTGGAGACTGTCTTTCAACGCCTTCGTCAATATAATCTGAAGATGAATCCCCTTAAATGCGCATTTGGAGTCTCCTCGGGTAAATTCCTGGGATTCATCATCCGACATCGAGGTATCAAAATAGATCCATCTAAGATCAAGGCGATCATGGAAATGCCTCCGCCAAGAACCCTCAAACAGTTGCGGTCTCTCCAAGGGAAGCTCGCATACATCCGGCGGTTTATCGCTAATCTTTCAGGCAAATGCCGTCCTTACAATCACCTGATGAATAAGGGAACCCCATTCGTCTGGGATCAAAAATGCCAAAGCGCGCTAGACGAGATCAAGCAATACTTGCAGAACCCGCCGGTGTTGGCTGCTCCGGTTAAGGAAAAACCTCTCATTCTTTATACAACCGCCCTCGAAGGTTCTTTAGGCGCATTATGGGCACAAGAGGACGACCAAGGGAAAGAAAGAGCACTCTACTACTTAAGTCGAGTTCTGCTGGGGGCAGAAAGCAACTACTCTCCCATTGAAAAACATTGCTTGGCGTTAATCTTCGCGATAACAAAGCTCAGGCACTATGCGTTGGCACATGAAGTCCGTCTCATCTCGAAGGTGGACCCTCTTAAATATCTGATGTCAAAGGCTATATTGACGGGTCGACTCGCTAAATGGGCTCTACTCCTGATGGAGTTCTCAATAACGTATCGACCTCTTAAGGCAGTGAAAGGTCAGGCCATTGCCGACTTCCTCGCTGAGCATCCAGTACATGCTGTTTCTCCTCTGAACTGCGAGTTGCCAGACGAGCATGCATTTGATGCGATTGGCGGCGGTAGTACCCGATGGGAACTCTATTTCGATGGAGCATCCTCCGTAAAGAAACAGAAACAGGGTATCCCAATGATCAAATCGGGGATAGGCCTCATCTTCGCAACTCCACAAGGAGGGATAATGCGCTTCGCCTTCTCCTTAACAGAGCCGAGGACAAACAATGAAGCTGAATACGAAGCTTTGATAGCAGGCCTCGAGATCGCCATCGACATGGGAATCGAAAATCTCCTTATATATGGGGATTCCCAATTGGTCGTTAGTCAAGTAAATGGTGACTACCAAACGTGCAAACCAGAATTGGTGAAGTACGGCGAAAAGGTGCAACAACTATTGACCCAAATTCCCTCATATACTTTGGAGAACATACCGCGTGCGGAGAACAGCAAAGCAGACGCGTTGGCCAAACTTGCTAAAGAACTGGCTGACGAGAACCTTGATGACGTCAGAATCGTGGTACAAAGCCGTCGAGTGCTCGCCCCGGCAGAAATACCTCCGGAATTATATAAAGAAAAGAGGGCGACTGAGCAGACGACCCTACAAATAAAAGACCGTGAGAAGGCTGAGGACTGGAGGGAAGTCTTCATAGATTACTTTAAGTCCCACCGAATGCCCGAAGAAGCGTCCTCAAGACATCAGCTCATGAAACGAGCTCTATCTTTCGCTTTCGTTAACGATACTCTATACAAGAGATCATTTGATTCTCTCTGGCTGAGATGCCTGGGACCTGACGAAGCAGAAAGAGTCATTCAGGAAGTTCACGACGGACTCTGCGGTTCTCACCAAGCAGGCCCAAAGATGAAGTTAAAAATTAAACGGATGGGTTACTATTGGCCCACGATGACCCAGGACTGCCTCGAGTATGCGAAGCAATGCCACTCGTGCCAGATTCATGGAGACTTTATCCATCAACATCCGAACCCACTACACCCAATGGTGGCTGGCTGGCCATTCGAAATGTGGGGGACTGACATAGTTGGCCCCATCGAGCCAGCATCGTCCCGGGGACATCGTTTCATCCTGGCGACAACTGATTACTTCTCCAAATGGGCAGAAGCAGTACCGCTGAGGGAAGTGAAGACAGAGAATATCCTCCACTTCTTCAAGACGCACGTCATCTATCGGTTTGGAACCCCACGGCGGATTATCTCCGATAACGGGCCAGCCTACAGAAGCCATAAGATTAGCCGCTTCGCGCAGCAGCATAATATAGACTGGAGATATTCTTCAGTTTACAACCCACGAGCTAATGGTCTGGCCGAGGCCTTCAATAAGACCTTGACGAAGATCATAAAAAAGACCGTTTCCCGGAATAAGAGAGACTGGCACGAGAAGCTGCAAGAAACCCTTTGGGCTTATCGAACTACATGCAAGACGGCCACAAACACAACGCCGTACGCGTTGGTATTTGGGACGGAAGCAGTGCTCCCCCTCGAGATAGAGTTACCCTCTCTACGAGTGGCATTCCACTACGAGCTGACGGACGAAGAAAATGCTCACCTTCGGCTTGAGGAGCTTGATGCCCTCGATGAAACCCGGCTCATAGCGCAACAACATCTAGAAGCCTACAAAGCAAAGATGACGTGCTCGTATGAAAGATTGACCAGGCCGAGGACATTCCGCCAAGGCGAACTCGTACTAGTGGTCAAAAGACCTATGATCCCCAATCGTGCCAAGCGGGGAAAATTTGAGCCAAACTATGAAGGCCCGTACATCATAGACAAGGTCTACCAGGGTGGAGCCTATCTACTCATGGACATGCATGGTGAAAGGCCTTTCAGGCCAATAAACGGCCGCTTCTTAAAGAAGTACTATGCTTAATGAGCCACAGCCTGGGTCAATGATAGATGACGACGACTATGTCCGCTCGCTATCTTTCTAAGCTCAGACTTTACAAGCAGTAGCCGGCCCTCCCCTGAACGACGGACCGAAATGTTTTTAAACTAACAACGGACCGAAATGTCCTTAAACTGACGACGGACCGAAATGTCCTTAAACTAACGACGGACCGAAACGTCCTTAAACTAACGACGGACCGAAACGTCCCTAAACTACTACCGCAGCATCCTTAGGCTGACGAAGTAAAAAAAAAAATTGATGATGAAAAAACGGTATGTCCATAAGCAAAAAAGGCACGGATGAAACCCCGAAAGGGCTCCGTGAGTAAAAACAGCAGGGCTACCGGCAAGTATTCGTGAAAACCCGAAAGGGCGCGACCTTGTAAAAAAAAAAGAGAAAAAGAATAAAAAAAAACGGTATGTCCATGAGCAAAATGGGCACGGATAAAAACCCAAAAGGGCTCCGTGAGTAAAAACAGCAGGACTATCGGCGAGTGTTTGTGAAAACCCAAAAGGGCGCAACCTCGTTAAAAGACACTTATAGGGTCCTATCGACTTTGTAAGGAGAAACCACCTGCGTGAGATCCTTACAACTCACAAAGGAGCAACACACTTAGGGATCCTCACGATTCCTAAGGAGAAAATACACTTACGAGATCCTCACGACTCGCAAGGAGAACACTCTTATGGGACCCTCACGGCTCGTAAGATTTGAAAGTCTTAAGTTACAGAGACCTAAACCTGTGCTTAAGCAATCCCCCACAACCTTCGATATTGCCCTACAAGTAGTCCAATATTGACCCTTGTATACAATCCACGGGCGCGAATAAACATTTCCCTAACTAAGTCCCATCCGAGACTAGGGATATGTTTGCATGGTAAACAACCCTTGTAAATCCTCTCGACTTACAAGGAGAAAACCCTCCCGTAGGATCCTTACGACTTACAGAGGAACAATGCACTTAGGAACCCTCACGATTCCTAGGGAGAAAATACACCTATAAGATCCTTACGACTTGTAGGGAGAAATACCTTTGTGAGACCCTTACGGCTCATGAACTCAAAAGCCTTAGTCGACAGGACCTTAACCCTGTTTGCTAAGCCACCTTTGTTCAACATCGACAGAGGCAAATGATGATTCGCTCCTGACAATATTCCAGTTGCAGCGATGCTGATGCCTAAACCGGTATCAAATCCCAAGTTCTTTCATGGCAAATGATGATTCGCTCCTAGCAATATTCCAGTCGCAGCGATGCTGATGCTAAGATTGGTATCAGATCCCAAGTTCCACACTCGCGATATATAAAAAAATCAGCGAGCCAAAAATGCATATGAAATAGCCGAAATGATGGGGCAGCTTGCAATAAAAAAATAATAAAAAAAACAAAAAAAAAACAGCAAGTAAAAATGTATGCATGAAAAATAGCCGAAATGATAGGGCAATCGCGACCTTCGCGATATAAAAGCTGAAATGATAGAGCATCACGGACAAAGAAATAAAATAAGAATAAAATTTATGCCCTACAGGTGATGTTACATCAACCCCTGTATACAATTCAGGGGCACGAACAAAAAAAAAGAAAGAAAGGGAACATACCTCCCCCCAGGTTTCATCATAAGAAGAAGCAAAATCTCGACGGGCCGCAAGCGACTTAGAGATCATCCCAGCACTCGTTTCGTAACGACGGACACAACTTCAAGCTAAACGAAACAGCGGCAACTCCCAGTTCCATGGCTCGGCGGTAAACATATCGCCAACAGTCAAACCTCCATCCCGTGAAATGCGGATACAATCGACAAAATTCCTGGTTACGTGGAACGCGGATAACGTCACTCTTTGACCCCGTGGAAAACGTCCAGAGCGGATCCTGGTCCTCGCAGAGCACGGCAGTGAACCCGTGTGAAGCATCCAGAGTGGAGCCTAGTCCTCGCCAAGCGCGGCAGTGAACCCGTGTGAAGCATCTAGTGCAAAATTTCCTGGTTACGTGGAATGCGGATAATGTCACTCTTTGACCCCGTGGAAAACGTCCAGAGCGGATCCTGGTCCTCGCAGAGCACGGCAGTGAACCCGTGTGAAGCACCCAGAGTGGAGCCTAGTCCTCGCCGAACACGGCAGTGAACCTGTGTGAAGCATCTAGTGCAAAATTCCTGGTTACGTGGAACGCGGATAACGTCACTCTTTGACCCCATGGAAAACGTCCAGAGCGGATCCTGGTCCTCGCCGAGCGCGGCAGTGAACCCGTATGAAGCATCCAGAGCGGAGCCTAGTCCTCGCCGAACACGGCAGTGAACCCGTGTGAAACATCTAGTGCAAAATTCTTGGTTACGTGGAACGCGGATAATGTCACTCTTTGACCCCGTGGAAAACGTCCACAGCGGATCCTGGTCCTCGCAGAGCACGGCAGTGAACCCGTGTGAAGCACCCAGAGCGGAGCCTAGTCCTCGCCGAACATGGCAGTGAACCCGTGTGAAGCATCTAGTGCAAAATTCCTGGTTACGTGGAACGTGGATAACGTCACTCTTTGACCCCGCGGAAAACGCCCAGAGCGGAGCCTGGTCCTCGCCGAGCACGGCAGTGAACCCGTGTGAAGCATCCAGAGCAAATACCGGACTGTGGAGTCCTTAAAATCCATGGACTATGACGTCCTTAACCTCGACCGCAATGTCTTAAAACTAACGATCAACCACCCCGATTCCCTACGGATTCTCTCTTGGTTAAAGGGTACATCTCTTCGCTCCTTTGATACTCGGCGTTGTAATTCCTCAACGTCTTCAAAGAGGTGACGGGTCCCTGCGACCAAACATCGGACTGTGGAGTCCCTAAATCCACGGACTATGAGGTCCTTAACCTTGACCGTGATGTCTTAAAACTAACATCGGACTGTGGGGTCCTTAAATCCACGGACTATGAGGTCCTTAACCTTGACCGTGATGTCTTAAAACTAACATCGGACTATGGGGTCCTTAAATCCACGGACTATGAGGTCCTTAACCTTGACCGTGATGTCTTTAAACTACGATACCTTGAGCGACCCCTGACCCCGTGAAACACGGATAAGGGCGACCACATCCAACACTTGCAGGTCCTCAAGACCTGCGAGGAAGAAAAACTCTCTTGTGAGATCCTTACGACTTTCAAGGGAAAACCCACTTAAGAACCTTCACGATTCTTAAGAAGGACTTACACCTATGGGATCCTCTCGACCTGTAGGGAGAAAAGCTCTTTATGAGACCCTTGTGGCTCTTAAAATGCAAAAGTCTTAGGAAGCAGATCTTAACCCTGAGTCTTAAGCTATCGCTGCCCTACGAGGAGATCAAGATAAATTGTCCACAAACGCATTCAATGAAAGGGGACACATCGTTAAGAAGAAAAATGTATCTTTTATTCATAAACCAAAATGGATACAAAGTACAATTCATGAAAGAAACAAAAAAGAAAGATACTCTTATCCATGAGTACGTACAAAAAAGGGGAAAAGATACAAGTCCTCAAGCCGGCGGGCGGTGCAGTAATTTCACTAGCTCATCCTTCTGTTGCTGAGCCACGGCTTCATGATGCAAGATCTCCAGAAGACGAGCCTCCGCCTGAGCTTGCTGAGCTTGATACGAAGCAAGCCGAACTTCGAGCTCTTTCTCGGTGGCTTTATGAGCCTCGACCTTCTCACGAGTGAACGTGGCAGCTTTATCGAGAGCCACTACCTCTTTTATGGACTCCCGAAGCACCCGCCAAAGTTCGTATGCTTTGTTGGCTTTGGCTGTGAGGCTGGCATGAAGCTCGCTCAGCGCCTTAGCAACTAGCTCTCTCTCCGAAAATTTACGGCCGAACCCTTTTCTCGCACAACAATATGTTCGATACGTGTCGCTCTATCAGGCCACGTAAGCTCGCTTTCGTGACCACAGCCTTGGAAACAAGACATTTACAAGACCGTATAAATGGGCTTCCAGTCGACGGGAATAATCGATCTAAAACGCGCTCACATCACCTGACGTGAAAGGCAACAAGAAAGATTTCCGACATATTTCAAGCATGCGTTCGCAATCATATGAGTATTCAAAAAGAAAATAATAATAATAATAGCATTTGCAATCGCATGAACGTTCATAATACCCAAAAAGGTCTGATGCGCAGGAAAGTAATGATAGCATTTGCAACTAAAGAAAATTCTCATAAGAAGAATATGAAGTTTATTTATGCAAGCGGAAACATACATACTAGTACAAAGACTACATGGAAGTTCGACATAAAGCGTAAAAAAAAAGGAGAGACTAATTTAAAAATGTTCTACGCTAACGGAAAAGGTCACCAAACATGGGATCAACGGCACAGGGGTTAACGAAGCAGAGGACAAAATTCTCCATCTCTCTCTCTGCTTTCTCCAGCACATCAAAGCGACGATTCTCACGAGGAGTCGCTCCCCATCGATTGGCGCCATGTTCGTCCGCGAAAGCAGACATAATAGCTCGTCGGGCCTTGATCTGGCTCAGCAGATGAATTGAGCAATCCTTCAAAGCCTGAGTAATCAGGCACGCTTCATGAAAGCCCTCGAGTTTTTCTTCCGCCGCGTCGAGCATCGCCAGGGTCATCTCCGCCGGGTGAGGAGGGATATCGGCAAGCACGGCCGTGAGAATCATCCGGAGCCAGAGGGAACCCATCGGGAGGGGGGACCCCCTACGGATCGAGAGTTCATGCATGGCTGAGTCGCATTCGTCGTCGGTAAGAAGTGGATCCACTAACCGAGCAGCAAAGCGGAGGATCATCTCCTCGATAGGCACTTCCCATGGTTGTCGACGAGCGTGTGGACGGTTGCAGGCCATGGCACTCAGATACTCCTCAAATTAAATCACGTCAATATGGGAATGAATTTCTCTGTGAGGAGAAAATAGGCTATGGCCTCAAGAATATAAAGAAGTGCATTAAGTGCTGTGCGCGGAAAATCTTGCATGGTGAAGCTATTTCCAAGGCCCAAAAAAGGAAAGGCATCGAAAATCAAGGGGATGGAACTACTTCCAAAGCCCTTTTTTCTGCGTCTGATATTGTGCACTGAAAATAGGGCATGGGAAGATTTTGTGAACAGCCCCGTCAAGGGACCCCACGTGCAGAATACGTGAGGCCTAAACCTGATGTACACTAAAACAAAAGAAAAATGGAGTAGCACCCTGCATATTGAAAGCACCAACAACAACAGTAGCAAAATGATAAAATCCCAGAGAAAGGCATGCAAACATGGAAAAACATAATAAAACTTGTCACTGAATCTTTCAAGAAGTTCATACAAAATAAAGAGGACACGTTTACAATGGTAAGACTTCAGACGCGGGGCATGGGTTGAGAAACTCAAGATTAACTTTGTCCAAGATTCTCCAAGCATTTCGAACCTCCCGAGTGTGCTTCCTCTCGCGGTCGCAAGCGTCGGGATCCTCACGAATGTCCTCCACCCTCCGATAGGCGGCAAGTATGGCTGACTGCTGAAAGACTTGGTGCAAGAGATCGATGAGGTGATCTCGCCTCCTCTTTGAGATCAAACCCATCAGGTACACCGAATGCAGCTTATCCTCAGCAGTGTCCAAGGCCCCGAGCGGTATGCCGGTGCAAAAGAGAGGAAGTGCCTCCCAGATCGCCAGCACGATCAGCCTCAGAAGAGAAGAGCGACGGGGGAGTAGCCGATGGTTGTACTCGTCAAAGCGGCTCATGATCTCGGCACACTGAGCATCGGTGAACTCCTGGTTCTGACTGCGGCCCAGTGCACGAATATTCCCATAGGAAATGATCTCGTCAAGACCATACAGATGGGCATCCATGATACCTGAAATAAAATTCATGAGAATCATTAGAAAGTTCCTATTTCATTAATTGCAGGAGAACAACCTCGGGCCAAGAGACCCCAAGAAGCCTCCGTGTGAAGAAATCGAGTCTTTCATTGGAATTAAATTCCTTATTAAGAAAAGGGAATTAAATTCCCAGAAAGCATTTTTGGGATGGAATTAAATTCCCTGGAGTTGAATCGCCATCATCATCTCCCCAAGGATCATCCGACCCCAAGAGATCTACTGATGGAGGTTAAAGAAATTTAAAAAAATGGGTTCTTTGTGAAATCCTTAATGTGGATTTAAAATCCAGAGAGTTCTTTTAACGAAGGTGCTTCAGCCGTTCAACATTATTACCAGAGGAAAAGGGATCCTTCAACAGAGTTAAACTCTGGAAAATGTCTGAGACAGAGAACTAAGCTCTGGAAACGAGAATTAAATTCTCAAAGGAAAAAGCTCTCGAGGGAAGAAGATGAGCAAAGTGAAGGCTCTTCTGAAGAGACATGGGTATTTATAGAAGGCGATGGAAACGATTCATCTCCCCAAATCCCTAAAGGAATCCAACGGTCACAAAAGGTGACAACGTTGCACTCACGTGCGGACACGTGAGAACAACGCTGTGGGGGCATTTGTTTCCTGATTTAAAATCAGAAAAGCTTATGGAAAAAGCTTCAGAAGAGGGTCACGTGCTTACACGTGACCAGCAGTCACGTGTTGGCACGTGACACCTAAAAGTATCGGCAAGGCAAATTCAGTTTCCCAAATACATCAAAGAAAAGGGGCTTCAAAAAGGGTCACGTGCTCCCACGTGACCTGGGTCACGTGTTGGCACGTGACAATCAAAAGCGGCTTCAAAACCCAACAGCTCCCTGAGCAAATCAAGAAAAAGGCTTCAGAAGAGGTCACGTGCTTCCACGTGACCAGGGTCACGTGTTGGCACGTGACACTCAAAACATCAGACTCATTCTCCGGTTAAATCAAGAAGAAGGCTCCATGCCAGGGTCACGTGCTCACACGTGATCAGTTGTCACGTGGTGGCACGTGATAGTTAAGCAGCAACCAGAAGACAGAGCGTAAAAAGAAGGAAGAAGGCTCGTTCCAAGGGGGTCACGTGCCCACACGTGACCAAGGGTCACGTGGCCATACGTGACCAACTTCAAAGCCAATTTATCAACAGAATTAAATTCTGAGAAAAGACCTCTCAAATCTTTCCAAAAGCAATCGATTAAATTAAAGATTTAGAGGTGATTAAATATCATCTATCTATGGGAAAATCTCGAATTTGGAAAGATTTCTCCTTTAAATCTAACAGAAATAATAAAGGAGAATCCCTGGATTTGAAATCCAATGGTGAATAAAATTCACCTAATAATCCAAAGGTCCAAAACGAATGATGGATGCAAATCAAATCTCTCAATGAAGATTCGTCAAAAAACTAATTGACTCGGCTGCTTCTCCTATAAATAGGAGCCAAGAGACACGCAAAAAATATACAGGCAGAGGGAAGAAAAGAGAGAGAGCCTTGATACTTGAGAGGAATTTGGATCTTCTGCAAAATAAAACCCTAGGTAAGAAAGGGAAGGTTTCATTGAAAGAAAGAGAATTTAATTCTCAACAGAGTTTAACTCTGATGTAAAACAGAAGGACATATTTCTTCTCTCTTTGGTGGAGGATCTGTAAAGTGCACATCTCCCCTTGAGTTGAGAATTTAATTCTCAATGGGTTGAGATCCTGCCATGCAGATTCAAAGCATAGAGAGGGCATGGAAGCACGAGAATTTAATTCTCACAGAACTATAGGAATTTAATTCCTTCAAAATAAAATTAGGGTTTGACCCTGTGTTATGGGAATTTAATTCCTTCAGAACAAAAAGAATCAGGGTTTAACCCTAGTTAAGAACTTAGTTCTGTTAAAACAACAAGAACTTAATTCCCTTAATCTTATTCCCCAGAATAATTCTCTAACAGAGAGTGTTGGTTTAATTCCTTAAAGCTTTTATTAGGGTTCAACCCTATTCGATTCTGCACATATATGAGGAATTTAATTCCTACAGGAAATTCAGAGTTCAACTCTTCAAAAGGAACTAGGAATTTAATTCCTCTGAAATTATTGTCAGGGTTCAACCCTATGAGGAATTTAATTCCTGAAAGGGATCAACAGATCTTCTAAACAACTACATAAAAGCGGGGTCGCGTGTCACCACGTGACCCCCCCAAAGATCTACATAAAGCCCTTTGAGGCAGTGCCTCACGTGACCTCTGAAGCACAAGGAATAGAAAAGAGCTCTAGGGCGCCCTCACGTGTCACCACGTGACCCCTAGTGAGCATTATAACGCACAGAGCATGGGCTTTCATCACGTGCTCGCACGTGATGGCCACCAGAACTAAAGTGTTAAACACTTACCTGCAGAATAAAATAAGGGGAATTAGGGCGCTCTCGCGTGTCCACATGTGACCCCTCTCTCCTTAGTGTTTAACACTAATCTGAAGACTTTGTCCTCAGTGTTTAACACTGATTTTCTTAGTGTTTAACACTAATTTGGAAAACTCTATTTGCAGTGTTTAACACTGATTTGCTTAGTGTTTAACACTAATGCGAAAACTCTGCTCCCAGTGTTTAACACTGATTATCTTTTAGTGCTTAACACTAACTTGCTAATCTTATTCCCAGTGTTCAACACTGTTGGTTTCTAGTGTTTAACACTAGCTTTAGCCCAATTGGCTAAGTTTCAAAGGCAAAGCCTCTCCTTCAATGGACCAGCAAAGGGTCAATGTTTCAAACATAATTGGACTTAGCCCAAACTGGCCATAAGTCCTCAAATCATCTTAAACTGAACACACTTGCTCTTTCAACAAACTCATTGGTTCAAGAGTACATCTCTGAACTCCTCTGATATCTGTCGTTGTAATCCTTCAACGTCGTCAGAGAGGTGACGGGTCCCGACAACCACACATTAATACGGACTGTGGGGTCCTTAAACTCATGGACTAATGCGTCCTTAAATCAAGATACGGACTGTGGGGTCCTTAAACTCATGGACTAATGCGTCCTTAAATCAAGATACGGACTGTGGGGTCCTTAAACCCATGGACTACGACGTCCTTAACCTTGAACGAGATGTCTTAAAACTAACAATGGACTGTGGGGTCCTTAAACCCATGGACTACGACGTCCTTAACCTTGACCGAGATGTCTTAAAACTAACAATGGACCGCAATGTCCTTAAACTACCCATGGACCGCAATGTCTTTAAACTACCTACGGACCGCAATGTCCTTAAACTAGAAATGGACCACTATGTCCTTAAACTGGAACAATAGAGCCCAAACGCTCTTTTGTCGGATCTAAACGATCCCGTTTAAGTTGATCTTAGCCTTAAATATGGCTAACGTATCCTTAAACCTTCAAACAGACTGGACTATGAATCCCCCCAATCAACTTCGGTTCAAGGGTACATCTCTGAACTCCTCTGATATCTGTCGTTGTAATCTTTCAACGTCGTCAGAGAGGTGACGGGTCCCGACGGCCATACATACAATGGACCACCATGTCCCTAAACTGGAACAATAGAGCCCCTAAATGCTCTTTTGTCGGATCTAAACGATCCCGTTAAGTTGATCTTAGTCTCAAGTTAGACTAACGTATCCTTAACAAACGTTTGAGTTGATCTTAGCCTCAAATATGGCTAACGTATCCTCAAACCAAACCCCCAAACCCAAATCTAAGATAAATACGGATTTGGACTAGTCCACGCCCTACGGGCGACGACATAACTAGGTCTCCGTAAACAATCCACGGGCAACAAAACATAAAACAAACACACACGACGCGAAGTGACCATCTGGAGAAGGAGAAAGTTGTTACCGCGATGTGGTAGCGTAATTAACTGCAGGGGCTTGCGCCTGCAGGGAAGAGCGTCCCCACAATCAAAAACCCCTCAAACGAGGGGGAATCTGACGAAGTCTGCTACATCGGCCGCATCCGTGTAAACCTTCGATACATGGTGCCATGAATCAACTTGGCATCTTCGGAGAGGTGGACGGATAGCACCAATTAGCATCTGTCCCGAATTTCAGGCTAGAGACGCCCATGTCGCGCCATCTTTCGGAGGGGAACACCCCCCCCAAACTTAAGTGAAACAGTGTTTCCACTGTTAAGCGTTGAGGTTCAGGATTAGGGGGGAAAGAGAACAGTATCAAGCTATACAAGGCCTTACAAAGGCCAAAAGTTAACACCAACCACTCAAAAATTCTATCGCGATAGTGTGCCGGTTGGTGAAAGAATGCGGAGAGGTAAGAAATGGAGGATACGCGAGACCGTATGGGGATAGAAGTGGTATACAGTCCCGGTATATGAGAAGAAGAATGGCGGAAGGGAAAAAGAAATGGAGAACGAACTTGAGGGTGAAAATGGAGTGAATAAATTAGCATAATTTGTAATGACCGATGTGTAAAAAGCGATTGTGCTCATCTATTAACCCGTCAAGAGATGGGGTCAAATCCCTCAAGATTCGTGAGAAACCATGGGTACACCGAACTTGGTAAACCAGACATAAGAAATGAAATTGATACGATATCTTGCAAGGCCGGAACGATGGAAAGGATGGAGGGAAGTGGTTGAGGAAGGTTATCGGTTAAAGGTTCCGAAGGGTGTACACAGTCAATGTTAGTGTATATGCCCTGGCGGCCATTACTGCATCATACTAGTTTGTATATTACTTAATGGAAGCTTGGGATATTCACAGTTGTATTAACAATTTTGCTCAAAATAGTAGTATGCTACTTAGTTTGTTTCTACTTTAATGTGTGCATGTGTTTCTTTTAGCATATCGCTTATACACATTAGTGGAGCCTTTAGGATCCTTGCTTGATTACCAGCGTTGTGATGGCAGTCACACTAGTGAGGGCTAGGTAATCTACAAGCACATCCTTATACAGGTCCCTAGTCGTAGGATTATCGAGACAGGGCATCGATACTCCAGAGTAGACTAGTGTATATGCTTCTCATCCCAGGAGGGGAGATGGTATGTCCCACAGCCATCAGTACGTCATACTGGAGATAGTATGCAGGTACTCGTTAGGTTACGAGTACACTGGATAGGACTCGCTGGAAACTGTTGGTTTGGTATTGTACCTATCGTCAGTTATCAGTTCCCAGGTGACATGAGGACAGCAAAGTCCGTTGACTTGACACTGTCGCTTCGCCTCGAGTGTGTTCTCACTGTTCTTAGATTACTGCCCTACCATGGCTCAAATGAGTCGTGCAAACAGGTAGTAGTTGGGTGCAGTCCTAAAGCACTTGGAGGTAGTGACGGTTAGACAGGATTCGTCTCTCCCGGTATTCGGGGTTGATATCGCACTGTGTCTAGGAGAGTCATTACACATAGTCATCCCTGGCTAGGACAAGCGAGATATGCTGGTAGTGTTTCCAGTGTTATCTCAGGGTGTTCTGGGCTACACTCCGACACTACTTGTACCGCTATTAGGGACTGACGTTTACCGCCCCATAGACCCGACATGCGATACTCTCAGACGAACAGACAGGACTGTACGGAGAATGTCATATTCAGGCTCAGTAGGAGATCCGATGGGTTCACCTCATCAGTCTTCTTATCGGCATCTACCTGGGGACCGTTACATACAACTAGTACCGTTTGCGGCCTGTGGTTAAACCCACTGCCAGCGTAGTGTCGAGTCTTTAGAGTCCCACACAGAAGGCTATTCGCCTTTGGGCAAAACAGAGTAGAGGTCGCATGGTTTTGCGACAGGGTTCATTCACATTCGCTCTCTTGTGCACTTTTGGTGTCCGGGCAGTTATTACTAGCGGACTTTGGTTTAAGCCAGATCCTAGTATATGTTTTGGGATTGGTTTTATCTCATTGTATTCGTGTTCCTCGGAATACGGATGCGGGTGTGTATGCACAGTTGACAGAGGCAGAGGCAGAGGATTCTCATTAGGGTTATTGACCGTTGACTTTTTCCAAACCCTAATGAGAATGAGGATTATGATTAATAATATTAATTAAGGATTATTGTGCCATGGTTGAGTTGAACTTTTGACTTTTGTTGACTTGTTGACTTTGTTGACCGGTTAACTAAAGTGGACTTGTTGACCATCATCATTTGTTTTCAAAGATACTTCTTGTTCGTTGCAAAATGCATTTAATGAATGAAATGATAATGGTCATTCATAACTAACCATCACACCTTTTCTTAATTATTATTATTATTATTATCATAATTCCTAATATGAGAGATATAGTTGTAAAATTGTATTCATTCTCACTTTCTCATTCTCTCTCATCCAAAGCTCACCCTCTTCCTCTCTCTCAAATCTCTCATGTCTCATGTGTTGAGAATCATGAGCTATTGAGATAAAACCCTCAAAACTCTTCTCTACTCACTCTAGAGTTCTAGGTCTAGCAAGCCAAGCACTTTAGTTGCCTCTCGGTTGAGGTAGGAGCTCAAGGTAGAAGCTTTCGGGTGGATCATTTTTCGACAACAAGGAGACTACGAGGTGGAGCCGTTCCAACCACTCCAAGGAGCAAGAAGAGAAGGAATTCAAGACCTAGGTATAACCCTCTAACATAGTAGTTAAACTTCCAATTAGTTTGCTAGGTTTTTGTTTAGCAAAGATCCTCCTTTCTAGTCCATGTTACCTTATCTTAAAAATCGTTTTTTACCGTTTCCGCATCCCCGTAAGAACCGGGACATGTAACGTGGACTTACAGTGGTATCAGAGCCTAACTAAACAACAACTAGCATGTTAGCAAAGTTTTTAGAATTTCGATCCGGAAAAAAATTGCAAAACACGTTCGAAAACATAACTTTCTGCCGATTTTTTAAACTGCTCAAAAAAATAATTCCACACATCTTAAAAATCGGCTCAGGATTTTATAGGAACACACAGCAAAAACGAGCCACTTACTCGGTCAACGCGCCGCGGAACTACGGCGAGAACATGCTTCTTGCTGTGGATCCGCGGCCGAGTTGACTCGGCCGCGACTCGTCATTGCTGCAGTTTCATTAGTGTTCTGTTTTGGGATTTTTAGGATAATTTGTTTCTGTCCAGAATTCCAGAGAACAAAGTTATGTTTGGGGTAGTTGCAAATCCGTATTTTGATCGAAGTTCTGTAGACTTTAGCTAATGGGTTATATCTGTGATGTGATATATACACTGAACGTCAACTAATAGCTATACGTCGATTAGTGGGGGTTGTGCATATCTGTGATATGTAATGTTAATGGATTGTGTATATGAACTCGTTGGATTGTCGTGGATGAATAGCCGGGGTTGTGAGATGAGAGTTTTCTTTATCTTTCATTTGATGTAATATGTAAATTGATGTAATATTATTTTTATGGCCGCACATCCGGGATGAGGTTATAGCCGCCATTGTATATTATTTTTTTTTACTGTTTTTGCTCCTAGGATAGACCTAAGGTGGGGTGCACAAACTACTGGGTACCTCGAAGTGCCGAGTGGCCTTCTCACGTTGTTGAGGGAGGTTGCTTCACTTCGGGTATTTGGCGGGTAGTTTGCCGCACCCGTAGGGGTCTAGGGTGGGGTTTTGGTTATTCATCGCGACCGTGTAATCCGTCTTTCATTGCAGGCTCGAATGAAACGTGGATTCCTAGTATATCCAATATGTTCATCTGTGATCTAGAATGGCTATCATTGCATCTAACGAATGTATATATCTATATATATGATATTTAGTAGCCATTGCTTATATTTTGCATCCGCGCTAGTCCAGCCCCCGCTCTGTCGTTAATTAAGTAACCTAACGGGTGATGACGGGGCCCCATGGCGAATGCGTATGGCATAAGCGTACGTCATATTTTCGTTGTTTTCTGCAATGGTAGGATTAAATAATGGGACGCATTAAATTAATGCAAGAAAATAAACCAAAGTAAAGTCGTTGGAACAATTTTAAAACCACTCGGTTTATTTTCAAAAACCAACTTTTAAACGCAGAGCTTGAACCACTCCTTTTTAAAAGCTATCGCGTTCCTTCGATTATATCAAGTTCACTACGTTCACGGTTTTTCCAAAACCATTCGTAACCCTCCGTCATTTCATATGGATAGCCAATAGTATTCAAGCTGTGTTTGTTGGCCAAACTCAAGGCATAGTGATTGATAGCTATTGGATATTCATATGTAGTATAGATAGATGCGTTGGTTTGGGACAGTCGTACTGCCTTGTTGGACAAAATCAAGGGTAGGTATGGGTGGGTTCAAATTAACCTGGAAAATGACGGGTTGAACTTGACATGTGACTTATGATTTGTTGGCCAAAGTCAAGGTCATAAGAGCATGGGGCAAAAATCCACATCGGGAGTTTCTAAAGAAACTGAAACTTGCTAGCGCTGCATACCATTTGGAGTGTGATGATTCTGGTAGCATTCCTTCAGTTTTGCCACACGATGATATTTGGATCCCGATCCTACTGTGAGTATATGCTACTCCTCGGGAACTTTCTCACTTAACGATCAATGCTATAAACCAAGTAGGTGTCTAGAAAGGTGTTAGCGGGGCTACGCCCACAGGGAAAAGAGGTTACTTAATTAAGGAACTTTGTGAAACCGTTGGAAAACCTCTCTCGAAGTACCAACACTGGCCTAGCTGAACGGTTAAGCAAGTATTGTACGGTGAGATTGATCCCAACTAATTCTTCCTTTTTGGTTTGAGGAAGGATTCGAGGAACAGTGGGAGCCATCCTGTTTAGACAAACTAAAAACCACTCTAAACTTGCAAGAGCATCATGCTAAAGTGTTTCTTCTCTCTCTCCTAATTGCAGCGACCAAACATCATGACCGGACTTAAGTTACTACTAGAAAAAATATACTGACAAGGCCAAACTACAAATATTGGCTCAGGAATATCAAAATGGCAATCACTTATGACAAGTTGGGGTATCTCCTTACCACCAAAGCTCCCCATGTCCCAGGACCTCAATCCAGTGTCGCGGATAAGGAAATCCGTAAGACCTGGGAGATTGATTACGCGAGGGCCAAGTGCATCGCGCTTGCTTCTATAGACAATGAACATCAGAGGAGGCACAAGGATATGGACCTAGAATCCATATTTCTTCATACAAAAGATCTGTATGGAGAGCAATCCCGTATCGCTAGATACGAAGTCTCGAAAAAGTTATTTTCGGCGAGATTGGCCGTCGGATCACCTGTAGCGGAACACGTGCTTCAGATGATTGGCTACATTGAAGAGCTCGCGGACCTCGGGACCACGTTAGAGAACGATCTCTACACTGACTTGATTCTCCAGTCCCTTATTTCCACTTACGCCCAGTTTATCCTGAACTTCAACATGCAAGGAAAGGAAGTTGAACTTCCGGAACTCCTTAACATGTTGAGGAGTGCAGAAGGCACACTGAAGAAAGTAAAGAAAACACCCGCTTTGTCTGTTGGAGGACCTTCTTCTTCTAGATTCAAGACGAAAGCCAAAAGAAAGAAGAAGAAAGCCCCCACCAAACCAAAGGGCGGTGTTAGTAAAGTGGAAGCCAAGAGAAAGGAAAAAATGGCAAAGGTAGCGGGACAGCTTGTAGGAAAAGAAGGGTGCTTTTATTGTCATAAGAAAGGACACTGGAAGAAAGATTGCAAGGCTTGGAAGGCCAAGATCCAGGACTCGAAGCAAGTTGTGGTTTCGGCTTCAGGTGTGTATGTTATTGAAAACCGTCTATCAGTAAACTCTACTTCCTGGGTATTGGATACCGGATCAGGATCTCATATCTGTAATTCTTTGCAGGCACTGAGAAAGCGTAAGGTTTTGAAGGCAGGTAATGTGACCCTCAGAGTCGCAAACGGAACTGGCATGGATGCTGAGTCCGTGGGGGACTATCACTTGGGATTGTCAGATGGACATGTTTTGGTTTTGCGTGATTGTTATTTTGTACCCAGTGCGACTTGTAATATCATATCTGTATCTTTAATGTCTAAAGAAAGTTATGATTTTGCATTTGTAAGTGATGTTGTAAACATTCAAATTAATCATGTACTGATTGGGTCAGGTACATTAAGCAACGGTATATACGTATTAAACCAACCACAGATTTTCAATGTCCAGAATACACACAAAAGAAAGTCTCCAGAAATAAATCATGCTTTCTTATGGCATTGTAAACTGGGTCACATCAATGAGAGAAGGTTGACGAAGTTACATACAGAAGGATATTTGGATCCGTTCGAATATCAATCATATGCAACTTGTCAATCCTGTCTCAAAGGAAAAATGACAAAGACTCCATTTACTGGACATGGAGTAAGAGCGAGCGAGCTCTTGGGACTCGTACACAGTGATGTATGCGGTCCAATGTCTACACATACGCGAAGTGGTTATTCTTACTTCATTACTTTTACGGATGATTTTTCAAGGGACGGATATGTCTTCTTAATGAAACATAAATCTGAAGCCTTTGAAAATTCCAGGAATACAAGAATGAAGTAGAAAAACAAACAGGCAAAATTATCAAGACACTGAGATCTGATCGAGGTGGTGAATACTTGAGTGCCGAGTTCCTGGATTACCCAAAAGAGAATGGAATTCTCTCTCAGCTTACTCCTCCATACACTCCACAATATAACGGTGTATCGGAAAGACGGAACCGAACCCTATTGGATATGGTACGTTCCATGATGAGTAACGTTGAGTTGTCGTGATCATTCTGGGGATATGCACTAGAATCAGCTGCATACCTTTTGAACCGAGTTCCAACTAAGACAGTGCCTACCATACCATATCAGATATGGAGTGGGAAGAAACTCTATTTTAAGCACATTAAGACATGGGGATGTCCAGCTTTTGTCAAAAAGCAGCATGCGGACAAACTCGAGGCACGCTCAGTACAGTGTAAGTTTGTGGGATATCCAAAGAACTCCAAGGGATATTTCTTCTATTGCGAAGAGGAACAAAAGGTTTTTGTTTCTCGACATACTTGCTTCTTGGAAACTGAATTTTAGGAAAATCAGATAAGTGGGAGGGCAATAGAACTGGAAGAAATTCCAGAACCACGAGCTATTATTGAAAGCTTAGTAGATTCAGAGGGTTCGAAAGAACAGGACATTCCTGTGCCGCTCCGCAGGAGTAGTAGGCAGTCTCATCCGCCAGAGAGATACTACGGTTTTCTCATACGGGGATAAAGAGTATTGCATCATTGATAATGATGAGCCGACTATCTTCCAGCAGGCCATTCAGAGCGTTGACTCGGTAAAATGGCTGGATGCAATGCGGACCGAAATGGAGTCCATGTACACCAACAAAGTATGGACTTTGGACGTTGCTCCAGAAGGGGTAAAACCCGTAGGCTGCAAATGGATCTTCAAAAGGAAGATTGGTGTAGATGGACAGGTTGAGACCTATAAGACTAGACTTGTTGCAAAGGGTTTTCGTCAAAGACCTGGTTTGGACTATGACGAAACCTTTTCTCCAGTGGTTATGCTCAAATCCATTCGGATCCTTCTTGCCATTGCTGCCTTCCACGATTATGAGATTTGGCAGATGGACGTAAAGACCGCTTTTCTAAATGGAAATTTAGAAAAGTGTGTCTATATGGACCAGCCAGAGGGTTTCATTCAGAGTGGGAGCAGCGAGAAAGTGTGCAAGTTGCTTAAGTCCATTTATGGATTGAAGCAGGCATCGCGGAGTTGGAACATCTGTTTTGATGAGACGGGCAAAAAATTTGGCTTTATCAAAAATCCAGATGAACCATGGATCTATAGTAAAATTATAGCACGAGCTGCTGTATTCCTCGTTTTATATGTGGATGACATTCTCTTGATAGGAAATGACATTCCTATGCTACAATCTGTCAAAGGGTTCTTGTCACACAGGTTCTCCATGAAAGACCTGGGTGATGTCTCTTACATTCTGGGGATCCGGATTCATCATGATAGGTCCAAGAGGATATTAGGACTTTCACAGTCCAGGTACATCGACACCATACTGAAAAGATTCAGTATGGAAGATTCCAAGCACGGTAATTTACCGGCTTGTCACGGGATCACCATCTCCAAAGAGATGTCTCCCAAGACTGATTTGGAAAAGGATTGCATGTCTATTATACCCTACAATTCTGCGGTAGGCTCTATAATGTATGCGATATTGTGTACCAGACCAGATGTAGCTTATGCACTGAGTGTGGTAAGCCGGTATCAGTCAAACCCTGGGGAGAAGAACTGGATAGCGGTAAAGAACATTCTGAAGTACCTGAGAAGGACTAAGGACATGTTTTTGGTTTACGGTGGAAAAGACCTCCAGATGGAGGCCTTTGCCGACTCCAGCTTCCAGAGTGACAAGGATGACTCCAAGTCCATATCGGGTTATGTCTTTACCCTCAATGGAGGGGCGGTGTGTTGGAAGAGTTCCAAACAGGAAACCGTTGCTGACTCGACAATGGAAGCGGAATATATCACTGCATCTGATACCGCAAAAGAAGCCGTCTGGATGAGGAAGTTCTTGACAGAACTTCAGGTGGTTCCGTCCATTGTTGATCCAATACCTCTGTATTGTGACAACAACGGGGCTATAGCTTTAGCGAAGGAACCCAGGTCCCATCAGAAGTCCAGACACATCTTGAGGCGATACCACCTGATCAGGGAGATCATGGATCGCCGGGAGATCGAGGTTCGGAGGGTTGCTACAAAAGAAAATACTGCAGATCCATTCACGAAGGCCTTACCCCAAACTCAGTTCGAGCGGCTGATCGAGATGATAGGTCTTCGATACGCCAGTACATGGCCTTAGTGCAAGTGGGAGATTGTTAGTGTATATGCCCTAGAGGCCATTACTGTATCATACTAGTTTGTATATTACTTAATGGAAGCTTGGGATATTCACAGTTGTATTGACAATCTTGCTCAAAATAGTAGTATGCTACTTGGTTTGTTTCTACTTTAATGTGTGCATGTGTTTCTTTTAGCATATCGCTTATACACATTAGTGGAGCTCTTAGGATCTTTGCTTGATTACCAGCGTTGTGATGGCAGTCACACTAGTGGGGGCTGGGTAATCTACAAGCACATCCTTATACAGGTCCCTAGTCGTAGGATTATCGAGACAGGGCATCGATACTCCAGAGTAGACTAATGTATACGCTTCTCATCCCAGGAGGGGAGATGGTCTGTCCCACAGCCATCACTACGTCATACTGGAGATAGTGTGCAGGTGCTCGTTAGGTTACGAGTACACTGGACAGGAATCGCTGGGAACTGTTGGTTTGGTATTATACCTATCGTCAGTTATCAGTTCCCAGGTGACATGAGCACAACATAGTCCGTTGACTTGACACTATCGCTTCGCCTCGAGTGTGTTCTCACTGTTTTTAGATTACTACCCTACCACGGCTCAAATGAGTCATGCAAACAGGTAGTAGTTGGGTGCAGTCCCGAATCACTTAGAGGCAGTGACGGTTAGACAGGATTCGTCTCTCCCGGTATTGGGGGTCGATATCGCGCTGTGTCTAGGAGAGTCATTACACATAGTCGTCCCTGGCCAGGGCAAGCGAGATATGCTGGTAGCGTTTCCAGTGTTATCTCAGGGTGTTCTGGGCTACACTCCGACACGACTTGTACCGCTATTAGGAGATTGACGTTTACCGCCCCCTAGGCCCGACATGCGATACTCTCAGATGAACAGACCGGACTGTACGGAGATTGTCACATTCAGGCTCAGTAGGAGTTCGATGGGTTCACCTCATCAGTCTTTTTATCGGCATCTACCTGGGGACCATTACGTACAGCTAGTACCGCTTGCGGCCTGTGGTTAAACCCACTGCCAGCGTAGTGTCGAGTCTTTAAAGTCCCACACAGAAGGCTGTTTGCCTTTGGGCAAAACAGAGTAGAGGTCGCATGGTTTTGCGATAGGGTTCGTTCACATCCGCGCACTTATGCACTTTTGGTGTCCGGGCAGTTATTACTAGCGGACTTTGGTTTAAGCCAGATCCTAGTATATGTTTTGGGATTGGTTTTATCTCATTGTATTCGTGTTCCTCGGAACACGGATGCGGGTGTGTATGCACAGTTGACAGAGACAGAGGCAGAGGATTCTCATTAGGGTTATTGACTGTTGACTTTTTCCAAACCCTAATGAGAATGAGGATTATGATTAATAATATTAATTAAGGATTATTGTGCCATGGTTGAGTTGAACTTTTGACTTTTGTTGACTTGTTGACTTTGTTGACCGGTTGACTAAAGTGGACTTGTTGACCATCATCATTTGTTTTCAAAGATGCTTCTTGTTCTTTGCAAAATGCATTTAATGGATGAAATGATAATGGTCATTCATAACTAACCATCACACCTTTTCTTAATTATTATTATTATTATCATAATTCCTAATATGAGAGATATGGTTGTAAAATTGTATTCATTCTCACTTTCTCATTCTCCCTCATCCAAAGCTCACCCTCTTCCTCTCTCTCAAAGCTCTTCATGTCTCATGTGTTGAGAAGCATGAGCTATTGAGATAAAACCCTCAAAACTCTTCTCTACTCACTCTAGAGTTCTAGGTCTAGCAAGCCAAGCACTTTAGTTGCCTCTCGGTTGAGGTAGGAGCTCAAGGTAAAGGCTTTCGGGTGGATCCTTCTTCAACAACAAGGAGACTACGAGGTGGAGCCGTTCCAACCACTCCAAGGAGCAAGAAGAGAAGGAGTTCAAGACCTAGGTATAACCCTCTGACATAGTAGTTAAACTTCTAGTTAGTTTGCTAGGTTTTTGTTTAGCAAAGATCCTCCTTTCTAGTCCATGTTACCTCATCTTAAAAATCGTTTTTTACCGTTTCCGCATCCCCGTAAGAACTGGGACGGGTAACGTGGACTTACAGTCAATGATGGGGATAGAATGAATTGGAAAATCCGACTCATCAAGCAAAACTGGTCTATCCTCAAAAATATCCTCAAAATTTTCCTCAAAACTCAGCACATCCATGCATTTATCCTCAAAATTTAGACGCATATGGGGTTCGGGAAAACATTTAATGACTCGGGATGATGAATTGGAGAGAAAAACTCATCCAAAGCAGCTGGTTCATCATCCAAGATATTCCCAGCATCAATATCCTCAATCAAGTGAAAATCAAATTTCTCAGACACCTCATCAAAAGCATGGATTTCAATCAATTCAGGTTCTAAAATGGAGGTGTAGAGGTCAAGAGGATTGGGTGTGGTTTCACTCAAAAGGGACCCTTCACAATCGGGCAAATCAAACACTACAAAGTCGCACAACTCATTAATCATTTATCTTCAATTGATAAATTATTTGGGACACTCGATAGACTTTCAAAACAGGAATTGTGGAATTCAATTTAGGATGGGTAGGTTTGAGTTGGAAGGGTGTACAGCTCACTTTCATCACTCAAATTCTAAGCATGTCCTACCGCCTCATCATACATTGAAAAATGTGGAGCTAGTTGGAAACTAACTACCGGGTCACTAAGTTGTATGAGGACAGCCATGGACGCATTCAAATCCATCATCTGTTGGTCCGACGCTACCCGAAAGTTTTCTAACGACTGTTCCAGACTAGACATGGGTTGTGAAGGGGTTTCAGTAAAAGATTCGAAGTTGTTTGGATACTGAAAACTCCAAAAAGGCTATTCAGAAGCAATAACTAGGGAAGGTGTAAAATTCGGGTAAGACTGGTAGGAATTTAATGGCTGGACAGGAGTAGGATCAACATTTGAATAAGAAGGTGAATGGAATTGTTGATCCCAAGAGTTTGAAGTGGTGAAAGGAGTGAAAGATCGGTTACGAGATTGTTCAACATGTTCAGCAATAGACATGGGTCTTGGAGTTACAACAGGACTCGAAAAAGGGGTATCAACGTGAGAAGGTGGTGAAGATTTAAACAGTTGATACAAGGTGAATTGCGGAGTCCAATTGGTAGTCCTAAACACGTATATCCGATCTTTCAAAGAAATTTTGGGTATGGAGGGGTCGTTCGAAATTCGGCCAAAGCAAGAACCGTAGGAAGTAATGTCTGGTTGTGGGTACCAAAGTTCGGCAAGAGTTTTTCTAGGTAGGGCACCATGATATGATGAGAGGAAGAAGAATAAGGGAAAAGGAGGGAAAAAGAATGTGGGTTTTTTTAAATATTTTATCGTTAGTTATTTAACAAAAGAATGAAATATACACACAAAAATAATCTGGACAAAATAATCACGACACAAAAATACCACACACCTAATCGTTCTAGGGTTCACCTAGGTCAACTAGACCTGCTCAAGAACTTGATTGTCGAAGTAAAACTGTGTCGAGAAACGGGCTCAAGATACACTGATCACGAGGCCAGGTAAGTGCAGAGATAAGAGGAGGTTTTCCGACGCTTTCGCGAAAGTCCTTAATTAAATAACCCTTTCTCTTTTGGCGGTTTCGCCGTGAACACTTTTCTAGACACCCCGTGAACGATATACCGTTAAGCAGTGTTCTAAACACAGTTAAGTTCTCCTAATAAGCGCGAAGTCCTAAAGGCTTAAAGTCTAGTTTCTTTCAAAAATTTATGTGGGTAAACGTTTATGCACAGTTTCATGATTTTTAGGCCACGGAAAAGGTGATGAAATCCTTTACCGTATGTTGTGGGGTTCGCTTGCCCTTAAATCCGTATTAATGTATGCAATGCACAAATTAATCAAAAAAATTATTTAAAGAATCAAATAATCTTTTTTTACGTTAAGCACTGCACTGCAACAAATACGGGTTAGTCAAGTTTAGCGTTTGCTAGCGAACTTGCAAAGAATCCTACAAAGATATTATATTGGATGCGTCTGATTTGAGAAGAAGGTGTTAGTAAAGTACGCACCGATAAATTTTCGGGTTTAGAAACCCCCGTTGAAGTTAAATCCGGTTTGCTTGAAAGTTCGCTTGCGCGGGTAAAACTACTTGGATCTTTGGCACTGTACTTTGTAATCACCTTAGGTTTGAATGTGCACTTTGCTCTCTACGTTCGTAGTTCGCAAATCCGAAAAAAATCTGAAATGTCGGAAAAACGGATATTAGTGCGAAAAAACGATACGAATGCCCAAATACCTGCACACTAAAAATTATAAAAAAACAAACAACAAAATTAGGACAAAAATAAAACACTGGAGCACGGAGGAAAGTATTGGAGCAAATGGAGGCAACTTGGCTGGCGACGCCGGAAAAATTAGGGCTCTTGCCGGATTTCCTATGGAGAATGGGCTCCAATCTTGTTCTAATGTCACAATGTTCTATAGGTATCTCACTGGTATTGTTTATTTCTTCAGTTCAGATCCATAGTGCTTGCAGGTACAAAATCCAGAGAGCAAAATGAGTTAAGAATGCTAGTTTTTTGTTTAGTTTTGAAAATTTTGAGATTTTTAGTTGTTTTGAAAATAAGGTTAGTTGTACAGATGAGATGTACAATGATTAAAAGAAATAACAAGAAAAAAAACATTACCGTCTCCCAGGCAACGGCGCCATTTGATTGAAATAATTAAAGTTAACCGCAATCAAGACGGTGTCACTTTGCAGCTAGCCGCGATGAGCACGGGTCGATCCACAGGGAGACAGAGCGTTTTACGTTCTTGTCATTACGAGTTAATGCGCGAGGCGGAAAGTTCTTTATCTAGCCTATGTGTTATATGCAAGTAAATGCTTGTTAGGATAAGATAGGATAGTGTAAGTTAAGGAAATCTGTATTCAAGTCCTTTGGGCCGAACATAACGATTGAACCTAGAGCAATCGGCAACAACGTGGATTAGGGTACTTAAGCACGGTATTCATGGAATCCGGCTTATTGACCCTTGTCTTCCGTTCTCGTCTCTTGCTTTCGCCTCCGGCCAAACCGAACGCAACTGGTCACGGTTAGGAATCACCATTATCTTGGTAGGGTAGGGTGCCTAACGGAGCGCTTGTGTAACGTTTGGACGGAGTTCAATAGAAAATACAGGAAAAGGAAATGAGCAAAGAAAGCTTAACTTACAAGATCGTATTTATTCCTAACAACATCATATTCACAACCATTCACAACACAAACCAAAAATAGAGAACAAAAGAACAAAGAAAAGAAAAGAAAACATTACAAGTAAGTAAGTGCATGGAATTTAAGTGCATGAAAGTAAAGGGCATGAATTAAAGTTGCAAGAAAGTAAAGCATGAATATAAAAAAGCAAGGTAAGAAGAACTAGGAACCAAATAGCACATTACACACCATGGATTCAAATACCTAAACTTAAACTTGCAAGCTCAATTAAGAGGTGATTAAGTGAAGATAAAGAACCCAATGGAAAATGAATCACAAAAGAGAGAACTTTATTCATCTTTAAGAATGATACAATCCCTTGAGATCAATGACTAAATCTTAAACTTGCAAGCTCAATGAAGTGGTTGCAAGATCAAGTTAAGGTAAAGAGCTCAAGGGGGATTAGCTATGTACAAGAACTAAAAAGAAAACTTGGAAAAAGAATGATAAAACTTGGACAAAAGTGAGACCATGAACCCTTGCCCACTGCCTGCTATATATAGGCACAAAAGAAAAGAAAATAAACAATAAAACTAGGGCTACTTGGCAGTAGGGGATGGACTGTGAGAAAATGGGGCCCATATGAGGCAGTACGGCCAGCGACCTCGGCTAAAATGAGCATGTGCTCGGGTCAAATCCGAGCACATGGGCTCGTGCTCCTGCAGTGTGCTGGGGTTGTCTCCAGTATGACTTTGGTGTTGCTGGTTTTCTCAAATTTGACTTGGTATGCATCTAGTTCTTAGAGGGAAATAAGTAGCTATGCATCACATCACTACTTTTTGCAATAAATGCACATCACACCATATAGCCCACTTGCACTAGCCCACTTGAGTGTGTCATGGAAGCCCCCCTAGGTCCATGGTCCAAGCCCCAAGAGTTAGTGTACACATGCTATATGTTGGACCAAAATATTGTACACACACATGTTTGCAAAATAACTCTTGGGATATCGGTCGGTTTGCGGTTCTGGTTGCAGTGTCAGCTCACAAATGATATATCCATAATTTTGAATGTATTTCCAGTATTTTGTCACGGATACCTGTAATCTGTATTACTAAGCAAACACCGGTTAATAGTACCGATATATACAAAAAATAGATAATGAATGAGCGGTATTAAAATGCAATATTCTGATATAAACAGCTACCCTGCTTGGTCCATCCTTAGCAGGCCTCCCAATGCCCTCCCGCGCTAAGGATCAAAGCCCTCGTCAAGAGGCAATCGGGCAGCTACTCTGCTCGATTATCCCTGGCTGGTAGTCAACTACGCACCTACGCCAGGGATCTAATCCCTCACCAAGAGCCAACCGGGCAGTAACCCTGCTCGGTCCATCCTTAGCAGGCCTCTCTATGCCCTCCCGCGCTAAGGATCTAAGCTATCGCCAAAAGGCAACCGGGCAGCTACCCTACGCGGTTATCCTTGGCTGGTAATTTCTTACCCCACTATGCCAAGGATCAAAGCCCTCACCAAGAGGCAACCGGGCAGCTCCCTGCTCGGTTATCCCTGGCTGGTAGTTCCCTACCCACCGACGCCGGGGATCAAAGTCCTCACCAAGAGGCAACCGGGCAGCTACCCTGCCCGGTTATCCTTGGTTGGTAGTTCCATACCCACCGACGCCGGAGATCAAAGCCCTCACCAAGAGGCAACCAAGCAGCTACTCTGCTCGGTTATCCCTGGCTGGTAGTCAACTACCCACGATGCCAAGAATCAAAGCCCTCACCAAGAGGTAACCAAGCAACTACTCTGCTCTGTTATCCCTGGCTGGTAGTCAAATACCCATAACGCCAAGGATCAAAGCCCTCACTAAGAGGCAACCGAGCAGCTACCCTGCTCGGTCCATCCTTGGCTGGTAATTTCTTACCCCACGACTCCAAGGATAAGAGCCCTCACCAAGAGGCCACCGAGCAGCTACCCTGCTCGGTCCACCCACGTCTAAGCGATCTCCCTCTCGACTTCAGGGCCATAGAGATAACGACCTTTCACCGGTCTTTGCACACTTGGCAAATGGTCGACTTCACCTCTCAACTCGACGCGCAATCGCTAGACGAAAAACCGACCCAACATGAAAGCAGTACCGTGCAAATACAAATGTTTACCACAAACAAAAGGAAAATGTGCACACAAAGAAACTGCAAAAAGATTTTTTATTCATAAAAGTTGGAAGTCTTTACAAAGATATTATGGGCTCCCCAGCCTTACAAAAATGCCCGAAGGCTTACAAAATTTTGGCACAAAGAAAATAAGGAGGTAGGGAAGTTCAGGCCTCGGGGCCGGGGCAAACGTCGACGAGCAGCGCCTCCACTGCGACAACCGGGGCGGCGTCTTGAAGGTCGGTGTCCACCACAGGAGCCTCGGTGCCGGTAGCCGGGGGAACCGACTTCTCCCCAACGCTCCCACCGGGGGCCTCTTCCCCCACATCGCTTCCAGGGACATCCTCTGCGCGTCATCCTCGCAAGGGTACTCCTCACGGAGCTTGCCGTCAGGGAACTCCGGCATCTGGGCCTTGACAACATCGAGGGCATCGTGCCAAATAACGCCGGCAGCTCCAGCAAGGTCGACATAGAACTGGTCCGACTTCTTGTAGCTCTCCACCGCCTTCGACGCCAGAAGCTCAGCCTTCGACGCGTGAAGCTAGGAACGCCTCGTCCCCTCCTTCGCCGCCTCATTCTCCTTTCGGAGGGCGATCGCCGTCTTCTTCAAGATGGCGATGAGCACCTAGGAGTCTTCCAACTGGGCATCGGCGGCTCGGGCGGCCTCTCGGCACTAGGCGACCTCCCGACTCCCGTCCGCCACCCGGTCTTCAAGGGCAGCGATCCCCTCCATCACCGCCTCCAGCTCCAGCCTTGAGCTCTCCTCGCGGCCCGTAGCCCGCATCGCCGGGGCTATCACCTCGTCCTCCATGTTGACGACGAGGGCGACGTGCTGGAGGACCAGAAGAAAAGAAAGAGGGTTAAAAGGAAAAGGGATGCACCCGATCACGCGAACAAAAAACGCTGAATGAAGAACCAAGTGGGGTGAGAACACTAACCTACACGGCCTCTTGAGCTATGGCCACCATTTGGGCCCGGAGGGTTCTCCGAGGGATTCCGCCCCCGGCCGACTTCTCCATCTCCGAGAGCAGGCTGTCGGCGATGGAAAGTCCCGAGGGCACCTCGAAGCGGAGCTCACCATCGTCCACGAGGATCGGGGAAGCCGGGAAGCGGGGCGCCGTCCTATAAAACCTCTTGAGGAGCGACGCGGGAGAACTAGTCTCGGCTCCCACCTCGGGAGCCCAGGGCTCTTGCTCCCGAGCACGCTTTCGGACCGGCGTGCGACTGGACTCGGGGGCCCGAGGCGCGCTTGGGCGCCTGGATGGAGCGGCCGCCGGCGGAACCAGAGCCGACGACGGACGAGAAGGGCCGGCACCTCCGGCCTTCTTCCCCTTCTTCACATCAACCACTTCCGCCCGGAACTTGCTTAGGTCCATGGGTCCTGCATAAGGCAAAATATAAGGAGTCAGCAATGCCAAGAAAGATGAAAGAATGCACAAGTCTAAAACAGGTCGCCTGAAAGCTCCTAACTTACCCGCGTAATAGGCGGGGCTGAGCCCGGCCCAACTGAGGGCCCACTCAGACAGCAGCACATCAGCCCGGAGGGGCTCCCACTTCGACACCGCCACCGCGTCGGGATCATTCGACAGACTCACCCGCGGACAGCTGGCCCCTTGCCATTGGGTGGGCACAGGCCAATCCTCACCATCAGGCAGCGCAATAAAGAAAAACTTCTTCTTCCATTCATGAATGGAAGAAGGTACTACGATGATCCCCAACCCGACAGCGTCCCCCCATTGTTTTCTAAAAGAGAGGTATACCCAGCTCGGCTCGTCCCTACGAGCGCCAGGGTGGTTTTTGTAGCAAAGAGAAGAAATGAGAAGACTCAGGCTAAAAGGGACCACACTCAATCTCAACCGGACCAGGAACCCAAGGAGGATCCTCCAAGAGTTGGCACTAGCTGGCCTGGGGCTAACCCAAAACAATTCAACGCCGCACTCACCTTGGAGGAGAAGGGCAGACGCAGCCCGACCCAAAAGGCTTCCAGGTACAAGGAAATCTTCTTGCCCCGTACCTGGTCTGCCCTCTCCCCCTCCTCGCCCAGACAAAGCGAATAGCTGGGAGGAATGAGGAAACGAGTCTGGATGTTGTCAAGCTCATCCACACGCCTCAGCATGGATCACACGCCAAGAACACCCGCCACCTGCAATCTGGGGACCGCCCCTTGTTGCACGACCCCGGGGAGCATTACTAATCCTAACTCCCCAGGGGGACTCAGACTCAGAGGAGGAAGGGGAAGAAGTAGAAGAGGAAGCTTCAGAAGACTCCCTAGACTCTACCCAGATTACATCTATAGACTCCTCGGAAGAAGACATCTAACCTGATCAATGGGAGGTGTCCTCGGGAGATTAAACGCAAGGAATCCGACCTGAGGAGAAGAGCGCCGAGCTAACGCGACTAGAGACGAGGAAATTATGAAGAGGTATGGGCCCTGATGGGGATCCCACCTCTATTTATAGTTGCCGGCGTATGCATCCTACGGCTCCGATCGCCTCCCGCCAAAACAACGTTTCGCAACCAACGGCCGAAAACGTTCCACATGTCGCACTCATATTGGGCGCGTCCCTTCGGGCGCGGGAACTCCTGCGGCACGTCTCGCCAGCCAACCAATGCCAGACACGTGGGCTGTCGCTTCGACGAACGTACACACGATCCGGCACTTCCCCTTTAATGCGAGATCTCTCCCCTGATCCGTTGACGCCATCAAGAAAATACTACTCTTTGCCCAGGAATGCGCGCCGACGATATCTTCGAATGAGAGCTCACCTCGAGTGATCGGTCAGACCACTCTCGACCCGACCCAGGAGCAGGTCGAGACGAGAGTGGGGGGCTAATGATGAGGCTCGATATCAGTGACTCTCCAGCTGCTAACACGTTGCAGATGACGTGTCCCAGAACCTACAAGAAAGGATCAATAACCTCAGTTGGAATCACACCTCGGGCCTCCGGCCCGAGGAGTCTCCCGACCTTCGGTGGCCTTCCAGACCACCCCCCGGCTCGCCTCCGAGCTATCACAGAACCAAGATGCCTCGGCCTCCCGCTCGTGCCCGAGCCTCCCGCCGAGCTCATCTTCCTCGGTCTCACTGACCGACCCGCAGTGCTGATCACAGGCGCCTCCGCCACGGCTCCGCGAATCTCGCCATGCGCGAGATATCCGCCGCCCACGATCCCGCGTTCCACGCCATCACGATCCCCCATTAACGAGCCTGTCTCGTCATTAATGCGGGATCCTGCATATCACGCGGGCGTAACGCCAAAGGCGTAACGGCCGGCGTGATTCTCGTGCCCGCCTGCCCATTGCTACCGCTATATAAATCCCTTTCTCAGACGATCGAGGTAAGCCAATTTCACTCCAATAGGCCGTTACTCTGTCAAAATACTTCGACTAACTTGATCGTTGGAGGGTTCTCGGTGGCACAACCACCCCGGGACTTCTTTGCAGGTAGCTCAGCCTCAACCACACAAACCCATTGAGATCCACACGCTCCAGAGGCAACCCTCCAGCTCAATCTCAGCCGTCCATCAGCGCTCGCAGCAGATCAACGGAAGATTAAATCTGAAGGAGATCCAGAGCTCCATCAGAACCTGATAATTAACTTTTTTTTATATTATGAAAACCTTAAGTATTAATTGTTGAATCAAAATCTAAAGTTTGTTACCCTTTATGTTCTTGACTTTTTGTTGGTCTTCCAAATTCAAAATTTAAGCTTTAGAATCAACTCATCCAGTCAGGAGTATATTATAAAATATTGGATAATCACCAAATCTTGTGAAACTATTAGGCTTCGCAAACTTGAGCAGGTGACTTCCCTTGGGAAAAAGAAGAACATGCCATTAATTCATTTTATATTTTATTGCACTACTTGATTTTTAAAACAATGGAGAACAAATAACCAACTTGTTGACTGCTGTGAAAGCCAAAAACGCCGATTTGCCTATATTTTAAGCAAGTCAATCAATCAAAGTTTTAGGATATTAAGGATAGGTTCGGTCCCATGCAAAAGCCTTAGTTAAAATAATTTATCCAACAAATCATGACCGTGCAAAATTAACCGTTTCTTAAATAAACGGTTAAAATCCAACGGTTATTATTTAACCGTTACTTAAAGCAACGGTTAACATAAACGTTGGATAAAAAATTATACAACAAATCAGAACCGTTTATAATTAACCGCTAATTTAAGTAGCGATTAAATCTAACGGTTTTTATTTAACATATACTTAAAGCAGCGGTTAAAATCAAAAGTTAATTTATCTAACAAATCAGAACCGTTCAGAGTTAACTACTACTTAATGTAGCGCTTAAATCTAACGGTTGTTATTTAACCTCTAGTTAAAGCAGTTGTTAAAATCAAAAGTTAACCGCGACTTAAGTAATTTTGTTTTCAAGCAGTTACGGAATATATCAACTCTCGACTTTCGAACACTATCTTCTACCACATGACGTCTACGTCTTCCTCAATAAGGTTTTTCGAAGTGGTTATGGTATATTTTTTATTTCTACGTTTGTATACACTATCATATCTATTAATCAAAGCTATGAATGGACTATCCCTGAATTAGAAGAGGAAGAATGAATAGTAATGGAAACAGACGAAGAAACAATAAAACTAATCGATTTATATTATAAAATCGATCCATATTATAAAATCGATCCAAAAAACAATACATTATCTAGCAACAATCGCAATTCAAATCACATAAAAAACACCCAATTTACATCTGAAAACTCTAACAAAAAACCATAAATAAATAACAAAACCTATAGTAATTAAAATAATTAATTTACCATCGATCCAAAAATCAAAAGAATACCCTGTAAAAATCGCAGTTCAAATTATAGAAAAAATCGCTCAATTCCAATTTCAAAATCCTATACCGTTGAAACTATTGGGGCGGTTTCCTTTTTTATATAATATGAACCGGTACTTTAAGTAGTGGTTAAATATTTTAACATATATTTTAAGTAGTGGTTAAATCTGAACCGTTTATTTTAACCGCTACTTAAATTTAGCGGTTAAAATAAACGGTTCAGATTTATTGGATACATCGTATTATTATTTTAACCGCTACTTAAAATCATTATATATTTGGCAGGTGGGAAACCATGGAAAAAATTACTCTAGAAGGGCTTGCATGGTGCAAGTCCTTGCATAGTATTTTTTTCCGGAAACCATATGCTCGGAATTTAGGGGTAAGCAGCCCTTCTGTTGTCTTTTTCTCTTTGACCCGAATTTCCCATAATAATTTTCTCTCCACCGGAAAAATTTGAATATTTGTATTAATATAATTCTACATTACAAATAAATAAAAAGAGCCATTGTTTTTATGTAGAATGCTTAAATATAGATCAACAAGCATTTTTTTTCAATCAAAAGAAATCTTGTTTCGTATTTACAAGCTCAAGTTACGTATCAATACTTCACTCATACTCTCGAAAGTTCGACGGTTGTAACCGGATCTAGATTGTAATCCAGAGAGAAGCGGAATAATGTAAACTGTATTCTATAAACTGTGACTAAGGCATGAAAATATATCACATTTGTAAGATTGTTGGTTCGACTTCGATGAAGGAAGTGATGTAAAGATTTAGTAATAAACATACCCGTGATTCTTGCAGTACTTAGTGATTCGTTACAAACATGAATGTTAGATTTGAGCTATTCATGTGTCAAGTACAATAGCATGATTATATACTCAATTTGGATCTCTTCAAATATATGAAGAAAAGAACTCAAAAACTCTAAAAGAGCCCATCGGTCTGGAAAATGAAATGCAAATCTCCGTGCACCATTTATCAATTAGTTATTCAAGTGCAGATTTACATACACATGAACGTACTTCACCGCAGAGAGCGTGAATGAAATCTTGTTATTTGTGTGTAGGATCTTGAATTTGATATTTTTATTGGTGATATAATTTATAAATCCGAATGAACCACATACTTAGGCCATCACGCAAATGCCATAAGATGCAAAGGATTTATGCACATATCGCAAAATAGAAATGAACAAGGACAAGTATGCAAAGTGGTCCAGAATAGAAAATTAGAAATAGTTATGCGGAGCGATGACGTGGAAAATTTGTTGAGGGGCCCCACCCAGATGGTAGCGCCAAACTTGTCCGATACGTTGCACAAAAAGACGGTGCACGCCAGCTTTTTTTAATCTGTTTGTCTTTTCATTGCAAAAAGTACCCTTAAAATTACAAAATTTGCGCACACAAAATTTGACATTATGTACATATGTCATCGTTAGCATTCTATAAAATTATCATTCAGTTGAATACCTTCCGTAACTCGGCGTATATATTCGTTTAAAATGAAGGAGGGCTTTCTGTCAGGAGACAGGATTATATGGGTTTGGATATCAGACCGGTCCATTCGGATTCGTCATGAAAGTATGGTAAATACATGCATATATGTGTGTGTGTCATTGTGCAGCTGCATGCTAAAATTTCAGATGTCGAGCAAATGGTTTAGATGAGAAATGTGTATTTAACCATTAGCCTAGTTCCTTAGAGAAAACTTGATGGATATAGACAGAGGATTAGACAGGCTTAGCCAGATTGTATCCCTGCTACGATTTATTCTATCCTATTCCTACATTTGAAATTATCAAGTGTTTAAATATGAAAATTTGAATTCGGCCAAGAGTGGTCTTATAAACAAATTTTGCTCGATTAGCTAAGAATGATACTCAATGTATTCCTGCAGTGATTGGATGCTAAATATGCAAAATTTGGATTATTTTATGAGTGGTTCTTTAAAATAAATAAAAATAGAGTAATACTCAAGAGAGGATGTCATTATAATATTGTGGTTAGCTTTCATTATTGATTAAGTATCCACGGTTTGAATCCTGTTTGCACCGTCCTTTAAAATAGAATGATGCTCATTTTATGACAAACGATCAAAAGTTGAGAATCATACCCTCAGTAGTGACCCCACTTAATTGAGTATTAAAGTAAATCAATATTTACTCCCATAATAGTTCATAAATATTTAATTAATCCTGCCGATCCATCAATGATAAAAAAAAAGGTTAACGAGTGGGAACTAAAATTAATTATTTTTAAGTTGCTAGCTCCATTAACATACTATATTGGGATTATGAAATGATCATGACATCATTTGTCTCAAATTGAGTTATCAATGCACAGCCTTGAGGGACACAGAAGATGCTAATTACAAACATCACATCACCCAGCCTCCATCATGTGTTGTTGCCAAAAACAAGCGGTGCAAAAACAGAGTTGTGTTTATAGTGAATGATACTAATCTCTTCCGCATCACTCACAACAAAGCTATTTGTGGGCCATTTTGTGAATGGTTGAAGTACCAAACCTCCACACAGAAACCTGCTCATTTTATTATTTCTAGAAAGCCTCTATTATTTCTAGAAAACTTACCAAGCAATCAGATTTGATTTGATTTTTATCAATGGGTTGCCTCATGATGCAAGTTAGGTTGAGACCACGGAGCTATCATTTAACTATAAAAAGGTTGTATCATTTGGCTACAAGGACATTTGCAACATGTGATCATATTGATCCAAATTCTGTATAGTAGCTACTAAAGTTTCGATGAACCATTCCATTTTTCTTCATTCACGTCAAGTCATAAGAACTTTAGTATATTTGAAATAGATTATCGAATATAATCTTATACGGAAAAAGATGTTAACTCTTTTCATACATGCCAACCTTAATGTAAGACACCGTTAACAGTTTTTATTTTCATCAAGAAGTCACAAATAATAAAAATCAATATACCCGAAATCGGCTGAAGCATTAACAAAACATTTTTTTTTTATCTAATCGATGCATTGTGATGACATTGTGTAAAATGACAATATAGAAAGTTTTACAAAGATTTCATGGACAATATTTATCTCCCTTCATTTGTACCAGCATTCTTATACCGATCGATTCTATCCATATAAAAAAAAAGCTGCGGACTTTTTACCAACGCGGTATTTGTTTATCTATTTAATAGAAACACAGATGAAATGCAGACAGGTAAAATACCATTTCTATTTAGCGTAACAAAAAGAATGCAATTTGTAAATTAGGAATAGAGGAGGAGGTGTCTAGGAATTCCTTTAATTCAACCTTTATCAGTCACCTTTGTTGATCTCATCCCATGTATCTAGAGAAGTGTTTGACCGTATAACCATCTCCCTTTCACCTGCCCAACACGCCTCCCTCCCAATTTCAAAACACCCCCATTTTTATGAATTTGCAATAAAAAAAATTGAAGAAGGATTATTATTGAATGCAAAAGGTAGATTAGTTAAGGACCAAACTATGCGATTGCTTGTCGGTACAGTGATAAAATAACAAATAAACGCGTTTGCTTCCTCTCTTTTGGTCACCCCCTTTGCCATCCTTCCTTCTTCCATGGTTGACCCCCACATCCCAAAACAAAGAAAAAGGTTGAGAAAAACGAAAAACAACCACGACAACGCGTTCACACATCCCAATCGAAACATATAAATGTCTTCCCCCGTTCAGATTCTGATCATCGTCCTCATCTCCCCCACAATATCTTTTTCACAAATCCAGCCCTTTTTCACGCCGCTTCCTAATCCTCAACCCTTTCTTTAATACCCCATAAGATATATCCCCCTTTTTTTATTTTCATCTCCCCATTCTAATCTTATTATATGAAAACCTCTCCAAACGCCACTCCCAGCAACCCCATCACCAGCAACGACGTGGACGACTTCTCGTACTACTTCAACTTCTTCCAAGACTCCAACCCTTCCGATCAAATGTCGCCCCCTCCCCATCCTCCTCCTCCGCAGCCGAAACGCCGCCGTAAATCCAACAACAGCAAGAAGAAGAAATCGATCGCCCGGCTGCTCTCCTCCCTCGCCGCCCTCGACGCGGAGGAGGCCTCCGACCGCCGCCGGGAAGACGAGGCCTCCCGGCGCGAGCTCTCCCTCCTCCGCGCCAACCTCGACCAGCAGTCCCAGACCATGCTCTCCTACCACTCCCACATACAGGAATGCTATTCCGATGTTGAGGATTCCGAATTGGTCCACGCCAAGCGGACCAACCTGGCCGCCGCCGCCGCCGCCGCCGAGGCCGCCGCAGCTTGTGCGGCGGATGATCCCGCCGGCGCCGCCACCAAGAGTGGCGGCGGCGCCGGCGGGAGGAGGCTCTGGGTGAAGGACCGGTCCCATGACTGGTGGGACCGGTGCAACCACGCAGACTTCCCTGAAGCGGAGTTCCGGCAGGCATTCCGGATGAGCAAAGGAACATTCGATACGATTTGCAAAGAGCTCGAGTCGGCGGTGGCCAAAGAGGACACGATGCTCCGTGCAGCCATACCCGTGCGCCAGCGGGTCGCCGTCTGCATCTGGCGGCTTGCCACCGGCGAGCCGCTCCGCCTCGTATCGAAACGGTTCGGGCTCGGGATCTCCACCTGCCATAAGCTAGTCCTGGAAGTCTGCTCTGCAATCAGAACGGTCCTCATGCCCAAATTCCTGCAATGGCCGGATCCGGCGGCATCCCAGTCCATAAAATCGAGATTCGAAGCGATTTCAGGCATCCCCAGCGTGATCGGATCGATGTACACCACTCACATCCCCATCATCGCTCCGAAGATCAATGTGGCAGCTTACTACAACCGCAGACACACGGAGCGCAATCAGAAGACTTCGTACTCGATCACGGTGCAGGGGGTCGTGGACCCGGACGGGGTTTTCACCGACGTCTGTATCGGATGGCCGGGCTCGATGCCGGACGATCAGGTGCTGGAAAAGTCTGCTTTGCACCACCGCGCGAGCGCAGGGGCGATGCAGAACGATTGGATCGTGGGCGGAGTTGGATATCCACTGCTCGATTGGGTTCTGGTGCCGTACACACACCAGAACCTGACATGGACGCAGCATGCGTTCAACGAGAAGATCGGCGAGGTTCAGAGAATCGCCAAGGAGGCCTTCGCGAGGTTGAAAGGGAGGTGGAGCTGTTTGCAGAAACGGACGGAGGTGAAGCTTCAGGATCTGCCGGTCGTGCTCGGCGCTTGCTGTGTTTTGCATAACATATGCGAGATTAATAAAGAAGAGATGGAGGCGGAGACGTCGGGTTTCGAGCTTGTGGATGACGAGATGGTTCCTGAGAACGGTTTGAGATCGGCGAGCTCGATGCAGGCGAGGGATAATATCGCGCATAATCTGCTGCATCATGGGCTGGCCGGGACGAAGTTCTTCTAGAAAAGAAATTTTGTTAGAATTAGATGAAAGGTTGATTGGAGTTTTTGTTTACAGGTGAGTTGGGAATAGAGATCAAAGAGAAAGAAATTCATCATTTTTGGCATTCATTTTTATTACTGATCATAAAATTGTATTCTTTGCTGAATTCTTTTGTTTTTGGAGCTGCATTTGTTATAAAATTTGAATGAATTATAGTAGAATATAATGCCTTATTATTGTTGAGAAGAAAAGAATCGTTTCTTCTTAATTTTCTGTAGAATTATGAATTGATGAGCAAATATTTGTTAGAAGGTGTAAGTTGTTATGATGATGCTCAATATTGACGACTCCCAAGATCAGGACACGTGGCGGATGGCGTGTCCCAGAACTTAGAACAAAGGGCTCCCAGAGGCCGACCAGGCCATCCCTGTACCCGACCTGCAAGCACAAGCTAGCCCTTCTCGGGGCTCCCTGCAGATTGGTCCCCTCGGCCCCTCAGCTCACCCTGAGCCGCCACAAGACCAAAGCTCCTCGGCCTTCTCGTTCGTCCCCGAGCCCCCGGCCGAGGCCGTCTTCCTCGGTCCTCCGACCAGCTCCACCGCTCGCAGGCGTAACCGCCGCTCCGCGAATCTCGCCATGCGCGGATTCTCCGCCAGCAACATCCCACGTTCCACGTCTTCAAGATCCCCATTAATGAGCGATCAGCTCTCTACGCGAGCGTGACGTCGGGAGCGTAACTGCCGGCGAGATTCTCGTGCCTGCTACTGCGTGCCTCCACCGCTATATAACCCCCATCACAGAGGGATCGAATAAGCCATTTTTTACTCCACTTAGCAGTTACGTTGCTCGGATCTAGTACTAACTTGATCGTCGAAGGGTCCTCGGTGGTACCAAACCACCCCAGGACTTCTTTGCAGGTAGTCGATGCTAAACTCCTCAAATCACCAATCTCCTCAAAACCCATTGAGACCCACACGCAACAGGGGATCACCTCTAAAATCCACCAGGAGATCTGTCACGACCAAAAGTTCGGCCCGTGACCGGCACTTAACCACGTAACGTCTACAGGCGTAACGCGACTGAGTAAACCGAAACCCAAAAATCAAAACCCTTTTAAATATAGAGTGTTTAAGACATTTTTATAGAAGCATTGTAAAATGTTTAGAAAACTTTAATTAATTTAGTAGAAATCCTTTTTAAGTTCAAGTGTTATTTAATAGTTTGGCAACATTTCTTTTATAAAAGTTTGTCCCGGAAATCGGAAAAAGGCAAGGTGTAGTAGAAGTAACATGTGAAATGAATAGAGCATCACACTATGATATATGACGCCGTAGCGAAGAATGAGCAGTGAAGCAAAGACAAATATCATAAAAGATAAGACTGCATAAATAAAGTCGGCTCACAGCGAACTCGACACCAGAGTACAAAATAACATACATTGCCCTCACAACTGTCTCTAAGTTAATACATGAAGGTAGATGGAGAATACTAGATACATCAATATACAACTGAAAGGTAAACAGATACCGTACAAAACCCACCTAATAGCAAAAGGGTTAACATGCCTCAGTAATGGTATCTGTGTCAAAAGATGCGGTAAACAGCCAGCCGCGACTACTCCAAAGGGCAACCTGCAAACACTGTGGCACAACGGGGGTGAGTTGCCAACTCATGAATAGTAGATAACATATAAAGGTAATCGCGAGTATGCACGTGCTGCGATACTCTAACCTATGCCAACGGATAAACATCTATATGATGAACTGAATGCTCAATATCATGCAACAAGTGCGATCTAATAATCATCTCTATGTGATGGGCAAGATATGTGATAATCAGGCATGGCGATGCAATCTAACAGCCCTATATATGATGAGCAGGATACGCAATGATATGCAAGCATGTGTACTCTATCAGGTATACTAGCTACAGGATGAGATGTCAAGTACTGAATGCTGAGTATGGAAATGAATAATATCTACACGGAATATCAACGTGGAAAATAATTGGTGTCTATCAATACACCAAAACCCAGTACAACTCAAGCGCCGTCACCCACATCGGTCCTCAAATCCTGTAATCTCATAAAATCGGGAGTGCCCATCACCGGCACTGAAAATATCATAAAATCAGCCGTGTCCAGCATCGACACGCAAATCCTCCAATATGGGGCGTCCATCCATCGAATCTGCCCACGGGCTCCGTCTACGGAATCGGCCCTCGGCCCCGGCAGTACGCGTCGTCCCATATCCATCAATCGACTCTGGTCAGTATTCTCCGGATAACCGCCAGGTCCAACCAATCACCGGTAGGTAGTAGTCCCTCCGCCGGGCTCACCGTCTAACAATACGAGTCTTCTCGCCCCGGGGTACCGTACCGGGTCTACCATGTACCCGCAATCGGTGCCTACCTCTCCTGGAATCGGGTATACTCACACAAGCTCTCTGGAACCGAGAAAACTCATGGTGGACGCACTAAAATATCATATCAAGGAAAACCGGGTTTTTAAACAGTGTGTATTTTCTTAAAATAGTACTCCGGTTCCCAAATACAGAAATCACATAAATCAAATCCAATGCGTAAATCCATGCAATGTGTCGTATGACACCACGAGTAAAAGAAAGGGAAAACCGCTCTTTTTTAAAAGATCCAGTTTTGAAAATATCGTTTGCGGTCCCTTAGTTTTAAATCAAGTCAATATCATCCATGTATGTAACATATGAATGTGGGTATAGGTATGGATGTGCGAATGGATAAGTACACAAAGTGAATATAGCAATGTACATGTGCACTAATGTAGACATATGGTGTATATGTGCCCAAGTATGAACATATGTGATGTATATGGCACCAGTATAGATATGTGATGTATATGTGCCCAAGTATGAATGTAAGTATGAATGTATGTGATGTATGTGGCACAAGTATGGATATGTGATGTATATGTGCCCAAGTATGAATATATGTGATGTATGTGGCACAAGTATGGATATGTGATGTATATGTGCCCAAGTATGAATATATGTGATGTATATGATATGAATATACATGTGATAGTATGCGGCAAATCATTGTAAGTGCACGGCGGCGCCCCGGCCGTCGATTCGACGTCGGAATGCGGAAACGAAAAACTTTGCAAACTAGAAAACCGGCACCACCGCGCACTTTTCACCCAGATTGGGCCATTAACCTAGCTACTAGCAAACTAAAAGATGGGTGAAGAGATATACCAAGTGATTCGTGTCCTTCGGTCTTCGTCTCCACTCCGATCTCCCGCGGAATCTCCGTCCGTCACCTCCTCGTCGGAAAGGGCACCACGTAGCCGGGTACTTTTACGGGCTCCCACCTCTGGACCGAGGCAACTTGGGCGCGAAGTTGGCTAGCCGACGCGACCAAGATTTGCTGTAGACTAGTGTAGAAACCATTGTCTCTTTGAGGGTTTTCAAGTTGCCTTTGGATGGAGGGAAATATGAACAATGGAGATGAATGATTTTTGGTAGCAAGCAAAAATACATGAGATGAACATTTTTTTCACCAAATGAAAAATCCCCACCCTCCCAATGTGTGGCCGGCCAAGAAAATGAGAAGGGAAGCAAATAAGGGAGGTGAGTGTAGGAACTAAAATGGTGACCATATCAAAAGCTGTTGGAGATAGTGCCCTCAGAGTCAATTATTGGATCGCAGGTACGTGATTGCAATGATTACGGAGGACCTATGCCGGTAGGACAGTCTCACTCAAGATGATAGTATGCTATCTGGTTTGCCTTTATCAGTCGTGTACATGTTCAGGTGACTGATTACATGTTACACTTTGATAGAGCCCTTAGGATCTTGCTTTACTACCAACAGTATGATGGCGATCATATAAGTGAGAGTTGGATGGTTTATATGCATATCCTTAATTGTGGTCCCTAGTCGTGGGAGTTTCGAGACAGGGCACCGATACTCCGGAGTAGACTAGTGTATACAGTCGAGACCCCGACGAGGGGCGGTGGCCGGTCTCATAAGCCACTAGTGTCAGTTGGATCACCTAAGATGTATACAGGTGCTCATTGGGTTATGAGTACACCGGACAGGACTCGCCGGGAATCTGCTAGTTGGTATTATACATATCGTCAGATAGCAGTTCCCTGGTGACATGTGTACAGGTTAGTTCATCAACCTGAGGTCGTCATTTGTCTCGTGTGAGTTCCCACTGTGCTTTGATTTCTACCCTACCACGGCTCAAAGGAGTCGTGCAAACAGGTAGTTTTTGGGTACAGTCCCGAGCCATATGGAGGCACGTGAGCGGATCGGCAGGGGATTCGTCTCTCCCGGTATTGGGGGCGAGATCGTGCTGTGTCTAGGAGAGCCATTACACAAAGCCCACGGCCGTGGCAGGAGATTTACTGGTAAATACTCCAGTAGTATCTCAGGGTGTTATTGGGCTACACTCCGACACGACTTATACTGCTATTGGGGGTCTGACGTTACTAGCCCCCTAGGCAGATATGCGATACTCATAGACGAACGGACCGGACTGTATATACATTGTCACTGTTAGGCTCAGTAGGGTTTCCGGATGAGTTCGCTCATCGGCATCCCTTGAGGTCAGTCCATGGGCAGCCGTTACGCATTGCTAGTGCCGCTGACGGTTTATGGTTAAGCCCACTGCCAGGGTACTGACGAGTCATTAGAGTCCCCCACAGACAATTTCCCAAGTTCGGGCGAAACGTTGTAGAGGCCGTATGGTTTTATGGCAGGGTTCGGAAAATGCACGTGCGTTTACGCACGTGTCAGTTTTCGGGCAGATGATACTAGTCAGCTTTGGTTTAAGCCAGATCCGAGTATTATATTGAGTAGATATAATATCTTTGTCTCAGTTGCATTTGTATTCGGTCGTAATACAAATGCGGGTATATTTATACAGTTACGGGGTTATCCTGAAAGTCGTTTCAGGATCACTTTTGGAAGTTGCCAGTTTCCAGTTTTCTATCAGCCGTCTTTTAACATTCGGTTAAAGACGGGTTTATCTTTTCTTTGGAAAAGTGTGGATGCTTCTAGAAGGTTCTAGAAGCGGTGAGGTGTTATTGTTTCATTGGTTGCTTTTGGTGTGTTCACACTTGAGATATTTGTTTGTGTTCACACTAGAGATATTTGTTTGTGTTCACACATGATATTTTCTTGTGGTCACCCCCCCTCTCCTACACTCACCCTCCCCCTTCCTATATATGGCCGGCCCCTTCCCCCCTCACTCTCTCACTTGATGTTTCATTTGGTAAAAAGATTATGATAGATTTTGGGGTGTATGGAATTTCACAGCTCATTTCATTCCATCACCCGATTCCCATGGCAACTCATTAACCGATCGTCCACGGCTTTGGACGAAGTGAGACAAAGTCTTCTACTCATTCTCTACATCATTCTTGGTCGTCTCTTTTAGCAAACTTGACGACCGAGTTGCCTCGAGTCAGAGGCGGGAGCCCGTTTAAAGAATTGTTGACGTGGTGCCACCTGGACGAGGAGATCGGAGCAGCCGCAACGGAGCGTGGGATGATGGTTAAAGAACGAAGGACTCAGATCGTTCGGTATAACCTTTCTACACTCTTTACAGTTTGTTAGTTTAGCAATAATGGCAGATCCGGGTTAAAGTATACGATAGCGCCAGTTAAAAAGTTTTTGTTCCGCATTTGGCGTCTGTAGACGGCCGGGGCGCTACCGTAGACTTACAGTGGTATCAGAGCCTCACCATTTTGCTATACTAAGTTGTGCTAACGCGTTTAAAATATCGATCGAACCGGATATCAAAAACTACAAAATTCAAGTTCTGAGTTTCTGTTGATTTTTAAAGGGTTCTAAAAATAATTTTACATATCACAGAAAATTCAGAAGGGTTTTCTAAGAACACCGTACAAATTTGGGCACGTGATTCGACAAGACTGCCGCGGAATCGCGGTCAAACCTATGGTTTAACCGCGCTTCCGCGGCCATTTAGTGAGATCGTGGCCCCAAATTTGCACAGTGGGTTCTTGTCTGGAATTTGGGGTTTTTGGTATATATCTTTTGGGCCCAGATTTTGTTACTGTTCAACAGATGTTCGTGGGGCCCACTTCGTGATATTTAGTCGATCGAAATTTAAACATGTTAGTTTACAGTGCTTACATTATATCTCCGACCGGGAATGTCATTTGATCGGTAAACCGCGTCTGATTGCTATAGTTCTTTTAGACGGGTTTGCGAACGTGACATTCGCGTTGATGTTCTGTGTTGTGCTGTGATGTTGCGGATTTGTCGTGGTGGATAGCAGTGTGCAATGGTAGTGCCGTTTGAGTTTATTTGTACATTTGATATTGCGGGACGAGCGTCCAACATGTGGACTGCCGTCACTGCCTGTTATATAATATTCTTTTGGGGCACGACCAGGTTGCGGTCGATGTACCTGTTGTACTATTATTTATTACTGTACTAGGTTTTGCCCCGCGACGGAGTGCACGGATAGCCGGGTTCTGGGGGCAACGGGTCCGCATCTCATGGCTTTGAGAGGCAGAGAGGCCTCACTCTAGAATTGGCAGACTATTCGCCGCACTCGTAGGGGGTACAGGTTGACCCAAGGAGGGGTGCCCAAGATTACCGGATTCCGTGAAGTGCTGGGTGGTCCATTCACTATGCTGTAGGGGGCTGCCTCGCTTCAGGTTTTGGCGGGTAACTTGCCGCACCCGTAGGGGTCTAGGTTTCATTGCACAGGCTATCCACACGACAGGGGAACGTCGGGTTTCAGCAGCGGCTCTGTGAAACCCGGGGATCCCAGATTATCTGTATTGTTCTGTGATGCTTAATACTTTTCTGTAATGTTGCATATTATCACGCCTGGAGCGATTATTGTATATTGGTTTATATACTATTAGATGTTGTATATATTTTACACCCGCGCTAGTCCAGTCCCCGCTCTGTCGTTAGTTAAGTGACCTAACGGGTGATGACGGGACCCAGTGATGAATGCGGATGGCATATGCGTACATTTTATTTTCGTTCTTTTCTGGTGTGATTGATGATGGGACTGCGTTGATTCTGATCAATGCAAAGGAAAATAAACCTATTTGGCAGTTGTTGGAACAATTTAAAAAGTGTTATTACAAAGATGTTTCCTTTTGTTTTGCATAGCGGTATTCAGTGGAATATCCTGCACCTCATTCGACGGGGCAAGGGCCGATATCCCTTCACCGGGACTGACCCCTTGGGCAGAAGTTTGCGTCAGTGTAATAACTTCACTATAGTCGATTACAAATTGCTTTGCATAGCGGTATTCAGTGGAATATCCTGCACCTCATTCCACGAGGAAAGAGCCGAGATCCCTTCACCGGGAGTGACCTCTTTAGCAAAAGGTTTTCGCCACTATATTTTAAAAAGCTATCAGGTTCCTTCAGCGCTATCAAGTTCACTACGTTAAAGGTTTTTCGCCAAAAACCAGCCGTAGCCCTCCGTCACTTCTTTTGGGTATTCAGTAGTATTCAAGCTATGCATTTTAGCCAAAGTTAAGGCATAGTGTTTGGTAGCTGCTGGGTATTCATTTGTTGCATAGATAGATGAGTTGGTTTGGGACAGTCGTTCTGCCATTTGGCCAAAGCCAGGGGCATGTGCGGGTGGGTTCAAATTGACAAGATAGTGACGGGTAGAACTTGGCATGTGATTTATGACATTTTGATCAAAGCCAAGGTTATAAGAGCATGGGGCAAAAATCATATCGGGAGTTTCTAAAGAAACTGAAACTTGCCAAGTATGCGCATACCTTCTGGAGTATGAGTAACGTGGATGCATTCCATCACGTTATCATGCGATGAGAGTTGGATCCCGATTCTCACTGAAGAGTTGGTTTACTCTTTGGGAGATCCCGATTGATTCTTCTTTTAGATTTGGAGGAGAATTTGACAGGACAGTGGGAGGTTTCCGGATTAGATAAAGTGATAACCATTCTGATCTAGGTTAGAGTGCACGCAGAGTGTTTCTTTTCTCTCTCTCTTTGGCAGCGACCTTTGACCGACCCTAGACTATAACTCAGTGACTAAGTTGACCGAAACTTCTTAAAATACTGGCTTTTGGATTGACTATGTTGCATAAGTCATTGCCACTCCTTCTTTTACCCTTTGCATTTCTCAGAACACCCGTTTTACTATGGACATCCACTTCCATTGGATAGATCCATCGTATGGTTATATACGAACTCGAAGGGACTTCTTCGAGGATGGATCCAGGTTCAGGAGAAATAGAATTGGTTTATTCAGTTGTCTTTTATTATCACCTTCTCTCAGGTTGTGAGGGCTCCTTGGTTTAGGAGAGTACACCTATTACGCTTATTGGATAGTTTTCTTCCAAACCATAGGCAGGTGCCAAAAGGTAGGGAATGAAGAAAACCAATTAGCCTAAGTAGGGTGTGCAGAAGGTTATATGTAACACAAAATAAAGGGATTAGAAAGAGGGCAAAGTAAATTGCGACTGATATCATTCACGACCAAAACCGTGTACTTCATCGCCACTCCTATTTCACTTTAAAAAAAAAGGTATTATTCAGTTGTCTTTTATCATCACCTTCTCTCAAGATATGAGTACTCCTTAGTTTAGGAAGGTACACCTATTATGCTTACTGGATAGTCTTCTTCCAAACCATAGGCTGGTGCCGAACGGTAGGGAAGGAAGAAAACCATTTTGCCTAACGATGGTGTATAGAAGGTAACGACTAAAGACAAATAAAGGGATTTGGAGAGATGGCAATAAAATATACGGTTAAAGTCATGAATTGGATTATGGAAGGGGCATTGCTATGAATACCAGGATACCCCTACGAAACTTTTTCATGTTTCAGTGCATTGTTAAAAGAAAACTGTTTTCCCGATTAGATACTTACTCCAAGGGTATGTATTTACCAGGTTTCATTCTCGTATCTGTATGGTTTTACAGATGATGAGTGGGAGTAAATTATTGGGAATTAGGTGATTATCCTCATTATATCGGAATTCGTTGTAATTGGTGATATTTGAGGAAATCGCCAGGGTACAGTTTTCCACCTACGACGCACAGGTTTTGAGTTGTTTAAACTCAGCGGACTTATACAGAGTATTGTATGTTGTCCAGTGTCCATCAGGACAAAGGGGTAGGTCCTCGTACTATGTTCTGTTTACTTATAACTTCTCTAGTTTTAGACAAGTGTTTCGTAGAAATACATGGTCTAAGTTTTGAGAAGTTGTGGGTATAAGAATAAAGTAGAGAACCAGGTGTCACAAGTATCGGGATTCTTCAAAGAGATCGAAGATGTAGATTCTTGTGATTGGTATTCAGATGATAGTAATGGTTTTGAGAAACTTGTTTCTCTTTCAGATTGCTCATAATTGGATGGATTCCTAAGTTGAGTAATGCTGATTAGCCTCTTTCCATTAAGGTGATATGCACTGGAGACAGCTGCATGATTTGAATCTGGTTCCAATTAAATAAAGTGCCATAGTTTCTATATTGGATATAGAATGGATCATACCTTAAAAGATGTTAAGGTACGGGGAGTTGTCCAGCTTATGCTTAAAACCAGAATCTGGATAACTCAGGGCACGTTTCTGTAATGGCTGTTTGTGGGTTGACCCTGGCTACGAGGGTTGATATTCTACCATTTGGAAGATCAATAGTGATATTGTTCTTGACTCGCCACAGTTTTAGTAAAATGGATCTTTTTCAGAAAACAGTAGTGGGAGTATGGTAGAACTGGAAGTGATTCCAGAACCGCAAACGATTACGGAAAATTTAATAGGACCTATATATTCAATCAGGTTTGACATTCCATTAGCCACTCCGCAGATATGGTGGGTAACCTCAGACACCCGAGAGGAACTTCGGTAGCCTCAAGGACGGTGACAGGGAGGTTCTTATCTACCCAGACTTGACACTACTGTTGTTCCAGGCTATGAGACCCGGTAGGAGCATTGTCGTAGTCAGTGGGAGCAGCAGAAGCATAGTGGCAAGTAGGTTATGTCTATTTATAGACTTGAGCAGTTATAGCGGAGATAGATCATCTAATTTTGATGTGACAGTCATAGGTTTGACTTCATCAGAATAGGGGATGGATCTGTTAAGAAGATAGTAGGGTGTGATGTCATGGTATCTGGATGACATACACAGAGTAGGAAGTAAAATTCCTATACTACGATCGGTTGTACTATGGTCGTCACACAGTTGTTTCTCCAGATAGGATATGGATATAATATTTGACATTCTGGTTTCTGGATCTATGGTTTTAGATCTGGATTTGGGTAGTTTCCCAATGTGGGTACTTTGACAGTATTCTAATGGTTTTTAGAATAGATGACTCCTAGCATGGTGGTGTACCTGCAGGTGATGGAGTCACCCTCTCTAAAGGTGTCTTACAGACTAAAGGGGAGAGGGATGGGCATGATTGACAGATCACTCGCTTAGGCAACTGAGTCAATCATGAGATGTCAAGTACCACACTAGATATTGTTTTTTGCACTTGATGCGATAAGTTTGTATTAATCCAATCCTGGAGAAACATAAGGAAGCAGTTTTTGAACATAAGTACATGTTCTACGGATTTGATGACGGCAGCCTCCTTCGGGAGACGATTATCATTCCAGGCTTCAAAGGTGACGTGGATGACAGAGTGATTGTCAGAGTTTTAGTTTTTTTTCCCTCTGACGAAGAGGGACAGTATTATGGACAGGTGGTCTAAGAGGATACTGTGGGTGGCTTGGTACAGGATACTGATTAGGTTCAGTGATCGATACAGTCTAAGAAGTTTGGATTTAGAGTTCATTTATGAAGTAGGTCCCATCAGATATCCAGACATACTCTAAGACAGGTATTACTCAATTCGGGAGATGGCTTTCTCCGTGAATTTGAGATTAAGAGAGATAAAGAAAGAAACTTCTAGGCGGATCCACTCACTGAGGCTATTTCTCGGACACAATAGTTTTACAAACGGGCTTTGTGAAACTGATTAGTAGAGGAGTTGGATGTTCGGTTTCACACGGGCTGTGAGTAGTCGACATCGCAATAATTAACCTTGAGTGCAAGTGGGAGATTGTTGGAGATAATGCCCTCAGAGTCAATTATTGGATCGCAGGTACGTGATTGCAATGATTGCGGAGGACCTATACCGGTAGGATAGTCTCACTCAAGATGGTAGTATGCTATCTGGTTTGCCTTTATCAGTCGTGTACATGTTCAGGTGACTGATTACATGTTACACTTTGATAGAGCCCTTAGGATCTTGCTTTACTACCAACAGTATGATGGCGATCATATAAGTGAGAGTTGGGTGGTTTATATGCATATCCTTAATTGTGGTCCCTAGTCGTGGGAGTTTCGAGACAGGGCACCGATACTCCGGAGTAGACTAGTGTATACAGTCGAGACCCCGACGAGGGGCGGTGGCCGGTCTCACAAGCCACTGGTGTCAGTTGGATCACCTAAGATGTATACAGGTGCTCATTGGGTTATGAGTACACCGGACAGGACTCGCCGGGAATCTGCTAGTTGGTATTATACATATCGTCAGATAGCAGTTCCCTGGTGACATGTGTACAGATTAGTTCATCGACCTGAGGTTGTCATTTGTCTCGTGTGAGTTCCCACTGTGCTTTGATTTCTATCCTACCACGGCTCAAAGGAGTCGTGCAAACATGTAGTTTTTGGGTACAGTCCCAAGCCATATGGAGGCACGTGAGCGGATCGGTAGGGGATTCGTCTCTCCCGGTATTGGGGGCGAGATCGTGCTGTGTCTAGGAGAGCCATTACACAAAGCCCACGGCCGTGGCAGGAGATTTACTGGTAGGTACTCCAGTAGTATCTCAGGGTGTTATTGGGCTACACTCCGACACGACTTATACTGCTATTGGGGTCTGACGTTACTAGCCCTCTAGGAAGATATGCGATACTCATAGACGAATGGACCGGACTGTATATACATTGTCACTGTTAGGCTCAGTAGGGTTTCCGGATGAGTTCGCTCATCGGCATCCCTTGAGGTCAGTCCATGGGCAGCCGTTACGCATTGCTAGTGCCGCTGACGGTTTGTGGTTAAACCCACTGCCAGGGTACTGACGAGTCATTAGAGTCCCCCACAGACAGTTTCCCAAGTTCGGGAGAAACGTTGTAGAGGCCGTATGGTTTTATGGCAGGGTTCGGAAAATGCACGTGCGTTTACGCACGTGTCAGTTTTCGGGCAGATGATACTAGTTGGCTTTGGTTTAAGCCGGATCCGAGTATTATATTGAGTAGATATAATATCTTTGTCTCAGTTGCATTTGTATTCGGTCGTAATACAAATGCGGGTATATTTATACAGTTACGGGGTTATCCTGAAAGTCGTTTCAGGATCACTTTTGGAAGTTGCCAGTTTCCAGTTTTCTATCAGCCGTCTTTTAACATTCGGTTAAAGACGGGTTTATCTTTTCTTTGGAAAAGTGTGGATGCTTCTAGAAGGTTCTAGAAGCGGTGAGGTGTTATTGTTTCATTGGTTGCTTTTGGTGTGTTCACACTTGAGATATTTGTTTGTGTTCACACTAGAGATATTTGTTTGTGTTCACACATGATATTTTCTTGTGGTCACCCCCCTCCTACACTCACCCTCCCCCTTCCTATATATGGCCGGCCCCTTCCCCCCCTCACTCTCTCACTTGATATTTCATTTGGTAAAAAGATTATGATAGATTTTGGGGTGTATGGAATTTCACAGTTCATTTCATTCCATCACCTGATTCCCATGGCAACTTCATTAACCGATCGTCCACGGCTTTGGACGAAGTGAGACAAAGTCTTCTACTCATTCTCTACATCATTCTTGGTCGTCTCTTTTAGCAAACTTGACGACCGAGTTGCCTCGAGTCAGAGGCGGGAGCCCGTTTAAAGAATCGTTTACGTGGTGCCACCTGGACGAGGAGATCGGAGATCGACGAGATCGGAGCAGCCGCAACGGAGCGTGGGATGATGGTTAAAGAACGAAGGACTCGGATCGTTCGGTATAACTTTTCTACACTCTTTACAGTTTGTTAGTTTAGCAATAATGGCAGATCCGGGTTAAAGTATACGATAGCGCCAGTTAAAAAGTTTTTGTTCCGCATTTGGCGTCTGTAGACGGCCGGGGCGCTACCGTAGACTTACAAAAGCAAGCCTCATATCAAAGATGCAAATCAATCCAATCCTAATCCTTTCTCATTAAAGCAAGCCATCATGAAAAAGCAAAGATGCTTAACCTTTCATAATGCCACAAATGCAAGAAACCCCTCCATAATAAGTTATTTGCAAACTTGCAAATAACCCCCTCCATCACAAAAGTCCGGCCGTGAAGGAACAAAGGAAAACCGGCCGGAACGGAAAGCAAACTGGCAACTTCAGAAAACTGATCCCATAATAAATTACAGGAAAACCCCGCTACTGCATATACATGCCCGCATTTGTATTCCCACTGAACACAAATACAAAGAGACAAAATCTACACTGTCAAATACTAGGATCCGGCTTAAACCAAAGCCGGCTAGTAAAAACCGTCCAATCACGATTCGTGCAATACCGCACGTATCTGATCGAACTCTGCCATATCTCCATACGGCCTCTACAGCGTTTCGCCCGAAACTTGAGTAATTGTGTGTGTGGTGGACTCTAAAGATTCATCAATACTATGGTTGTGGATTTAACCACTAGCACGTCAGAGGTATCAGCCATACGTGAAGGGCCACCAGCTATTGACCAAAAGGGACGTCGATGAGCGAACTCATCCTGACACCCTACTGAGCCTGTCAGTGACAATATCCGTACAGTCCGGTCCGTTCGTCTATGAGCATCGCATGGCGGGCCTAGGGGGTTGGTAAAAGTCAGACCCCCAATAGCGGTACAAGTCGTGTCGGAGTGTAGCCCAGAACACCCTGAGATACTACTGGAATACCTACCAATAAATCTCCTGCCTTGGCCAAGGACTTTTCATGTACTGGCTCTTCTAGACACAGCGCGACCTCACCCCCAATACCGGGAGAGACGAACCCCTGCAGATCCGCTCACTGCCTCCATGTGGCTCGGGACTGTACCCAACTAAAACCTGTTTGCACATCTCCTTTGAGCGTGGTAGGGTAGTAATCAAAGCACAGTGGGAACTCACACGAGACAAATGACGATCTCAGGTCGATGAACTAACCTGTACACATGTCACCAGGGAACTGCTATCTGACGTTAGGTATAATACCAACTAGCAGGTTCCCGGCGAGTCCTGTCCGGTATACTCATAACCCAATGAGCACCTGTATACATCTTAGGTGAACCAACTGACACCAGTGGCTTGTGAGACCGGCCACCGCCCCTCGTCGGGGTCTCGACTGTATACACTAGTCTACTCTGGAGAATCGATGCCCTGTCTTGAAACTTCCACGACTAGGGACCTTTTAAGGATGTGCTTATAGACTCCAGCTCTCACGTATATGATCGCCCTCATACTGCTGGTAGTCAAGCAAGAATCCTAGGGGCTCTATCAACGTGTAATAGCGACTCGTAAGGTCACCTAAAACAGTACACGATGATAAAGATAAACCAGATAGCATACTATCATCTCGAGTAAGACTGTCCTACCGGCATAGGTCCTCCCTCAATCATTGCAATCATGTGGCTGTGATCCAATAATTGACTCTGAGGGCACTATATCCAACAATCTCCCACTTGCACTCAAGGCTAATTATTGCGATGTCGTATACACAGCCCGTGTGATACCGAACACCCAACTCCTCTACTAGTCAGTCTCATAAATCTCGTTTGCGAAACTATTGCGTTCGAAGAATAGCCTCAATGAGTGGATCCGCTGTGATGTTTCTTTCTATGTCTCTCTTTATCTCAAGTTCGCGGAGAAACCCATCTCCCGAAATGAGCAATACCTGTCTTAGAATGTGTCTGGATGTCTGATGGGACCTAGTTCATAAATGAACTTCAAATCCAAATTTCTTAGACTGTATCGTCAACTGAACTTAATCAGTATCCTGCGCCATCCTTCCCTCAGTATCCGCCTGGACCACCTGTCCAAAATACTGCCCCCCGTCAGAGGGAAAACTATAACTCTGACAGCCACTCTGCCATTCAGGTCACCTTGGAAGCCTGGAATGATAACTGTCTCCCGAAGGAGAATGCTGTTATCATATCCCTAGAACATCAACTTATGTTCTAAAACTGCTTCCGAATGTTTCTCCAGGATTGGATGAATATCAACTTATTGCACCTACTGCAAGAACAACATTTGGTGTGGTACTTGACATCTCATGATTGACTCAATTGCCTAAACAAGTGATCTGCCAATCATGTACATCCCTCTCCCCTTTAGTCTGTAAGACACCTTTAGAGAGGGTGACTCCATCACCTGCAGGTATACTACCGTGCCAGGAGTCGTCCATTCTAAATACTCTTAGAATGCTGTCTAAGTACCCTGATTGGGAAACCACCCAAATCTAGATCTAAAACCATAGATCTAGTAACCAGAATGTACGATATAATATCCAAGTCCTTTGTGGAGAAACCACTGTGTGACGACCAAAGTATAACCGATCGTAGTATAGGAATATCACTTCCTACTCTGTGTATGTTATCTAAATACCAGGACATCACACCCTACTACCTTCTTAACAGATCCATCCCCTATTCTGATGAAGTCAAACCTATGACTGTCACATCAGAAATAGATGATCTATCTCCGCTATATCTGCTTTAGTTTATAAATAGACATAAGCCACCAATGCTTCTGCTGCTCCCACTGACTACGACAACCCTCTGGCAGAGTCATATATGAAAGGTTCCTAGGCACCCTATAGAGGTCTCACAAGGCATCGAACATGCCAATTTAAAAAATTATTGGTGCCGAGAAACCCTAACACGGATCGTAGACTAGAATTCTAGGCGAAAAACTAAACTAGTTAGCAAATAAACTAAAGGTCGGAAACTACAACCTTTGTAGATCCGGATATCCACTTGCTTAGCTCCATGTGGTCGTCCCCTCACTGTCCATCACGAACCTCGGACTCTCGCGACGGCTTCATCGGAGAAGTGAGCGGAATAGTTCGACGGCTTCGTGTCAAAGACGATCTACGTCGAGGTTGCACTAGTTCAAGCTCCGACTTCACCAAGTAGTGAAACTTGTGAAGAAAACACCCAAAACCACTTGGCAAGAGGTAGAGGGTGAAGAAATAGGAGGTGGGTTCACTTTAGAATTGGATTTATCTCACTTTAACTCAAGTTGCCATTGATGGACCTTGAGCTTGAAGAAGAAGAAGAAGATGAAGAAGATGATGATAATGTTATGATAAGTAATTGAAATAAAAAGGAAAATCAATACTTATCATAAAGTAAACCATGGTTATGTGTAGAGAATTGACCAAGGTTAGATTAGTGGTTAGGGTTAAGGATGAAGACAAAAGGGATGACTTTGGTCAAAGTTTCATGAAGCTTCAATAAGCTTCATGAAGAAAAGAAACCCTTTTTGTTTTCTTTCACCTAATTAAAAGAATAAATAATGGATAAATAATTAAGTGAATAATAAAAAACCCTAACCCTTATCATAACCACGGTCCAATTCTTCACACAAAGCCAAGTTATTATGCATCATCAATCATGATACAAACAAGTGTACACAAAACATATCACATATACAATGTGCACACCAAGTGAGAAAAATCCGTTTAAAGTGAACCAATACTAGTTAATGCAAAGTAATATATCAAATATATAATTATACATTAAATCATTAAATCAACATTTGATTCAATGATCCGGTCATGTCGCACATAACCGACTAGTATTCAATGTATCGATTTATCGAATCAATGATTCGATAACTAGGTCATATCGAATATAACCAATCGAAAACATATATCGCGAGAATGAAATGCGGTATCACATACACGCATTATTCTCGGTCCTTCACACATCTCATATGCGCTCCTATTTCGTTTCGCTTGAACCAGGAAACCTCTGTGTAGGACTCTAAAGACTCGTCAATACGCCGGTAGCAGATGATGATCATATCAAGCACCCACAAGCCGCAAGCGGTCTGCTAAACGTAACGGCCACCCAGGTATTGAGCGATCAGAAGATCGACGAGCTAGCCCGCTCACACTCCTGCGAATCCGACCAGTAACACTTACCATACAGTCCGGTCTCTTCGTCTGATATGTCGCATATCAAGTCTAGGGGTGGTAAACGTCAGACCCCAATAACCCGATAAGTCGCGCCGATGTGAGGCTCGTAACGGGTCGAGAAACTACTGGTAACACTTACCAGCAAATCTCTGATCAGCCCTGGCCAGGGACTTCCCTGTTACGGCCAATCGAGCACAGCGCAACATCTACCCCCAATACCGGGAGAGACGAAACCCCTCCTATCGCTCATTGCCTCCATGTGACTCGGGACTGTACCCAAAGACCACCATTTTGCATGCCCTAATGGACGTGGTAAGGTGGAGATCAAAGCACAGTGGGAATCACACAAGACTCTATGACGATCTCGGGTCTACAGACTAACCTGTACAAGTGTCACTTGAGAACTGCCATCTGACGTGAGGTATAATACCATCTGGGAGTTCTCGGCGAGTCCGTCCAGTGTACCCAGTTTCCACTGAGCACCCGTATACCATCTCTGATGTCAAACACCAATGGATATGGGATCATCCATCGCCCATCACATGGGTCGAGAAGCGTATACGCTAGTCTACTCTGGTATATCGATGCCCCGTCTCGATACACCCACGACTAGGGACCTTGAAGGATGTACTTATGGACTACCATGTCCCCACTAGTATGATCTGCATCATAGTCCAGGTAGTCAAGTACAAATCCTAAGGGCTTTACCAACATGTAACTATAAGACAGTATAAAGAGACTAGTGTACATGTTAAGATAAAGAGCAACCAGATAGCATACTATCATGTCGAGCAAGAAAGTCATCTCTATATATGTCCAAGCATCCAATATAATATACATAATCTGTACAATACTGGCCTCTAGGGCATACATACAACTAACAATCTCCCACTTGCACTAGGGCCAGCTGCTGTAGTATCGCATACCGAGCATCCCGAAGAGTCTCTCAAACTGTATCTGGGGAATGGCCTTCGTGAGTGGATCCGCGGTGTTGTTCTTCGTGTCAACCCTCCTGACCTCGATCTCCCGGCGATCAACTATCTCCCGGATCAGGTGATACCGCCTCAGAATATGCCTGGATCGCTGATGGGACCTGGGTTCCTTGGCCAAAGCCACCGCTCCATTGTTATCGCAATACAAAGGTATTGGACGCTCAATAGATGGAACCACTCCAAGTTCAGTAATGAACTTTTTGATCCAGACAGCTTCTTTAGCAGCATCGTTGGCAGCGATGTATTCAGCCTCCATCGTCGAGTCTGCCACGGTTTCCTACTTGGAACTCTTCCAGCTAACCGCCCCTCCGTAAAGGGTAAAGACAAAACCCGACTGCGACTTAGAGTCGTCCTTATCACTCTGGAAGCTGGAATCGGTAAAGGACTCCACTTGGAGTTATCCGTTACCATACACCAAGAACATATCTCTAGTCCTTCGCAAGTACTTGAGAATGCTCTTCACAGCTGTCCAGTGACTCTCTCCAGGATCAGCTTGATACCTGCTCACTATACTTAGTGAGTATGCTACATCGGGTCTGGTACATAGCATCGCATACATGATAGAGCCTACTGCCGAAGCATAGGGTATCCCTTGCATGCGAGCTCTCTCCAAATCAGTCTTGGGAGACATCTCTTTGGAGAGAGTGACTCCAGAGATCGTGGGCAAGTTCCCACGCTTGGACTCTTCCATACTAAACCTCTTTAGTATGGTGTCAATGTACCTGGATTGGGACAATCCCAAAATCCTTTTGGATCTATCTCTATAGATCCTAATTCCCAATATGCAGGAGGCATCACCAAGATCTTTCATTGAGAATCTTTATGATAAGAAGAGCTTGACCGCTTGCAGCATAGGAATATCATTTCCTATCAAGAGTATGTCGTCCACGTACAATACGAGGAAGACAACCTTACTCTCTGCCACCTTCTTGTAGACACAAGGTTCATCTGGATTTTTGACGAAATCAAACTCTTTGATAACGACGTCAAAGCAGATGTTCCAACTCCGCGATGCTTGCTTTAATCCATAAATGGATTTAAGCAGCTTGCACACCTTCCCGCTGCTCCCACTGTCTACGAAGCCCTCTGGCTGAGTCATGTACATGCACTCTTCTAAATCACCATTTAGAAAGGCGGTCTTAACATCCATTTGCCAGATTTCGTAGTCATGAAAGGCAGCAATGGCAAGCATGATTCGGATGGATTTAAGCATAGCCACTGGAGAAAAGGTTTCGTCATAGTCCACACCTGGTCTTTGACGAAAACCCTTTGCTACAAGTCTAGCTTTGAAAGTCTCCACTTTCCCATCTACACCAAGTTTCTTCTTAAAGATCCACTTGCTCCCAATGGGTTTTACCCCTTCAGGAGCAACTTCCAAAGTCCATACTTTGTTGGTGTACATGGAATCCATCTCGGACCGCATAGCATCCAGCCATTTCACCGAGTCCCTACTCGTGATGGCCTGCTCGAAGCTAGTTGGGTCATCATCCTCCATGATGCAATCCTCACTCCCACCATCCATGAGAAAACCGTAGTATCTCTCAGGTTGGCGAGGAACCCTACTAGATCGGCGGAGAGGCTGGGGTTCATCGGGAACTACGGAATCCTCTGGTTCAACCAAATCTTCTGTTGTAGTCTGTGTCGCTGGAACCTCTTCCAGTTCTACCTCAATGCCACTTATTTGTTTCATAAGAAAACTTTTTTCTAAGAAAGTGGCATGTCGAGAAACAAACACCTTTTGTTCCTCGGGGTGGTAGAAGATATACCCTTGTGAATTTTTGGGATATCCTACAAACTTACATAAGACAGATCTTGCCTCGAGTTTGTCCGGATTTTGTCTTTTGACATAGGCTGGACAACCCCATATCTTAATATAATTAAGATGTGGTCTCTTCCCTTTCCATATCTCATATGGAGTGGTAGGCACTGATTTGGTAGGAACTCTATTCAATAGGTCCATGGCTGTCTCAAGCGCATATTCCCAGAAGGAAATAGGTAACTCAGCTGTACTCATCATTGAGCGCACCATATCTAATAGGGTGCGGTTTCTCCGTTCAGATACACCGTTGTGCTGTGGTGTATAAGGAGGAGTCAGCTGAGATAGAATCCCATTCTCTTTTAGGAAGTCCAGGAATTCATTGCTCAAGTATTCACCTCCTCGATCAGATCGAAGGATTTTAATACTTTTTCCGGTTTGGTTCTCAACTTCTTGTTTATATTCCCTAAATTTCTCAAAAGCTTCTGATTTGTGTTTCATCAGGAACACATACCTGAACCTAGAGAGATCGTCAGTGAATGTAATGAAGTATGAAGAACCATCCCTGGCATGTGTAGACATAGGACCGCATACATCACTATGTATCAGTCCTAAGAGTTCGGTAACTCTTTCTCCGTGTCCCGTAAACGGAGTTTTGGTCATCTTGCCTTTGAGACATGACTGGCAAGTGTCATAAGATGAAAATTCAAACGGATTTAAATATCCATCTTTATGCAACTTAGCTAGTCGTGTCGCATTGATGTGACCCAGTCTACAATGCCACAAGAAGGATTCGTTGAGTTCAGAACTCTTCCTCTTGTGTGTGTTTGTTATACTCAGAACTGTTGATTGATTTAGAACATAAATGCCATTGCATAACGTGCCTGATCCAACCAACTTTTGGTTACGGAAAATGTTCATAACATTGTCCTGTAATACAAAATTATATCCCTCTTTACTTAATAAAGAAACCGATATAATGTTGCATATCAGGTTCGGCATGTAATAGCATTCGTTCAGAACCAATGTATTTCCAGTTGGTAATACAAGGTGATATTCTCCGACAGTCTTAGCTGCAACAATTGCACCATTTCCAACTCTAATGTCTTTATCACCTTCTCCAAGTTCTCTACCTTTCCTAAGCCTATGTAACTGATTACATATATGGGATCCTGACCCGGTATCCAATACCCAGGACGTAGAGCAAATAGAGAAACAGTTCTCAGTAACGAACACACCCGAAGAAAATGCATCAACATGTACTTTCTTCATTCGGGTGGCATGGGAATCCTGGTATTCCCCTATATCCTGTTCATTCCTATAACTCTTATAGGAAAGAACGGAACCAACGTTCCCCAGCACAGTATAACATGCGGGTTCGGTCAATACATCCATATTATTATCTTTATTAAGGCATGAAATGGTCGCTACTTGGAGAGAGAGAGAAGAAAACACTTTAGCGTAAGCTCGTGCAAGATCAGATTGGTTATTATCTTATCTAATCAGGATGGCTCCCACTGCTTTTTATCAAATCTTCCTCCAAACCCTAAAAGGAAAGACTAGCCGGGATTAATTACACACTACAAGTTCGCCAATCTTTCAGCCAGGCCAGTGTCGGTACTTTGAGGGAGGTCCCCCGTGCTTTCGCACGAACCTAATTAATGTAAACCTCGTTTTCCCAGAGGCGTAACCCCGTTAACACCTTTCTAGACACCTACTTGATCAGCTAATTGCAATGTGTAAAACTCTCCCAGGAGTAACTCTTACTCGCAGTGGGTATCGGGATCCAACTATCTCATAGAAGGTATGCAATCTCATTGCAAATTTCAACACTTGAAATTCCCGATAATCTTTTGCCCCTAGCGTGCTATGACCTTGACGCATGCCAAACAACCCATAGTCCGCTAGTCAAGTTCAACCCGTCATTTCCTGATTGAATTAAACCCACCCGCACGACCCTTGACGCATGCCAAACAACGCCGTGCGAATACCCTAATCCAATCTGCATCATATGCATAAGCAGATAAATACTAGTTAGCTACCGTACACTACGCCTTGACGCATGCCAAACAACCGCAGCACGAATACTAAATAGTACTTATCTGAAATGACGGAGGGCTACGACAGGTTTTTCTGAAAACCTATTGCGTAATGAACTTGATATCGTTGTAGAATCGAATGAAGCTTTAAAAATGGAGTGATTTTGAGGCTTTTCTAGTTTTGCTAAAGGAGTCACTCCCGGTGAAGGGATCTCGGTCCTTTCCTCGTCGAATGAGGTGCGGGATATATCATATATATCGCTGTGCAAAGCAAAAACGCAAAAGCAGTCAAAAGCAAACCGAGTGTGTAGCATCTGCCAGTTTTTGCTAAAGGAGTCACTCCCGGTGAAGGGATCTCGGTCCTTTCCTCATCGAATAAGGTGCAGGGTATATCATATATACCGCTGTGCAAAGCAAGAACTGTAGCTACCTTTTAATTTTAAAATTCGATTCCACAACATCTTAGGTTTCTTATTTTTCATTAATCACATTAATGAAGTCCCATCATTTAAATACCTAAACATCACAGATAGATATGACGTACACTTATGCCATCCGCATTCGCCTCGATGTCCCCTCGTGCACCGTTAGGTTAGGTAACTAACGACAGAGCAGGGCAGGGCTAGCACGGGTGTAAAACATAAGTAACGTCTATATAATATATCATATATACTATATATTATATCCATCACAGAAACACATCATATATATCGCAGCAGAATAAACATATGAAATATTGGATATACTAGGACATCCGTGTTTTCAATACGAGCCAGTATAAAACACGGATTCCACGGTCGTGATGAATAGCCAATCCCACACCCCTAGACCCCTACGAGAGCGGCAAGCAACCCTGCCAATTCTAGGGTTAGGAGACCCGGACTCGACTCCTCGAGTTGGTCTCCCACTGGACCCCAGAACCCGGTTACTTGTGCTCCCCTCCTTGGGTCTATCCTAATGCGGAAAAGTAAATAATATACAACGGGTGACAACTTCCGCTACCTGGAAGCGCCCCAAATGAAAGAATATTACATACAAGTTTTTACATGAATGAAAATGAAAAAACACTCATCTCACATAAAAACCCCCCGGCTATTCAAACACGACGATCCAATATAACATATCCAGCAACACATAACATCACATGTCATCAACGTAAGTAAATATGTCCATCCCAATTGTCGTTGACATATAGCAACGAAACCGGCGATATCACATATTACACTTACGGTCACAGAAAAGAAAGTGTAAAACTACAACAGTTGGAATCCACAACCTCTTTAGACATCACATGCCTAACTGATATAAATCCCGCATTTTAGTCTCATTATCGAAAACTCTTTTCAATATCGTATGGGACTAAACTGCTAGATTTATAACATTCATCCAGTTATCTCATAACTGTTTGTGAATTCCAATTATTGTATCCAATTCCGGATAAATAGAATATATCAAACTTTCCGATCGAACATTCGAACACCCAAGTTTTCCCGATACAACTCAACACATGAAATAAGTCTAACAACATTCAGTTCGTGCCTCAGTACCGACGGTCCAGCCGTAGAAGGGTCAAGCCAACGCCTCACATGTGGCACGCCGTACTGCCCCAAACCCGAAGGTTCAAAGGGCAGTTCAAGACGGTCACATAATCGAGTTAAGGTTTGTTTTCTTCTAGAGGGTCCATCGCGTTACTTGCACTACTTAGAACGTCGTTAAACTACGGAAAAATCCAACACTTGGAAATTTCCCGACAGGGGAAAAATTGGGTATTTATATCCGGTCGAACTTTTTAACATATTCTATAAATTATCCGGAAATACACAAAAGACGAAATTTGATAATCCGATCGAAATACCGAATCCCCAAAACAACCCCAGAAAATTCAACTCTTGAATGACTATTAAAAATCTCCAGGAAAACCACCACAGAAAAATGAGAGTTACTGTGAAACTAAAAGTGCACAAATGAACAGTAAGGCCGCGGAACCGCCGCACAATGCATAGCACGTGCCACGGTTCCGCGCTGGAATATTTGATTTAGGTCCTCGGATTTCACAGTAATTCAAATTAAACCCTGCTTGATTTTCTGAATAATTTTAATTGACAAAAACTCACTGTTTTCAAAAATGTACAGAGAGCATGGAAATTTTGGACTTTCGGGTTCGATCGGACTTCAAAAACCGTCTAGACTTCGCCTAAGGCTCTAACCTGGCTCTGATACCACTGAAAGTCAGGCAGCCACCCCATCCAATGGGGTCGCCGTGGCACCAACGGGTCCCTCAGCCGCTACTTTTTACGCATGCCCCCTCGCGAGGACTACAACCCACTGGAACACCTTCCGGTCTCGGGACACCCTGGGGGTAAGAGCCTATGTTTCGCCACACTGTCACACAGTGAGAACCCCCCATAGGTCGACATCCAATGCCTAGTAGCTCTGATACCACTGAAAGGTTCCTAGGCACCCTATAGAGGTCTCACAAGGCATCGAACATGCCAATTTAAAAAATTATTGGTGCCGAGAAACCCTAACACGGATCGTAGACTAGAATTCTAGGCGAAAAACTAAACTAGTTAGCAAATAAACTAAAGGTCGGAAACTACAACCTTTGTAGATCCGGATATCCACTTGCTTAGCTCCATGTGGTCGTCCCCTCGCTGTCCATCACGAACCTGGACTCTCGCGACGGCTTCATCGGAGAAGTGAGCGGAATAGTTCGACGGCTTCGTGTCAAAGACGATCTACGTCGAGGTTGCACTAGTTCAAGCTCCGACTTCACCAAGTAGTGAAACTTGTGAAGAAAACACCCAAAACCACTTGGCAAGAGGTAGAGGGTGAATAAATAGGAGGTGGGTTCACTTTAGAATTGGATTTATCTCACTTTAACTCAAGTTGCCATTGATGGACCTTGAGCTTGAAGAAGAAGAAGAAGATGAAGAAGATGATGATAATGTTATGATAAGTAATTGAAATAAAAAGGAAAATCAATACTTATCATAAAGTAAACCATGGTTATGTGTAGAGAATTGACCAAGGTTAGATTAGTGGTTAGGGTTAAGGATGAAGACAAAAGGGATGACTTTGGTCAAAGTTTCATGAAGCTTCAATAAGCTTCATGAAGAAAAGAAACCCTTTTTGTTTTCTTTCACCTAATTAAAAGAATAAATAATGGATAAATAATTAAGTGAATAATCAAAAACCCTAACCCTTATCATAACCATGGTCCAATTCTTCACACAAAGCCAAGTTATTATGCATCATCAATCATGATACAAACAAGTGTACACAAAACATATCACATATACAATGTGCACACCAAGTGAGAAAAATCCGTTTAAAGTGAACCAATACTAGTTAATGCAAAGTAATATATCAAATATATAATTATACATTAAATCATTAAATCAACATTTGATTCAATGATCCGATCATGTCGCACATAACCGACTAGTATTCAATGTATCGATTTATCGAATCAATGATTCGATAACTAGGTCATATCGAATATAACCAATCGAAAACATATATCGCGAGAATGAAATGCGGTATCACATACACGCATTATTCTCGGTCCTTCACACATCTCATATGCGCTCCTATTTCGTTTCGCTTGAACCAGGAAACCTCTGTGTAGGACTCTAAAGACTCGTCAATACGCCGGTAGCAGATGATGATCATATCAAGCACCCACAAGCCACAAGCGGTCTGCTAAACGTAACGGCCACCCGGGTATTGAGCGATCAGAAGATCGACGAGCTAGCCCGCTCACACTCCTGCGAATCCGACCAGTAACACTTACCATACAGTCCGGTCTCTTCGTCTGATATGTCGCATATCAAGTCTAGGGGTGGTAAACGTCAGACCCCAATAACCCGATAAGTCGCGCCGATGTGAGGCTCGTAACGGGTCGAGAAACTACTGGTAACACTTACCAGCAAATCTCTGATCAGCCCTGGCCAGGGACTTCCCTGTTACGGCCAATCGAGCACAGCGCAACATCTACCCCCAATACCGGGAGAGACGAAACCCCTCCTATCGCTCATTGCCTCCATGTGACTCGGGACTGTACCCAAAGACCGCCGTTTTGTACGCCCTAATGGACGTGGTAAGGTGGAGATCAAAGCACAGTGGGAATCACACAAGACTCTATGACGATCTCGGGTCTACAGACTAACCTGTACAAGTGTCACCTGAGAACTGCCATCTGACGTGAGGTATAATACCATCTGGGAGTTCTCGGCGAGTCCGTCCAGTGTACCCAGTTTCCACTGAGCACCCGTATACCATCTCTGATGTCAAACACCAATGGATATGGGATCATCCATCGCCCATCACATGGGTCGAGAAGCGTATACGCTAGTCTACTCTGGTATATAGATGCCCCGTCTCGATACACCCACGACTAGGGACCTTGAAGGATGTACTTATGGACTACCATGTCCCCACTAGTATGATCTGCATCATAGTCCAGGTAGTCAAGTACAAATCCTAAGGGCTTTACCAACATGTAACTATAAGACAGTATAAAGAGACTAGTGTACATGTTAAGATAAAGAGCAACCAGATAGCATACTATCATGTCGAGCAAGAAAGTCATCTCTATATATGTCCAAGCATCCAATATAATATACATAATCTGTACAATACTGGCCTCTAGGGCATACATACAACTAACAATATACACGTGCACTTCTAAAACTAGTTTAGAACGACGCTATACTAATACTCCTGCCGGGTCTCACAGTCTGGAACAACAGAAATGGCAAGTCTGGGTAAACAAGAACCTCCCTGCCACTGTCCTTGAGCATACCGAAGTACCTCTCGAGTGCCTGAGGTTACCCACCATATCTGCGGGAGTGGCTAATGGAATGTCAATCCAGATTGAATCTTTAGGTTCTTTATCAAATCTTCAGTAATCGTTTGCGGTTCTGGAATCACTTCCAGTTCTACCATACTCCCACTACTGTTTTCTGAAAAAATCCATTTTTATTAAAACTGTGGCGAGTCAAGAACAATATCACTATTGATCTTCCAGATGGTAGAAAGTCAACCCTCGTCATAGCCCGGGTCAACCCACAAACAGCCATTACAGAAACGTGCCTTGAGTTATCCGGAGTCTGGTTTTAAGCATAAGCCGGACAATTCCCCGTACCTTAACAATGTCAAGATATGAACTGTTCTATATCCAATATAGAAACAGAGACACTGATTTAATTGAACCAGATTCAAATCATGCAGCTATCTCCAGTGCATGTCAACTAAATGGAAAGAGACCGATCAGCGTTACTCAATTTAGGAATGCTTCCAATTATGAATAACCTGAAAAAGAAGCAAGTTATCTTAAACATTACTATCACCTGAATACCATACACGAGTATCTATATCTTCGATCACCTTGAAAAATCCCGATACTTGCAATACCTGGTTCTCTACTTTACTCTTATACCTATAACTTCTCAAAACTTGGACCCTGTATTTCTACGAAACACCTGTCAAACTAGAGAAGTCATAAGTAAACCGAATATAGTACGAGGACCAACCCCTCTGTCCTAATGGACACTGGACAACATACAATACTCTGTATAAGTCCCGTGAGTCTAATAACTCATTCACTATGTGTCGTAGGTTGAAAACTGTAATTGTGGTTAAGAAGAATTACACCGCTGTTTAATGCTCCTTACCTAACCATCCACTGATATAGGTAAACGTCATAGACATAATTTCAAAAAGTTATATCTCACTCTATGAAAATAGACGTACAGATATATCAATTTGAAATTGGTGCATAACAACGGATATTCAAAACCAAATAATTGCCGTCCGGCAAACAACCCAGGTGACTTCCTCAAATATCACCAATTACAACGAATTCCGATATAATGAGGATGATCACCTAATTCCCAATAACTTACTCCCACTCATCATCTGTAAAACCATACAGATGTGAGAATCAAACCTGGTAAATACATACCCTGGAGCAAGTGTCTAATTGGGAAATCAGTTTTCTTTTAACAGTACACAGTGAAACTGAAACATTAAAATGTTTCGATGGGGTATCCCGGTATTCCTAGTAATGCCTCTTCCATTATCCAGATTCACAACTGTAACCGTATAATTCTTTGCCACTTTTCCAAATCCCTTTTTATGTCTTTAGACATTACCTTCTGCACACCCCTTTAGGCCAAATGGTTTTCTTCCTTCCCTACCGTTCGGCACCAGCCTATGGTTTGGAAGAAGACTATCCAATAAGCATAATGGGTGTACTGTCCTAATCCCAGGAGCACTCGCAATGCGAGAGAAGGTGAAGATAAAAGACAACTGAATAAACCTTATTCCTATTTCTCCTGGACCAGGATCCATTCCCGAACTGGAACAAGTTCCTTCCGAGTTCGTATATAACCATACGATGGATTATCCAATAAACTTGGGATCTTCGTAGTGATACGGAGTGTCCTGGAGAAATACAAAGGTGATTTAGGATTGGCGAAGAAATATTTGGTTTGGTCGTGAATATCAGTCGCAATTTACTTTGCCCACTTACTAATCCCTTGCTTTGTCTTAACTTAATACCTTCTGTACACCGTTTAGGCTAATTGGTTTTCTTCATTCCCTACCGGTCGGCACCTGCCTATGGTTTGGAAGAAGACTATCCAATTTGCGTAATAGGTGTTCTATCTCCTAAACCAAGGAGTACTCGCAACTTGAGAGAAGGTAAAATGAAAAGACAACTGAATAATCCTATTCGTTTTCTCCAGAACCCGAAACCATCCTCGAATAAAATCCTTCGAGTTTGTATATAACCATACGATGGTTTTGTCCAATGGAAGTGGACGTTCGTAGTAATACGGGGTGTCCTGGAGAAAAGGGTAAAAGTAGGAGTGGCAATGAGGTCTGCAACTCTGACAATCCAAACGTCAGTGTTAAGAAGATTCGGTCAACTTGGTCACTGAGTCATAGTTTAGGGTCGGGTCAATGGTCGCTGCCAAAGAGAGAGAGAGAAAAGAAACACTCAGCGTGCACTCTAACCTAGATCAGAATGGTTATCACTTTATCTAATCTTGAAACCTCCCACTGTAACGTCAAATTCTTCCCCAAACCTGAAAGAAGAATTAGCCGGGATCACCCGAGGAGTAAACCAACTCATCAGTGGGAATCGGGATCCAACTATCATCGCATGATAATGTGACGGAATTCGCTCACGTTATCACACTCCAGAAGGTATGCGCATATCTGGCAAGTTTCAGTTTCTTTAGAAACTCCCGATGTGATTTTTGTCCCATGCTCTTATGACCTTGACTTTGGCCAACATATCATAAGTCACATGTCAAGTTCTACCCGTCATTCTTCAGGTTAATTTGAACCCACTCGTACATACCCTTGACTTTGGCCAAAATAGTAGTACGACTGTCCCAAACCAACGCATCTATCTATGCTGCATATGAATACCCAACAGCTACCAAACACTGTGCCTTGACTTTGGCCAATATACACAGCTTGAATACTATTGACTATCCATATGAAACGACGGAGGGCTACGAATGGTTTCTGGCGAAAAACTTTAACGTAATGAACTTGATATCGTTGAAGGAACTGATAGCTTTATAAAAATATAGTAACGAAAACCTTTGCTAAAGAGGTCACTCCCGGTGAAGGGATCTCGGCTCTTTTCCCGTGGAATGAGGTGCAGGATATTCCAACTGAATACCACTATGCAAAGCAAAAGTAATCGGCTATAGTGAAGTTATTACCCTGACGCAAACTTTTGTCCAAGCAGTCACTCCCGGTGAAGGAATCTCGGCCCTTGCCTCGTCGACTGAGGAGCAGGATATTCCAACTGAATACCACTGTGCAAAACAAAAGAGAACGCCCTTGCAATAACAGCTTTTTGAAAAGTGTTCCAACAACATCAGAATAGGTTTGTTTATCTTGCATTGATCCGAATCAACGCAGTCCCATCAATTGATCACACCAATAAAGAACGAAAATAATGACGTACGTATATGCCATCTGCATTCGCCACTGGGTGCCGTCATCACCCGTTAGGTTAGCTAACTAACGACAGAGCAGGGACTGGACTAGCGCGGATGCAAAACATATACAACATCTACTAGTATATATATAATATATAATTTTCGCTCAAGGCGTGATAAAAAAAGCAGCATCACAGAAATGTAACCAGCATCACAGAACAATACAGATATCTGGGATCCCCGGGTTTCATAGAGCCGCTTCTGAAACCCGACGTTCCCTTGGTCGTGTGGATAGCCTGTGCAATGAAAATCCTAGACCCCTACGGGCGCGGCAAGTTACCCGCCAAAACCTGAAGCGAGGCAGCCCCCTTCAGCAACGTGAATGGACCACCCAGCACTTCATGGAATCCGGTAACTTGGGCACCCCTCCTGGGTCAACCTATACCCCCTACGAGTGCGGCGAATAGCCCGCCAATTCTAGAGTAAAGCCCCCTTCATCTCAATGCCATGAGATGCGGGCCCGTTGCCCTCTGCAACCCGGCTATCCATGCACCCCTCCGCGGGGTAATCCTAGTACAGAAAGTAAAATATATATACAACGGGTATATCGACCTTGACCCGGTCGTGCCCCAAAAGAATAATACAAACAGGCAGTGACGGTAGTCCACATATCGGACGCTCGCCCCGCAATATCAAATGTACATATAAAACAAAACTGTACTAACATTGCATCCAGGCTATCCCCACGACCGATCCGCAACATCACAGCAAAACACAGAACATCAACGTGAATGTCACGTTCGCAAATCCGTCTAAAAGGGCTATAGCAGATAGACTGGATTTACCGATCGAGTGACATTCACGGTCGCAGATATAATGTAAATACTGTGAACTAGCATGTTTAAAATATCCGATCGAACAAATTTATCCAAGTGGGCCCCAAGTAATACTGTAGCACTCACAGAAAATCTAGGCCCAAAAAGAATATCCCAAAACCCTATTCCCTAATCAGAAGCCTACTGTGAAAATATGGTGCAACGATTCCACTTACCTACCGCGGAACCGCGGCCAAACCAGGGGTTTGGCCGCGTTTCCGCGGTCATAGTAAGGAATCATTGAACCGTATTTTCCCAGAATTCTTAGAATTTCTTGCATGTCTTTCTGCAATGACCTGAAAAATTTTTGGAGCTGAAAAAATTTCAACAGAGAACACATGCACTAAAAATACGGTTTTTGGGATTTTGTTTGATCGAGTCTTTAAACATACTAGAGCAAGCTAGGTAGGTTAATGGCGTGGCTCTGATACCAATGTAAGTGCATGGCGGCGCCCCAGCCGTCGATCCGACGCCGGAATGCGGAAACGAAAAACTTTGCAAACTAGCAAACCGGCACCACCGCGCACTTTTCACCCGGATCGGGCCATTAACCAGGCTACTAGCAAACTAAAAGATGGGTGAAGAGATATACCAAGCGATCCGTGTCCTTCGGTCTTCATCTCCACTCCGATCTCCCGCGGAATCTCCGTCCGTCATCTCCTCGTCGGAAAGGGCACCACGTAGCCGGGTACTTTTAAGGGCTCCCACCTCTGGACCGAGGCAACTCGGGCGCGAAGTTGGCTAGCCGACGCGACCAAGATTTTCTGTAGACTAGTGTAGAAACCATTGTCTTTTTGAGGGTTTTCAAGTTGCCTTTAGATGGAGGGAACTATGAACAATGGAGATGAATGATTTTTGGTAGCAAGCAAAAATTCATTAGATGAACATTTTTCTCACCAAATGAAAAATCCCCACCCTCCCAATGTGTGGCCGGCCAAGAAAATGAGAAGGGAAGCAAATAAGGGAGGTGAGTGTAGGAACTAAAATGGTGACCATATCAAAAGCAAGCCTCATATCAAAGATGCAAATCAATCCTATCCTAATCCTTTCTTATTAAAGCAAGCCATCATGAAAAAGCAAAGATGCTTACTTTCATAATGCCAAAAATGCAAGAAACCCCTCCATAATAAGTTATTTGCAAACTTGCAAATAACCCCTCCCATCACAAAAGTCCGGCCGTGAAGGAACAAAGGAAAACCGGCCGGAACGGAAAGCAAACTGGCAACTTCAGAAAACTGATCCCGTAATAAATTACAGGAAAACCCCGCTACTGCATATACATGCCCGCATTTGTATTCCCACTGAACACAAATACAAAGAGACAAAATCTACACTGTCAAATACTAGGATCCGGCTTAAACCAAAGCCGGCTAGTAAAAACCGTCCGATCACAATTCGTGCAATACCGTACGTATCTGATCGAACCCTGCCATATTTCCATACGGCCTCTACAGCGTTTCGCCCGAAACTTGAGTAATTGTGTGTGTGGTGGACTCTGAAGACTCGTCAATACTATGGTTGTGGATTTAACCACTAGCACGTCAGAGGTATCAGCCATACGTGACGGGCCACTGTTCCCCTCCGAATGGCGGCCTGGACTTTGCGTCTGGCCTGAGATTCGGGGCAGATGCTATATGGTTTTATCCGTCTACCTCTCCGAAGATGCCAAGTTGATTTATGACACCGTGTATCGGAGGTCTAGACGGATGCGACCGATGTAGCAGACTTCGTCAGATTCCCCCTCCGGGTGAGGGGTTTTTGATTGTGGGGACGCTCTTCCCTACAGGCGCAAGCCCCTGCAGTTAATTACGCTACCGCATCACGGTAACAACTTTCTCCTTCTCCAGAATTTCACTTCGTGTCATATGTGTTTGTTTTGTTTGTGGTTGCCCGTGGATTGTATACGGAGACTGAGTAATGCCATCGCCCGTAGGACGTGGATTAGTCCAAATCCGTATTTACTTAGATTTGGGTTTGGTGTTTTTGTTTAAGGATGTATTAGTCGCGTTGCGGCTAAGATCAACTTAAACGTTCGTTAAGGATACGATAGTCCTGCTTGAGACTAAGATCAACTTAACGTGATAATCCATTTAATATCTGGCCATCGAGACTCGTCGCCTCTCTAACGTCGTTGAAGGATTACAACGGCAGATGTTAGAGGAGTTCAGAGATGTACCCTTGAACCAAGGTTGATTTGGAGTTTTATAGTCCGTTTGGATATTTAAGGATACGTTAGCCGTGTTTGGGGGCTAAGATCAACTTAAATGGGATCGTTTAGATCCGGCAAAAGAGCATTTGGAGGCTCTATTGTTCCAGTTTAGGGACATAGTGGTCCATGCTCCAGTTTAGGGACGTGGTGGTCCATATTCCAGTTTAAGGACGTGGTGGTCCGATATTAGTTTAAGGACGTTTCGGTCCGATATTAGTTTAAGGACGTTTTGGTCCACGAGTTTAAGGACCCCGCAGTCCATATATGTATGGTCGTTGGGACCCGTCACCTCTCTGACGTCGTTGAAGGATTACAACGACAGGTGTCAGAGAAGTTCGGAGATGTACCCTTGAACCGATACTAAATTGATTTAGGATAGCATTTTTGCTCAGTCAATTTTGTTTGGAGACTTACGGTCATGATCGAGCTAAGTCCCATTGAGAATATTCAAGATTTTTCTTGATCTTTGGCCTATTAGGCCTGTGCTAGGGCTTTGCCCATATTTAATAATGCACTGCATTTTATTCTGGCCTGCTAGGCCTTTTTGATTTGGGCTCTGTCCCTTTCTTTATGATGCAGAGCATCTGTTTTGGTTTGGGCTCTGCCCCTTTTTTTTAAGTAATGCATTGCATTTTATTAGGCCCGTTAGGCTTTCTTTAATTGGGCTTGGCCCTTTTGTAAGCAATACAGTGCATTTGTCTGGCGCTTTGCGCTAAGTAATGAGCGCAAGCTCATATGGTGATGACACGTGTTATGCTCTGGTGAGCACAAGCGCAACAGCGCAATGCGCTACGCTAGTGCGCTGCGCTGTTGCGCTGCTGACACGTGGCGCGCTCTGGTGAGTTGCGCCAACACAGGAGCGCAACAGCGCTGTTCTTGCAAGTGCAGAGCACTGTTTTATCTTTTGATCGATTTTAAATCAAAGAAAAAAACAAGTTTTTCTTGTTTTCAAGGAACCAATGGTTCATAAGCAAGTTCAAAGCACTATTATTAGTTAGTTTTCTTTCTTATTGAAGATCGTTGATCTTGTTCTTAGATCAATGATATATTTTTTAAAAGAATTTTCTCTTTTTCTGAAGGTTTTTACCTTTTTTTTATTCTTGAGGAATTCCTCAGAGTTCTCTTTTTTTTCTCAGAAAATGTTCATGCCTTTGAATTGAGGTCTGGGGTCCCTTTTATAGTGCCCATAAATTAGTTAAATTTGTTAAAAAGATCTTTCTCTGAGTGATTTGGGGAGTTTTCCCCACCGTTGGATCTTTGATCCAAAGGTCTCTGTTTTACAGAAGAAATTTTTTTTATTTTAACAAGAACAGAAAAGATTTATTCTGTTTTGCACAATTCCCTTAGCGCGTGACACGTGTCGCGCAGCGCACAGCGCACAGCGCACAGCGCAGCGCAACTGCGCTGATACGTGTCGCGCAGCGCAAAGCGCAGCGCAACTGCGCTAGCGCATCTGCGCTGACACGTGTCGCGCAGCGCACAGCGCAGCGCAACTGCGCTAGCGCATCTGCGCTGACACGTGTCGCGCAGCGCAGTGCCTGCGCAACTGAAGCGTTGCTTCTTTTAATAGAGCTTTGCTCTGATTGGGCGCGTCTTTTTGGGCGCTGCGCTGACGTATCAGCGCCTGACATGTGGCGCGTTGCGCCCGAGACTTGAAGCGTTGCTTCAGAATTTTGAATTTTGAATTTCAACAGAGCTTTGCTCTGATTGGGGTAAACAAAATGCCCCCCCACCGTTGTGCTTACGTGGCCCCAAACGTGAGTGCAACGGTGGCGGAATTCCAACCGCCGTGACAACTTTCGGAAGTCGAAGAGGCACTTGATGCCTATAAATAGGACCTTTGGTCCCCCACAGATGCTTATCATCTTTCAGATTTTTTATTTTCAAAAAACTTCAGAGCTTTGCTCTTGCCTTCAAGAACTCCAGAGCTTTGCTCTCCTTTCCAAAGTTTTTAGAAAAACTTTAGGTAAAATTGATTCTTTGATTAAATTAATTTTAATTAATTTTAACCAGCAGAGCTTTGCTCTCATAGATCTTTTGATCTAAAGAGATCCCCATTGGGGTTTCACTAGCAGAGCTTTGCTCATTTTCAACGTTAGAAACTTTTAGGTAAAATTAATGTAAATCAAATTAATTTAAATTAATCTCAGTCAAAGAGCTTTGCTCTCACAGATCTTTTGATCTAAAGAGATCCCCATTGGGGTTTCATTAAGCTTTTGTTCATGGGTTTTAATCCCTGAACAGAGCTTTGCTCTCTAGGAATTTAGCCCTCTATGTATATTATTTTTCTTCTATTGCTAATCTTCCTGTGGTATTTCCTCCAGGCATAATGGCGGTGCATCTATACAGTTTGCACGAGTTCATCACCTATGACGATATCCGCGCACAGGGTCGTCAACAAAACCAGGAGTTTACAGACGCTCAATGTGCAGAGGTCATGGGTCGTCTGAACGCAAGCGGTGGTTGGCTGCTACCCCGTCGTTCGGCTCTTTTGAAAGTCGTGCTGGGACCAATATGGAGAGCACTTCCGGGTCTTCACGAGGCCCTGCCGCTCAATGCGCTGGATGATGCCGAGGACAAGGTGCATTCAGTGTACCTGACGGGGCTGATCTCGAAGAAACGGCGGGACAGCCTCATTGACATCCTACACCAAATCTTCCAGCAGACGACGATAGTTGCTGCTTATCGAAGGCCGGGAGGGCTTGCCGAGGATCTTGACACAGAGGAGCGCGAGAGGCTGCGCATAAGAATAATTAGAAAGGCCAGAAGAACTCTGGATGGCCTTACTTTTGAATTCCTCAATCCGTGCCCCGAATCTGAGGTTATACCGTTGTAATAATTTGAATAATGTTTCTTATTCATTGCTCTTGTGATTGTAAGAATTTTTAGCAATATGAATGGAAACCCTCCTTTTTTTTATTTCAGCTTGTCTTATTTCTCGTCCTGAGTCTTCTGCCCATGCATAAATGAATGCGTCTCGAACGCCTGATCAAATGTAAATCGGATGTTCTTTCTGTAGCTTTCTTCTTTCTCTTATTATCGGCAGGCTATCTTAATAAACATGGTTGACGGATAATAGAGCACGCATCTTGACTTTCTTAAGAAATAGCGATGGCTTAGGCCGCAGGTTCAGATCCGCTGCCTAAGACTTTTCAACTCCATGAGCCGTGAGGGTCTCATAGAGATTCTTCTCCCTACGGATTGAGAGGATCTCGTAGGTGGGCTTTCTCCTTAGGAATCGTGAGGATTCCTAAGTGTGGTTTTCTCTTACAAGTCGTAAGGATCCTATAAGAGAATTTTTCCCTCTTGCGAGTCGAGAGGACCCACAAGCGGTTGTTTCCCTCCTCGTCGAAATTCGACTTTGGAGAGTGAGACCCGTGAATAGTATGCAAAAGACCATTTTGGATTGACTTGCAGGGTCCTATTGCTTAGGAAACAGGTTTCTTTTACGCCCACTGCCTAAGGCTTTATCTCACGAGTCGAGCCGCCTCGACAATTTTTTCACAAGTCGAGACGAATCGAGCGTTTCTCACAAGAACATCTTAACGTCGCATTTAATCTCTGCTCTTTACGACAGAAGCCCGTTAAGGTTGGTGGTACTTAGGGTTTTGGCTATCGTACCGTCGCATAAGCTGATATAGTCCTCGATAGGCAATCGTGCTGTTCGAGTAGCCCTGCGACTGCCGTGTCTCTGATCCCTTCGGAGGCTGGACAAGACGTCTTCAAGCAATCCTCCTTGGCAGTTTGACCGTCGGAAGAGCAAGCGTTAGGAATTTGCCATGTCGCTTTTTACTTGAGGTTAGGCTTATTTTGGTGAGCCCCGATGAGTCATAACCACTCCGCGCTGGTGTGGGGATGATCTCCGATAGTCTTTCGAGCTTTATGTGAGTTGCCGTCAAGACCTTGAAGCTAGGAATTTGGCCTTTGCTTCGTTTGCTGGCATTGCGTCTGCTGTATCGAGACGAATGTTGCGGTGGGAACTAGGGATTTTGCCGTGGCTCCGTTTGTTTGATGACGTTGCGTCTGCTGTGTCGAGACGAACGTTGGGGTGACATCTCGTCTACTGTATCGAGACGGACGTCGAGGTGGTGACCATTCTGTGCTGGTGCGAGATGATCTCCGATTGTCTTTCCAGTTTTATATGAGTTACCGTCAAGACGTCAAAGCTAGGAATGTGGCCTTCGCTTCGTTTGCTTTGGTGTGTCCAAATCCTGTTGGAGGAAGAACGCTGGGGTTGACATTTCATCTGCTGTATCGAGACGAACGTCAAGATGGTGACCACTCTGTGCTGGTGCGAGATGATCTCCGATTGTTTTTCCGGTTTTATGTGAGTTACCGTAAAGACGTTGAAGCTAGGAATGCGGCATTCGCTTCGTTTGCTTTGTCGCGTCCGAATCCCTGCTGGAGGAAGAACGCTGGGGTGACAACTCGTCTGCTGTATCGAAACGAACGTCGAGGAGGTGACCACTCCATGTGAGATGATCTCCGGTGGTCTTTCAGGCTTTATATGACTTGCTGTTAAGACCTTGAAGCTAGGAATTTGGCCTTCGCTTCATTTGCTCACACTGCGTCTGGTGTATTGAAACGAATGCTGAGGTGGAGCTGGGATTTTGCCGTCACTCCGCTTGGTTTCGACCATGGGGTCTTTTGTTAACTTTGCATGTACACCCTGCTGGACTGCGAAGGAACGCCGTTGTTGACATTGCGTCTGCTGTAACGAGACGAATGCTAAGGTGGAGTTGGGATTTTACCGTTACTCCACTTTGTTTCGACCGTGAGGTTTTTTGTTGACGTTGCATCTGCCTCCAGCTGGACTGCGGAGGAACGCTGTTGTTGACATTGCGTCTACTGTATCGAGACGAACGATGGGGTGACATCTCGTCTGCTGTATCGAGACGGACGTCGAGGTTGTCTCTAGGTTGCTGATGAACCGTCGAGTTTTGGAACTAGGGATTTTGCCGTGGCTCCATTTGTTTGATGATTGTTGCGTCTGCTGTGTCGAGACGAACGTCGAAGTGGTGACCATTCCGCACTGGTGTGAGATGATCTCCAGTTGTCTTTCAGGCTTTATATGACTCGCCGTTAAGACCTTGAAGCTAGGAATTTGGCCTTCGCTTCGTTTTCTTTGCCACGTCTGAATCTCCGCTTGTTTGATGATGTTGCGTCTGCTGTGTCGAGACGAACGTCGAGGTGGTGACCATTTCATGCTGACATGAGACGATCTCCAGTTGTCTTTCTGGCTTTATATGACTCACCGTTAAGACCTTGAAGCTAGGAATTTGGCCTTCGCTTCGTTTTCTTTGTTATGTCCGAATCCTGTAAGAGGAAGAACGCTGGGGTGACAATTCGTCTGCTGTATCGAAACGAACGTCGGGGTGGAGCTGGGATTTTGCCGTGGCTCCGTTTGTTTGATTGTTAGGCCGTAGATATTGCCGTTAAGATTTGTCTCCGTTTTCTGATGGAGAATTGGGAAGGAAAGGGTGCCTCCTTCTTTGTTTGTGCCCCTGGATCGTATACAGGGATTGCTGTACTATCGCCTGTAGGGCCAAAGTTTCATTCATTCATTTTTTTTTTATTTCTGCGATGCTCTATTATTTCAACTTTTATATCGCGAAGGTCGCGATTGCCTAATCATTTTGGCTATTTTTCGCGGTGCCCAATCATTTCGGCTATTTATTTTATTTTTACTCGCTGCTTTTTATTGCGAGTTGCCCAATCATTTCAGCTATTTTGCATGCATACATTTTTACTTGCTGCTTTTTATTGCAAGTTGCCCCATCATTTCGGCTATTTCGTATGCATGTGTGGCTCGCTGATTTTTTATCGCGAGTGTGGAACTTGGAATCTGACACCAATCTCGGCATCAGCATCACTACAACTGGAATATTGCCAGGAGCGAAGCATCATTTTCCATGAAGGGACTTGGAATTTGATACCGTTTTAGGCATCAGCATCGCTACAGCTGGGATATTGCCAGGAGAGAATCATCATTTGCCTTTGTCGATATCGAACAAAGGGTGGCTTAGTAAACAGGGTTAGGATTCTGTCGACTAAGGCTTTTGACTTCATGAGCCGTAAGGGTCTCACAAAGGTATTTCTCCCTACAAGTCGTGAGGATCTTGTAGGTGTATTTTCTCCTTAGGAGTCGTGAGGATTCCTAAGTGCATGTTCCTCTGTAAGTCGTAAGGATCCCACAGGAGGGTTTTCTCCTTGTAAATCGAGAGGATTTACAAGGGTTATTCACCGTGCGAACATATCCCTAGCCTCGGATGAGACTTTGTTAGGGAAATGTTTATTCACGCCCGTGGATTGTATCTAAGAGCCTGTATTGGACCACTTGTAGGGCCATAACGAAAGTTGTGGGGGTTGCTTAAGCACAGGTTTAGGTCTCTGTAATTTAAGACTTTCAAATCTTATGAGCCGTGAGGGTCCCATAAAAGAGTTCTCCTTACGAGTCGTGAGGATCTCGCAAGTGTATTTTCTCCTTAGGAATCGTGGGGATCCCTAAGTGTGCTGCTCCCTTTGTGAGTCGTAAGAATCTCACGCGGGCGGTTTCTCCTTACAAGGTCGAGGGGACCTTATAAGTGTCTTTTAACGGGCTTGTGCCCTTTCGGGTTTTCACGAACACTCGCCGGTAGCCCTGCTGTTTTTACTCACGGAGCCCTTTCGGGTTTTCATCCGTGCCCGTTTCGCTTATGGACATACCGTCTCTTTTTTTTTATTTACGAGGTTGCGCCCTTTCGGGTTTTCTCGAACACTCGCCGGTAGTCCTGCTGTTTTTACTCACGGTGCCCTTTCGGGTTTTCATCCGTGCCCATTTTGCTTATGGACATACCATTTTTTACTTTTTTTTTATTTCTTTTTTTTATTCTTTATATATATATTTTTATATATATATATATTTTTATCTCGTCAGCCTAAGGATGTTGCGATAGTAGTTTAAAGACATTTCGGTCATTTGCAAGTTTTAGGACATTGCGGTCCATCATTAGTTTAAGGACATCTCGGTCCGCCGTCGCCGTATTTGAGGCGAATATCTAGTTTATTGACTTTTCGGTCTATGGGTCTTTCTCTATGACTGACCATGATGCCCCCGGCGTATCCATCTTTCTCGGAGCATGCGGTTGTGGCGGGTTCACCTTCCAATTTTCGGACAGCACGAACTTGCCTTGTTGGTATTGATCTTCAACCCAGTTCTTGAAGACGTAGCAATCCTCGATCAGATGACCTACCGTTTGATGGTAAGGGCAATAATTAGGATTATTAAAATCGCCTAGCCGCAACGAACGTTTTGGACTCGGCAGATTGATGAGTCTATCGCACACTGCCAGCTCGAACAGTCCCCTTGTTTTATCTTGCAGAAACGAGCAAGGACGTTTCAACTTTTCCTGGAAGGGTTGCCGCTTGTTGCTTTGGCGAGCAACCGGTCTAGGGTCACTTAATTGTTGTTGAGCGCTGGCGACGAAGGCCGTTTTTCCTTTTCCTTTATCCTTTTTGTTCGCTCCGTTGTTTGCGGGGCCGGGATTTTTTCCGAGTAGCGTGCGATTGCATGGCTGAACGTTCTCGCAGCTCCTCAATTCCTTCATTTTTGAAATAGATTCCCTGAGGGAAGGGTTGGGGTAGCTTCTTCGTCAGAGTCGCTTCCAAAGGTGATAATTTGCAATACCTTAGAGTCGGCCGTATGACAATCGTCGGCAGCTCTTTTGCGATCATCTATCGCATTTTTTCGACGTCTACAAGCTTCACATTTTGTCCTGTCGAAGTGTTGCTTTTGAGCGACATACCCTTGCCACCAACAGTTAAAAGATTCGCAGTCTTCGGTAGGATGTATGATCTTCTGATGATATAAGCAGAAGTTAGGGTTCATCTCTACCTCAGCGAGAGTATTTTCTTCAAAAGGCGGTAGCTTCATTCCTACTGATAAAGTTTTGGTGAACCTTTTCCTCGTCTTGAATTTGTTTTTATCCGCAGTGGATGGCTTTTGATTTGACGGGAATGCTTTGGCTTTTTCCAGTATGGCCATTTCACGCTCTTGATTGGCTTTTGCTTTCAGACGAATTTCATTTAGGAAGACATCGATCAGCTCGTCTGATGGCTGTAGAATTTCCGGTTCGGGGTTCGCCATTGGTTTCTCGGCGCAAGAAGCTTCTTTATTATCTGTCAGTGAGTGAGAAATCACGTGACAAGTCGCTACGTAGTCTTCGTATTCATCTGATGAGTTTTCTCCATCGTTTTCATCCTTGACTAAAGAACAAATTGCCCCCGGCGTGTCCGTCTTCTTTGGAGAGTGCGGTTGTGGTGGGTTTACCTTCCAGTTTTCCGACAGCGCGAACTTGCCTTGTAGGTACTGATCCTCGATCCATCCCTTAAAGACGAAACAATCCTCAATCGGGTGACTTACCGTTTGGTGGTAAGAGCAATAATTGGGATCGTTGACATCGCCTGGTTGCAACGGACGTTTTGGACTCGGCAAATTGATGAGTCTGTTGCGCACTGCCAGCTTGAACAGTTTTCTCGTTTTATCCTGAGGAAACGAGTAAGGACGTCCCAGTCTCTCCTCGAGGGATGGGCGTGGACGCATATTGTTTTGACGGACAACCGGCTTTAAGTTGCTCGACCGTTGTTGAGTATTGGCAACAAAGGTTGCTTTCCCTTTGCCCTTTTCATTCCAAGGCTCTGTCTTTGAAGGAGATGGTTCATGGCTCACCTGGTCCATTTGGGCCAGCTTGTCAATCAAGGCCTGGAAGGTGGTCGGGTTAAAAAACATCATGAATTGGGAGATGGTCGCTTGAGGGTCGAGAGTACCCACGAACATGCCCACGGCAGGAGCTTCTTCGATGCGCTGCTCGCACTTTGACCATAGATTATGCCACCGTATCGCATACTGGACCCAAGTTTCTGCAGGCTTCACCCTGGCATTGATCAATGCCGTGATTGGGGTGAGTTCTCTAGCGCTTGCAAAACGCTGGGTGAATAGCAACTCCATCTCTGCGAATGTCTTGACAGAGTCATTTGGGAGTTCAGAGTACCACTCGAACGCCGTCTCCGATAAGCTGCCGACGAATTGGCGGAGCAAGAGTTTATCATCGCCGCCAGTGTTGCCACATAAGGCTCTGAATTGAGCGACGTGCTGATGTGGATTTCCCGTCCCCTTGTATACATGGAACTTAGGGATCGTATATCCCGGCGGGTAACTGATTTGGTCATACCAGCTCGGGTATGGTCGCCCAGTTTTGACGACTTGGCTGGCTGCTTCACTCGCCTGATGAGCTCGTGTTTGCTGAGCTATATAGTCATCTAGTGCAGCTTTGGAAATGGTTTCCTCCTTGGCTGTTGAATGAGCCAGAGGAGGATTAGATGTCTCCTCTTTATCGTCTTCAATAATGATCGAAGGGTCTTCAGCTGGAGGGTCCGACTGTAACATCATTCCCACCATGTCTTGGAAGAGAAGCGCCATCTGTTTTATGTTAGCCTCTTGCTCTGCAACTTCTTTGTCTTTCTTTTCGAGGACTCTGCGTAAAAAGTCAGCGTCGGTTTCTTGTTCTTGACGCTCATCCGAAGACGTTTCAGAGCTTTCTTTTGGCTCAGTGAGTGCAGCCATTATAGTCATCATTTCCTGAAGCTTTTGTTGTTGCTCCTGGGCTTTCGTCACGGATCGGGTGAGCGGTCGGTGGCCCGTAGAAGTGCGGCTTTCTTCCTTTCCAGAAGCCATATAAACAGTGTGCACCACCATGCCCCCAGATTTGGGGCGTTTGTGTTCAGCGCTTTTATGCTTCGCTATGTTCACAGGGGCTTTTTGCAGCCTCCTTTTCTTCTGAGTGATTGGAGTTAAGGGGGCCGTTGTAATGGGAACCCGGGTAACTATTGGTTTTTGGGGCTTGACGGAGTAATCCATCTCTTGCCGAACCTTCATTTTTTTCATTGGCGGAGATAGTTTTCATCAATCACTGACTCCTGGACCTGTCGCCAGACTCTGTAAATTTTAGAGGACAGCCGTTGAGGGGGCTGTTCTAGCTTCTTCTCTGGAGTATTCTCCATAGGTGAAGGAGTTCGCTTCAGCACCGCAGTAGGAGAGTTTCTGCGCACCGTGTCTAGTAATTCAAAGCTGTTCCCGGTTGGAACAGCAGCATCGGTCCCCACCGTTGGAGCTGGCGGAGTTATCCCAGAGGGGGAGTTGCCCCCAGCCTTCTTTACTCGGCGCCAGTGGCGACGTCGAGCATGTCGTGCTAATGGAGTTGTTTCAGCTATAGGGGTGACCTCCTCATGCCCCTCGTGTTGGTCAGAATATGCTGGTACCAGGCTTTTAAAGATCGACGTCCGTTGAACGGGGACGGCCAACCTGTCAGAAGCGGACTTCCGAGCATGGGAAGCAACCTTGGTGACTTCGCCAAGAACGGGAGCTGGGATGGCTATCCGCTTCGGGATAACGTCTTCTGGTATGGCAGGCTTCTTCATGGGCCTGGCCTAATCCATTAAAACCTGAAGCAGTGGAGTTGGCCGACCTGTTGAGAGGGGTCGCGGCAGTGGTAAGTCGATCGAAGACCGACTTCTTTGGAGCTTCTTGCAATATCATTGGGGCGTTGAAGCTCATTGGTGGGAGCATGGTCCCAAAAAATAGTCCAGTGGTGGTTTGAGCCACCTGCTCCACCGGCATTTTGAAAAGGGAGGCCGCTTGGGGCCCATAAGTCACTCCTCCAGCAAGGACCGAACGAGAATTGCAGTTGTAGGCAGTGCAGTTTGAAGCCATTGATCTTCTGTTTTCTGCACGGAGCAAGACACCAAATCTTAGTACCTCGAATCCACATGCAACCATAGTAAACCGCGATTCGTTCGCGAACACGACACACGAAGTGCGGAGTGGAAAGTGGAAAAGGTCCCACCGGGCGTGCCAGAATCTGTTCCCCATCGAATGGCGGCCTGGACTTTGCGTCTGGCCTGAGATTCGGGGCAGATGCTATATGGTTTTATCCGTCTACCTCTCCGAAGATGCCAAGTTGATTTATGACACCGTGTATCGGAGGTTTAGACGGATGCGGCCGATGTAGCAGACTTCGTCAGATTCCCCCTCCGGGTGAGGGGTTTTTGATTGTGGGGACGCTCTTCCCTACAGGCGCAAGCCCTTGCAGTTAATTACGCTACCGCATCGCGGTAACAACTTTCTCCTTCTCCAGAATTTCACTTCGTGTCGTATGTGTTTGTTTTGTTTGTGGTTGCCCGTGTATTGTATACGGAGACTGAGTAATGTCGTCGCCCGTAGGACGTGGATTAGTCCAAATCCGTATTTACTTAGATTTGGGTTTGGTGTTTTTTGTTTAAGGATGCATTAGTCGCGTTGCGGCTAAGATCAACTTAAACGTTCGTTAAGGATACGATAGTCCTGCTTGAGACTAAGATCAACTTAACGTGATAATCCATTTAATATCTGGCCATCGGGACTCGTCGCCTCTCTAATGTCGTTGAAGGATTACAACGGCAGATGTTAGAGGAGTTCAGAGATGTACCCTTGAACCAAGGTTGATTTGGAGTTTTATAGTCCGTTTGAATATTTAAGGATACGTTAGCCGTGTTTGGGGGCTAAGATCAACTTAAACGGGATCGTTTAGATCCGGCAAAAGAGCATTTGGAGGCTCTATTGTTCCAGTTTATGGACATAGTGGTCCATGCTCCAGTTTAGGGACGTGGTGGTCCATATTCCAGTTTAAGGACGTGGTGGTCCGATATTAGTTTAAGGACGTTTCGGTCCAATATTAGTTTAAGGACATTTCGGTCCACGAGTTTAAGGACCCCGCAGTCCATATACGTGTGGTCGTTGGGACCCGTCACCTCTCTGACGTCGTTGAAGGATTACAACGACAGGTGTCAGAGAAGTTCAGAGATGTACCCTTGAACCGATAGTAAATTGATTTAGGAGAGCATTTTTGCTCAGTCAATTTAGTTTGGGGACTTACGGCCATGATCGAGCTAAGTCCCATTGAGAATATTCAAGATTTTTCTTGATCTTTGGCCTATTAGGCCTGTGCTAGGGCTTTGCCCATATTTAATAATGCACTGCATTTTATTCTGGCGTGCTAGGCCTTTTTGATTTGGGCTCTGTCCCTTTCTTTATGATGCAGAGCATCTGTTTTGGTTTGGGCTCTACCCCTTTTTTTTTTAAGTAATGCATTGCATTTTATTAGGCCCGTTAGGCCTTCTTTAATTGGGCTTGGCCCTTTTGTAAGCAATACAGTGCATTTGTCTGGCGCTTTGCGCTAAGTAATGAGCGCAAGCTCATATGGTGATGACACGTGTCATGCTCTGGTGAGCGCAAGCGCAACAGCGCAATGCGCTGCGCTAGTGCGCTGCGCTGTTGCGCTGCTGACACGTGGCGCGCTCTGGTGAGTTGCGCCAACACAGGAGCGCAACAGCGCTGTTCTTGCAAGTGCAGAGCACTGTTTTATCTTTTGATCGATTTTAAATCAAAGAAAAAAACAAGTTTTTCTTGTTTTCAAGGAACCAATGGTTCATAAGCAAGTGCAAAGCACTATTATTAGTTAGTTTTCCTTCTTATTGAAGATCGTTGATCTTGTTCTTAGATCAATGATTTTTTTTTTAAAAGAATTTTCTCTTTTTCTGAAGGTTTTTACCTTTTTTTTGTTCTTGAGGAATTCCTCAGAGTTCTCTTTTTTTTCCTCAGAAAATGTTCATGCCTTTGAATTGAGATCTGGGGTCCCTTTTATAGTGCCCATAAATTAGTTAAATTTGTTAAAAAGATCTTTCTCTGAGTGATTTGGGGAGTTTTCCCCACCGTTGGATCTTTGATCCAAAGGCCTCTGTTTTACAGAAGAAAATCTTCTTGTTTTAACAAGAACAGAAAAGATTTATTCTGTTTTGCGCAATTCCCTTAGTGCGTGACACGTGTCGCGCAGCGCACAGCGCAGCGCAACTGCGCTGACACGTGTCGCGCAGCGCAACTGCGCTAGCGCATCTGCGCTGACACGTGTCGCGCAGCGCACAGCGCAGCGCAACTGCGCTAGCGCATCTGCGCTGACACGTGTCGCGCAGCGCAACTGCGCTAGCGCATCTGTGCTGACACGTGTCGTGCAGCGCAGCGCTTGCACATCTGCGCTAGCGCATCTGCGCTGACACGTGTCGCGCAGCGCAGCGCCTGTGCAACTGAAGTGTTACTTTCTTTAATAGAGCTTTGCTCTGATTGGGCGCGCCTTTTTTGGCGCTGCGCTGACGTATCAGCGCCTGACATGTGGCGCGTTGCGCCCGAGACTTGAAGCGTTGCTTCAGAATTTTGAATTTTGAATTTCAACAGAGCTTTGCTCTGATTGGGGTAAACAGCCACCAGCTATTGACCAAAAGGGACGTCGATGAGCGAACTCATCCTGACACCCTACTGAGCCTGTCAGTGACAATATCCATAAAGTCCGGTCCGTTCGTCTATGAGCATCGCATGGCGGGCCTAGGGGGTTGGTAAAAGTCAGACCCCCAATAGCGGTACAAGTCGTGTCGGAGTGTAGCCCAGAACACCCTGAGATACTACTGGAATACCTATCACTAAATCTCCTGCCTTGGCCAAGGACTTTTCATGTACTGGCTCTTCTAGACACAGCGCGACCTCACCCCCAATACCGGGAGAGACGAACCCCTGCAGATCCGCTCACTGCCTCTATGTGGCTCGGGACTGTACCCAACTAAAACCTGTTTTCACGTCTCCTTTGAGCGTGGTAGGATAGTAATCAAAGCACACTGGGAACTCACACGAGACAAATGACGATCCTCAGGTCGATGAACTAACCTGTATACATGTCACCAGGGAACTGCTATCTGACGTCAGGTATAAGACCAACTAGCATGTTCCCGGCGAGTCCTGTCCGGTGTACTCATAACCCAATGAGCACCTGTATACATCTTAGGTGAACCAACTGACACTAGTGGCTTGTGAGACCGGCCACCGCCCCTCGTCGGGGTCTCGACTGTATACACTAGTCTACTCTGGAGAATCGATGCCCTGTCTCGAAACTCCCACGACTAGGGACCTTTTAAGGATGTGCTTATAGACTCCAGCTCTCACGTATATGATCGCCCTCATACTGCTGGTAGTCAAGCAAGAATCCTAAGGGCTCTATCAACGTGTAATAGCGACTCGTAAGGTCACCTAAAGCAGTACACGATGATAAAGATAAACCAGATAGCATACTATCATCTCGAGTAAGACTGTCCTACCGGCATAGGTCCTCCCTCAATCATTGCAATCACGTGCCTGTGATCCAATAATTGACTCTGAGGGCACTATATCCAACAATCATGACAACGTCAAATAAGCAGAATCAATATGATATGCGGTTTATAGCAATCCTATAATGTGAGTGTCATGGCAATCACTAACGGTGTGAGTGTAGCATATAAATCGTGCTCGTGCAACTTGGACCGTTAGTGACAGTGCAGTGTTCTATATTACCAGTATATCTATATGGACACTCATGACTACAAATCCTATTACGCCCTGACGCTTAACGCCATACGGGCGATTTCCCCGTAGATGTTAAATCTACTCACCCGGTCGCGTGCTAAGTATAGCCGGCCACCTGCTTCCCTTTCCTGGCGACGTCTGACGTACCCGCCTGTGAACCTGGAATTTACACAAGGAATCCAATTATATAAGCAAGAATCTCGCAAAACGCGATATCGAAACAAAACGAGAAACTCGCGTCGCGAATCAACGCGCGTGTGTGCGATACGCTGAAACGTGTGTGCACGCATCTACGACTCATCCCGACACGCCGCGATACGCTGAATCACAGAACCCACTCGCGTATCGCGCGTATCGCGCAAACTAAAAACACCAGAAAATGATATATCGTCCCAGATCCTACCCAGGTTAAAATATTACAAAACTATATATATCATGGACCTACAAAATGTAGCAGACACCCACCCTAAAAACCCTATCTCCTATCTCACAAGTCTGGCCGCAATTTGCGGCCAGATCGATTATTTCGGCGGCCAAAGGTTGGAGTGGTAGGGTCGGGCTCTGGTGGTGGGGTCAGGGTGTCAGTAGTAGGCTATGGTCCACTCAAATTTATTCTGGACTCACTGGGGTAACAGCAGATTTTAAAAAGCTAAGATTTTGCTTAAAAAACGTCAAATTTTGCACAATTTGAAAACTTAGGGTAATTTTGTGCAATCTGGAGTTTACCTAGGTTCACAAGGCCCTAACAACACTTAATTAACTTAGTCTAGCCAAAACTAACCTAACTTAAGCAAAGTTTACACTAAACACCACAAATATCACTAAAAACACACAATCTAGCACTAACAACCACCAATTTACACTAATTAAGCTAAACCGACACACAAGTCTAGCATACAAGCAAGTGGAGCTCAGAGGTTATACCTCACTTGACCCTACGAGGCTGGGTCAGGGGAAGAAGAGAAGAAGAAGAAGCTGCTACTGCCGTTGCTGCTCCAGATGCTGTTGCTGTTGCTGTTGTTACTGCTACTGCTGATGCTGCTGCTTGTTGTTGCTGTTGGTGTTGTTATTGCTGATGTTTCTGTTGTTGATGTTGTTGATGTGGTGTTGGGGCTGCTGCTACATGTGTTGCTGCTGCTGCAAGGAGCTGCTGCTGTTGCTTGGTGTTGCTGCTGCTGGGGCTGAAGCTGCTGCTAGTGTTGTTGTTGCAGCTGCTGCTTGCAACTTCTGCTGTTGTTGCTGATGCAGCTGTGTGTGTGTGTGAGTGAGAGAGTGAGTGAGTGAGATATGAGAGTGTGAACAAACAAAAGAAATGATAATGCACAAGGTCAAGCCCCCATTTCTCTCTCTCTTGCCACATTAAATGCAAGCATGGGCTTGCCATGATGCACACTCTCTCTCCCTCTCATTTAATGCAAGCATGGCTTAGCCATGATGCATTCTCTCTCTCTCTCTCAAGTCAACCAACATAAAATTTAAATCCCTTTTTATAAAAAAAAAACATAACCTTAATTAAAATCATGTTAACTTAATAATGGTAGGGTTAACCTACCATGTTTGTTAAACATGGTTTAACCCAAATTTTAACCCTAGTTTACATGCACAAGTTTGTGCAAGCCTAGGAAAATTCTGGAAAAATATTTATTAAATTTGAAAACCAATTTGGTAAACTTTTTATTAAAATTCACATATTAAAAAAATAATTAGCCACTAAACACATCTTAGGGTGTTACAATCTTCCCCCCTTAAAGAAATTCGTCCCCGAATTTAAAATATAAAGCAACGCATACCTTCAAAGAGATGAGGGAACTTCTTCCGCATCTCGCCCTCGGCCTCCCAAGTGATCTCTTCACTATTCGGGCTGCGCCAAAGCACCCTCACTGATGGCAAGACCTTCGATCTAAGTTTCTTCACCTGCCGGTCCAAGATCATTACTGGCTGCTCGGTGAACGTAAGATCGCGCTCGAGCTGAACGGTCTGATGTTGAATCATGTGCGAAGGGTCATGTAGGTATCTGCGAAGCATCGACACGTGGAATACGGGGTGGACATCTGGGAAGTCGGGTGGAAGAGCCAAACGATAAGCTACTGCGCCCACACGCTCGAGGATCTCGAAGGGACCTATGAACCTGGGGCTAAGCTTCCTCTTCCGTCCAAACCTCATCACTCCCTTCATCGGAGAGACCCTCAGAAACACGTGATCGCCAACTGCGAACTCTAATCTGCGGCGATGCCTGTTAGCATACGATCTCTGCCTGCTCTGAGCTGTCCTCATCCTGTCTCGAATCAGCTGTATCTTCTCAGTCGTCTCCTGTATGATCTGTGGCCCCAAAATACTGCCCTCGCTGAGCTCTGTCCAATAGACGGGCGATCTACATCTCCCCCCATACAAAGCCTCGAAAGGTGCCATCTGAATAGTATCCTGGAAACTATTGTTGTAGGAGAACTCTATCAAGGGTAAATGATGATCCCAGCTACCACCAAAGTCTAAAACGCAAGCTCGGAGCATGTCCTCGAGAGTCTGAATAGTCCGCTCTGACTGGCCGTCGGTCTGCGGATGAAACGCTGTGCTGAAACTCAAGCGGGTGCCCAAAGCCTCCTGAAGCCTCTGCCATAGTCGGCTGGTGAACTGGGTGCCTCTGTCGGACACAATACACGTCGGGACTCCATGCAGTCGTACTATCTCGTCGATGTAAATATGGGTATACTGAGCAAATCCGAAAGTCGTCTTCACTGGCAGGAAGTGAGCCGCTTTTGTCAAATGATCCACGATCACCCAAATGGAGTCATACCCTCACCTAGTCCTGGGTAGACCCACAACGAAATCCATCGAAATCTGTTCCCATTTCCACTCCGGAATGGGTAACGGCTGTAGCTTTCCCGTCGGCCTCTGGTGCTCGGCCTTGACTTGCTGACAAGTCAGGCATCTAGACACGAAATTCGCGATGTCCCTCTTCATTCTGTCCCACCAGTAAACATCTCTCATATCATGGTACATCTTGGTGGAACCGGGATGGACGCTGTATACCGATCGATGTGCCTCCTCAAGAATCTCACGCCGCAGTCCCTCAATATCCGGTACGCACAGTCTAGTCCCAAATCGCAGTATCCCCTGATCATCGATCACAAACTCGGAAAATCTGCCCTCTCCAATCTGTGTCATGATCTCTGAACATCGGTCATCACTGTGCTGTGCCTCATATATACGGTCAAGCAACTGTGGGCATGCACGAACATGCGCAAGCTGTCCCCCGATCGGCGTGAACTCGAACTGCACTCGGCCGTCGCATAATATCTGCCATTCTGCCGACGACTGCCTCTGCACTGCGCTCAAACAGGATAGACTACCCCCGGGCCTCCTGCTCAAAGCATCTGCCACTACATTAGCCTTGCCCGGGTGATACAAGATCTCGCAATCATAGTCCTTCACTAACTCTATCCATCGGCGCTGTCGGAGATTCAGGTCCCGCTGCTGAAATATATACTTTAAACTCTTGTGATCAGTGAATATCTGGCACGACTCGCCATAGAGGTAATGTCGCCAGATCTTAAGTGCAAAGACCACTGCGGCCATCTCCATATCGTGGGTAGGGTAGTTCTGTTCATGTCTCTTCAACTGCCGCGAAGCATACGCGATCACCTTGTCATGCTGCATCAATACGCACCCTAGCCCACTCGCGAAGCGTCACAATAGACTGCAAAGCCGCCTGATCCTGAAGGCAACGATAGTACTGGCGCTGTAGTCAAACAAGTCCGTAGCTGCTGGAAACTGTGCTCGCACTCCTCCGTCCAATCGAAAGGAACTCCCTTCCGGGTCAATCCGGTCAAGGGTGCAGCAATGCGAGAGAAATCCTGTAAAATTCGCCTGTAGTAGCCAGCCAATCCTAAAAAACTGCGTATCTCAGTAACGGATGTAGGCCTGGGCCAACTCTGAACGGCCTCGATCTTCCTCGGGTCTACACATATACCATCCTGTGTAATCACGTGATCCAAGAAGTCTACACTGTCCAGCCAGAACGCGCACTTGGAGAATTTTGCATAAAGCTGGTGCTCCCTCAAAGTCTGCAGTGTGATCCGCAGGTGCTGCTCGTGTTCCTCTCTGCTCCGGGAATACACCAAGATGTCGTCAATGAATATGATGATGAACAAGTCAAGGTACGGCCTGAATATACGGTTCATCAAGTCCATGAATGCTGCTGGGGCGTTGGTGAGTCCGAACGACATCACCAAAAACTCATAATGGCCGTAGCGCGTGCGGAAAGCTGTCCTCGGTACATCCTCCTGTCGAACTCGCAGCTGATGATAGACTGATCGTAAATCGATCCTCGAAAAATACCCTGCCCCTTGAAGCTGGTCGAACAAGTCGTCGATGCGTGGCAATGGATTTCTGTTCCGCACGATCACCCGGTTCAGCTGCCGGTAGTCGATACACAAACGTAAGCTTCCGTCCTTCTTCTTGACAAACAGGACCGGAGCACCCTAAGGAGAAACACTGGGTCGAATAAGTCCCTTGTCCAGCAAATCTTACAACTGACTCTTCAACTCATTAAGCTCCGCCGGGGCCATCCGATAAGGCGGTATAGAAATAGGCCCCGTGCCGGGAATCATATTAATACAGAAGGCAATATCGCGCTCAGGCGGTAGCCCAGGAAGCTCGTCAGGGAACACATCAGGGAACTCACATACAATCGGAACCTGGTCCAATGGAACATCTGTAGCTCTAGTATCACAAACATAGGCTAGAAATCCCTGACATCCCTTCCTCAATAGCTGCCCAGCACGAAGAGAAGAAATCAAAATGTGAGGGGTGGCACCACGATCCCCCTGCACGACAAAAGCCGAATCGCCGGGAAAAAAAATCTCACTGTCTTCTCGCGGCAGTCCACAGACGCATAGCACGTGCCTAACCAATCCATGCCCAAAAGAACGTCGAAGTCCAACATCTCAAGAAGGATCAAGTCGACAGGCAGATCTCTCTCGCCAATACGGACAACGCAGGATCGGAACACGTGCCTAGCAACAAACGACTCTCCCACAGGAGTGGTCACAATAAGCGGCTGATCAAGCAGACCGGACTCTCTACCCAAACTCGGCACGAAGTGTGTGGATACATACGAGTGCGTGTATTCGGGATCGAATAATACGTGTGCATCAACAGTATATACTGATAAGGTACCTGAGACCACCGCATTGGACGCCTGCGCGTCCTGATGCGTCAAAGCGAAAACTCGTGCCTGTCCTCCACCTGCAACTGGCGGTCCCCTACTAGCAACTGGTTGTACTCTGCCGGTGGCTGGCTGTCCTCTGCCTCGACCGCCTCGCCCTCTAGGAACAAACCCTCCGCGACTACCGCCTCCCTGTGCATGGGTCTGACGCGGAGCAACTGTGGGTACAACAGGTAACGCCCTCTGGGGTGGAGAAGGTGGAAGTATGACATGCGGTACGGCTGGCTCCCTCCTACATGTCTCGGTACAATCTCTGATGCGGTGACGAGGATTACCACATCCAAAACATCCACGAGACGACTGCTGACCCTCCTGGGGGTATGAGCTACACATCTGACCTCGCCCCGAGTCTCTGCTACCTGTACGACGTCTATCATGGCGTCTGAATGGATGTCTCTGAGCTGCTGTATCAGTACGAACCCTCTTCGGCTCTGGAACTACCGAAGTCTCTGCAAGGCGCTCCTCAACCAATAGGGCTGTGTCTACCGCTGCGGCATAGGTCTCATAATGCTGGGAGCTAATCGCAAGGAATAGCGGGGTAAGCAAGCCTCGGAAAAATCTCTTGACTCGCATCTCCTCAGTAGCCACTAGGTACGGAGCATAAACTGATAGCTCAGTGAACAACACATTGTACTCTGCCACTGTCATCCCTGGCGTCTGGCGCAAGGACTCAAATCTGCGTGCTCGGGCATCCCTAACAAGCGGGCAAGGAACACCGTCACGAACTCCGTCCAGGTCATAGGAGGAAGACCTGCTGCTCTGCCCTTCTCAACTGATTCGCACCATTTCTGCGCAAGACCTTTCAGGCGAAAGCTCACGAACTCGACCCATCTCGCATCTGCGCATCTGAGGGAACGGCATATCCGGGCCATCCTATCAATGAAAGACTGCGGGTCCTCGGCTGCATCTGTGCCTGTGAAAACCGGAGGCTTCAGTCTCATGAACTCTGATAGAGATACTGTAATCACCTCCGTGGCTGCAAGGGCAACTGGCTGTACGGTCGGTACCATCGCAGTCCCTGTGACTGGTGGAGGTACCTCTGGTCGCTGCGCTCGGAGCGTCTCAACTAGCGATCCTATCATCTGGCGCATCTCCTGCATGCTGGATCCCACCGTCTGGCGCATCTCCTGCATACCAGCCCCTAACGTGGTGATCTGATCTGTTATAGGAGGAACAGTCTGCTCGGGTACAACGGGTGCACTGCCCGGATCAATCCTCGTCTCGGACGAGTCAACACGAATCTCGGCCCTCGCGGCCGCTCTCTGCGCCCTAGTAGTCTTTGGCGGCATAGTGGCTGAAAAGGAAAGTAGGATTCGATAAGGATACGGAAATCGAATCGCAAGAATGTATGCAATAATGAAGGAATTTCAACCAATAAGTCCTAAGGTCGCTTAGGCGGAGTACCGTGTCGTGAGTATGCCGCGGAACATACGCATGCTACGCCACTCTGCTGCAGCTACCTACTCCATCATACCAGGGTCATCCTACACTCCGAAGATAAAACCTATGCTCTGATACCAACTTTGTCACGACCCAAAGTTCGGCCCGTGACCGGCACTTAACCACGTAACGTCTACAGGTGTAACGCGACTAAGTAAGCCGAAACCCAGAAATCAAAACCCTTTTAAATATAGAGTGTTTAAGACATTTTTATAGAAGCATTTGTAAAATGTTTAGAAAACTTTAATTAATTTAGTAGAAATCATTTTTAAGTTCAAGTGTTATTTAATAGTTTGGCAACATTTCTTTTATAAAAGTTTGTCCCGGAAATCGGAAAAAGGCAAGGTGTAGTAGAAGTAACATGTGAAACGAACAGAGCATCACAATATGATATACGACGCCGTAGCGAAGAATGAGCAGTAAAGCAAAGACAAATATCATAAAAGATAAGACTGCATAAATAAAGTTGGCTCACAGCGAGCTCGACACCAGAGTACAAAATAACATACATCGCCTCACAACTGTCTCTAAGTCAATACATGAAGGTAGATGGAGAATACTAGATAAATCAATATACAACTGAAAGGTAAACAGATACCGTACAAAACCCACCTAATAGCAAAAGGGCTAACAGGCCTTAGTAATGGTATCTGTGTCAAAAGATGCGGTAAACAGCCAGCCGCGACTACTCCAAAGGGCAACCTGCAAGCACTGTGGCACAACGGGGGTGAATTGCCAACTCGTGAATAGTAGATAACATATAAAGGTAATCGCGAGTATGCACATGCTGCGATACTCTAACCTATGCCAACGGATAAACATCTATATGATGAACTGAATGCTCAATATCATGCAACAAGTGTGATCTAATAATCATCTCTATGTGATGGGCAAGATATATGATAATCAGGCATGGCGATGCAATCTAACAGCCCTATATATGATGAGCAGGGTACGCAATGATATGCAAGCATGTGTACTCTATCAGGTATACTAGCTACAGGATGAGATGTTAAGTACTGAATGCTGAGTATGGAAAGGAATAATATCTACACGGAATATCAACGTGGAAAATAATTGGTGTCTATCAATACACCAAAACCCAGTACAACTCAAGCGCCATCACCCACATCGGTCCTCAAATCCTGTAATCTCATAAAATCGGGAGTGCCCATCACCGGCACTCAAAATATCATAAAATCAGCCGTGTCCAGCATCGACACGCAAATCCTCCAATATGAGGCGTCCGTCCATCGGATCTGCCCACGGGCTCCGTCTGCGGAATCGGCCTTCGGCCCCGGCAGTACGCGTCGTCCCGTATCCATCAATCGACTCTGGTCAGTATCCTCCGGATAACCGCCAGGTCCAACCAATCACCGGTAGGTAGTAGTCCCTCCGCCAGGCTCACCGTCTAACAATACGAGTCTTCTCGCCCCGGGGTACCGTACCGGGTCCACCATGTACCCGCAATCGGTGCCTACCTCTCCTCGAATCGGGTATACTCACACAAGCTCTCTGGAGCCGAGAAAACTCATGGTGGACGCACTAAAATATCATATCAAGGGAAACCGGGTTTTTAAACAGTGCGTATTTTCTTAAAATTGTACTCCGGTTCCCAAATCCAGAAATCACATAAATCAAATCCAATGCGTAAATCCAAGCAATGTGTCGTATGACACCACGAGTAAAAGAAAGGGAGAACCGCTCTTTTTTAAAAGATCCAGTTTTGAAAATATCGTTTGCGGTCCCTTAGTTTTAAATCAAGTCAATATCATCCATGTATGTAACATATGAATGTGGGTATAGGTATGGATATGCGAATGGATAAGTATGCAAAGTGAATATAGCAATGTACATGTGCACTAATGTAGACATATGATGTATATGTGCCCAAGTATGAACATATGAGATGTATATGGCACCAGTATAGATATGTGATGTATATGTGCCCAAGTATGAATGTAAGTATGAATGTATGTGATGTATGTGGCACAAGTATGGATATGTGATGTATATGTGCCCAAGTATGAATATATGTGATGTATATGGCACAAGTATGGACATGTGATGTATATGTGCCCAAGTATGAATATATGTGATGTATATGATATGAATATACATGTAATAGTATGCGGCAAATCATGACAACGTCAAATAAGCAGAATCAATATGATATGCGGTTTATAGCAATCCTATAATGTGAGTGTCATGGCAATCACTAACGGTGTGAGTGTAGCATATAAATCGTGCTCGTGCAACTTGGACCGTTAGTGACAGTGCAGTGTTCTATACTACCAGTATATCTATATGGACACTCATGACTACAAATCCTATTACGCCCTGACACTTAACGCCATACGGGCGATTTCCCCGTAGATGTTAAATCTACTCACCTGGTCGCGTGCTAAGTATAGCCGACCACTTGCTTTCCTTTCCTGGCGACGTCTGACATACCCGCCTGTGAACCTGGTATTTACACAAGGAATCCAATTATATAAGCAAGAATCTCGCAAAACGTGATATCGAAACAAAACGAGAAACTCGCGTCGCGAATCAACGCGCGTGTGTGCGATACGCTGAAACGTGTGTGCACGCGTCTACGACTCATCCCGACACGCCGCGATACGCTGAATCACAGAACCCACTCGCGTATCGCGTGTATCGCGCAAACTAAAAACACCAGAAAACGATATATCGTCCCAGATCCTACCCAGGTTAAAATATTACAAAACTATATATATCATGGACCTACAAAATGTAGCAGACACCCACCCTAAAAACCCTATCTCCTATCTCACAAGTCTGGCCGCAATTTGCGGCCAGATCGATTATTTCGGCGGCCAAAGGTTGGAGTGGTGGGGTCGGGCTCTGGTGGTGGGGTCAGGGTGTCAGTAGTAGGCTATGGTCCACTCAAATTTATTCTGGACTCACTGGGGTAACAGCAGATTTTAAAAAGCTAAGATTTTGCTTAAAAAACGTCAAATTTTGCACAATTTGAAAACTTAGGGTAATTTTGTGCAATCTGAGGTTTACCTAGGTTCACAAGGCCCTACAACACTTAATTAACTTAGTCTAGCCAAAACTAACCTTACTGAAGCAAAGTTTACACTAAACACCACAAATATCACTAAAAACACACAATCTAGCACTAACAACCACCAATTTACACTAATTAAGCTAAACCGACACACAAGTCTAGCATACAAGCAAGTGGAGCTCAGAGGTTATACCTCACTTGACCCTACGAGGCTGGGTCAGGGGAAGAAGAGAAGAAGAAGAAGCTGCTACTGCCGTTGCTGCTCCAGATGCTGTTGCTGTTGCTGTTGTTACTGTTACTTCTGATGCTGCTGCTTGTTGTTGCTGTTGGTGTTGTTATTGCTGATGTTGCTGTTGTTGATGTTGTTGATGTGGTGTTGGGGCTGCTGCTACATGTGTTGCTGCTGCTGCAAGGAGCTGCTGCTGCTGCTCGGTGTTGCTGCTGCTGGGGCTGAAGCTGCTGCTGGTGTGTTGTTGCAGCTGCTGCTTGCAACTTCTGCTGTTGCTGCTGATGCAGCTGTGTGTGTGTGTGTGTGTGTGTGAGTGAGAGGGTGAGTGAGTGAGATATAAGTGTGTGAACAAATAAAAGAAATGATAATGCACAAGGTCAAGCCCCCATTTCTCTCTCTCTTGCCACATTAAATGCAAGCATGGGCTTGCCATGATGCACACTCTCTCTCTCTCATTTAATGCAAGCATGGCTTAGCCATGATGCATTCTCTCTCTCTCAAGTCAACCACCATAAAATTTAAATCCCTTTTTATAAAAAAAAAACATAACCTTAATTAAAATCATGTTAACTTAATAATGGTGGGGTTAACCTACCATGTTTGTTAAACATGGTTTAACCCAAATTTTAACCCTAGTTTACATGCACAAGTTTGTGCAAGCCTAGGAAAATTCTGGAAAAATATTTATTAAATTTGAAAACCAATTTGGTAAACTTTTTATTAAAATTCACATATTAAAAAAATAATTAGCCACTAAACACATCCTAGGGTGTTATAAGATCAACGGAAGACAACATCTGAAGGAGACCCGAAAAAGACCTCCATCAGTTGGTGCCGTCTGTGGGAAAGCAAACTCCACAAAAACAAAGTTGGCCTTCCGATCTCCGTCCATATGGAAAGCAACTATCCTGAAGATCCGGGTACCAGCCACCGCCTTCCCCTCACCGGAGGCGCGGATGAACCCCCTTCGACGACCATCATCAACGCCCTCGCCAGTCGAATAGATCGGCTGCAGTCCCTTGTAGAGGCGCTCGTCTGCATCCAAACGGCCGGGCTGGGGCCCCAAATCGCCTCTCTTCCACCCCCGGAATGCTCTGCCCCCGTCGGCACGGCTGACCATCGGCAGGCTGCGACTCCTGACCACGGATCTCACGGACCGATACTCCTTGAGGCCCGTTGGCGCCTCGCGGCTCCACCCTAAGGTCCGCCGCCGGAGCACCTCGCCTTGAACCTCCTCGCAACCCTTACCCCCCTGAGGAGATGTCGGTCACCTCGCCTGCCCACAGGCACGACCGACACCCCCTCCCCCGACGGGGTCGTACAGAAGGGGCTTGCCACGACGGCTCGAGAGTCACCTCACTCGGGGATCTGTGAAACCTCATCGAGAGGAATCGGGGCCGTGCCCAGATGTAGGTCTCCCACACCAGAGGCCAGGGATCATGAGGCGCCGAGTCCTCGGGGTACCACGGCCGACTCGACGCCTTCGAGAAGAAGATCAAGGACATGCGCCGGGAAGGTCACCTCTCGGCCGACGGGGCTGAGTACGCCGCCGACTCGCTCACCAAACCGTTTACCGAAGGACTGCTCGCTGTCCACGTCTCCTCGTGCAACAAAACCCCAAAGGTCTCTCTGTTCAACGGGAAAACCAACCCTAAAGACCATTTGGATGCTTTCACCACGGGGATGAGCTTTCAGGACCATTCCGATGCCGCCCAGTGCAGGGCCTTCCTAGCCACCATCATCCGCTCTGGTCGGTACTGGTTCCGAGGACTCTAGCCTCGCTCAATCTCGACCTTCGACGAGCTGGCTACTCAGTTCCTTGGCCACTTCGTTGGGAACCGTCGGCAGAAGCGCACGGTCGACTACCTCTTCACAATTAAGAGCGAAGACAAGGAGACGTTCAAGGCTTATATCACCCGCTTTTACAACACCCTCCTCGAGGTCCTCGAGCACCGGGACGAGACCGTCATCACGGCGCTCAGATCTAGTTTGAGGCACAAGGAGTGGCTGCGCTCCTTTGCGTTGGCACAACCCAAGACCATGGCCGAGGTCAAGGCATGGACCGAGCACGAGGTTCAGCTACAGTCTGAGGTGAACGCGAACCTCCCCCGGGCAGAACGGTCCGACCAGAAGAAGAGGGCTCGGGAGGAGAGGCCGGAGCGTCAGCAGCCCTATCACCCGAAGTTCCAGGAGTACACCCCGCTCAACGTCTCCCTCGCAGTGTTACTAGAGGAGGCCCAAGGGGAGGGGTTCTTCAAGTTCCCTCCAATCCCGCATCAGGCCTCAAAGCAGACCCGGGGCCCTTACTACGCCTTCCACCGGATGCTGGGCCACGCAACCAAGAATTGCAAGCAGCTCCGGGACTATATCGAGGAGCTCATTCGATCAGAGCACCTTGCCGCCTACTTAAGGGATAAACAGCAGGCTGACCGCGAGCAGGAACAACGTCCTCCTCCCGCCTAGCTGACCATCGGCCAGATCATGCTTGTCTCAGCAGATGACCAGTCCGGTGCTCGGGAAGCCCCGTACCCGGTGCCGAGCACGGAGACCAGCAAGCCTCCGGGAAGCTCGGGCTACGCTGATAGGGTCATCTATTAGCATGTACTTTTCTTCTGGGGGAATGTAAATTTTCCCTAGGGTCTATTGTTAATTTAATAAAGATCAACGGAATATTGCGAAAAAATTAGGAAAGATCTCATTTATTCAAAAAAAAGGTATTATGGGCTCCTCAGCCGTACATACAAAAAGAAAAAGAAAATTACAACAGCGGGGGAAGGGGGTGCAGAGAGCACTGCTCATGATATTCAGTAAAGATCTCTGCCAGCCGAGGTCTTGCGAGATCCAACCTGTCCCCTCGGTTCCCCCCGCGCGCGTTGACCCCGAGCCTCAACTCTTAGCACTCGCGGACGAGCACCTCCGAGCGAGCCAGCCGGTTCGCGGAGATCAGGCCGAAGCGCCTCAGAGACCGCAGCTTGCCCACGGCCTCATCATAGAGCTGCTCGGACAGGGGGTTGTAAAGCCCCGGCGACGCCCTCCAGATGGAGTACATCAGCAGCAGCAGTAGGGAGGATCGTCGGGGGAGCAGCCGGCCGAACTGGTCCTCGATGCTCCCATGTACCAACTGTACCATGTCCTTGGTGCAGTTCTGGTCATAGAGGTATACGTCTTCGAAATGGATGATCTTGGTGATGGTAAAGGGGAAGTCCTGCTTTCTCGACGCTCTGTTTACAAGGAAAGGAAGGACTAGCGCTCCTCCAGCCTTATATAGCCTGCTGCACCCCAACATAACTCGACGGTCGAGCGAAACCTCATGAAGATTCGGCCGAGCAGCTACCCTGCCCGGTTATCTTTAGCCGGCCTCCTCAGGCCTCCCAGCGCTAAGGATCAAAGTCCTCCGTAGAGTCAGCCGAGCGGCTCCCCCGCTCGGCTATACCTGGCCGGTAGCTTCCCTACTCGCAATGCCAGGGATCAAAGCCCTCACCAAGAGGCAACCCAGCAGCTACCCTGCTCGGTTATCCCTGGCGGGTAGCTTCCCTACCGCAACGCCAGGGATCAGAAAGTCCTCCAAGAGGCAGTCGAGCCCAACTGTCGCACGGCTATCCCTGACGGGTAGCTTCCCTACCGCAACACCAGGGATCAGAAAGCCCTCCAAGAGGCAGTCGAGCCCGAGGATCCCTCGCTCGGCTATCCTTCAGGACAAAAGCCCTTGCCAAGAGGAAAATGGCAGTAACCCTGCCCGGCCAAGGGTCTTTGGTAGGCTTCTACAGTCCCTCCCGCGTCAAGGACCAAAGTCCTCCCAGGGGCAGTCGAGTCCTTGCTCGGCTATCCCCGGATGGTAGCTTCCTACCACAACCGACAGGGATCAAAGTCCTCGCCAAGAGGCACTGGGCAGTAACCCTGCTCGGTCCCCATCCTAAAGGATCAAAGCCCTTGTAAGAGGAAACTGGGAAGCTACCCTGCTCGGTCATCTTCGGCTGGTAGCTCCCTATCCATGACGCCAGGGATCGAAGCCCTCGCAAGAGGCATCCGAGCGGCTACCCCGCTCAGTCATCCCAGGCTGGTAGTTGCCTACCCACGGCGCCAGAGATCAAAGCCCTCGCCAAGAGGCAACCACGCAGCTTCACTGCCCGGTCATCCTTGCTCAGTTATCCCCGGCGGGTAGCTTCCCTACCGCAATGCCTGGGATTAGAAAGCCCTCCTAGAGGCAGTCGAGTCCGAGGATTCCTCACTCGGCTATCCTTCGGGACAAAAGCCCTCGCCAAAAGGCACCAGGCAGTAACCCTGCTCGGTACCCGTCCTGAAGGATTGAAGCCCTCGCAAGTGGCAACCGAGCGGCTGCCCTGCTCGGTCAACTCCGGCTGGTAGCTCCCTATCCATAACGCCAGGGATCGAAGCCCTCGAATGAGGCCTCCGAGCGGCTACCCCGTTCGGTCATCCCAGGCTGGTAGTTGCCTACCCATGACGCCAGAAATTGGTAGCCCTCGCCAAAGGGCAACGGAGCAGCTTCCATCCATCCTCGGCACAGATAAGGCGTACATCCCTCTGCCCATCACATGCGGAGGATCCGAGCCACCAACAAGGGGCATCAGGTCTATCCAGGTCTCGAGCCATCTCCCCTCGACTTCGGGGCTATGGAGACGCTTCCTTCTCAGCAGCGCTTGGCACGCTTGGCAAGTAATCGAAATCAACCCGACGAACGATCGCTAGACAAATAGCCGACCTGACATAGAAGCCAAGCAGCGCAAGAAGAGAAATTTTATGAGCATTCTTCATGAACAAAAGACAAAGTGCAAACGATAAAACCAAAGAAAAAGTTTATTACTAAAAGGCAGTCTATACAAAGGGTATTTTTAGCTCTCCAGCCTCACAAAATGCCCGGAGGCTTACGAAATTCCAGAAGCAACAAAATAAAAGGAGGGGGAAGACGGGGGCTTTAGGCCTCGGGGCCGGGAGCGACCTCGGGGCCTTCGACATCCACAGCGAGGCGAGCTGGGTCTGTTCCCCTCCGAATGGTGGCCTGGACTTTGCGTCTGGCCTGAGATTCGGGGCATATGCTATATGGTTTTATCCGTCTACCTCTCCGAAGATGCCAAGTTGATTTATGATACCGTGTATCGGAGGTCTAGACGGATGCGGCCGATGTAGCAGACTTCGTCAGATTCCCCCTCCGGGTGAGGGGTTTTTGATTGTGGGGACGCTCTTCCCTGCAGGCGCAAGCCCCTGCAGTTAATTACGCTACTGCATCACGGTAACAACTTTCTCTTTCTCCAGAATTTCACTTCGTGTCGTATGTGTTTGTTTTGTTTGTGGTTGTCCGTGGATTGTATACGGAGACTGAGTAATGCCGTCTCCCGTAGGACGTGGATTAGTCTAAATCCGTATTTACTTAGATTTGGGTTTGGTGTTTTTTGTTTAAGGATGCATTAGTCGCGTTGCGGCTAAGATCAACTTAAATGTTCGTTAAGGATACGTTAGTCCTGTTTGAGACTAAGATCAACTTAACGGGGTGATCCATTTAATATATGGCCGTCGGGACTCGTCGCCTCTCTGACGTCGTTGAAGGATTACAACGATAGGTGTCAGCGGAGATGTACCCTTAAGCCAAAGCTGATTTAGGGTTTTATAGTCCATTTGAATGTTTAAGGATACGTTAGCCGTGTTTGGGGCTAAGATCAACTTAAACGGGACCGTTTAGATCCGGCAAAAGAGCATTTGGAGGCTCTATTGTTCCAGTTTAGGGACGTGGTGGTCCATGTTCCAGTTTGTGGACGTGGTGGTCAATCGCCAGTTTAGGGACGTGGTGGTCCAATATTAGTTCAAGGACGTTTCGGTCCGATATTAGTTTAGGGACGTCTCGATCCGATATTAGTTTAAGAACGTTTCGGTCCGATATTAGTTTAAGGACGTTTCGGTCCGATATTAGTTTAAGGACGTTTCGGTCCACGAGTTTAAGGACCCCGCAGTCCGTATCGATGTGTGGTCGTTGGGACCTGTCACCTCTTTGATGTCATTGAGGAATTATAACGACGGATGTCAAAGGAGTTCGGAGATGTACCCTCGAACCGGATGTAAATTGATTTAGGAGAGCAATTTTGCTCAGTCAATTTAATTTAAGGACTCATGGCCAAAATTTGGCTAAGTCCAGTTGAAATGTTCAACATTTTATTTGCTTCTGCATTGCATTTCTTTTTATTTTTATTTGGGCTTTGCCCAGAAAGGATGCAGAGCATCAATTTGTTTTGGGCTCTGCCCTTTATAAATGATGCAGAGCATCAATTTCATTTGGGCTCTGCCCTTTTATTGCTTTGCAATTTATTTTGGCCTGTTTGGTCTTTTTGATTTGGGCCTGGTCCTTTTAGGAAATGCATTGCATTTATCAGGCGCTTTGCGCCAATCAGAGAGCGCATAGCGCAATTGGTTCAGATGCTGACACGTGGCGCTCTCTGGTGGTTTGCGCCAACCCAAGAGCGCAACAGTGCAGATTTATAAGTGCAAAGCACTATTAATTTGAGAATCTTTTAGATTCAAGAACCGATGGTTCATAAAAGAAGTGCAAAGCACTATTTGATTTAGATCTAAGAAAAAAAAACAAGTTTTTTCTTGTTTTTCTTATCTCAGAGAACCAAAGGTTCATAAAAGTGCAAAGCACTATTAATTTAAAAACCTTTTAGATTCAAGAACCGATGGTTCATAAAAGAAGTGCAAAGCACTATTTGATTTAGATCTAAGAAAAAAAAGTTTTTTCTTGTTTTTCTTATCTCAGAGAACCAAAGGTTCATAAAAGTGCAAAGCACTATTTTTTATTTATTTTTATTTTTTCCTGTTTTAAAGAACCAATGGTTCATAAGAAGTGCAAAACACTATTTATTATGTGAAGATCATTGATCTTGTTTTTAGATCAATGATCTATTATAGGAAATTTCTTCTCTCTTATAAAGGTTTTTACCTTTTTCTTGAAATTTTTCTCAAAGTTCTCTCTGTTTGAAGCTCTTGATTTTTTTTTCCAAGAAAATGTTGTTGCCTTTGAATTGAGGTCTAGGGTCCTTTTTATAGTGCCCATAAATTAGTTAAAGTTTGTTAAAAAGATCATTCTCTAAGTGATTTGGGGAATTTTCCCCACCGTTGGATCTTTGATCCGAAGGCCTCTGTTTTACAGAAGAAATTTTTCTTGTTTTAACAAGAACAGAAAAGATTTCTTAGAATTTTAATTCTGCTTGGCGCAAATGCTCCAGAGCGTGACACGTGTCGCGCTGCGCTGACACGTGTCGCGCAGCTGAATTTTTTTTTGTGCGCTGCTGCGCTGACACGTGTCGCGCAGAGCAGTTGCGCTGTGCAACTGAATTTTTTTTTGTGTGCTGCTACGCTGACACGTGTCGCGCAGCGCACAGCACAGCTGCGCTGACACGTGTCGCGCAGCGCACAGCGCAGCGCAGTTGCGCTGCACAACCGATTTTTTTTATTTTTTTGTGCGCTGCTGTGCTGACACGTGTCGCGCAGCGCACAGCGCTGCGTAACTTTTTTTTTCGCGCTGTGACACGTGTCGCGCAGCGCACAGCGCAGCTGCGCTGACAAGTGTTGCGCAGCGCACAGCGCAGCGCCGGTGCGCTGCGCAACTTTTTTTTTTCCGCGCTGTGACACGTGTCGCGCAGCGCACAGCGCAGCTGCGCTGACACGTGTCGCGCAGCGCACAGCGCAGCGCAGGTGCGCTGCGCAACTGAATTTTTTTTTTGTGCGCTGCTGCGCTGACACGTGCCGCGCAGTTGCGCTTGCGCAACTTTTTTTTTTTTAGAGCTTTGCTCTGATGGAGTACGCTATCTTGGGCGCTGCGCTCCTTACGTTAACGTGTCTGATTTTGACACGTGGCGCTCTGCGTGCAGCGCTGGAGATCTGAAGCGTTACTTCATTTATTTTAACTTTAATTTTCACTTTAATTTTCAAGATAGAGCTTTGCTCTGATTGGAGAAAAACAGAAGCATTGCTTCTTTTCCCACCTTAGAATTTGAACAGAGCTTTGCTCTGATTGGAGTAAACAAATGCCCCCCACCGTTGCGCTTACGTGGCCTCCTAACGTGAGTGCAGCGGTGGCAGACTCCGAACCGTCGCGCCATCCCTTGGAAGCTGAAAGGGTACTTGATGCCTATAAATAGGACCTTTGGTCCCTTAGATGATTCTCATCTCTAAAATTTTACTTTCAGAACTCAGAGCCCTGCTCTTTATTTTCAAGAACTTTAAGAGTTAAACTCTTAAAACTTTTAGGTGAAAATTTTAATTTGGATTAAATTAATTTTCATTGATAGAACCTCGCTCTCAATAGATCACTGATCTAAAGGAAACCTATTTAGGGTTTCACTTAGCAGAGCTTTGCTCTACAGGTCTTAAAGGGATCTAAAGAGAACTAAAGGGGACCCTACTAGGGTTCCATAGAGCTCTGCTCTCTGAAAGATTTTCCTTGGATTTTCTTAATTCATTAATGGAGCTTTGCTCCTCCCAAATCATATAGAAGAACTCTTAAGAATTCTTCATGGATCTTGGAACTTAAAGATGGCATTTTATTGCTCAGTGCATTATATCGTTTTGCTTAATCAGTCTTTCTGATAATTCTGTTGATCCTCTTTCACAGGAACAATGAACACCCACATGTATGCTCTTAACGAGATCATCTCTCATGAGGACATCCGCCGACTTGGCCGCTCTCAAAATCGGGAGTTCACAAACGAGGAGTGTGCTGAAATAATGAGTCGCTTCGACGCATACAATGGTCCACTGCTTCCCCGACGTTCCTCTCTTTTTAAACTTATCGTGGGAGCTATCTGGGAAGCGCTTCCCCTATTCTGTTCCGGCGTGCACCTTAGGGCGTTGGATGCCGCTGAGGACAAGGTGCACTCTGTGTACCTATTGAACTTTATCTCGAAGAGACGGCGAGACAGTCTTATCGACCTCTTGCACGATGTCTTTCAACAGTCTGCCATACTCGCTGCTTATCAGAGGGTGGTAGACATCGGGAGGGGACCTTGACGCTTGTGCTCGCGAAAGGAAGCACACTAGGATGGTCCGCGAGGCTTGGAAAGTCATAGATAGGGTCGCTTTTGAATTCCTCAATCCATGCCCTGGATCTGAGATTATTCCATTGTAACTTTCGTTTATTGTTTGTATAACTGTAAGAACTTCGGGCAATATTAATGGAAATTTTTTTTATCCCAGCTTGTCTTTATTATATATCTTTTGTCCTGAGTCTTTTTGCCCATGCATGAATGAATGTGTCTTGAACGCTTGATCAAATGTAAATCGGATGCTCTTTCTGTTGCTTTTCCTCTTTCTCAGCATGTCGTCACAATTATCAGGTAATAGAGTAAGCTTCTTGATTTCTTCACGAGATAGCGAGGGCTTAGACCGCAGGTTCAAATCTGCTGCCTAAGACTTTTCAACTCTATGAGCCGTGAGGGTCTCATAGAGACTTTTCTCCCTACGGATCGAGAGGATCTCGTAGGTGGGTTTTTCTCCTTAGGAATCGTGAGGATTCCTAAGTGTGGTTTTCTCTTATAAGTCGTAGGGATCCTACAAGAGAATTTTTCCCTCTTACGAGTCGAGAGGACTTGTAAGCGGTTGTTTCCCTCCTTGTCGAAGTTCGATGTTGGAGAGTGAGACCCGTGGATGGTATACAAGAGACCGTTTTGGGCCAACTTGCAGGGTCTCAGTGCTTAGGAAACAGGCTTCTTTTATGCCCACTGCCTAAGACTTTATCTCACGAGTCGAGCCGCCTCAACAATTTTTTTATTTTTTTGCAAGTCGAGACGAATCGAGCGTTTCTCGCAAGAACATCTTAACGTCGCATTTAACCTCTGCTCTTTACGACAGAAGCCCGTTAAGGTTGGTGGTACTTAGGGTTTTGGCCATCGTACCGTCGCATAAGCTGATATAATCCTCGATAGGCAATCGTGCTGTTCGAGAAGCCCTGCGACTGCCGTGTCTCTGATCCCTTCGGGGGCTGGACAAGACGTCTTCAAGCAATTCTCCTTGGCAGTTTGACCGTCGGAAGAGCAAGCGTTAGGAATTTGCCATGTCGCTTTTTACTTGAGGTTAGGCTTATTTTGGTGAGCCCCGATGAGTCATAACCACTCCACGCTGGTGTGGGGATGATCTCCGATAGTCTTTCGGGCTTTATGTGAGTTGCCGTCAAGACCCTGAAGCTAGGAATTTGGCCTTTGCTTCGTTTGCTGGCATTGCGTCTGCTGTATCGAGACGAATGTTGCGATGGGAACTAGGGATTTTGCCGTGGCTCCGTTTGTTTGATGACGTTGCGTCTGCTGTGTCGAGACGAACGTTGGGGTGACATCTCGTCTGCTGTATCGAGACGGACGTCGAGGTTGTCTCTAGGTTGCTGGTGAACCGCCGAGGTTTGGAACTAGGGATTTTGCCGTGGCTCCATTCGTTTAATGACATTGCGTCTGCTGTGTCGAGACGAACATTGGGGTGACATCTCGTCTGCTGTATCGAGACGGACGTCGAGGTGGTGACCATTCTGTGCTGGTGCGAGATGATCTCCGATTGTCTTTCCAGTTTTATATGAGTTACCGTCAAGACATCGAAGCTAGGAATGTGGCATTCGCTTCGTTTGCTTTGGTGTGTCCAAATCCTGTTGGAGGAAGAACGCTGGGGTTGACATTTCGTCTGCTGTATCGAAACGAACGTCAAGGTGGTGACCACTCTGTGCTGGTGCGAGATGACCTCCGATTGTCTTTCCGGTTTTATGTGAGTTACTGTAAAGACGTTGAAGTTAGGAATGTGGCCCTCGCTTCGTTTGTTTTGTCACGTCCGAATCCCTGCTGGAGGAAGAACGCTGGGGTGACATCTCGTCTGCTGTATCGAAACGAACGTCGAGGAGGTGACCACTCCATGTGAGATGATCTCCGGTGGTCTTTCAGGCTTTATATGACTTGCCGTTAAGACCTTGAAGCTAGGAATTTGGCCTTCGCTTCATTTTCTCACACTGCGTCTGGTGTATTGAAACGAATGCTGAGGTGGAGCTGGGATTTTGCCGTCACTCCGCTTGGTTTCGACCATGGGGTCTTTTGTTAACTTTGCATGTACACCCTGCTAGACTGCGAAGGAACGCCGTTGTTGACATTGCGTCTGCTGTAACGAGACGAATGCTAAGGTGGAGTTGGGATTTTGCCGTTACTCCACTTTGTTTCGACCGTGAGGTCTTTTGTTGACGTTGCATCTGCCTCCAGCTGGACTGCGGAGGAACGCTGTTGTTGACATTGCGTCTACTGTATCGAGACGAACATTGGGGTGACATCTCGTCTGCTGTATCTAGACGGACGTCGAGGTTGTCTCTAGGTTGCTGATGAACCGTCGAGTTTTGGAACTAGGGATTTTGCCGTGGCTCCATTTGTTTGATGATTGTTGTGTCTGCTGTGTCGAGACGAACGTCGAAGTGGTGACCATTTTGCACTGGTGTGAGATGATCTCTAGTTGTCTTTCAGGCTTTATATGACTCGCCGTTAAGACCTTGAAGCTAGGAATTTGGCCTTCGCTTCGTTTGCTTTGTCACGTCCGAATCCTGTAAGAGGAAGAACGCTGGGGTGACAATTCGTCTGCTGTATCGAAACGAACGTCGGGATGGAGCTGGGATTTTGCCGTGGCTTCGTTTGTTTGATTGTTAGGCCGTAGATATTGCCGTTAAGATTTGGCTCCGTTTTCTGATGGAGCATTGGGAAGGAAAGGGTGCCTCCTTCTTTGTTTGTGCCCCTGGATCGTATACAGGGATTGCTGTACTATCGCCTGTAGGACCAAAGTTTCATTCATTCATTTTTTTTATTTCCGCGATGCTCTATCATTTCAGCTTTTATATCGCGAAGGTCGCAATTGCCCAATCATTTCGGCTATTTTTCGCGGTGCCCAATCATTTCGGCTATTTATTTTATTTTTACTCGCTGCTTTTTATTTCGAGTTGCCTAATCATTTCGGCTATTTTGCATGCATATATTTTTACTTGCTGTTTTTTATTGCAAGTTGCCCCATCATTTCGGCTATTTCGTATGCATGTGTGGCTCGCTGATTTTTTATCGCGAGTGTGGAACTTGGAATCTGACACCAATCTCAGCATCAGCATCGCTACAACTGGAATATTGCCAGGAGCGAATCATCATTTTCCATGAAGGGACTTGGAATTTGATACTGATTTAGGCATCAGTATCGCTACAACTGGGATATTTCCAGGAGCGAATCATCATCTGCCTCCGTCGATGTCAAACAAAGGAGGCTTAGCGAACAGGGTTAAGGTCCTGTTGACTAAGGCTTTTGACTTCATGAGCCGTAAGGGTCTCACAAAGGTATTTCTCCCTACAAGTCGTGAGGATCTCGTAGGTGTGTTTTCTCCTTAGGAATCATGAGGATTCCTAAGTGTATGTTCCTATATAAGTCGTAAGGATCTTACAAAAGGGTTTTCTCCTCATAAGTCGAGAGGACTTCCAAGGGTCGTTCACCGTATGGACATATCCCCAGTCACGGATGGGACTTGGTTAGGGAATGTTTATTCGCGCCCGTGGATTGTATACAAGGGTCAGTATCGAGCCGCTTGTAGGGCCATAACGAAAGTTGTGGGGGTTGCTTAAGCACAGGTTTAGGTCTCTGTAACTTAAGACTTTCAAATCTTATGAGCCGTGAGGGTCCCATAAGAGAGTTCTCCTTACGAGTCGTGAGGATCTCGCAAGTGTATTTTCTCCTTAGGAATCGTGGGGATCCCTAAGTGTGCTGCTCCCTTTGTGAGTCGTAAGGATCTCACGCGGGTGGTTTCTCCTTACAAGGTCGAGAGGATCTTGTAAGTGTCCTTTAACGAGGTTGTGCCTTTTCGGGTTTTCACGAACACTCGCCGGTAGCCCTGCTGTTTTTTACTCACGGAGCTCTTTCGGGTTTTCATCCGTGCCCGTTTCGCTTATGGACATACCGTCTCTTTTTTTTTGTGTTTACGAGGTCGCGCCCTTTCGGGTTTTCACGAACACTCGCCGGTAGTCCTGCTGTTTTTACTCACGGAGCCCTTTCGGGTTTTCATCCGTGCCCGTTTTGCTTATGGACATACCGTCTCTTCTTTTTTTTATTTACGAGGTCGCGCCCTTTCTGGTTTTCACGAACACTCGCCGGTAGTCCTACTGTTTTTACTCACGGATCCCTTTCGGGTTTTCATCCGTGCCCGTTTTGCTTATGGACATACCATTTTTTACTTTTTTATTATTATTTTTTTTATTCTTTATATATATATTTTTTATATTTTTTTTTTCATCTCGTCAGCCTAAGAATGCTGCGGTAGTAGTTTAAAGACATTTCGGTCATTTGCAAGTTTTAGGACATTGCGGTCTATCATTAGTTTAAGGACATCTCGGTCCGCCGTCGCCGTATTTGAGGCGAATATCGAGTTTATTGACTTTTCGGTCTATGGGTCTTTCTCTATGACTGACCATGATGCCCCCGGCGTATCCATCTTTCTCGGAGCATGCGGTTGTGGCGGGTTCACCTTCCAATTTTCGGACAGCGCGAACTTGCCTTGTTGGTATTGGTCTTCAACCCAGTTCTTGAAGACGTAGCAATCCTCGATCAGATGACCTACCGTTTGATGGTAAGGGCAATAATTAGTATTATCAACATCGCCTAGCCCCAACGGACGTTTTGGACTCGGCAGATTGATGAGTCTGTCGCACACTGCCAGCTCGAACAGTCCCCTTGTTTTATCTTGCGGAAACAAGAAAGGACGTTTCAACTTTTCCTGGAGGGGTTGCCGCTTGTTGCTTTGGCGAGCAACCGGTCTAGGGTCACTTAATTGTTGTTGAGCGCTGGCGACGAAGGCCGTTTTTCCTTTTCCTTTATTCTTTTTGTTCGGTCCCTTGTTTACGGGGCCGAGATTTTTTTCGAATAGCGTGCGATTACATGGCTGAACGTTCTCGCAGCTTCTCAATTCCTTTATTTTCGAAATAGATTCCCTGAGGGAAAAGTTGGGGATAGCTTCTTCGTCAGAGTCGCTTCCAAAGGTGATAATTTGTGATCCCTTGAAGTCGGCTATATGACAGTTTGCGGCGGCTCCTTTGCGCTCATATATCGCATTTTTCCGATGTCCACAAGCTTCACACTTTGTCCTGTCGAAGTGTTGCTTTTGAGCGACATACCCTTGCCACCAACAGTTAAAGGACTCACAGTCTTCGGTAGGATGTATGATCTTCTGATGATATAAACAGAAGTTAGGGTGCATCTCTACCTCAGAGAAAGAATTTTCTTCAGAGGGCGGTAGCTTCATTCCTACTGATAGAGCTTTGGCGAACCGTTTCCTCGTCTTGAATTTGTTTTTACCCGCAGTGTATGGCTTTTGATTTGACGGGAATACCTTGGTTCTTTCTAGTATAGCCATTTCACGCTCTTGATTGGTTTTTTCTTTCAGACGAATTTCACTTAGGAAGACATCGATCAACTCGTCTGATGGCTGTAGAATCTCCGGCTCAGGATTCGCCATTGGTTTCTCAGCGCAAGGAGCCTCTTTATCATCCGTCAGTGAATGAGAAATCATATGAAAAGTCGCTACGTAGTCTTCGGATTCATCCGATGAGTTTTCTCCATTGTTTTCATCCTTGACTAAAGAACAAGCTGCCCCCGGCGTGTCCGTCTTCTTTGGAGACTGCGGTTGTGGTGGGTTTACCTTCCAGCTTTCAGACAGCGCGAACTTGCCTTGCAGGTATTGATCCTCGATCCATCCCTTAAAGACGAAACAATCCTCAATCGGGTGACTTACTGTTTGGTGGTAAGGGCAATAATTGGGATTATTAAGATCGCCTGGCTGCGACAGACGCTTTGGACTCGGCAGATTGATGAGTCTGTTGCGTACTGCCAGCTCGAACAGTTTTCTCGTTTTATCCTGAGGAAACGAGTAAGGACGTCCTAGTCTCTCCTCGAGGGATGGGCATGGACGCATATTGTTTTGACGGACAACCGGCTTTAAGTTGCTCGACCGTTGTTGAGTATTGGCAACAAAGGTTGCTTTCCCTTTGCCCTTTTCATTCCAAGGCTCTGTCTTTGAAGGAGATGGTTCATGGCCCACCTGGTCCATTTAGGCCAGCTTGTCAATCAAGGCCTGGAAGGTGGTCGGCTTAAAAAACATCATGAATTGGGAGATGGTCGCTTGAGGGTCGAGAGTACCCACGAACATGCCCACGGCAGGAGCTTCTTCGATGCGCTGCTCGCACTTTGACCATAGATTACGCCACCGTATCGCATACTGGACCCAAGTTTCTGCAGGCTTCACCCTGGCATTGATCAATGCCGTGATTGGGGTGCGTTCGCTAGCACTTGCAAAACGCTGGGTGAATAGCAACTCCATCTCTGCGAATGTCTTTGACAGAGTCATTTGGGAGTTCAGAGTACCACTCGAACGCCGTCTCCGATAAGCTGCCGACGAATTGGCGGAGCAAGAGTTTATCATCGCCGCCAGTGTTGCCACATAAGGCTCTGAATTGAGCGATGTGCTGATGCGGATTTCCCGTCCCCTTGTATACATGGAACTTAGGGATCGTATATCCCGGCGGGTAACTGATTTGGTCATACCAGCTCGGGTATGGTCGCCCAGTTTTGACGACTTGGCTGGCCGCTTCACTCGCCTGATGAGCTCGTATTTGCTGAGCTATATAGTCATCTAGTGCAGCTTTGGAAATGGTTTCCTCCTTGGCTGTTGAATGAGCCGGAGGAGGATTAGATGTCTCCTCTTTATCGTCTTCAATAATGATCGGAGGGTCTTCAGCTGGAGGGTCCGGCTGTAACATCATTCCCACCATGTCTTGGAAGAGGAGCGCCATCTGTTTTATGTTAGCTGCTTGCTCTGCAGCTTCTTTGTCCCTCTTTTCGAGGACTCTGCGTAAAAAGTCAGCGTCGGTTTCTTGTTCTTGACGCTCATCTGAAGACGTTTCAGAGCTTTCTTTTGGTTCAGTGAGTGCAGCCATTGTAGTCATCATTTCTTGGAGCTTCTGCTGCTGCTCCTGAGCCTTGGTCACTGACCTCGTGTGCGGTCTATGACCTGTTGATATGCGGCTATCTTCTTTTCCCGATGCCATGTAAACCGTATGAACTGTTATGCCCCCTGACTTAGGGCGTTTAGGTTCACCATTTTTAACTTTTGCCGCTGACGCGGGAGTTTTCTCTGGCCTCCTTCTTTTGTGGGCCGTTGAGGTTGAAGGAACCGTTGAAGGGGGCAGCCTTGCAGCTGCTGTCCCCTGCTGTTTAATAGGATGGTCTTTTTCTTTTTGCACTTTCGCCTTCTTTTGTTGACGAGAGTGATCTGGGTCGATCACTGAGTCTTGAACCCTTCGCCAAACCTTGTATATTCTTGAGGACAGCCGTTGAGGGGGCTGTTCTTGCTTTGTTTCTGGGACTCTCTCCGCAGGCGGAGGGGATCTTTTCAGTGTAGCGGTTGGAGCATTCTTCCGTACCCTCCTCAGCAGTTCAAAGCTGTTCCCAGTTGGAACAGCAGCGTTGACTTCCACCACTGGAGCCGGTGGAGTTAGCCCTGAGGGGGAATTGCCCCCTGCCTTCTTCACTCGTCGCCAATGGGGACGTCGAGCATGACGAGCCGTTGGGACTGGCTCGGAGATAGAGACAGCTTCTTTTTGCCCCCTGCCTGAGTGAGGCGTTGCTGGTGTTAACCTCTCAAAGACTGAGGTTGTCTTTTGAGGGGTGATATTCAATCTATCGACGACGGATCCTTGAACAGGGGCAGGAGCAGGAATCGTCAGTCTTGAAAAGACTGACTCTTTGACAGTGGAAGCCGCCTTGACGACTTCTGGAGCAGTAGTCATTGCCTTCCTTGGGACAGCCAATTTAAAGTTCTGATCCAGCCTGGCGAAAACCAAAGCTGTTGGTTTGGCAGTGGGTGACCCGTTGACAGGGGCCATCGTGGCAGTGAGTCGGTCGAAGACCGACTTCTTGTTCACCTCCGATGCAGGCATCGGCATAGAGAAGCTTGTAGGTGGGATCATGGTCCCGAAGAACAGGCCAGTGGTGGCTTGGGTCACCTGGTCTACTAGCAGAGTGAGGAAGGAAGCCGCTTGGGGCCCATATGCTACACCTCCGGGGGAGGTGTAGCGTCCATTGCAGTGGCACTTCGAGCAGTTGGTGCAGTTAGAGGCCATTGAATCTTGAGTTCTGCGCCAGGCAAGAGACCAAATCTTAGTAACTTGAAATCCGAAGGCAACCATTTAACAAACCGCGATTGGTTCGAGAAGACGACACATGAAGTGTGGAGTGGAAAGAGGAATAAGTCCCACCGGGCGTGCCAGAATCTGTTCCCCTCCGAATGGCGGCCTGGACTTTACGTCTGGCCTGAGATTCGGGGCAGATGCTATATGGTTTTATCCGTCTACCTCTCCGAAGATGCCAAGTTAATTTATGACACCGTGTATCGGAGGTCTAGACGGATGCGGCCGATGTAGCAGACTTCGTCAGATTCCCCCTTCGGATGAGGGGTTTTTGATTATGGGGACGCTCTTCCCTGCAGGCGTAAGCCCCTGCAGTTAATTACGCTACCGCATCGCGGTAACAATTTTCTCTTTCTCCAGAATATCACTTCGTGTCGTATGTGTTTGTTTTGTTTGTGGTTGCCCGTAGATTGTATACGGAGACTGAGTAATGCCGTCGCCCGTAGGACGTGGATTAGTCTAAATCCGTATTTACTTAGATTTGGGTTTGGTGTTTTTTGTTTAAGGATGCATTAGTCGCGTTGCGGCTAAGATCAACTTAAACGTTCGTTAAGGATACGTTAGTCCTGTTTGAGACTAAGATCAACTTAACGGGGTGATCCATTTAATATATGGCCGTCGGGACTCGTCGCCTCTCTGACGTCGTTGAAGGATTACAACGATAGGTGTCAGCGGAGATGTACCCTTGAGCCAAAGCTGATTTAGGGTTTTATAGTCCATTTGAATGTTTAAGGATACGTTAGCCGTGTTTGGGGCTAAGATCAACTTAAACGGGACCGTTTAGATCCGGCAAAAGAGCATTTGGAGGCTCTATTGTTCCAGTTTAGGGACGTGGTGGTCCATGTTCCAGTTTGTGGACGTGGTGGTCAATCGCCAGTTTAGGGACGTGGTGGTCCAATATTAGTTCAGGGACGTCTCGGTCCGATATTAGTTTAAGGACGTTTCGGTCCGATATTAGTTTAAGGACGTTTCGGTCTATGAGTTTAAGGACCCCTCAGTCCGTATCGATGTGTGGTCGTTGGGACCCGTCACCTCTTTGACGTCGTTGAGGAATTACAACGACGGATGTCAAAGGAGTTCAGAGATGTACCCTCGAACCGGATGTAAATTGATTTAGGAGAGCAATTTTGCCCAGTTAATTTAATTTAAGGACTTATGGCCAAAATTGGGCTAAGTCCAGTTGAAATGTTCAACATTTTATTTGCTTCTGCATTGCATTTCTTTTTATTTTTATTTGGGCTTTGCCCAGAAAGGATGCAAAGCATCAATTTGTTTTGGGCTCTGCCCTTTATAAATGATGCAGAGCATCAATTTCATTTGGGCTCTGCCCTTTTATTGCTTTGCAATTTATTTTGGCATGTTTGGTCTTTTTGATTTGGGCCTGGCCCTTTTAGGAAATGCATTGCATTTATCAGGCGCTTTGCGCCAATCAGAGAGCGCATAGCGCAATTGGTTCAGATGCTGACACGTGGCGCTCTCTGGTGGCTTGCGCCAACCCAAGAGCGCAACAGTGCAGATTTATAAGTGCAAAGCACTATTAATTTGAAAATCTTTTAGATTCAAGAACCGATGGTTCATAAAAGAAGTGCAACGCACTATTTGATTTAGATCTAAGAAAAAAAACAAGTTTTTTCTTGTTTTTCTTATCTCAGAGAACCAAAGGTTCATAAAAGTGCAAAGCACTATTAATTTAAGAACCTTTTAGATTCAAGAACCGATGGTTCATAAAACAAGTGCAAAGCACTGTTTGATTTAGATCTAAGAAAAAAAAAGTTTTTTCTTGTTTTTCTTATCTCAGAGAACCAAAGGTTCATAAAAGTGCAAAGCAATATTTTTTATTTATTTTTATTTTTTCCTGTTTTAAAGAACCAGTGGTTCATAAGAAGTGCAAAGCACTATTTATTATGTGAAAATAATTGATCTTGTTTTTAGATCAATGATCTATTAGAGAAAATTTCTTCTCTCTTATAAAGGTTTTTATCTTTTTCTTGAAATTTTTCTCAGAGTTCTCTCTGTTTGAAGCTCTTGATTTTTTTTTTCAAGAAAATGTTGTTGCCTTTGAATTGAGGTCTAGGGTCCTTTTTATAGTGCCCATAAATTAGTTAAAGTTTGTTAAAGAGATCATTCTCCGAGTGATTTGGGGAATTTCCCCACCGTTGGATCTTTGAACCGAAGGCCTCTGTTTTACAGAAGAAATTTTTCTTGTTTTAACAAGAACAGAAAAGATTTCTCAGAATTTTAATTCTGCTTGGCGCAAATGCTCCAGAGCGTGAGACGTGTCGCGCAGCTGAATTTTTTTTTTGTACGCTGCTGCGCTGACACGTGTCGCGCAGCGCACAGCAGTTGCGCTGCGCAACTGAATTTTTTTTTGTGCGCTGTTGCGATGACACGTGTCGCGCAGCGCACAGCGCAGCGCAACTGATTTTTTTTTTGTGCGCTGCTGCGCTGACACGTGTCGCGCAGCGCACAGCGCAGCTGCGCTGACACGTGTCGCGCAGCGCAGGTGCGCTGCGCAACTTTTTTTTTCGCGCCGTGACACGTGTCACGCAGCGCACAGCGCAGCTGCGCTGACACGTGTCGCGCAGCGCATAGCGCAGCGCAGGTGCGCTGCGCAACTGAATTTTTTTTTTGCGCTGCTGCGCTGACACGTGTCGCGCAGCGCAGTTCCACCTGCGCAACTATTTTTTTTTTATTAGAGTTTTGCTCTGATGGAGTACGCTATCTTAGGCGCTGCGCTCCTTACGCTAACGTGTCTGATTTTGGCATGTGGTGCTCTGCGTGCAGCGCAGGGGATCTGAAGCGTTACTTCATTTATTTTAACTTTAAGTTTCACTTTAATTTTCAAGATAGATCTTTACTCTGATTGGAGAAAAACAGAAGCATTGCTTCTTTTCCCACCTTGGAATTTGAACAGAGCTTTGCTCTGATCGGAGTAAACAGGGTCCTCGGCGACTTCTCGCCAGGAATCTCCTGCCCCTGCTCGTCGGTGTCCGCGAGGGGGTATTCGGCTCGGAGCTCTTCGTCGGCGAACCCCGGCATCCAGGTCTTGACAGCGTCGAGGGCCTCGTGCCAGATGAAGGTCGTGGCAACGGCCAGGTCATCATAGTAGTCTTTCGACTTCTTGTAACCCTCCACCGCCTTCGCCGCCGAGAGGTCGGCCAACTTCGCCGCCCTCAGGTCGGCCGACTTTGCCGACTCGGTTGCCGCCCTCAGCTCCTTCCAGAGGGTCTTCATCGTCTTCTTCAGGTTGCCGGCAAGCACCTGAGCATCCTCGAGCTTGGCCTTGGCAGCTGTGGCGGCCTCGTGGTGCCGGGCAACCTCCCGTTTCCCGGCCTCCACCTCGCCCTCCAGGGCGACGACCCTCGCTCTCACCGCCTCCAGCTCCCGCTTGGAGCTCTCTTCCATCGAGGCGAGCTGGCCCGCAGCTTTCATCGTCGGGGCTAACACCTCGGCCTCCATGCGTAAGGCGAGGGCAACATGCTGGAGAACCTGAAAGGCAGGAGAGAGATCAGGAAGACGAGGGAGGCACCGAACCTCCAAAAAAAAAAGAAAAAAATAATAATGATAAAAGACAAGCACTTACCTACACGGACTCCTGGGCGATGGATGCCAGCTGAGCCCTGAAGGTCCCTCCGGGGATTCTACCCCCGGCCGATGCCTCTATCTCATGCAGCAGGCTATCCGCGATGGATAGCCCCGAAGGCACGGCGAACTGGAGACCCTCTTCCTCTACCATGATCGGCGAAGACGATCCCCGGGAAGATCTCCTCTTGAGCGGCCTTGAGGGAGAGTCGATCTCCTCCTCCGAGGCCGGGTCTTCCAGAATCCGGGCCCGCCTCCGACCCGACGCTCTGCTGAGCCCCGGGGTGAGACCCGCCTTCGAGCGCTCACGGGACGCTACCCCCGGGGTAGAAGGAGCCGGGGCAGGCTGTGAGCGGGAAGAGCCAGCGCCCCCGGCCTTCGCAACCTTCCTCGGCTAGCGCATGGAAGCTCGAAGCGAGTCCATATCCATGGGTCCTGCACAAAACCGAGTGTAAAAGGAGTCAGCAACACAGGCAATATACAAGACAAAAAAGCAAATCTAAACTTACCGGCAAACTCAACGGGGCTGAGCCCGGCCCAACTTAGGACCCTCTCAGACAACAGCACGTCGAAACGGGGGATAGGCTCCCACGATGCCACTCTCACCGCGACGGGGTCACTGGACTGGTTTCCCGGCAAGTACTTCTCCCTCGACCACTCTGTAGGCACGGGCCAGTCCTCACCCTCGGGAGGGGAAACGAAGAAGAATTTCTTCTTCCATTCATGAATGGAAGAAGGCAGAGCCACAACCCCCATCCTGGTGGCGCCCCCGGTCGCTTTCTGAAAGAGAGATAAACCCACCTCGGGTCACCCGCTCGACCACCAGGGTGATTTTTGAAGACGAGAGAAGAATCAAGGAGGGGGAGGCTGAAGGGGATCGCCTGTAACTTCAGGCGGATCAGGAACCCGAGGAAAATCCTCCACGAGTTCGGCACTAACTGACCGGGGCTAACCCGAAGAAGTTCAACGCTTCAATGACCTCAGGAGAGAAGGGCAGACCCATTCCACCCCTAAAAGCTTCCAAATACAGGGCGATCTCCCTACCCCGTATTTGGTCTGCCCTCTCTCCCTCCTTGGCCAGACGGAGCATGTAGCATGAGGGAATGTGGAAGCGAGCCCGAGCGCTAGCAACCTCGTCCTCATGCCTCACCCAACACGAGGCGCCGGGGGCAGCATCTACCGCCTCCTCCCTGGGGGCTGCCCCCGCCGCACGATCCTGGGAAAAGGGGCCGACCCCTGCTCCCCGGGAGGACTCAAACTCACCTAAAGGCTAGAACCTACCTCAACAACATCTACCGACTCAACAAGAGAAGACATCTAACCTTGAGAAGAAGGATCCTCGGGAAACGAAAGAAAGAAGACGAGCGTCGAGCTACCAGGACTCAGAACGGGAAAATATGAAAAAGTAGGGGCCCTGAAATGGGCCCCACCCCTATATATCACCATGAGCGACCTCATCCAATGGCGCCCTTCATCTCCCACCGAAACGCCTTCTCGCTTCCAACGGCTCCGATTGCTCCACTTGTCATTCTAACACTGGACCGCACCCTTTCAGGCGTCGCAGGTCTGCGCACGTCGCGTCAGCCAACCGACGCTTGACACGTGGGCCATCACCTCAAAGGCAAGGTGCACGAACCGGCGCACCTTTCTTAAATGCAGATATCTCGCCCTGATTCGCTAGCAGAAAAGACAGCTCACGGCCCGGGGACGCGTCCCGACGGAACCTTAGGAGGGAGCTCACCCCAGGAGGCCCGGCAATCCACTCCTGACCCAACCCACCACCCGGGAAAATAATGATGATGCTCAATATTGACGACCCCCAAGATCAGGACACATGGCGGATGGCGTGTCCCAGAACTCAGAAGAAAGGGCTCACGGAGGCCGACCAGGCTACCCCTGTACCCGACCTGCAAGTACAAGCTAGCCCTCCTCGGGGCTCCCTGCAGATTGGCCCCCTCGGCCCCTCAGCTCGCCCTGAGCTGCCACAAGACCAAGGCTCCTCGGCCTTCTCGCTCGTCCCCGAGCCCCCGGCCGAGGCCGTCTTCCTCGGTCCTCCGACCAGCTCCACCGCTCGCAGGCGTAACCGCCACTCCGCGAATCTCGCCATGCGCGGATTCTCCGCCAGCAACATCCCACGTTCCACACCTTCACGATTCCCATTAATGGATGATCCGCTCTCTACGCGGACGTGACGTCGGGAGCATAACTGCCGGTGAGATTGTCGCGCCTTCTGCTGCGTGCCTCCACCGCTATATAAACCCCCATCACAGAGGGGTCAAGTAAGCCATTTTTTACTTCACTTAGCCGTTACGCTGCTCGGATCTAGTACTAACTTGATCGTCGGAGGGTTCTCGGTGGTACCAAACCACCCCAGGACTTCTTTGCAGGTAGTCGATGCTAAACTCCTCAAATCACCAATCTCCTCAAAACCCATTGAGAACCACACGCAACAGGTGATCACCTCCAAAATCCACCAGGAGATCGACGGAAGACAACATCTGAAGGAGACCCGAAAAGGACCTCCATTATGTTATAAACCAATTTGGCTTCTTTAAAATGAATCTTATTTTAGAAATTCAAATGTCAGAATGTAAATTCTCTAAATTCATCATAGACGAAGATGAATAAGCTATGATGTTTACTGACATGATGAACATTATCCTGCTATATTTATGCTAGAAAAAAGTTTTATTAGCGCTTGAGCTTTGTTTTCACCTCCCAAGTCCTAAATATACACCTATGTAATGTGAAGTCATGACATGATTGTCAAGATTTCCTGCATGATCTGAAGCTATAACCGACACATTCTTGTCCATTTATGATGAATGTTGAAATTATGTGCATTTGATTGTTGGAAGTGCAAGCTGTTGACTGTCAAGGACTCAAGAATGTGCTAAAAATCACTTTTTTCGACAATGAAACATAGTGTCATGCCATAAAAGATTTTTGAAATGTCACAATTTTCCATGCATTGAAGAACTCAAATTTGACCTTGTTTGTTTCATATCATTTTACCTTTTGTTCATTTTGCCTGTTTCCATTGATCCCATATCAAAAGCTGGGGATATCACTCTTCTTATTTAGGTGATGTTTGGTAATGAGTTGAGAGAAAGTGAGAGACAATTCTATCCTAGTTTCTTCAGAACTAGTACTGTTTTTAGATTAGAAATTAGTTTGTCAGATCCAATTTGCTCTGTTTTCTGGAAAAAACTAAACTTTGCTAATTTGAAACTGTTTCTAGATAAATAAATGTTAGCATGAGATTTTTGAAGGAGGACAGAAGAAAATAATCAAAGATGCCTATTGTACCGGGATAATTCTAGTTTAGCTTGGATTCGGATTGCTATAGCTTATTCGATTTTATTCAATTGCTCGTCGCCTTTAGCTAATTATGAGCTTAGATTGTTCAATGTTAGCTTGAGTTTAGATTGTTGTGAGTATATATTTTTAGACCAGCTATGTCATGTGTGTGAGCTGACTTGGTAGAATTAGGTATCAGGCTTATTCATCAAAAACTCCTAGGGTTCGGCTTATGGCATAAAACTATTCTTTTCTTTCAAAACTATAAAATCCTTTCCTGACTTGTGTTGGATATGTATTCCCTAGAGACCTTCATTTTATAGGATGCTGGGATATGTATGTACAGGACAATCTTGCTCAATATGATAGTATACTATTTGGTTTGCCTTTAATTTAACATGTGATATATTTTACTTGGTATTTCATATCGCTTATACATATTGATAAAGCCCTTAGGATCCTTACTTGACTATCAGTGTTATGATGACAATCATACTTGTGGGAGCTTGACAGTCGATAACCACATCCTTAAATGTTTCTAGTCGTGAGAGTATCGACACTGGGCATCGATACTCTAGAATAGACTAATGTATACATTTCTAGACTCTGACGAGGGGCGATGATTGGTCCCGCAGCCATTGGTGTGATGCACCTAAGATTGTATATAGGTGCTCACTGGGGTGAGTACACTGGACGGACTCGCCGAGAATTGGCTAGATGGTATTATACCTATCGTCAGATAGCAGTTCTCAGATGATATGAGTACAGATAGTCTGTCGACTTGAGGTCGTCATTTGTCTCGTGTGAGTTCCCACTATGCTTTGATTACTACCCTACCACGGCTCTACTGAGTCGTGCAAACAGGTTTTAGTTGGGTACAGTCCCAAGCCACATAGAGGCAGTGAGCGATTGTTGGGAATTCGTCTCTCCCGGTATAGGAATTCGATGTCACGCTATGTTCAGTTGGCCAACACCATACAATATAATGCCTTATTATTGTAGGAATATAATGCCTTATTATTGTAGGAATATAATGCCTTATTATTCGTCTCTTCCGGTATTGCAGCTGCATTTGTTATAAAATATGAATGAGTTAGGAATATAATGCTTTATTATTGTTGAGAAGAAAAGAATCGTTTCTTCTTAATTTTCTGTAGAATTATGAATTGATGAGCAAATATTTGTTAGAAGGTGTAAGTTGTTATAAACCAATTTGGCTTCTTTAAAATGAATCTTATTTTAGAAATTCAAATGTCAGAATGTAAAATCTCTAAATTCATCATAGATGAAGATGAATAAGCTATGATGTTTACTGACATGATGAACATTATCCCGCTATATTTATGCTAGAAAAAAGTTTTATTAGCGCTTGAGCTTTTGCTTTCACCTCCCAAATCCTAAATATACACTTATGTAATGTGAAGTCATGACATGATTGTCAAGATTTCCTGCATGATCTGAAGCTATAACCGATACATTCTTGTCCATTTATGATGAATGTTGAAATTATGTGCATTTTATTGTTGGAAGTGCAAGCTGTTGACTGTCAAGGACTCAAGAATGTGCTAAAAATCGCTTTTTTCGACAATGAAACATAAAGTGTCATGCCATAAAAGATTTTTGAAATGTCACAATTTTCCATGCATCGAAGAACTCAAATTTGACCTTGTTCGTTTCATATCATTTTACCTTTTGTTCATTTTGCCTGTTTCCATCGATCCCATATCAAAAGCTGGGGATATCACTCTTCTTATTTGGGTGATGTTTGGTAATGAGTTGAGAGAAAGTGAGAAACAATTCCATCCTAGTTTCTTCAGAACTAGTACTGTTTTTAGATTAGAAATTAGTTTGTCAGATCCAATTTCCTCTGTTTTCTGGGAAAAAAACTAAACTTTGCTAATTTGACACTGTTTCTAGATAAATAAATGTTAGCATGAGATTTTTGAAGGAGGACAGAAGAAAATAATCAAAGATGCCTATTGTACCAGGATAATTCTAGTTTAGCTTGGATTCGGATTGCTATAGCTTATTCGATTTCATTCAATTGCTGTCGCCTTTAGCGAATTATGAGCTTAGATTGTTCAATGTTAGCTTGAGTTTAGATTGTTGTGAGTATATATTTTTAGACCAGCTATGTCATGTGTGTGAGCTGACTTGGTAGAATTAGGTATCAGGCTTATTTATCAAAAACTCCTAGGGTTCGGCTTATGGTATAAAACTATTCTTTTCTTTCAAAACTATAAAATCCTTTCCTGACTTGTGTTGGATATGTATGCCCTAGAGACCTTCATTTTATAGGATGCTATGTATGTAGAGGACAATCTTGCTCAATATGGTAGTATACTATTTGGTTTGCCTTTATCTTAACATGTGATATGTTTTACATGTTATTTCATATCGCTTATACATTTTGATAAAGCCCTTAAGATCCTTACTTGACTATCAGTGTTATGATGACAATCACACTTGTGGGAGCTTGGTAGTCGATAACCATATCCTTAAATGTCCCTACTCGTGGGAGTATCGAGACTGGGCATCGATACTCCAGAGTAGACTAGTGTATACATTTCTAGATGCCGACGAGGGGCGATGGTTGGTCCCGCAGCCATTGGTGTGATGCACCTAAGATTGTATACATGTGCTCACTGGGATGAGTACACTGGACGGACTCGCTGAGAATTGGCTAGATGGTATTATACCTATCGTCAGATAGCAGTTCTCAGATGACATGAGTATAGATAGTCTATCGATATGAGGTCGTCATTTGTCTCGTATGAGTTCCTACTATCCTTTGATTACTACCTTACCACGGCTCTACTGAGTCGTGCAAACAGGTTTTAGTTGGGTACAGTCCCAAGCCACATAGAGGCAGTGAGCGATTGTTGGGAATTCGTCTATCCCGGTATAGGAATTCGATGCCATGCTATGTTCAATTGGCCAACACCATACATCCCTGGCCAGAGCGGATTGAGAATTACTGATAGTTAGATCAGTAAATTCTCGAATGGTCTTGAGCCACATTGGCACGACTTGTCAGGTTTTTAGGGGTCTGACGTTTTCCACCCCCTAGACCCGGCATGCGATACTCTTAGAAGAACAGACCGGACTGTACGGAGATTGTCATGGACAGGCTCAGTAGAAGTTCGGACGAGTTTGCTCGTCGGCCTTCTTTTCGACAGATACCTGGGTAGCCGTTACGTATTGCCAGTGCCACTGACGTGCTTGTGGTTAAACCAACTGCCAGCATACCGTCGAGTCTTTAGAGTCCCACACAGAGAGTTTTCCTGGTTCAGACGAAACGATGTATAGGCCGTATGGTTTTACGTGCATTGTTTCGATCATATACTAGCTACATGTATTTTGATCGGACGGATAATACTAGCGGGCTTAGAATTAAGCCGCATTCTAGTATTATAATATTGGATTATTTTCATCTCTTGGTATTCGTAGTACGAATACGGGTAAATATATACGGTGAGGAGTGTTCTTGTATTTTCACAAGAGTGCTTCTAAAAGAAGACACCTCATTTGTGATAAATCCATTTTGTTTAAATGGATAATGAGGTGGAGGTATGAGGTGTTTTTTAAGTATGGTTGAAGCATGTCTATATTAGATGACTCACTCATTTGGATAACTATTGAAGCATGCCACATTATTTTTAATGTAAACGATATGCTTGATATTATCACACTTAGCTATTCTTCATATCATTCTTCACTTGACACTCTCTTTCCTCCTTTACTCTCTTCTTCTTCCTCAAACCCTAAACACTCTCATGAGTTGAGAAACCTAGGATTATTAAGACAAATTAATCCAATAAAGATTCTCTACATCTCCTAAGCTACCTAGATTAGTAAACTAGGTACTTTAGTTGCCTCATTCTAGAGGTTAGTGCTTGAACCATAGACTCTCGGGTGGATCTTCTTCGACACGAGGAGGCCGATAACCAAGCTCGATCTGTACAAACGAGGAGCTTAAGAAAAGGATAAGAAGACCGAAGGACTTGAACACAAAGGTATAAATCATTTCATAGTAGATTAGAATCTTTGTTACTATTGCTAGTCAGGGCTTATGGTCGATCTTGAAAATTTAGTCGATGTTGCTTGCAATAAAATAATTTTTTGTTAATTCCGCCACTTTACAAACCCTGTGGAGTGTGCGGCATCGACTTACAACTTGGCAGTCAAAATATTAAAATACTTTTTTGCCTTTTTTATAATACAGTTAATTGATTAGTAATAATTTTAAATAGTTATTAAATATTAATTAGAAAATTAATAACGTTGGGGAGGTAGAGAAGGTCGACAATTGATTGATGTGGTATTATGTGCTATGTGAATTTCTAGAGACTGCAATTAAGACGGTGTCACATAAGCAAGCCGAGATGAGTACAGGTCGTCTACGGAGAAACGAATATGCTAGAGTTCAATTTTTAGATGAGTTAGTGTGAGATGTTCAAGGTTGTTCGTTCTTTAGCTATGTGATGTGTAATATGAATGGAGCTTGTTAAGGTATTCGGATTGGGTAGTTAAGTAATGAAATTTCCTTATTCTTTCTTATGAGCTTCTTTTTGAGTTGATGCGAAAGCAATAAAAAATAACATGGATTAGGGTTTTTAAGAAGGGTACTTACGAGTTTAGGCAATGCCTTCTAAGCGCTAAGTTCCTTCTACCGACCCTTGTCCTTCCGTTCTTTGCTTTTGACTCTATCCCCCGGTCAAGCAAACACAACTTGTCTCGTATTTGGGTCACAACTATCATGAAGTGATAGTGTGTCCAAATAGAGAGTGTTCCCGTCAAAATTTTCGGCCAAGAGCTACTTGTTCCTTTATAAAAAGGGGGAGAGTCTTCAAAATTTTGCCTCACGTGTTAAATATGTGGGCGCTCATATGCAAAGCATATGAGCGCTGAAAACAAACAACTAAGGGCCAAACATGCCTAAACACGTGAGCGCTCATATGCAAAGCATATGAGCGTTGAACATAAATAATTAATGGCCAAACAGGCCTTGCGTGTTAAACACGAGAGCGCTCATATGTAAAGATATGAGCGCTGAAAATAAACTAAATAAATATAAATGGCCAAATGGGCCTCACGTGTTAAACACGTGAGCGCTCCGAACATAAACAGGCTAAAACCCATACCAGGGGTCACGTGTTAAACACGTGAGTTCTCTTGCTACTCACAGGCAAAGCATGTGAGCGCCCTAATTTAAAATGCTCCTATCAAATTCTAGAATTAAATTCTATTTGGGAAATATTTTCCCGATCTTTCTCAAACTAAAAAGATCTTCTCTGTTAAACAGAGGACCTTTGGATCAAAAATCCAATGGTGATTATCTGGTAGAATAAAATTCTGTCATAAGAAAATATTTTTCTAATCTTATTACACTAACAAGATATTCACATGACAAGAAAATCCTATGTTAGAATAAAATTCTAACCTTGTTAAACTAACAAGATATCTATATGATAGAATTAAATTCTATATTAAGAAAATATATTTCTGATCTTGTTAAACTAAAGAGATATGATAGAATAAAATTCTTGTTGGAGATAGTGCCCTCAGAGTCAATTATTGGATCACAGGCACGTGATTGCAATGATTGAAGAAGGACCTATCCCGGTAGGACAGTTTTACTCGAGATGATAGTATGCTATCTGGTTTATCTTTATCATCGTGTACTGCTTTAGGTGACCAGACAGATCGCTATTACACGTTGATAGAGGCCCTAGGATTCTTGCTTGACTGCCAGCAGTATGAGGACGATCATATACGTGGGAGCTGGTGGTCTATAAGCACATCCTTAAAAGGTCCCTAGTCGTGGGAGTTTCGAGATAGGGCATCGATACTCTAGAGTAGACTAGTGTATACAGTCGAGACCCCGACGAGAGGCGGTGGCCGGTCTCACAAGCCACTGGTGTCAGTTGGTTCACCTAAGATGTATACAGGTGCTCATTGGGTTATGAGTACACCGGACAGGACTCGCCGGGAACATGTTAGTTGGTCTTATACCAGACGTCAGATGGCAGTTCCCTGGTGACATGTGTACAGGTTAGTTCATCAACCTGTGGATCGTCATTTGTCTCGTGTGAGTTCCCACTGTACTTTGATTACTACCCTACCACGCTCAAAGGAGACGTGCAAACAGGTTTTAGTTGGGTACAGTCCCGAGCCACATGGAGGCAGTGAGCGGATCTTCAGGGGTTCGTCTCTCCCGGTATTGGGGGTGAGGTCGCACTGTATCTAGGAGAGCCATTACACGAAGTCCTTGGCCAAGGCAGGAGATTTACTGGTAGGTATTCCAGTAGTATCTCAGGGTGTTCTGGGCTACACTCCGACACGACTTGTACCGCTTTTGGGGGTCTGACTTTTACCAACCCCCTAGGCCCGCCATGCGATGCTCATAGACGAACGGACCGGACTGTACGGATATTGTCACTGACAGGCTCAGTAGGGTGTCAGGCTGAGTTCGCTCACAGACGTCCCTTTTGGTCAATACCTGGTAACCCGTTACGTATTGGCTCATACCTCTGACGTGCTAGTGGTTAAATCCACAACCAGGGTGTTGACGAGTTTTTAGAGTCCCCCACATTCAGTTACTCAAGCTTTCGGGCGAAAAGCTGTAGAGACCGTATGAAGATATGGCAAGGTCCGATCAGATACGTGCGGTATTGCACGGATCAGGATCGGACAGTTTGTACTAGAGGCCGTATGGATATATGGCAGGGTTCGATCAGATGCGTGTGGTATTGCACGGATCAGGATCGGACAGATAATACTAGCCGGTTTTGGTTTAAGCCGGATCCTAGTATAGTACAGTGTAGATTTTGTCTCATTGCATTTGTATTTCGGTCGGAATACAAATGCGGGTGTGTATACACAGTATCGGGGTTTTCCTGTGATTTATTACAGGACCAGTTTTCAGGAGTTGCCAGTTTGCTTTCCGTTTCGGCTATATTTCTTTGTATCGTTCATTGGCCGAAGATTGGTGGAGGAGGGCTTATTTGCATTTGTGCAAATAAGTATTTGTGGAGGGTGGTCTTTGCATATTGTTGTGTCATGATCACTTGACTTTCTTTAGTCATCATGGCTAGTCTTGTAGTGGCATGATGGCATGACTTTTTGGTGATGATGATGGATTATGATGGTTGTATGAGTGTTGGATTTACTTGTAATCATTTCTTGATATCATGACCTTTCTCTCTCTCCCTTACATTATGGGTGTGGTTCTTTCATCCATTGATCCCTCCCTCACTCACTCACTCTCTTGCCAAGAAGAGGCCGGCCACTTGAAGGTGGGGGCTGTCCCAAAATTATCATGGGGGATTTTTGGTCTCATTTGCTTGCAAAATCCCCAAGTTCCCTCTCCAAAAGGTTCACTTCATTACCTCCACCAAAATGGCAATTCCTACAACCCCAAAATGAGACTTGAGCACTACACATTCTACAGCAAATCTTGGGCACGTCGACTAGCCAGCTTCGTGCCCGAGTTGCCTCGACATTGAGGTGGGAGCCCGTAAAAGATGTAGGCGATGTGGTGCACTTCCGGCAAGGAGGCGACGACCGGAGTTTCCGCGGGAGATCGGAGCGACGACGAGAAGACCGGAAGACTCGGATCAGTCGGTATATCTCTATTCCCCATCTTGTAGTTAGCTAGGACTAGTTAATGGCCCGATCCGGGTTTTAGTGCGCGGTGGTGCCGGTTTGCTAGTTTGCAAAATTAAAGTTAACCATCGCTTCCGCATTTGGCCTCGGGATGGAGGCCGGGACGCCGCCGTGCACTTACAGTGGTATCAGAGCCTCGCCATTAACATAGTCTAGCTTTGTTTAATGTGTTTACATTTCCGATCGACCAAAATTCCAAAAACCCGCGTTTTCACACACATCAGTTTTCTGTTGAATTTTTTCTTGCTCGAAATTTTTTTCAGGTTGCAGAAAAGTGATGTACTGGAAATTCTAAGAACACTGTAGAAATTCGATACAGTGACTCCACAGTGGGAGCGCGGAACCGCGGCCAAACACCCCTTTGGGCCACGGTTCCGCCGCACTGTGTTGAGATCACTGCATCAAATTTCTGCAGTTGCTCTCTGGGTTGATTTTAGGGTTTTTGGAATATTAAATTTTGGCCCAGAATTTCTTGATGTGCTACAGTAGTACTTGGGGGCCCACTTGGTAATTTGATCGATCGGATATTTTAAACACATTATTTCACAGTATTTACATTATATCTGCGACCGTGAATGTCACTCGATCGGTAAATCCTGTCTAACTGCTATAGCCCGGTTAGACGGATTTGCGAACGTGACTTTCACGTTGATGTTCTGTGATTGTTCTGTGATGTTGCGAATTGGTCGTGGGGGATAGCCTGGATGCAATGCTAGTACAGTTTTGTTGTATTATGTACATTTGATATTGCGGGGCGAGCGTCCGACATATGGACTGCCATCACTGCCTGTTTGTATTATTATTTTGGGGCACGACCAGGTTGCGGTCGATATACCCGTTGTATGTATATTTTACTTTCTGTACTAGGATTGCCCTGCGGAGGGGTGCACGGATAGCCGGGTTCTAGAGGGCAACAAGCCCGCATCTCATGGCATTGAGACGGAGGGGGCTTCACTGTAGAATTGGCGGGCTATTCGCCGCACTCGTAGGGGGTACAGGTTGACCCAGGAGGGGTGCCCAAGTTACCGGATTCCGTGAAGTGCTGGGTGGTCCATTCACGTTGCTGAAGGGGGCTGCCTCGCTTCAGGTTTTGGCGGGTAACTTGCCGCGCCCGTAGGGGTCTAGGATTTTCATTGCACAGGCTATCCACACGACCAGGGGAACGTCGGGTTTCAGCGGCTCTGTGAAACCCGGGGATCCCAGATATCTGTATTGTTCTGTGATGCTGTACATTTCTGTGATGTTGCATTTTTATCACGCCTTGAGCGAAATATAATATATTGGTATATATATTAGTAGATGTTGTATATGTTTTGCATCCACGCTAGTCCAGTCCCCGCTCTGTCGTTAGTTAGCTAACCTAACGGGTAATGACGGGACCCAGTGGCGAATGCGGATGGCATATACGTACATCAGTATATTTTCGTTCTTTGTGGTGTGATCAATTGATGGGACTGCGTTGATTCGGATCAATGCAAGTTAAATACAAACCTAATCTGATGTTGTTGGAACACTTTTCAAAAAACTGTTATTGGAAGGACGTTCTCTTTTGTTTTGCATCGTGGTATTCAGTTGGAATATCCTGCTCCTCAGTCGACGAGGCAAGGGCCGAGATCCCTTCACCGGGAGTGACCCCTTGGACAAAAAGTTTGTGTCAGGGCAATAACTTCACTATAGCCGATTACTTTTGCTTTGCATTGTGGTATTCAGTTGGAATATCCGGCACCTCATTCTACGGGGAAAGAGCCGAGATCCCTTCACCGGGAGTGACCTCTTTAGCAAAGGTTTTCGTCACTATATTTTTAAAAGCTATCAGTTCCTTCAACGATATCAAGTTCACTACGTTAAAGGTTTTCGCCAGAAACCATTCGTAGCCCTCCGTCGTTTCATATGGATGGTCAATAGTATTCAAGCTATGTATGTTGGCCAAAGTCAAGACACAGTGATTGGTAGCTATTGGGGTATTCATATGCAGCATAGATAGATGCGTTGGTTTGGGACAGTCGTACTGCCATTTTGGCCAAAGTCAAGGGTAGGTACGGGTGGATTCAAATTAACCTGGAGAATGACGGGTAGAACTTGACATGTGAGTTATGATATGTTGGCCAAAGTCAAGGTCATAAGAGCATGGGGCAAAAATCACATCGGGAGTTTCAAAAAAACTGAAACTTGCCAGATATGCGCATACTTTCTGGAGTGTGATACCGTGAGCGGATTCCGTCACGTTATCATGCGATGATAGTTGGATCCCGATTCCCACTGATGAGTTGGTTTACTCCTTGGGTGATCCCGACTAATTCTTCTTTTAGGTTTGGAGGAGAATTTGACCGTACAGTGGGAGGTTTCCAGATTAGATAAATTGGTAACCATTCTGATCTAGGTTAGAGTGTACGCTGAGTGTTTCTTTTCTCTCTCTCTGGCAGCGACCATTGACCCGACCCTAAGACTATGACTCAGAGACCAAAATTAACCGAACCTTCTTAAACACTGGCTTTTGGATTGTCAGAGTTGCGAACCTCATTGCCACTCCTACTTTTACCCTTTTCTCCAGGACACCCCGTATTACTACGAACGTCCATTTCCATTGGACAAAACCATCGTATGGTTATATACGAACCGAAGGAATTTGAGGATGGTTTCCGGTTCTGGAGAAAACGGATAGGAATATTCAGTTGTCTTTTCCTTCTACCTTCTCTCAGGTTGCGAGTACTCCTTGGTTTAGGAGATGGTACACCTATTACGCAAATTAGATAGTCTTCTTCCAAACCTTAGGCTGGAGCCGACCGGTGGGGAATGAAGAAAACCAATTAGCCTAACGATGGTGTACAGAAGGTATTAAGAAAAGATAAAGAAAGGGATTAGTAAGAGGGCAAAGTAAATTGCGACTGATATTCACGACCAAACCAAGTATTTCATTACCACTCCCACTTCACCTTTGTATTTCTCCAGGACACTCCGTATCACTACGAAGATCCACAGTTTATTGGATATTCCATCGTATGGTTATATACGAACTCGAAAGGAACTTGTTCCAGTTCGGGGATGGATTCTGGTTCAGGAGAAATAGGAATAAGGTTTATTCAGGTGTCTTTTATCTTCACCTTCTCTCGCATTGCGAGTGTTCCTAGGATTGGGACAGTACACCCATTATGCTTATTGGATAGTCTTCTTCCAAACCATAGGCTGGTGCCGAACGGTAGGGAAGGAAGAAAACATTTGGCCAAAAGGGGTGTGCAGAAGGTAATGACTAAAGACATATAAAGGGATTTGGAAAGGTGGCAAAGAATTATACGGTTACAGTCATGAATCTGGAAGAGGCATTACTAGGAATACCGGGATACCCCATCGAAACATTTCAATGTTTCAGTGCCACTGTGTACTGTTAAAAGAAAACTGATTTCCCAATTAGTCCTTACTCCAGGGTATGTATTTACCAGGTACGATTCTCACATCTGTATGGTTTTACAGATGATGAGTGGGAGTAAGTTATTGGGAATTAGGTGATCATCCTCATTATATCGGGATTCGCTGTAATCGGTGATATTTGAGGAAATCACCTGGGCTGTTTGCCGGTCGACAAATATTTGGTTTTGAATATCCGCTGTTATGCACCAATTTCAAATCGATATATCTGTACGTCTATTTTCATAGAGTGAGATATACCTTTTTGAAATTATGTCTATGACATTTACCTATATCAGTGGATGGTTAGGTAAGGAGCATTGAACAGCGGTGTAATTCTTCATAACCAAAGGTACAGTTTTCAACCTACGACACACAGTGACTGAGTTATCAGACTCAAAGGACTTATACAGAGTATTGTATGTTGTCCAGGGTCCATCAGGACAGAGGGGTTGGTCCTCGTACTATATTCGGTTTACTTATGACTTCTCTAGTTTTTAGACAGGTGTTTCGTGCAAACACAGGGTCTAAGTGTTGAGGAGTTATAGGTATAAGAGTAAAGTAGAGAACCAAGTATTGCAAGTATCGGGATTCTTCAAGGTGATCGAAGATGTAGATACTTGAGTATGGTATTCAGATGATAGTAATGTTTAAGAGAACTTGCTTCTCTTTCAGGTTACTCATAATTGGAAGCATTCCTAAGTTGAGTAACGCTGATCGGCCTCCTTCCATTTAGTTGACATGCACTGGGGACAGCTGCATGATTTGAATCTGGTTCAATTAAATCAATGCCTCTGGTTCTATATTGGATATAGAACAGTTCATATCTTAACGATATTAAGGTACGGGGAGTTGTCCGGATTATGCTTAAAACCAGACTCTGGATAACTCGAGGCACGTTTCTGTAATGGCTGTTTGTGGGTTGACCCAGGCTATGACGAGGGTTGACTTTCTACCATCTGGAAGATCAATAGCGATATTGTTCTAGACTCGCCACAGTTTTATTAAAAATGGATTTTTTCAGAAAACAGTAGTGGGAGTATGGTAGAACTGGAAGTGATTCCAGAACCACAAATGATTACTGAAGATTTGATAGGAACCTAAAGATTCAATCTGGTTTGACATTCCATTGGCCACTTCGCAGATTTGGTGGGTAACCTCAGGCACCCGAGAGGTACTCCGATAGCCTCAAGGACGGTGACAGGGAGGTTCTTGTTTACCCACACTTGCCATTGTTGTTGTTCCAGACTGTGAGACCCGGCAGGAGGATGAGTATAGCGTCGTTCTAAACTTGCTTCAGAAGTGTACGTGTATATGACTCTGCCAGAGGGTTGTCGTAGTCAGTGGGAGCAGCGGAAGCATTGGTGGACAGGTGGCTTATGTCTATTTATAGACTAAAGCAGATGTAGCGGAGATAGATCATCTATTTCTGATGTGACCGTCGTGGGTTTGACTTCATCAGAATAGGGGATGGATCTGTTAAGAAGGTAGTAGGGTATGATGTCCTGGTATTTGGATGACATACACAGAGTAGGAAAGGAAACTCCTATACTATGATCGGTTATTCTTTGGTCGTCACACAGTGGTTTCTCCACATGGGATTTGGACGTTATATCTGACATACTGGTTACTAGATCTATGATTTTAGGTCTAGATTTGGGTGGTTTCCCGATCTGGGTACTTAGACAGCATTCTAAGAGTATTTAGAATGGATGACTCCTGGCATGGTAGTGTACCTGCAGGTGATGGAGTCACCCTCTCTAAAGGTTTCTTACAGACTAAAGGGGAGAGGGATGTGCATGATTGACAGATCACTTGCTTAGGCAATTGAGTCAATCATGAGATGTCAAGTACCACACCAGATGTTGTTCTTGCAGTAGGTGCAATAAGTTGATATTAATCCAATCCTGGAGAAACAACCGGAAGCAGTTTTAGAACATAAGTGGATGTTCTAGGGATATGATAACGACAGCCTCATTCGGGAGACAGTTATCATTCCAGGCTTCCAAGGTGACCTGGACGACAAGGAGGTTGTCAGAGTTATAGTTTTCCCTCTGACGAGGGGCAGTATTTTGGACAGGTGGTCCAGAAAGATACTGAGGGAGGCATGGCGCAGGATACTGATTAAGTTCGGTTGACGATACCGTCAAAGAAGTTTGGATTTGGAGTTCATTTATGAGCTAGGTCCCATCAGACATCCAGACACATTCTAAGACAGGTATTGCTCATTTCGGGAGATGGTTTTCTCCGCGAACATGAGATATAGAGAGACATAGAAAGAAACATCAAGGCGGATCCACTCACTGAGGCTATTCCTCGAACACAATAGTTTCGCAAACGAGCTTTGTGAGACTGACTAGTAGAGGAGTTGGGTGTTTGGTATCACACGAGCTGTGAGTATGCGACATCGCAATAATTAGCCTTGAGTGCAAGTGGGAGATTGTTGGAGATAGTGCCCTCAGAGTCAATTATTGGATCACAGGCACGTGATTGCAATGATTGAAGAAGGACCTATCCCGGAAGGACAGTCTTACTCGAGATGATAATATGCTATCTGGTTTATCTTTATCATCGTGTACTGCTTTAGGTGACCAGACATGTCGCTATTACACGTTGATAGAGCCCCTAGGATTCTTGCTTGACTGCCAGCAGTATGAGGACGATCATATACGTGGGAGCTGGTGGTGTATAAGCACATCCTTAAAAGGTCCCTAGTCGTGGGAGTTTCGAGACAGGGCATCGATATTCCAGAGTAGACTAGTGTATACAGTCGAGACCCCGACGAGGGGCGGTGGCCGGTCTCACAAGCCACTGGTGTCAGTTGGTTCACCTAAGATGTATATAGGTGCTCATTGGGTTATGAGTACACCAGACAGGACTCGCCGGGAACATGCTAGTTGGTTTTATACCAGACGTCAGATGGCAGTTCCCTGGTGACATGTGTACAGGTTAGTTCATCGACCTGTGGATCGTCATTTGTCTCGTGTGAGTTCCCACTGTACTTTGATTACTACCCTACCACGCTCAAAGGAGACGTGCAAACAGGTTTTAGTTGGGTACAGTCCCGAGCCACATGGAGGCAGTGAGCGGATCTTCAGGGGTTCGTCTCTCCCGGTATTGGGGGTGAGGTCACGCTGTGTCTAGGAGAGCCATTACACGAAGTCCTTGGCCAAGGCAGGAGATTTACTGGTAGGTATTCCAGTAGTATCTCAGGGTGTTCTGGGCTACACTCCGACACGACTTGTACCTCTTTTGGGGGTCTGACTTTTACCAACCCCCTAGGCCCGCCATGCGATGCTCATAGACGAACGGACCGGACTGTACGGATATTGTCACTGACAGGCTCAGTAGGGTGTCAGGCTGAGTTCACTCACAGACGTCCCTTTTGGTCAATACCTGGTAGCCCGTTACGTATTGGCTCATACCTCTGACGTGCTAGTGGTTAAATCCACAACCAGGGTGTTAACGAGTCTTTAGAGTCCCCCACATTCAGTTACTCAAGCTTTCGGGCGAAAAGCTGTAGAGACCGTATGGAGATATGGCAAGGTCTGATCAGATACGTGCGGTATTGCACGGATCAGGATCGGACAGTTTGTACTAGAGGCCGTATGGATATATGGCAGGGTTCGATCAGATACGTGCGGTATTGCACGGATCAGGATCGGACGGATAATACTAGCCGGCTTTGGTTTAAGCCGGATCCTAGTATAGTACAGTGTAGATTTTGTCTCATTGCATTTGTATTTCGGTCGGAATACAAATGCGGGTGTGTATACACAGTATCGGGGTTTTCCTGTGATTTATTACGGGACCAGTTTTCAGGAGTTGCCAGTTTGCTTTCCGTTTCGGCTATATTTCTTTGTATCGTTCATTGGCCGAAGATTGGTGGAGGAGGGCTTATTTGCATTTGTGCAAATAAGTATTTGTGGAGGGTGGTCTTTGCATATTGTTGTGTCATGATCACTTGACTTTCTTTAGTCATCATGGCTAGTCTTGTAGTGGCATGATGGCATGACTTTTTGGTGATGATGATGGATTATAATGGTTGTATGAGTGTTGGATTTACTTGTAATCATTTCTTGATATCATGACCTTTCTCTCTCTCCCTTGCATTATGGGTGTGGTTCTTTCATCCATTGATCCCTCCCTCCCTCACTCACTCTCTTGCCAAGAAGAGGCCGGCCACTTGAAGGTGGGGGCTGTCCCAAAATTATCATGGGGGATTTTTGGTCTCATTTGCTTGCAAAATCCCCAAGTTCCCCCTCCAAAAGGTTCACTTCATTACCTCCACCAAAATGGCAATTCCTACAACCCCAAAATGAGACTTGAGCACTACACATTCTACAGCAAACCTTGGGCACATCGACTAGCCAGCTTCGTGCCCGAGTTGCCTCGGCATTGAGGTGGGAGCCCGTAAAAGATGTAGGCGATGTGGTGCACTTCCGGCAAGGAGGCGACGACCGGAGTTTCCGCGAGAGATCGGGACGACGACGAGAAGACCAGAGGACTCGGATCAGTCGGTATATCTCTATTCCCCATCTTGTAGTTAGCTAGGACTAGTTAATGGCCCGATCCGGGTTTTAGTGCGCGGTGGTGCCGGTTTGCTAGTTTGCAAAATTAAAGTTAACCATCGCTTCCGCATTTGGCCTCGGAATGGAGGCCGGGGCGCCGCCGTGCACTTACAATTCTGATCTTGTTAAAACTAACAAGATATTCATAATCTTGCTAAATAAACAAGAATTATTCTCTGTTAAATAGAGAGCGTTTGGATTAAAAATCTAACGGTGAATAAAATTCATCGATTGATCTAAAAGATCAGGAAATCAATCATGATCTCTTGATAAGGGATTTTCTTAACAAATTGATTGTTTTTCTTCTCATAATAGGAGCAAGGAGAGGAGGAAAGATGGAGACACACAGAGAGGGGAAAGGGGAAGAAAAATAGAGAGATAATTTAATTCTCTAGAAAGAAGATGAACCTCTCCTAAAAGCTCCCACAAAACAAAAAGAGAATTTAATTCTCAAACCAAGAGTTTAACTCTTCTCAAAGAATTTAGTTCTTCCTCTGGTTAAGATCTGCAAAAGCAGATCTCCCCTTAAGTTATGAATTTAATTCTCATCGGGGAGATTCTGTCATGCAGATTCAAAACTTAGGGAAAAGAACTGAGTCCAAAAGAGTTTAACTCTTACAAAACATATGGAAATTTAATTCCTTTGAAACTAAAGTTTAACCCTTTAAAAAGAATTTAATCCCTGCAAAGAAAAAAAGGAGAACTTGATTCCTCAGAATCATAGAAGAACGGCCTGGTGATTCATTAGCATTCAATGCTATATAACAAAGCTCACGTGTTCTCACGTAATCACCTCTGATGAACAAAAGGAAAGACTGAGATCAAATCACGTGTTCCCATAAGACCCCTTAAAACGAGCGCTCGACAATTACATGGAGAAGGGAATAAATCCAAAGACAGTTCCCAACTTTGGGGTGCCTCACGCGCCCACACGTGACCCCCAATAGTGCTAGCATTTATAAAATTGTTGGCTATAGTGCCCTCAAGGCAATTATCGTAATCGCAGGCAGATGATTATGATGATTGAGTGTAACACCTGAGTTTGTGTTTGGTGGTAATTGTGTGTTAATGTGGGGTTTTTGGTAAAAATTTTACCAAAACGGCTTTTAAATATTTTATCTGGTTTTATGAATATTTTATTGGAATTTTATCTGGACTGCACACACTTGTGCATGTTAACTTGGGTTAAGTCTAGGGTTACCATGTTTAGATGAGCATGGTGGGTTAACCATGTTTAGCCAACCATGATGGGTTAACCATTTGGTTAAGATAATTGGGGTTAATTAAGGGTTTTTAGCTTTGTTTAAGGGTGATTAGGATGGGGGTTGACTTGTGTAGGGAGAGAGAGAGCCATGATGGTTTTTGGCATACAAGCATTTAATGAGAGAGAGAGAGTGGTGGCTCTAGGGTTATGTCACCCCACTTCATTTCAAAACTTTTTACTTGTCTTTCAAACTCTTTCTCACATCTCTCCCACTCACTCACACCTTTCAACTCTCTCTCACACTCACATCTCTCATGACCACACATCAGCAGCTGCACACACAACAACATCAGCTGCTACAACAGCCACACCAGCAACAACATCATTCAAAACAACACCATAGCACAACAACACCACACCATCATCTAACACTACAACATCAGCCCCAACACAGCAGCCCCATCTGAAGCTGCAACAGCAGCAAGAACAGCCTCAACACCAACACAAATACTTCAACTTCAACACAACAAAAACATCAGCCACTGCTGTAGCTGCTGCAACAGCAACAGAAAAAATAAATGAGAATTTCAAGCAGCAGCAGCTTCAGCCAGAAACAGCATCAGCACACAAAAACTGCAGCCACACTAGGAGCAGCTCAGCAGTAGCAACAGCACCCCACCAGCAACCACACACTCCTCTTCACCTCCTTCTTCTCTTCTCCTACATCCTAGGATCCCTTGAGGTATAATCTTGCAACCCAACTTCTTTCTTGCTTGGTTATGGTTATTTAGCTGAAATTTAGTGTTTATATTGTGATCTAGTGCTAGTTTTGGGTGATTTGAGTGAGACTTGACCAAGTGATGGTTTTGATTGTTAGTACAGCCTCATTAGGTGTGTTTGAGACCAGTTAACCACAGAATACCCCAGATTTCCAGTTAGTTTCCTGAAAGTTTCGACTTGGCGTATTTTAGCGATTTTGTCGACTTTGTGACCTTTCTAGAATCTGCTTGCAACCCGAGACCCCTAAAATAAAATTGACTTGGCAGTATGCTGTGCAGGCACCCTGGAACCACCCCATAAAACCCTAGCCCCTACCTCTTGATTCTGGCCGCAGATATATTCCCTCTGGCCGCAATTTGCGGCCAGAGCAGGGGGAAACCCCCTCGTTTTTGGTGCACGGCTCTTTTACCTGTAAACTTGACCCTGGGTATGTTTAGTTTTGTCTGATTCCAATCAGGGTAGAATCTGGGTTGATTTTCCTATGTTGGCGCATGATTTACGACTTGTTTAGCATGGATTTTTGGTATTCGATGTTTCGTTTCTGTCGGGTGGGGTTTGAACGCCAACGGCAGAGGTATATTGGCTGTGTTTGCACGCGAGGCTATAGGTTTTTACTTATAGACGTAGCGTGTACCATTTTGGTTTCCGGCATGGTTTTCATGTGTTTTAGCGTGTGATATCCTTGTAGGTACCCCATGTGGTGTCGAGGCGTTGGAGATGCAAATGGCGACATCGGCATCGGCACACATAAGCAAGGTGAGTAGATTTATATCTACGGGGAGAAGTCGGGTGGATGGCGTATAGCACCCCTGCAGTTCGTGGTGATGTATACGGATGCGTATACACACATAAAATTATTATATGTTGTTTGGGATTAATGATGATGTTTAGGATGGATATTGGTATATCATTGTGAAACCCTTGAGTAGTGGTTGCACCACACATACACACACTCACCCATACTTGCATACATTCTTATTCATATGTGCTTATGGGATTCTATATAGTTATGTGTTCACATGGATATGGGACTATGTGTTCGCATACGGACTTGAGGATGATACTTGGGATTGAGATGAGTCGATGATATTTGATCTGAGATTATGATATCGGTGATATGGCAGGATTCGTACTTGAGATACGTCCTGATGTTATAGCGGATCTGTGGATGACGATGCCATGTGAATAGTGATATATATATAAAATGATCGACATGTGATTATGTTACGAGATATGATATGATATGATATGACAAGATAATTATGATAGGCCGCATCGGACGATGTATACTCCTTTGTGATGATATGTGCTGACGATATCGATTTATACGAGACTGTCGATCAGTAGTCAGATCATGATTATAGTGATGATATTAGCATTGTACTAGACGTAGGTCAGTACCCGGATTATGATATTTGATAAAGAGAATACCAGATGAATGATATGACGAATGTGATATTGACCCGTACCCAGATTTAGGGATGCCGTACGATGGATTTTCATACGAGCTATATTTTGATGTTTGATCCGCACTCTTGACTTGGGAATAACTGATTATAGAGATATGGTATCGGATGTGATATTATCGAGGCAGGATCACCGACTATATATGTATATATATGTATCGACTCAGAGGTTAGGCAGTTTCCCTTAACTGCAGTTAGCCTATTAGCTCAGCCCTATAGTTGGTGTAGCTGTATGACTCTTATGACATTAGATGCAGTTTAGATATCATAGTGTTTGGTATTAAGCTCCCGCACATTATTATTGTTTCTCCGCATCGCATACTTATTGTGATTCATATTCCATTGCTGATATCATACTATTAGGACACCAGCACCATTACCGATGATGCGTATGTACCACATACACTTACTTGCCGGCTCACACACATCTTCATCGGTAATTGCCATGTCACATACACTTAGAGAATATTATTGCTTGATTTAGCTTGTTAGCTAGTAGTGACATGATATTAGTGTACTTGCCTTATATGCCAGCTTGACATTGTAGTTATTACTCTTATGCATACCGTTATTCATTGTTATGCCGCATTCATGGATTCTTATGCTTATATTCATGGTTTTACATGCTATTGATGATTTAGATTCGGATTTCCATGATATTTTCTGGATTTGGGGGAAAACCGCAAAACTTATATAAACTGCTTTCTCTCTTTTTAAATAAAAAGTGCGGTTTTCCCCTGATGTATGAGTCGTCCACCATGAGTTTGCTGATGGATTTCGAACCCGATTCGAGGAGGCGGATGAACCGTTTCGGGTACATGGTGGGCCCGGTGCGGTACCTCGGGGTAAGAGGATCGCAGATGATGGCGTTGAGCCTGGCAGGAGAGCACTATCTACCGGTGATTTTACCCGACGCGTCGGATATCCGAAGGATATCGTCGTGGTCTTGAAATGGATGGTAGGGGCCGGTCTGGACTGACGGCGCCCTAGATATTGTGATTGAGACATTAAGATTTTGAGATATTGAGGTACAGAGATTGCGACACAGAGATATCGAGATATTTGGATACTTGTTTTGTGTCGATGCTAGGCACTGTTTATGCTGATTTCATTTATGATACCTCATTTTAAAAATACAAAATCTCACTAATTTATGAAAGCAGTTTTCTTCTGTACATGCATTCTATTTCATGTATTCATACATCATCCATATGATATATTGCTACCTGAGGCACTGACACAGGCACATGTGATTACATTTGGGTTAGATATCTATCCTAGCCATTGTTATAGGCTGCTGGTTATATATATTTGAGGATATATTATGATCGTATGACCTAGGATTGCGTCATACATGCGATTTTCTGTTCGTAGAGGTTTTTCTACTCACGAGTTGGCAACTCACCCCCGTTGTGCCCCAGTTTGTTGCAGGTTTTGCCGTACAGGTTTCATTACGGCTTTGCGGGCACAGTTTCTTTCGGGTGACTTGCTAATAGGTGGGTTTATTTGTATCGTACCCATCATTATACATTGTATATTATATTTCAGTTGTATCTAGAAGTTCCATCAACCAAACATGTACTTATTTGAGATAGAGACCAGTGATGTTTATTCTTTCGACCTTAGAGTCGCACGTTATATTTCTATGGATTTCATGCTGTTTGAGTTTCCTTTTCTGTTGTGATCTTCGCCTTTAGGCGTTGTATATTATATTGCAAACTGGTTGATTGAAATGGTTTTTCCTACACTCTACTATTTTTCTTGGTTTGGATTTCTGGGTTCGGCTTACTTAGTGTACGTACGCCTCGAGACGTTCGTAGTCTAAGTGTCGGTCATGTTCCGTACTTTCGGGACGTGACAAAGTTGGTATCAGAGTGTTAGGTTTTACCTTCGAAGCGTAGGTTGACCCTTGGTTGATGGAATAGGTGACTAAAGTAGAGTGACGTACCGTGGGTATGTTCCGCGGCATATTTATGATACGCCACTCCACTTAAGAAGCCTTAGGATGTACATTTCCTTGTTCAGTATTGTATTCATTCCTGATCTAGCCTCATCGGTACCAGTCATGGTTTTGCTGCCACGATTACGGGCAGGGAGAGCTACGGCTAGAGTTACGGTCAGCACGAGCTCGTCACGAACGAGGACTGACCAGGGTGTAATTCCGGTGACACACGATTGAAGAGATATGTCTTTTGATTGTGTTTTCATGCCACGAGCGTTTGATGGATCGCTCTATGAGATTACTCGGACGTGCCGATCAGCACCAGAGGATTGAGCCAGTGATAGAGGCCAGCCAGATTTTGATGACCGTTGATGTATGGCTTATTCGTGATGATTGAGGCACTGTTTAGCGTGCAGACGAGTGAGCTAGTTGTTGCTGCGAACGACGAGATATCGCCCCAGATGTTGGAGCTATTGCAGTACGAGTTGTACTAAGAGATGATAGAGGTCGCTAGTCACCCGAGGATGAAAGACTAGGACTTGTGATTCGTTCGCTACCCCGATGCGAAGTCATCAGATAGATTGATTCCAGCTAGAGACGACTTCACGCGGAGACGTTGAGAGTCGACAGAGATGATCGAATGTCAGTAACCTATTATTCCAAGTTTAAAGTATTCGAAAAGACATGCAGGCAATTCTATGGTCCCTCTAGAAGAATGAAACCCTAACTCGACTTAATAACCGTGTGAAAGCCTTTGAACCTTAGGGTTTGCGGCAGTTCTGCGGCGCCATTAGTGAGGCTTGGGTTTGCCCTTCTATGGCTGGACCACCGATGCTGTGGTATATACTCGATACTATTATACTGTACCCAAGATGTTGAGCTCTTGAGGGATTATGAGGTTTTGACAAATCGATCGGATAGCTCGACTTCAATCGGATGCTAGATGGTGAGATGCATTTCTTGGGAGACTCCAGGTACGAGGATAGTCGTTGGAGCTCAGTCCATGCAGCCACGACGAGACGAGTCCGAAGCAGTCGACATTAGAGAAAAGTCGACATTAGAGAAAAGTAGAGTAAGAGGTTCGTACAAGATCTGGATAAGATGACGTTCCACTCTGCCGACATCAGAGATGCGATACGCATGCTGAGGCATAGTACTGGATATACCTTCCAGAAGCAGTCACGATGAGTATGCAGCCGTTCCGGAACAAGAAACAGAGATAGTAAAGGATGATGACTTCCGGACAGTTCGGCAGAGACGAAATCGGAAGAGACCTTGAGCAGGATTCCTTCCAGGACACTACTGCAATGATATTTGCACCCAAGATCGGATGTGTCACGTGCATTCAGAGAGCCAGAGGCCGACGCCAGTGACATGCTGCTTTACGAGTGGTCGCGATGATTGACCTAGAGATGACCAGAGAAGTGCCAAAACGGAATCGTCCCCATTAGCACGTCTGACAGGGCCGATGAGCCGATGGATCGTGAGATTGGTAAATCCACAGAGAAGACTTGGACCCAGGAGTGGTCATGTTACGCACACCAGTAGGCCATAGTTCAGGATCGTCGACGAGATATGCTATGAGAGATCACGACAGTTGGCCAGAGATTCTTGGAGGATGCGCTTGAGCAGAACTATTCCGCCATACTTGATTTCGATGTTTTGGGCGATCTATTCACATGACTGATTTTGATGATTGGGTTTCATGATATTTGTTTTCATGCACCATGGTTGCACCTATTGAGTATTTACGAGTTTGCACAGTTGTTGCACTTGATATTGTTTTCGTGCCTTGGTTTCGCATGTTTATGATTTTATGGGTTTCATACAGTTGAGTTGATTTTGTGCGTATATACACACACGATTTGGTTTTTGAACTCGGTATAGTTCACATATGCTTGCAGTGCAGTGATTCGCATTTTGTGCACTTAGTTGCACTGGACTTCGATTTCGATTGTGATGTTCGATATTTATTTTGTGCACCTTATGCACCCGATTGGATTTTTGCGCATGTTCGGCGCTTGATATTGGATTTCATGATTTCGTGCATGATGGATGCACCTGATTTGGGTTTTCGCGCATGTTGGGCGCATGTTATGTGGTACGATTTTGGTGCACACCAGATGCACTAAATCGAGATTCTTCGTGCATGTGAGATGCACCTGCTTTGCTGTCAGGCACACACGTTGCCTATGACATATGCTTCGTGCACACCCGATGCACTTAGATCTTATTTCTGTGCACTTGTATGGCACGTATATGGATTTTGATTTCCGTGCGCACCAGACGCACGTAGTATTCATATGCGTATTTTGGGATTGATTTCTTATGGAGCAGTACATTTTTGTGTTATTTGTGATTTGTTTTCGTACTGAGCAGGACTAGTCAGATGATAGTACCTGAGTGTGTTTTGCATGCATTGATAGATTTCAAAGGGATTTCCGAAAAGCGAGCTATAGTCTCAGTATTTACCTACGTGTCTGATATGACACGAAATGTTTAAAATAGGGAACCCTTCTAAATTGTTTACAAAATGGCGGAACGTACATATTAAACAAAGATATATACGTATATGACTATTTTCTTATAGAGACGCCCGCCACGGTGCAGTGTTATGCGCATTGCACATCGACTTTAAAGAATTGGGCATGCACTTCCTTCAGATATTTACATGTACAGATTTGATATTTACATATATAGTTCCGATTTATAGCATATCGGTTTTGTTTTGGATTTGGCATTCGTGTTTTCACCTTGACTCCGATGATTGCGGGATGCTTGATGGAGTTTTGATTTCGGGTTATCTGCTCATTACTCATGCGCATGTATTGCGCCACGTTGCGTTTTATATTAATGATTTCGGAGCCCCTTTGACTTGGACATTTTATTGAAATGTTTTACAATTTGGGGGTTTTAAATTTAAAATTCGGGGACGAATTTTCTTAAGGGGGAAGACTGTAACACCTGAGTTTGTGTTTGGTGGTAATTGTGTGTTAATGTGGGGTTTTTGGTAAAAAGTTTACCAAAACGGCTTTTAAATATTTTATCTGGTTTTATGAATATTTTATTGGAATTTTATCTGGACTGCACACACTTGTGCATGTTAACTTGGGTTAAGTCTAGGGTTACCATGTTTAGATGAGCATGGTGGGTTAACCATGTTTAGCCAACCATGATGGGTTAACCATTTGGTTAAGATAATTGGGGTTAATTAAGGGTTTTTAGCTTTGTTTAAGGGTGATTAGGATGGGGTTGACTTGTGTAGGGAGAGAGAGCCATGATGGTTTTTGGCATGCAAGCATTTAATGAGAGAAAGAGAGAGTGGTGGCTCTAGGGTTATGTCACCCCACTTCATTTCAAAACTTTTTACTTGTCTTTCAAACTCTTTCTCACATCTCTCCCTTTCACTCACACCTTTCAACTCTCTCTCACACTCACATCTCTCATGACCACACATCAGCAGCTGCACACACAACAACATCAGCTGCTACAACAGCCACAGCAGCAACAACATCATTCAAAACAACACCATAGCACAACAACACCACACCATCATCTAACACTACAACATCAGCCCCAACACAGCAGCCCCATCTGAAGTTGCAACAGCAGCAAGAACAGCCTCAACACCAACACAAATACTTCAACTTCAACACAACAAAAACATCAGCCATTGCTGTAGCTGCTGCAACAGCAACAGAGAAAATAAATGAGAATTTCAAGCAGCAGCAGCTTCACCCAGAAACAGCATCAGCACACAAAAACTGCTGCCACACTAGGAGCAGCTCAGCTGTAGCAACAGCACCCCACCAGCAACCACACACTCCTCTTCACCTCCTTCTTCTCTTCTCCTACATCCTAGGATCCCTTGAGGTATAATCTTGCAACCCAACTTCTTTCTTGCTTGGTTATGGTTATTTAGCTGAAATTTAGTGTTTATATTGTGATCTAGTGCTAGTTTTGGGTGATTTGAGTGAGACTTGACCAAGTGATGGTTTTGATTGTTAGTACAGCCTCATTAGGTGTGTTTGAGACCAGTTAACCCCAGAATACCCCAGATTTCCAGTTAGTTACCTGAAAGTTTCGACTTGGCGTATTTTAGCGATTTTGTCGACTTTGTGACCTTTCTAGAATCTGCTTGCAACCCGAGACCCCTAAAATAAAATTGACTTGGCAGTATGCTGTGCAGGCACCCTGGAACCACCCCACAAAACCCTAGCCCCCACCTCTTGATTCTGGCCGCAGATATATTCCCTCTGGCCGCAATTTGCGGCCAGAGCAGGGGGAAACCCCCTTTTTTTTGGTGCACGGCTCTTTTACCTGTAAACTTGACCCTGGGTATGTTTAGTTTTGTCTGATTCCAATCAGGGTAGAATCTGGGTTGATTTTCCTATGTTGGCGCATGATTTACGACTTGTTTAGCATGGATTTTTGGTATTCGATGTTTCGTTTCTGTCGGTTGGCGTTTGAACGCCAACGGCAGAGGGATATTGGCTGTGTTTGCACGCGAGGCTATAGGTTTTTACTTATAGACGTAGCGTGTACCATTTTGGTTTCCGGCATGGTTTTCATGTGTTTTAGCGTGTGATATCCTTGTAGGTACCCTACGTGGTGTCGAGGCGTTGGAGATGCAAATGGCGACATCAGCATCGGCACACATAAGCAAGGTGAGTAGATTTATATCTACGGAGAGAAGTCGGGTGGATGGCGTATAGCACCCCCGCAGTTCGTGGTGATGTATACGGATGTGTATACACACATACAATTATTATATGTTGTTTGGGATTAATGATGATGTTTAGGATGGATATTGGTATATCATTGCGAAACCCTTGAGTAGTGGTTGCACCACACATACACACACTCACCCATACTTGCATACATTCTTATTCATATGTGCTTATGGGATTCTATATAGTTATGTGTTCACATGGGTATGGGAATATGTGTTCGCATACGGACTTGAGGATGATACTTGGGATTGAGATGAGTCGATGATATTTGATATGAGATTATGATATCGGTGATATGGCAGGATTCGTACTTGAGATACGTCCTGATGTTATAGCGGATCTGTGGATGACGATGCCATGTGAATAGTGATATATATATAAAATGATCGACATGTGATTATGTTACGAGATATGATATGATATGATATAAAAAGATAATTATGATAGGCCGCATCGGGCGATGTATACTCCTTTGTGATGATATGTGCTGACGATATCGATTTATACGAGACTGTCGATCAGTAGTCAGATCATGATTATAGTGATGATATTAGCATTGTACTAGACGTAGGTCAGTACCCGGATTATGATATTTGATAAAGAGAATACCAGATGAATGATATGACGAATGTGATATTGACCCGTACCCAGATTTGGGGATGCCGTACGACGGATTTACGTACGAGCTATATTTTGATGTTTGATCCGCACTCTTGACTTGGGAATAACTGATTATAGAGATATGGTATCGGATGTGATATTATCGAGGCGGGATCACCGACTATATATGTATATATATGTATCGACTCAGAGGTTAGGCGGTTTCCCTTAACTGCAGTTAGCCTATTTGCTCAGCCCTATAGTTGGTGTAGCTGTATGACTCTTATGACATTAGATGCAGTTTAGCTATCATAGTGTTTGGTATTCAGCTCCCGCACATTATTATTGTTTCTCCGCATCGCATACTTATTGTGATTCATATTCCATTGTTGATATCATGCTGTTAGGACACCAGCACCATTACCGATGATGCGTATGTATCACGTACACTTACTTGCCGGCTCACACACATCTTCATCGGTAATTGCCATGTCACGTACACTTAGAGAATATTATTGCTTGATTTAGCTTGTTAGCTAGTAGTGACATGATATTAGTGTACTTGCCTTATATGCCAGCTTGACATTGTAATTATTACTCTTATGCATACTGTTATTCATTGTTATGCCGCATTCATGGATTCTTATGCTTATATTCATGGTTTTACATGCTATTGATGATTTAGATTCGGATTTCCATGATATTTTCTGGATTTGGGGGAAAACAGCAAAACTTATATAAACTGCTTTCTCTCTTTTTAAATAAAAAGTGCGGTTTTCCCGTGATGTATGAGTCATCCACCATGAGTTTGCTGATAGATTTCGAGACCCGATTCGAGGAGGCGGATGAACCGTTTCGGGTACATGGTGGGCCCGGTGCGGTATCCCGGGGCAAGAGGATCACAGATGATGGCGTTGAGCCTGGCAAGGGAGCACTACCGACAGGTGATTTTACCCGACGCGTCGGATATCCGGAGGATACCGTCGTGGTCTTGAGATGGATGGTAGGGGCTGGTCTGGATTGACGGCGCCCCAGATATTGTGATTGAGACATTGAGATTTTTAGATATTGAGGTACAGAGATTGCGACACAGAGATATCGAGATATTTGGATACTTGTTTTGTGTCGATGCTAGGTACTGTTTATGCTGATTTCATTTATGATACCTCATTTTAAAAATACAAAATCTCACTAATTTATGAAAGCAGTTTTCTTCTGTACATGCATTCTGTTTCATGTATTCATATATCATCCATATGATATATTGCTACCTGAGGCACTGACACGGGCACATGGGATTACATTTGGGTTAGATATCTATCCTAGCCATTGTTATAGTCTGCTGGTTATATATATTTGAGGATATATTGTGATCGTATGACCTAGGATTGCGTCATACATATGATTTTCTGTTCGTAGAGATTTTCCTACTCACGAGTTGGCAACTCACCCCCGTTGTGCCCCAGTTTGTTGCAGGTTTTGCCGTACAGGTTTCATTACGGCTTTGCGGACACAGTTTCTTTCGGGTGACTTGCTAGTAGGTGGGTTTATTTGTATCGTACCCATCATTATACATTGTATATTATATTTCAGTTGTATCTAGAAGTTCCATCAACCAAACATGTACTTATTTGAGATAGAGACCAGTGATGTTTATTCTTTCGACCTTAGAGTCGCATGCTATATTTCTATGGATTTCATGTTGTTTGAGTTTCCTTTTCTGCTGTGATCCTCGCCTTTAGGCGTTGTATATTATATTGCAAACTGGTTGATTGAAATGGTTTTTCCTACACTCTACTTTTTTTTTGGTTTGGATTTCTGGGTTCGGCTTACTTAGTGTACGTACGCCTCGAGACGTTCGTAGTCTAAGTGCCGGTCATGTTCCATACTTTCAGGACGTGACATTGAGGGATGACCTATACCGATAAAACAGTCTTATTCAAGATAATAGTATGCTATCTGGTTTGTCTTTATTATCATGTACGTGTTGATAGAGCCCATAAGATTCTTGCTTGACTACCAGTGTTGTGACGGCGATCATATACGTGGGTGCTGGGGGTCTATAAGCACATCCTTAAATGTCCCTAGTCATGGGAGTATCAAGACCGGGCATCGATACTCCAGTGTAGACTAGTGTATACTGATCGAGACCCAGACGAGGGGCGGTGGCCAGGTCTCACAAGCCATTGGTGTTAGTTTGTTCACCTAAGATAGTATACAGGTGCTCATTGGGTTATGAGTACACTGGACGGACTCGCCGGGAACCTGCTAGTTGGTATTATACCTATTGTTAGATAGCAATTCCCAGGTGACATGTGTACAGATTAGTCTGTCGACCTGAGATCGTCATTTGTCTCGTGTGAGTTCCCACTGTGCTTTGATTACTTCCCTACCACGGCTTAAAGGAGTCGTGCAAACAGGTTTTAGTTGGGTACAGTCTCGAGCCACATGGAGGCAGTGATCGGATCGTCGGGGATTCGTCTCTCCCGGTATTAAGGGTTGATGTCGTGTTGTGTATGGATGGCCATCACCATAAATTCGTGGCCTCGGTGGACGAGAATTATCGTTCGAGGATCGATAGTTTCTCAGGTGGTGATGGGTTTCATGCCGACACTGAATGTCGCGTTGTTAGGGGTCTGACTTTATCCACCCCCTTAGACTCGATATGCGATACCCTTAGATGAACAGACCGGACTGTACGGATATTGTCACTGACAGGCTCAGTAGGGGTTCGGGATGAGTTTGCTCGTCGGACTCCCTTTCGCTCAATACCTGGGTAGCTGTTACGCATAACCAGTACCGCTGACGTGCTTATGGTTAAACCCACTGCCAGCGTATCAACGAGTCTTTAGAGTCCCACACAGAGGGTTTCACTGGTTCTGGCGAAATGATGTAGTAGCCGTATTGGATACGTGCAGGGTTTCGATCGATTGATGTACATTGTACTCGGACCTTCGATTGGACAGTTGATAATACTAGCCGGCTCGGGTTAGAACCGGATTATTAAATCAGGTATTGATTTAATAATTTACATATATGTATTTCGGTACGTATATTCTAGTATTATATTCTTTGTGTTATTCTATCTCTTTGGGTATTCGTATTTCGATACGAATGCAGGTATGTATATACCGTAGAATGTAATCCATATTTTTACCGGATAATATTCTAGAAGGTGCCACCTCATTTTTGTTTTAACTATTTATAGAAAATGGTAAATGAGGTGGATATTAGCATGAGAAGGTATGGTGACAACCATGCTTGCAATAGTGCACACAAATGAATTGTTAATTCATTTGTGTTCACTATTCAAGCATGGTGGGATTTTAAAATTGGAAAAATGGTTTTTACGAAACCTAGCATGCTATTTTCTCTTTCATGGTTGAATTCATTTTTTGCTAGCATGAAGGTTTTGTTCACTTGGTGTTTTCTTGAGCTCCTCCCTTACCATTAGCCTCACCTCCTCTAGCTTTTCTTGTTTTGCTTACACCTTCAAGTTTTGAGATAGATAAAACTTAGAATACATACACACTACATCTTAGGCTCTCTAGGGTAGCATCCTAGAGACCCTAGTTGCTCCACTTGCCTCTTGATATGGAGCTACAGCCGGAATCACATCTCTCGGGTGGATCATCGGAGATGGAGGAAGACTGGCAACCAAACTACATCAAGGAACTACTAGGAGCTTGGAATGAAGACCGAAGGACACAGATCAACTCGGTATAACCATTCTAACTCTTTTATAGCTTGCTAGATTGGGGTTTAAGGTCGATCCGGGAATTGGGTAATGGTAGCGCTAGTTTAGAAAATTTTTGTTCCGCATTTGGCCATGTTTTGATGGCCGGGGCGCTGCCGTAACCCTTCATGGTATCAGAGCCAGGTTTTAAACCATTAGCTAGCTAGTTTAGACAATGTTAAAGTATCAAAATCGGAACAAATGCGAAACGATGCACTGCAGATTCTGTTCTCTGTCGATTTTCAAATTCTTCAAAAAAATTTTCAAACAATTGCAAAAGACTACTGACATGACCAGAAGACCATACCCCAAACACGAGCCCACCTCGCCGGATTTGAGCCGAGCACATTGCTCCCAAATCCGAGCTCGTCGGCCTCTTTGAGGTTTTTGGGCTTCGTTTTTTGGGTGTGGTTTGGTCTCTGGAGAATTGGTGCAGTGGCATTGTTTATTTTGCCCATTTTGGATTTTTTGTTATCTGTTGTTCGGGGGCAATTCGGGGCGTTTCAAAGTCGATGTTTTAACACTGTTTAAATATTTATCAGTACATACATTATTATCTGCGACCGTGAATGTTACTTGATTGGTACAACTCGTATAATTGCTATATGTCTTTTACGGGTTTGCGAACGTGACATTCACGTTGATTATCTGTGTTGTGCTGTGATATTGGTTGGATCGTCATGGTGGATAGCTATGGTGCAATATTAGTGCAGTTTAATTTCATTTGTACATTTGATATTGCGGGGCGAGCGTCCGACATGTGGACTGCCGTCACTGCCAGTTTGTATATTATTCTTTTGGGGCACGACCGGGTTGAGGTCGATGTCACCCTTGTATATTATTTTCTTTTCTGTACTAGGATTACCCCACGGTGGAGTGCACGAATAGCCGGGTTCTAAAGGGCAACGGGTCCGCATCTCCAGGCGTTGAGACGGAGGGGACCTTACTCTAGAATTGGCGGGCTATTCGCCACACTCGTAGCGGGTATAGGTTGATCCAGGAGGAGTGCTCAAGTTACCGGATTTCGTGAAGTGCCGGGTGGCCCATTCACTTTGCTGAAGGGGCTGCCTCACTTCTGGTTTTGGCGGGTAACTTGCTGCGCTCGTAGGGGTCTAGGTTTTCATTGCTCAGGCTATCCACATGACAGAGAACGTCGGGTCTCATTTGCGGCTCAAGTGAAACCCGGGGCTCCAGATTATCCACCATTCTGTGTTACTTCTGTGATGCTTCTGTGATGTTGCTTTATATCATGCCTGGGACGATTGTTATATATTTATATATATACTAGTAGATGTTGTATATGTTTTGCACCCGCGTTAGTCCAATCCCCGCTCTGTCATTAGTTAAGTAACCTAACGAGTGATGACGGGACCCAGTGGCGAATGCAGATGGCATATACGTACATTTTATTTTCATTCTTTTCTGGTGTGATTAATTGATGGGACTGCGTTGATTCTTATCAATGCAAGGATAAAACAAACCTATATATGATATTGTTGGAACCAAGTTTTTTTTAAAAAAAGCCTGACATTACAGACGTTCTCTTTTGCTTTACACAGTGGTATTCGGTTATGAATATCTAGCACCTCATTCGACGAGGCAAGGGCCGAGATCCTTTCATCGGGAGTAACCCCTTGGGCAGAAGTTTGTGTCAACGTAATAACTTTACTATAGTCGATTATTTTTTGCTTTATATCGTGATATTCAGTTTGGAATATCCTGCACCTCATTCTATGAGGAAAGAGCTGAGATCCCTTCACCGGGAGTGACCTCTTTAGCAAAAGTTTTCGTTACTATATATTTGTAAAACCACTTGGATTCCTTCAATGATATCAAGTTCATTACGTTAAAGGTTTTTCGCCAAAAACCAGCCGTAGCCCTCCGTCATTTCAGATTAGTATTGCTTAGTATTCGTGCTACGTAAGTCGTGCATTGCCGAGGCGTAGTGTTCGGTATCTCTGTAATGCTTTTCTGTCGCATGGATATGTGGATTGGTTAGGACAGTCATACGGTTATGTTGGCATTGTTAAGGACTCGTACGGGTGGGTTTAATGCAATCAAGATAATGACGGGTTGAACTTGACTAGGACTCTTTGATATGTTGGCATTGTCAAGGTCACTTGGGTCCTAGGGGTAAAAACTGCTGGGTTATGCCGGCGCCCTGGCCATCAAAAGTGGCCGGTGCGGAACAAAAACGACGAATGAAATTCTGGAGCCGACGGAACCCAATCACAAGATCGAACCCATAAACACTAAAACTAGCAAACCTAACATAAAGAGATAGAATGGTTATACCTAATGAACCAAGTCCTTCGGGTTTTCAACAATTTCCAAGCTCCTAGCGATGCGGATCGACTTTGGTCGCCGGTCTTCTTTCATCTCCGATGATCCACCCGAGGGAAACGGCGCAAGCTTCAGGTTCGCCAAGCGAACCAACCGACTCTCTAGGATTGCTAGTAGTAGAGAGTGGGGAGTGTAGAATAGTCTCACTAAAATTTTCTCTCATCCATGAAAGATTTTGAGGTGATCAAGACAAGAATGGCATGAGCTAAAAAATGGCTAAGTTTCTTTTTGTGTGAGCATGAGAGTAATAGAGCACTAAGAATGAACCAACAAAAATGAGCAACCCTAATCACCACCATGTTGTGGCCGGCCCCTTTTTCTCATGCCCACCGAAAAATCTCAATCTAATTTCATTAAACAAATATAGCCCATACCAATCTCTACATTGCTAAGTCCATGATTTGACCAAAACCCATGCTTATGCCATGTCACCATTTCCACCTCACCTTAAACAAATGATTTTCCTAAAATGGAAAATCAATAATGAGGTGGCAAATCTTTTAGAAGCCATTCCGTATAAATACGGAATGCTTCCCGGTATATGTATCGAAATACACATACGCGTATTCGTACAAAAATACGAATAGCCAAAGAGAGAAAATAAATAGTGAGAAATAATACTAGAATACATATATATAAATACATATGTAAATTATTAAATCAAAACTTGATTTAACAATCTGGCTTAATCCTAAGCCGCTAGTATTATCAACCGCCCGATTAAAGTCTGTGCAGTCCATGCACATATTTAATCGGACACCTGTATGTATCAACATACGTCACCTACACTATATCGCCTGAACCGAGAAAACCCTCTGTGTGGGACTCTAAAGACTCGTCAATACGCTGGCAGTAGGTTTAACCACAAGCACGTCAGCGGCACTAGCTGTATGTAACGGCTATCCAGGTATTGATCGAAAGGAAGGCCGACGAGCAAACTCATCCGAACATCTACTGAGCCTGTCAGTGACAATATCCGTACAGTCCGGTCTGTTCGTCTAAGAGTATCGCATATCGGGTCTAGAGGGGTGGATAAAGTCAGACCCCTAATAACGCGATAATTCGTGTCGGTATGAAGCCCATCACCTCCTGAGAAACTGCTGATCCAAATCAGTAATTCTCCATTACCCCGGCCGAGGATTTCAGGTGATGGCCACCCGTGCACTGTGCGACATCAACCCCCAATACCGGGAGAGACGAATCCCTGACGATCCGCTCACTGCCTCCATGTGGCTCGGGACTGTACCCAACTAAAACCTGTTTGCACGTTTCCTTTGAGCGTGGTAGGGTAGTAATCAAAGCACAGTGGGAACTCACACGAGACAAATGACGATCCCAGATCGACAGACTAACCTGTACACATGTCACCAGGGAACTTCTATCTGACAATAGGTATAATACCAACTAGCATGTTCCCGGCGAGTCCGTCCAGTGTACTCATAACCCAATGAGCACCTGTATTCTATCTTAGGTGAACAACTAACACCAATGGCTTGTGAGACCGGCCACCGCCCCTCGTCAGGGTCTAGATAAGTATACAACAGTCTACACTGGAGTATCGATGCCCAGTCTCGATACTCCCACGACTAGGGACATTTAAGGATGCGCTTATAGACCCCTAGCTCTCACGTATATGATCGCCATAATAATGCCGGTGGTCAAGCAAGAATCCTATGGGCTCTATCATGATGATAAAGACAAACCAGATAGCATACTATCATCTCGAGTAAGACTGTTTTATCGGTATAGGCCCTTCCTCAATCATCATAATCACGTGCCTGTGACTACGATAATTGCCTTGAGGGCATTATAGCCAACAATCTCCCACTTGCACTTAAGGCTAAATATTGCGATGTAGCATACTCACAGCCCGTGTGATACCGAACACCCAACTCCTCTACCAATCAGTTTCGCAAAGCCTGTTTGTGAAACTAATGTGTTCGAGGAATAGCCTCAGTGAGTGGATCCGCTCCAATGTTTCTTTTTATGTCTCTCTTTATCTCGAGTTCGCGGAGAAATCCATCTCCCGAATTGAGTAATACATGTATTAGAATATGTCTGGACATCTGATGGGACCTAGTTCATAAATGAACTCCAAATCCAAACTTCTTAGATTGTATCGTCAACTGAATTTAATCAGTATCATGTGCCATGCCTCCCTCAGCATCCGCTTGGACCACCTGTCCAAACTACTGCCCCTCGTAAGAGGGAAAGACTATAACTCTGACAGTCACTCTGTCATCCAGGTCATCTTAGAAGCCTGGAATGATAACCGTCTCCCAAAGGAGGCTGCCGTTATCAAATCCCTAGAACATCCACTTATATTCATAAACTGCTTCCAATTGTTTTTCTCCAGGATTGGATTAATATATCAACCTTTTGCATCTAGTGCAAAAACAGTATCTGGTGTGGTACTTGATATGTCATGATTGACTCAATTACCTAAACAAGTGATATACCAATCATGCACATCCCTCTCCCCTTTAGTCTGTAAGACACCTTTAGAGAGGGTGACTCCATCACCTGCAGGTTCACCACCATGGTAGGAGCCGTCCATTCTAAAATATTTTTAGAATACTGTCTAAGTACCCCGATTGGGACACTTCCCAAATCTAGTTCTAAAACCATAAATCTAGTAACCAGAATGTCTGATATAATATCCATAACCTATGTAGAGAAACTACTGTGTGACAACCAAAGTATAACCGATCGTAGTATAGGAATTTCACTTCTTACTGTGTGTATGTCATCCTCAATACCAGGACACACACCCTACTACTTAACAGATCCATCTCTTATTCTGATAAAGTCAAAAACGTATGACTGTCACATCAAAATAGACGATCTATTTCCGCCATATCCGCTTTAGTTTATAAATAGACATGCTACTTGTCCACTACGCTTCCGCTGCTCCCACTGACTACGACAACCCTCTGGCAGAGTCATATACACACGCACTTCCAAAGCTAGTTTAGAATGATGCTATACTCATCCTTCTGCCGGGTCTCATAGTCTGGAACAACAGTAGTGTCAAGTCCGGGTAAACAAGAACCTCCCTGTCACCGTCCTTGAGGCTACCTGAGTACCTCTCGGGTGGCTGAGGTTACCCTCCATATCTGCGGAGTGGCTAATGGAATGTCAATCCTGATTGAATCTTTAGGTCATATTAAATTTTCCGTATTCGTTTGTGGTTCTGGAATCACTTCCAGTTCTACCATACTCCCACTACTGTTTTCTGAAAAAATCCATTTTATTAAAACTGGTGGCGAGTCAAGAACAATATCACTATTGATCTTCCTGATGGTAGAAAGTTAACCCTCGTGAAAACCTGGGATAACCCATAAACGGCCATTACTGAAACGTGCCTTGAGTTCATCCGGATTCTGGTTTTAAGCATTAGCCGGACGACTCCCTATACCTTAACATCGTTAAGATATAAATTGATTATATATATATATATCTAATATAGAAACAAAAGCACTAATTTAATTTGAACCAGATTCAAATCATGCAGCTGTCTCCAGTGCATGTCAACTAAATGGAGAGAGGCCGATCAACATTACTCAATTTAAGAGTGCGTCCAATTATGAGTAACCTGAAAGAGAAACAAGTTTCTCAAAACCATTACTATCAACCGAATACCTCATACAAGTATCTACATCTTCGATCACCTTGAAGAATCCCGATACTTGCGACACCTGGTTCTCTACTTTATTCTTGTACCTATAACTTCTCAAACTTGGACCTTGTATTTCTACGAAACACTTATCCAAAACTTGAGAAGTCACAAGTAAACAGAATATAGTACGAGGACTAACCCCTTTGTCCTAATGGACACTGGACAACATACAATACTTTGTATAAGTCCCCTGAGTTTAATTTTTCAAACCCTGTGCGTCGTAGGTTGAAAACTGTACCCAGGTGATTTCCTCAAATATCACCAATTACAACGAATTCCGATATAATGAGGATGACCACCTAATTCCCAATAACTTACTCCCACTCATCATCTGTAAAACCATACAGATGTGAGAATCATACCTGGTAAATACATACTCTGGAGCAAGGGTCTAATTGGGAAATCAGTTTTCTATTAACAATACACAGTGAAACTGAAACATGAATATGTTTCGAAGGGGTATCCGGGTATTCCTAGTAATGCCTCTTCCATTATCCAGATTCATGACTGAAACCATATATTTCCTTGCCATCTCTCCAAACCCCTTTATTTGTCTTTAATCGTTACCTTCTGTACACCATTGTTAGGCTTAAATGGTTTTCTTCCTTCCCTACCGTTCGGCACCAGCCTATGGTTTGGAAGAAGACTATCCAATAAGCGTAATAGGTGTACTCTCCTAATCCTAGGAGTACTCGAAACCTGAGAGAAGGTGATGATAAAAGACAACTGAATAATCCTTATTCTATTTCTCCTGAACCAGAATCCATCCTCGAAAAAGTTCCTTCGAGTTTGTATATAACCATACGATGGATTTATCCAATGGAATTGGATGTTCGTAGTGATACGGGGTGTTCTGGAGAAATACAAAGGTGAAGTAGGAGTGGCAATGAAAGGCTTGGTTTGGTCGTGAATAGCAGTCGCATTTTACTTTGCCCTCTTTCTAACCCTTTTATTTGTCTTTACTTATTACCTTCTGTACATCTCACTTAGGCTAATTGGTTTTCTTCATTCCATACCGTTCGGCACCTGCCTATGGTTTGGAAGAAGACTATCCAATGAGCATAATAGGTGTACCGTCTCCTAATCCTAGGAGCCCTCACAACCTGAAAGAAGGTAAAAGGAAAAGACAACTGAATTATCCTGTTCATTTTCTCCAGAACCAGAAACCATCCTCGAAAAAGTTTCTTCGAGTTCGTATATAACCATACGATGGTTTTATCCAGTAGGATTGGATGTTCGTAATAATACGGGGTGTTCTGGAGAAATACAAAGGGTAGAAGAAGGAGCGGCAATGATGTATGCAACTCGGACAGTCCAAAAGCCAGTGTTTTTAAGAAAGTTCGGTTAACTTGGTCATTGAGTTATTGTCTAGGGTCGGGCCATGGTCGCTGCCAAAGAGAGAGAGAGAAGAAACACTCAGCGTGCACTCTAACCTAGATCAGAATGGATAATCACTTTATCTAATCTGGATGGCTCCCACTGTTTTCTCGAATTCTCCTCCAAACCCAAAAGGAGAATTAGTCGGAATTACCCGAGGAGTAATCCTACTCATCGGTGGGAATCGGTATCCAACTATCATCGCATGATAACTTGATAGAAGCCACTCAAGTTATCACACTCCAGAAGGTATGCGCATGCCTGGCAAGTTTCCTGTATGTTTGAAACTCCCGATATGATTTTTATCCCATGCTCTTATGACCATGACGTAGGCCAAAAAATCATAAGTCACATGTCAAGTTCTACCCGTCATTATCCATGTTAATTTGAATCCACCCGTACATACCTTTGACGTATGCCAACAAGGTAGTACGACTGTTCCAAACCAACGCATCTATCTATACAACAGAAAAGTAACAAATAGCTACCATACACTATGCCTTGATGTAGGCCAACAAACATAGCATGAATACTAAGTGCTACCCATCTGAAATGACGGAGGACTACGAATGGTTTTTGGCGAAAAAACCTTTAACGTAATGAACTTGATATCGTTGAAGGAACCGGATAGCTTTTATAAAAATATAGCTGCGAAAACCTTTGCTAAAGAGGTCACTCCCGGTGAAGGGATCTCGGCTCTTTCCTCATCGAATGAGGTGCAGGATATTCGAAACTGAATACCACGATGCAAAGCAAAAATAATCGACTATAGTAAAGTTATTACGTTGACGCAAACTTTCACTCAAGGGGTCACTCCCGATGAAGGGATCTCGGCCCTTGCCTCGTCGAATGAGGTGCTGGATATTCATAACCGAATACCACTGTGCAAAGCTAAAGCGTACTTCTGTAATGTCAGTTTTTAAAATTGGTTCCAACAACATCAAATATAGGTTTGTTTTTCTTGCATTGATAAGAATTAACACAGTCCCATCAATTAATCACACCAGAAAAGAACGAAAATAAAATGTACGTATATGCCATCCGCATTCGCCACTGGGTCCCGTCATCACCCGTTAGGTTACTTAAGTAACAACAGAGCGGGGACTGGGCTAGCGCGGGTGCAAAACATATACAACATCTACCAGTATATATAAATATATATAACAATCGTCCCAGGCATGATAAATGCAACATCACAGAAAAGTAATAAGCATCACAGAACAATACAGATAATCTGGGATCCCCGGGTTTCCATTGAGCCATAAATGAAAACCCGACATTCCCCTGGTCGTGTGGATAGCCTGTGCAATGAAAGTCCTAGACCCCTACGAGCGCGGCAAGTTACCCGCCAAAACCTGAAGCGAGGCAGCCCCCTTCAGCAAAGTGAATGGACCACCCAGCACTTCACGGAATCTGGTAACTTGGGCACCCCTCTTTGGGTCAACCTATACCCCCTACGAGTGCGGCGAATAGCCCGTCAATTCTAGAGTAAGGTACCCTCCGTCTCAACGCCATGAGATGCTGATCTGTTGCCCTCTAGAACCCGCCTATTCGTGCACTCCACCGCGGGGTAATCCTAGTACAGAAAAGAAAATAATATACAAGGGTGACATCGACCTCAGCCCGGTCGTGCCCCAAAAGAATAATATACAAACAGGCAGTGACGGCAGTCCACATGTCGGACGCTCGCCCCGCAATATCAAATGTACAAATAAATCCAAACTGCACTACCATTGCACACAAGCTATCACCACGACAATCCGCTACATCACAGCACAACACAGAACATCAACGTGAATGTCACGTTCGCAAACCCGTCTAAAAGGACTATAGCGATTAGACAAGGTTTACCGATCAAATGACATTCACGGTCACAGATAGAAATGTAAAGTACTGAAAAATTACACAGTTAAAATTTTGATCGACTAAATTTATCCGCAAAGGCCCCAAAAGCAAATCCAGTACTCAAAAGATTCTGGGCCAAAACAAATCATCACAAAAATCACCTTTTTTAATTTCTGAGCTACAATAAAAATTTTATGGTCCGTCGCTACTAAACGGCCGCGTAACCGCCGCCAAAAGGGGGTTAGTGTGGCGGTTCCGCGGCGCTTTAGAGGCTTCAGGAGCCCAAATTTTTTCTGCACTCATAAAAACGCCTGAACGGATTTTTAGGCCACTGGAAATAATTTTTGGAGAACTTTCAGAAATCGACAGAAACTTGACAAAACGAAAAAATGATTTTGAAATTTTTATCGATCGATGTTCTAACTTCGTGCAACCTAGCTAGTAATGGTTTATGGGTGGCTCTGATACCACTGCTGGGTTATGCCGGCGCCCTGGCCATCAAAAGTGGCCGGTGCGGAACAAAAACGACGAATGAAATTCTGGCGCCGACGGAACCCAATCCTAAGATCGAACCCATAAACACTAAAACTAGCATACCAAACATAAAGAGATAGAATGGTTATACCTAATGAACCAAGTCCTTCGGGTCTTCAACCATTTCCAAGCTCCTAGCGATGCGGATCGACTTTGGTCGCCGGTCTTCCTTCATCTCCGATGATTCACCCAAGGGAAACGGCGCAAGCTTCAGGTTCGCCAAGCGAACCAACCGACTCTCTAGGATTGCTAGTAGTAGAGAGTGGGGAGTGTAGAATAGTCTCACTAAAATTTTCTCTCATCCATGAAAGATTTGGAGGTGATCAAGACAAGAATGGCATGAGCTAAAAAATGACTAAGTTTCTTTTTGTGTGAGCATGAGAGTAATAGAGCACTAAGAATGAACCAACCAAAATGAGCAACCCCAATCACCACCATGTTGTGGCCGGCCCCTTTTTCTCATGCCCACCAAAAAATCTCAATCTAATTTCATTAAACAAATATAGCTCATACCAATCTCTACATTGCTAAAGTCCATGATTTGACCAAAACCATGCTTATGCCATGTCACCATTTCCACCTCACCTTAAACAAATGATTTTCCTAAAATGGAAAATCAATAATGAGGTGGCAAATCTTTTAGAAGCCATTCCGTATAAATACGGAATGCTTCCCGGTATATGTATCGAAATACACATACGCGTATCGTACAAAAATACGAATAGCCAAAGAGAGAAAATAAATAGTGAGAAATAATACTAGAATACATATATATAAATACATATGTAAATTATTAAATCAAAACTTGATTTAACAATCTGGCTTAATCCTAAGCCGCTAGTATTATCAACTGCCCGATTAAAGTCTGTGCAGTCCATGCACATATTTAATCGGACACCTGTATGTATCAACATACGTCACCTACACTATATCGTCTGAACCGAGAAAACCCTCTGTGTGGGACTCTAAAGACTCGTCAATATGCTGGCAGTGGGTTTAACCACAAGCACGTCAGCGGCACTAGCTGTACGTAACGGCTACCCAGGTATTGAGCGAAAGGAAGGCCGACGAGCAAACTCATCCGAACCCCTACTGAGCCTGTCAGTGACAATATCCGTACAGTCCGGTCTGTTCGTCTAAGAGTATCGCATATCGGGTCTAGGGGGGTGGATAAAGTCAGACCCCTAATAACGCGATAATTCGTGTCGGTATGAAGCCCATCACCTCCTGAGAAACTGCTGATCCAAATCAGTAATTCTCCGTTACCCCGGACGAGGATTTCAGGTGATGGCCACCCGTGCACTGTGCGACATCAACCCCCAATACCGGGAGAGACGAATCCCTGAGGATCCGCTCACTGCCTCCATGTGGCTCGGGACTGTACCCAACTAAAACCTGTTTGCACGTCTCCTTTGAGCGTGGTAGGGTAGTAATCAAAGAACAGTGGGAACTCACACGAGACAAATGACGATCCCAGGTCGACAGACTAACCTGTACACATGTCACCAGGAAACTGCTATCTGACAATAGGTATAATACCAACTAGCATGTTCCCGGCGAGTCCGTCCAGTGTACTCATAACCCAATGAGCACCTGTATACTATCTTAGGTGAACAACTAACACCAATGGCTTGTGAGACCGGCCACCGCCCCTCGTCAGGGTCTAGATAAGTATACACCAGTCTACACTGGAGTATCGATGCCCAGTCTCGATACTCCCACGACTAGGGACATTTAAGGATGTGCTTATAGACCCCCAGCTCTCACGTATATGATCGCCATCATAATGCTGGTGGTCAAGCAAGAATCCTATGGGCTCTATCATGATGATAAAGACAAACCAGATAGCATACTATCATCTCGAGTAAGACTGTTTTATCGATATAGGCCCTTCCTCAATCATCATAATCACGTGCCTGTGACTACGATAATTGCCTTGAGGTCATTATAGCCAACAAAAACACACATCGGGAGTTTCAAACATACAGGAAACTTACCAGGCTTGCGCATACCTTCTGGAGTGTGGTGACTTGAGTGGCTTCCATCAAGTTATCATGCGATGATAGTTGGATCCCGATTCCCACTGATGAGTAGGATTACTCCTCGGGTGATTCCGACTAATTCTCCTTTTGGGTTTGCAGGAGAATTCAAGAAAACAGTGGGAGCCATCCAAATTAGATAAAATGATTAACCTTTCTGATCTAGGTTAGAATGCATGCTGAGTGTTTCTTTTCTCTCTCTCTTTGGCTGCGACTATGACCCGCCCTTAACTAAAACTCATGAACCAAGTTAACCGAACCTTCTTAAAACACTTTGGATTTTGGAATGTCACGGTGTCGCATACATCATTGCCACTTCTATATCACCTTTTGCACTTCTTCAGAACACCCCGTATCACTACGAACATCCACTTCCATTGGATAAATCTATCGTATAGTTACATACGAACTCGAATGAACTTGTTCCAGATTCGAGAATGGATTCTGGTTCTGGAGAGATTGAATAGGATTATTCGGTTGTCTTTTCTCTTTACCTTCTCTCAGGTTGTGAGGGCTCCTAGGATTAGGAGAGGGTACACCTATTGAGCTTATTGGATAGTCTTCCTCCAGACCATAGGTAGGTGTTGAACGGTAGGGATGGAAGAAAACCAATTAGCCTAAGTGTGGTGTACATAAGGTAATAAGTAAAGACAAATTAAGAGATTAGAATAACGACAAAGAAAATTGCGACTGCTGTCATTCACGACGAAACCAGGTATACCCCTGCCACTCCTACATCCACTTTGCATTTCTTTAGAACACTCCGTATCACTATGGATATCCACTTCCATTGGATATGTCATCGTATAGTTACATACGAACTCGAAGGAATTCGTTCCAGATTCGAGGATGGTTTCCGGTTCAAGAGAAATTGGATAGGATTATTCAGATGCCTTTTCCCTTTACCTTCTCTCAGGTTGCGAGGGCTCCTAGGATTAGGAGAGTACACCTATTACGCTAATTAGATAGTCTTCTTCCAAACCTCAGGCTGGTGCCGAAGGGTAGGGAAGGAAGAAAACCAATTAGCCTAAAGTTGGTGTACAGAAGGTAATAAGTAAAGACATAATAAAGGGATTGGAGTGAGAGCAGGTAAGTATATGGTTACTGTTATGAATCAGGATAGTGGAAGAGGCATTACTAGGAATACCCCGTTACCCCTTTGAAATTTTTTCATGTTTCAGTTTGACTGTGCGATATTAATTGAAAACTGTTTTCCTAATTGGAATCTAACTCCAGGGTATGTATTTACCAGATCAGTTTCTCACATCTGTATGTTATTACGGATGGTGAGTGGGAGTAAGATATTGGGAATTGGGTGATTAGATTCTCATTATATCGGAATTCGTTGTAATTGGTGATATTTGAGGAAATCATCTGGTTTTTGCCGGATGGCAAATATTTGGTTTTGAATATCCGTTGTTATGCACCAATTTCAAACTGATATATCTGTACATTTATTTTATAAAGTGAGATATAATTTTTGATATTATGTCTGTGACATTTACCTATATCGGTTGGTGATTAGGTAAGGTGCATTCAACGGCGGTGTAATTCTTCTCTTTCGGGTTACTCATATATGGATGCACTCCTAGATGAGTAATGCTGATTGTCCTCTTTCCATTTGGTTGATATGCACTGGAGACAGCTGTATGATTTTGAATCTGGTTCCAATTAAATTAGTGCTTTTGTTTCTATATCAGATATAGAATCAATTTATATCTTGACGATGTTAAGTGTCACGCCCCGCTTCCCAGAGTACGCTAAGGTAGGCACGCGACATAGCCAACCATGCTACCTGTGGATAGGAATTATCCTTCCACAGTCACATTACGGCTGTAGAGATATCAAGAACAATAAATAAACTATCTAGCACATGTCCATTAGCCAAAATAAAATGAGTCAAGAATAAATAATGCGGAAGCAAAAGATCCAATACAAGAATAACTGGAATGTATGTCCTATAATGCGGGCTCACATCAGGAATAAAATACTGAAAAGTAAAAGAACTAACTACTAATGAGTCCTCACTGCTCAGCCTGCTGACTGAAGTAATCCTGCTCGGACTGCAGCAAAGGTACGGAATCTGGGCCATGCAAAACCCAGACGTCAGCGCGTCATAACATCAAGCAATAATATATAAACAGGGTAGAAAGACATACAAGTATAATCATAAATGGTAAAGCAGGTGTAACAGCAATATAGATCAGGGCAGTGAAAGGTAGTGTGCAGTGAGTAATCTAAACTGGTCTATTGGGTTAACTACTCTCAAGTCTTTGAAATCAATTTGATGAATCATCGATGTAACTCAATAGTATCCCGTGCGTGCCCGGGATCACGGTCTATGACTCTCGGGCTGAACCCGAGACGTGCCACAAGGCAGTAAAGGATGGTAGGTAATGACGAGTGATGTCCGTAGCATCAATCCGGGGCTGGCCTAGCCCGTAAGGCTGATCAGAACAGGTATAGAACTGTCGAGTTACAAGTCAGGTTTCATCATTGATTTCCCCATACCCCCAAGTCATAAGCATTCAAGTCAGGTATTAAGTAATCAAGAGCTAATACCAACACAGGATCAGGCAGGTACAGGTTTGTCTGGATAGACAACAGGAACTGTCCATAAGGACAACCGGTCAGGTTTGTTGGCATTAGACACAAGATCAGGTAACAGGTAAAGACATGGTACAACAGGTCAAATCAGGTAGTAAATAGGTATCATGTCATATCGAGAGGTACACGGTACCATGTCGTGTCAAGAAATAGGTATAACAATTCATGTCAGGGGTGCACAGAGTATCATGTGGGTGCTCATAATCAACTAACGTAAGCATGGGTAAACCAAACAAGCATGGGGTACTAGTGAAATAATAAAAAGAAACATGGTGATGATATATGCAAGGGTACAGATTAAAGCATGGGATGCACAGTTATAGATTAGAGTTAGGGTTGTGGTTCCAATATTAAGTATCATACCCTATAAGCATATAGAATATTAAAATCACATCAACATGTATTAAATGACCTAGTGATGCAATTATATATAAAAAAAAGGTTAAATGGATGCAAACGGGTATTCGGGTAGAAACTATTTAAAGGTGCTATGGGCTATGCAGATAATTATTAAGTAATTTAAACACGGATGTGGGAACACGATATTGTACTCTAACATGCAACGAGTTATACTTCAAGATCCGAATCTAATATGATATACGGAACATCGAAAAGGAGAAAATGGAACAGGTGGTGCTATAAGTAATCTACAGTTTTACTATGCAGTTTAATAGGTATAAAAAATATTATAGATAGCATGTAGCAAGTTTTCACTTGCCTCGACGGATCGCGAAGCGGTATACAGAACGTTACACGTCGGCGGGAAAAGTCGTGACGCGCGCACGGTACACGGAATGAGTCCAAACAACGCACGATGGAATCATACAGGTCAGGTATCCTCGCTGGGTTGTCGGGATCGTCGACGTCGTGGCCAACTCCGGCGATCTAGACAGAACAGAGAACATTAAAGAAGGTAAAGAAAGAAAGGAAGGAAAGAAAGAAGAAAGAAGCAAGAAAAGAGAATGGAGGAAGGATGAGTGCCTTACTGGGTTGCAGAGGGGTGAGCTAGCGGTGGCGGCGAGACCAACGGCGATGAGGGGCGCCGGTGAAGGGGTTTTGAAGAGCTAGGGTTTGGTTGCTAGGTTTTGTTGCAGGGTACGTGCAGGGTCTTGGCGAGGTGAGTATGCAGAGGAGAGGGAGAGGAGAGGAAGGAGATGGCGATGGCGATGGGAGATGATCGGCGACGTGAGAAGGTGGTGGTGGCGAAGAAGGGTGCTCGGGTTTCTTGGGTGCAATGGGTTCGTTCGAGGGAGAAAGAAGGAGAAGGAGGTGATGGAGATGAGGGTGACGAGAGGATGAAGAGGGTGTCGACGAGGGTTGAGAAGACGAGGAAATAGGGTTAGGGTTGATGGAGGCGGTGAGGGGTTATGGGTTGAAGGAGGCGAGCTCGGGTTTTAAAAGAGAGGAAGAAGAGGAGATGCAGAAGGGAGGTGAAGGGATCCACGCGGCGGTGACGGGAATCGAGAAGTGTACAGTAATCGCGAGAAGAGAGAGAGAGAGAGAGGAGAGAGAAAAGGAAGAGAGAGCTGTGGCGGAGGAGAGAGAAAGATCTGTGGGGCCCGGTGCAAAGAAAGAGAGGAATGCGATTGGCTGAGAAAGGAAAGGAAAATAGAGGGAGAATCGAGCGTGGGGTCGGGTGAATAAGGGAAAGATTGTGATTGGTTGGGGAGAAAATTTTAAAAGGATTTTAATATTTGGTTAAGGAAATATGGTGAACTGTTAAAGATTTTATTATAAGATTTTAAAATATGTTTTGGTTGGTAAAGAAAATCTTTTGGCTGTAAACGTATATATTAAATGAATATAAAGAAATTTAAAAATAATTAGAATTTGGCGGGATACAAAATAATTCAGAAATGCGCCCGGGTCGGGTCCAAAATTTTGGATTTGAAATATGAAAATTATTAGCAAGTTCCAAAAATTAAAATGAAAGATTATGTAACAGAAATGCATACCCCCAAGAACGGACGCACGCACGTGCGCGTAGCCATCCAAACACGTCTGTTTCACTGAACGGGACGAGAACACGATACAAGGATGCTACCGCGGGGTTAGGGGTATCATGCAGGCCATGTCATGTATTTTTAAATTATTTTAAGTGACTTAAGTTGTTATATGTAAAGTATGTGATGTTAGGGTATTCTATAACCATGAAACAACAAGCTCAAGCAAGCGGGTCGAACGTAAAGTAAACTACCATTCCCAACCAAACATGGTAAATGAAATAAACACCACAACCAGCACATACGGCAACATAAATTGGTATAACTGAACTCGGTTGTTACATTATACCCAACTACAAAAGAATTTCGTCCTCGAAATTTCAAGAACACAAAAAGAATAAACAACCAACAAACTACAAAAAAATATGGGGAAACTTCTGCCGGATTTCATTTTCTCGTTTCCAAGTTGACTCTCCATGTGAGCGATTACCCTAAGAAACAAGTACAAGAGGGATAACCTTGTTCTTAAGAACCTTTTCCCTTCGATCCACAATCGCAATCGGTCGCTCCTCAAAAGTCAAGTCTTCGCGGACGGTCAGCTCCGAATGATCCAACACATGTGTTTCATCTCGAACATATTTACGGAGTTGAGATACGTGAAACACATCATGAACATTCGCTAAGGATTGCGGTAACGCCAATCGATACGCTACCTCACCAACACGCTCCAAAATCTCGAAAGGTCCGACGAATCGAGGACTGAGCTTTCCTCGACTTCCGAAACGAATCACCCCTCTAGTCGGTGATATCTTCAAGAATACCAAATCACCCATGGCGAACTCTAGAGGTCTTCTCAATATATCTGCCCAACTCTTCTGTCGGTCTTGTGCTGCTTTCATATGAGTCCGGATAGCGTTAACTTTCTCAACTGTCTGCACAACCAAATCTGGTCCCAACAATCTTCGTTCACCGACATCGTCCCAACAAACCGGTGAACGACACTTGCGACTATATAAAGCTTCGAATGGAGCCATCTGAATAGTCGCCTGGAAACTATTGTTGTAAGAAAACTCCACCAAATGTAGATGATCCTCCCACGAACCCTTGAAGTCCAACATGCAAGCTCTCAGCATGTCTTCAAGAGTTTGGATCGTTCTCTCCGACTGGCCATCTGTTTGAGGATGATAAGACATGCTAAATTTCAATCGAGTCCCCAAACTTTCCTGTAAGCTCCTCCAAAAGTGTGATAAGAACCGAGTGTCACGGTCGGACAAGATGCTCATCGGTACTCCATGCAATCTTACAATCTCCTGCATGTACCGTTCTGCCAAATTTTCTGTTGATTGACCAACTCGAAAAGGAATGAATGAGCTGCCTTGGTCAAACGATCGACAATCACCCAAACTGCATTGTTTCCTTTTGGACTCCGCGGTAGAGCCGTCACGAAATCCATGGTTATATGTTCCCACTTCCACTGAGAGATCAGAAGTGGTTGCAATAAACCAGCAACCCTTTGATGTTCAGCCTTAACTTGCTGACACACCAGGCACTTTTCCACAAAGCGGGCAATCTCCCGTTTCATGCCCTCCCACCAGAAATGTTATCGTATATCTCGGTACAACTTCGTGCCTCCTGGATGTACGGAATATGCTGAACTGTGTGCCTCCTTCATAAGTTCTTCGCGAATATCGCCCTTTGGCACACACAAACGGCTACCATATCTCAACGAACCATCTTCATGGATCAGTAAGTCAGTTCGAAGTCCAGCTTCAACCTTTTCAAGAAACTTTTGCAATCTAGGGTCCTGCGACTGCGCTGCTTTAATGTTCTCGATCAACGACGAATGTACCTGCAGCTGCATCAACTGTCCCGAAGAATGCGGTAGCACAACCTCCAAATCAAATCTTCGAAAGTCTTCAATGAGTTCCTTCTGTGAAATCAACGTCTGAATTTCTGGTAACTGACTGAGCGCATCCGGCACTGAAGGGTCCTGGCAGCGCCCCGGCCGTCGAAAAGCGGCCAAAATACGGAACAAAATTTTTCTAAACCGGCGCTACCGTTACCCGATTTCCGGATCGACCTTAAACCCTATACTAGCGAGCTAACTAAGAGTTAGGAAGGTTATACTGAGATGATCCAAGTCCTTCGGTCTTCATTCCAAGCTCCTAGCGATCCTTTGATGATGTTTGGTTGCCGGTCTTCCTTCGTCTCCGATGATCCACCCGAGGGAAATGGCGCAAGCTCCAACCTCGTCGAACGAGGTAACCGACGCTCCAACGTCGCTAGCAATGGAGAGTGGGGTGTATGAAAATTTCACTATGATTTTCCTCTCATCCATGTGCTCCATGGAGCAACTCAAGAAGAAGAATGAATGAGGTGATGAAAACTTAGCATGAGGCAAAAATGGTTAAGTGTTTTGTGTGTGAGCTTGAGAGAGTGAGGGAGTAATGTGTTCATCTCCACAAAATGAAAAGAACCCCCCACCTCAATATGGCCGGCCCCCCTCTCCCTCAATCACACACAAAAAATCATTTTCCAAAGTCAAATTATAATAAACAAATGCACCATACTATGACCCATGCCTTTGCCACATCATTCTTTCCACCTCATTTATAAAACAAATGATTTTCCAAAAAAGGAAATCATATAAATGAGGTGGAAACTTCTTCTAGAAGCTATTCCATACAAAATACGGAATACTTCCCGGTACATGTACCGAAATACATATACGCGTATTCGTACCAAAATACGAATAGCCGAGAGAGAAAACGAATAGTGAACAATAATACTAGAATACGTATATACAAATACATATATAAATTATTAAATCAAAACCCGATTTAATAATCCGGCTTAATCCTAAGCCGCTAGTATTATCAACCGTCCGATTAAAGTCTGCGCAGCATGTGCACATATTTAATCGGACACCTGTATGTATCAACATACCTCGTGTACACCTTATCGCCTGAACCGTGAAAACCCTCTATGTGGGACTCTAAAGACTCGTCAATACGCTGACAGTGGGTTTAATCACAAGCACGTCAGCGGCACTAGCTGTACGTAACGGCTACACAGGTATTGAGCGAAAGGGAGGCCGACGAGCAAACTCATCCTGAACCCCTACTGAGCCTGTCAGTGATAATATCCGTACAGTCCGGTCTGTTCGTCTAAGAGTATCGCATATCGAGTCTAGGGGGGGTGGATAAAGTCAGACCCCCCACAACGCGATATTTAGTGTCGGTATGAAACCCATCACCACCTGAGAAACTATCGATCCTGGATCGATAATTCTCGTCCACCATGGCCACGGATTTATGGTGATGGCCATCCGTACACAACGCGACATCAACCCCAATACCGGGAGTGACGAATCCCCGACGATCCGATCACTGCCTCTATGTGGCTCGGGACTGTACCCAACTAAAACCTGTTTGCACGACTCCTTTGAGCCGTGGTAAAGTAGTAATCAAAGCACAGTGGAAACTCACACGAGACAAATGACGATCTCAGGTCGATAGACTAACCTGTACACATGTCACCTGGGAACTGCCATCTGACAATAGGTATAATACCAACTAGCAGGTTCCCGACGAGTCCGTCCAGTGTACTCATAACCCAATGAGCACCTGCATACTATCTTAGGTGAACAAACTAACACCAATGGCTTGTGAGACCTGGCCACCGCCCTTCGTCGGGGTCTCGATCAGTATACACTAGTCTACACTGGAGTATCGATGCCCGATCTCGATACTCCTATGACTAGGGACATTTAAGGATGTGCTTATAGACCCCAGCTCCCACATATATGATCGCCATCATAATGCTGGCAGTCAAGCAAGAATCCTATGGGCTCTATCAACATGTACATGATGATAAAGGCAAACCAGATAGCATACTATCATCTTGAGTAAGACCGTTTTATCGGTATAGGTCCTTCTTCAATCATCATAATCACAAGTCCGCGACTATGATAATTTCCTTGAGGGCACTATAGCCAACAATCTCCCACTTGCACTTAAGGCCAATTATTGCGATGTTGCATACTCACAGCCCGTGTGATACCGAACACCCAACTTCTCTACTAATCAATTTCGCAAAGCTCGTTTGCGAAAAAGATTGCGTTCGAGAAATAGCCTCATTGAGTGGATCCGCTCCAATGTTTCTTTCTGTATCTCTCTATATCTCAACTTCGCGGAGAAAACTATCTCCCGAAATGAGTAATACTTGTCTTAGAATTTGTCTGGATGTCTGATGGGACCCAGTTCATAAATGAACTCCAAATCCAGCAAACTACTTAAACTGTATCGTCTACTGAATTTAATCGGTATCCTGCGCCATGCCTTTCCTTAGTATCCGCTTGGACCACCTGTCCAACATACCGTCCCTCAGAAGAGGGAAGAACTATAACTCAGACAGCCATTCTGTCGTTCAGGTCTCCATGGAAGCCTGGAATGATAACCGTCTCCCGAAAGAGGCTGCCGTAATCATTTCCCAAGAACATTCACTTATGTTCAATAACTGCTTCCCAATGTTTCTCCAGGATTGGATTAATATATCTGCATATTGCATCTAGTGCAAACGCAATTTCTTGTGTGGTATTTGACATTTCATGATTAACTCAATTGCCTAAGCAAGTGATATGCTAATCATGCAGATCCCTCTCCCCTTTAGTCTATAAGACACCTTCAGAGAGGGTGACTCCATCACCTAAAGGTACACCACCATGCCAGGAGTCGTCCATTCCAAAATATCTTTAGAATAGTTTCAAATTACCCAAATTAGGATACTTCCCAAATCTAGATCTAAAACCATAGATCTAGTAACCAGAAAACCTGATATTATATCCATATCCTCTGTGGAGAAACAACTTTGTGACAACCACAGTATAACCGATCGTAGTATAGGAGTATCTCTTCCTATCAAGTGCATGTAATCCCAATACCTGGACATCACTTTCTACTACCTTCTTACCAGACCCATCTCCTATTCTGATGAAGTCAAAGCCTATGACTGTTACATCAAAATTAGATGATCTTCTTCCGCTATACCTGCTTTACTCTATAAATAGACATAAGCTACTTGCCCACTATGCTTCCGCTGCTTCCACTGACTACAACAACCCTCTGGCAGAGTCATATACACGTGCACTTCTAAAGCTAGTTTAGAACGACGCTATACTCATCCTCCTGCCGGGTCTTATAGTCTAGAACAACATCAATGGTAAGTCTGGGTAAACAAGAACCTCCCTGTCATCGTATCTGAGAAGACCGAAGTACCTCTCGGGTGCCTGAGGTTACCCACCATAACTGAGGAGTGGCTAATAGAACGTCAAAAACAATTGAATCCTTAGGTTCTATCAAATCTTCAGTGATCGTTTGTGGTTCTGGAATCACTTCCAGTTCTACCATACCCCCACTTCTGTTTTCTGAAAAAATCCATTTTACTAAAACTGTGGCGAGTCAAGAACAATATAAATACCGATCTTCCTGATGGTAGAAAGATAACCCTCGTCAAAGCCCAGGATAACCCACAAACAGCCATTACTGAAACGTGCCTTGAGTTTATCCGGATTCTGGTTTTAAGCATCAGCAGGACAACTCCCTATATCTTAACACCGTTAAGATATACATTGATTCTATATATATCTAATATAGAAACAAAAGCACTAATCTAATTTGGAACCAGATTCAAAATCATGCAGCTGTCTCTAGTGCATATCAACCAAATGGAAAAAGGACAATCAGCATTACTCATCTAGGAGTGCATTCATATATGAGTAACCCGAAAGAGAAGCAAGTTCTCAAAACCATTACTATCAGTGGAATACCAAACATAAGTATCTATATCTTCGACTTCCTTGAAGTATCCTGATACTTACAACAAATGGTTCTCTACTTTATTCTTATACCTATAACTTCTGAATATCTGGACCTTGCATTTCAACGAAATACATGTCCAGAACTGGAGAAGTCATAAGTAAACAGAATATAGTACAGGTACCAACCCCTTTGTCCTGATGGACACTGGACTACATACAATACTTTGTATAAGTCCCCTATGTTCAATAACTCAAACCCTGTGCGTTGTAGGTTGAAAAACTGTACTATGGTTAAGAAGAATTACACTGCTGTTGAATGCACCTTACCTAATCACCAACTGATATAGGTAAAATGTCATAGACACAATATCAAAAAAATTATATCTCACTTTATAAAATAAATGTACAGATATATCAGTTTGAAATTGGTGCATAACAACGGATATTCAAAACCAAATATTTGCCATCCGGCAAAATCCAGATGATTTCCTCAAATATCACCAATTACAACGAATTCCGATATAATGAGGATCTAATCACCCAACTCCCAATATCTTACTCCCACTCACCATCCGTAATAACATACAGATGTGAGAAACTGATCTGGTAAATACATACCCTGGAGTTAGATTCCAATTGGGAAAACAGATTTTAATTAACATTGCACAGTGAAACCGAAACATGAAAATATTTCAAAAGGGTTAACCGATATTCTTAGTAACGCCTCTTCCATTATCCTGAATCATGACAGTAACCATATAGTTACCTGCCCTCAATGCAATCCCTTTATTATGTCTTTACTTATTACCTTCAGTACACCTCCTTTACGCTAATTGGTTTTCTTCATTCCCTACCTTTCGGCACCAGCCTAAGGTTTGGAAGAAGACTATCCAATAAGCGTAATAGGTGTACTCTCCTAATCCTAGGAGCCCTCGCAACCTGAGAGAAGGTAATGGGAAAAGACATCTGAATAATCCTATTCTTTTTCTGAACCAGAATCCATCCTCGAAAAAGTTCCTTCGAGTTCGTATGTAACTATACGATGGATTTATCCAATGGAAGTGGATGTTCGTAGTGATACGAGGTGTTCTGGAGAAATGTAAAGTGAATGTAGGAGTGGCAGGGGTATACACGGTCTTTGTCGTGAATGATATTGGTCGCAATTTCTTTTGCCATTATTCTAATCCCTTTATATGTCTTTACTTATTACCTTCTGTACACCAAACTTAAGCTTAATTGGTTTTCTTCCTTCCTTACCGTTCGGCACCTGCCTATGGTTTGGAAGAAGACTATCCAATAAGCTCAATAGGTGTACCCTCTCCTAATCCTAGGAGCCCTCACAACCTGAGAGAAGGTAAAGAGAAAAGACAACCGAATAATCCTATTCAATCTCTCCAGAACCAGAATCCATCCTCGAAACAGATCCTTCGAGTTCGTATAAAACCATACGATGGATTTATCCAATGGAAGTGGATGTTCGTAGTGATACGAGGTGTTCTGGAGAAATGAAAAGGTGATATAGAAGTAGCAATGATGTATGCGACACCGTGACATTCCAAAAGCCAAAGTATTTTAAGAAGTTCGGTCAACTTGGTTTTATGAGTTTTAGTCAAAGGTCGGGTCATAGTCACAGTCAGAGAGAGAGAGAGAGAGAGAGAGAGAGAAGAAACACTTAGCGTGCACTCTAATCTAGATCAGAATGGTCAATCATATTATCTAATCTGGATGGCTCCCACTGTTTCCTCGAATTCTCCTCCAAACCTAAAAGGAGAATTAGTCGGAATCACCCGAGGAGTAATCCTACTCATCAGTAGGAATCGGGATCCAACTATCATCGTATGATAACTTGATGGAAGCCACTCAAGTCACCACACTCCAGAAGGTATGCACAAGCCTGGCAAGTTTCCTGTATGTTTGAAACTCCTGATATGATTTTTTTTACCCCTAACGACCTATAACCTTGACGCTTGCCAACAAATTAAAGGTCACTAGTCAAGTTCAACCCGTCATTGTCCTGGATTAACTCGAACCCACCCGCACAAGCCCTTGACGCTTGCCAACAAAGCTGTACGACTGTCCCGATCAATCGCATATCCATGCTACAAATAAGTATTATTCAGCTACTGCACACTATGCCTTGACGCTTGCCAACAAACATAGCACGAATACCAAATAGTACTTATAAGAAATGATGGAGGGCTACGGCTGGTTTTTAGCGAAAAACCTTTAACGTAATGAACTTGATCTCGTTGAAGGAATCCAAGTGGTTTTATAAATATATATAGTGGCGAAAACTTTTGCAAAAGAGGTCACTCCCGGTGAAGGGATCTCGGCTCTTTTCCCGTCGAATGGGGTGCAAGATATCCCAAACTGAATACCGCGATGCAAAGCAAAAATAATCGACTATAGTAAAGTTATTATGTTGACGCAAACTTTTACCCAAGGGGTCACTCCCGATGAAGGGATCTTGGCCCTTGCCTCGTCGAATGAGGTGCAGGATATTCCAAATGAATACCACGATGCAAAGCAAAAGTGAACGTCTGTAATGTCAGTTTTTTAAAAACTTGGTTCCAACAACATCACAAATAGGTTTGTTTTATCCTTGCATTGATAAGAATCTATGCAGTCCCATCAATTAATCACACCAGAAAAGAACGAAAATAAAATGTACGTATATGCCATCCGCATTCGCCACTGGGTCCCGTCATCACCCGTTAGGTTACTTAACTAACGACGGAGTGGGGATTGGGCTAGCGCGGGTACAAAACATATACAACATCTACTAGTGTGTGTGTGTGTGTGTGTGTATAACATTCGTCCCAGGCATGATATAAGCAACATCACAGAAACATAATAGAAACATCACAGAATGGTGGATAATCTGGAGCCCCGGGTTTCACTTGAGCCGCAAGTGAGACTCGACGTTCCCTGTCGTGTGAATAGCCTGTGCAATGAAACCTAGACCCCTACGAGCGTGGCAAGTTACCCGCAAAACCAGAAGCGAGGCAGCCCCCTTCAGTAACGTGAATGGACCACCCAACACTTCACGGAATCCGGTAACTTGAGCACCCCTCCTGGGTCAACCTATACTCCCTACGAGTGCGGCGAATAGCCCGCCAATTCTAGAGTAAGGTCCCCTCCATCTGAATGCCTTGAGATGCGGACCGGTTACCCTCTAGAACCCGGCTATTCATGCACTCCACCGCGGGGTAATCCTAGTACAGAAAATAAAATAATATACAAGGGTGACATCGACCTCAGCCCGGTCGTGCCCCAAAAGAATAATATAGAAACTGGCAGTGACGGCAGTCCACATGTCGGACGCTCGCCCCGCAATATCAAATGTACAAATGAAATCAACTGTACTAACATTGGACCATTACAATCCACCACGACGATCCAACCAACATCACAGCACAACACAGAACATCAACGTGAATGTCACGTTCGTAAACCCGTCTAAAATAACATATAGCAGTTAGACGGGTTTACTGATCAAATGACATTCACGGTCACAGATTATAATGTATGTACTGTCAAACGCACGCTTAAAATATCGATCGACTAAGTTCCAAATTGGCCCCAATAGAAAAACAATACTTCACTAAAACCTGGGCCAAAACAAAATATCACAAAAATCACAACTTCACATCAGGGGGCTACAGTAAAAATTTGGAAGCCCGTCGCCGCTAAATGGACGCGGATCCGCCGCCAAAAGGGGGTTAGTGCGGCGGATCCGCGGCTCTTTAGAGGCTTCAGGGGCTCAAATTTTTTTTGTTTCCTTATATTTGCCAGCATGGATTTTTAAGATACTGCAAATAATTTTTTGAACACTTTTTAAAAACGACAGCAAACAGAGAAATGAAAACGTGATTTTGGAAACTTTGGTCGATCGATCTTTTAAGCACGTCTAAACAAGCTAGTAAGGGGTTTTTGTAAGTCCGCGGCGGCGCCCCGGCCGTCGATCCGACGCCGGAAACGCGGAAACAAAAACTTTTGCAAACTAGCAAACCGGCACCACCGCGCACTTTTCACCCGGATCGGGCCATTAACCTAGCTACTAGCAAACTAAAATACGGGTAGAGAGTTATACCAAGCGATCCGTGTCCTTCGGTCTTCGTCTCCACTCCGATCTCCTGCGGAATCTTTGTCCGTCACGACCTCGTCGGAAAGGGCACCACAAAGCCGGAATCTTTTACGGGCTCCCACCTCTTGACCGAGGCAACTCGGGCACGAAGTTGGCTAGCCGACGCGTCCAAGGGATGCTGTAGATGTAGTGTAGAAGCTTGTCTCTTAGGGGTTTGTGAAGTTGCCATGGATGTGGAGGTGAGAAGAACTTTGGAAGAATGATGTTGTATATATTTTTCAAGCATGAAAAAGATATGAATTTCTTTCCCTCATCCAAAGTGAAACCTCCTCTCTCTCTCCCTCAAGAATAGTGGCCGGCCCCTCTCAAGAATGGAGGAGAAAAATGCAAGAGCAAAACATATGAAGAAAATGGTGTGTATAAAAAAGGAATATATGTCACAACCATTTTCAAATCTCATCATATCAAAGCACCATCATATGAAAAGCAATGAGTAAGACAAGAATGGAATCTCATCATGATAAAGGCACAAATGCAATAAAGCCCTCCACAAAAGAGTTATTTGCAAACTGCAAATAACCCCCTCCAACTAAAAAGTCCGGCCGTGAAGGAACAAAGGAAAACCGGCCGGAACGGAATGCAAACTGGCAACTTCAGAAAACTGATCCCGTAATAAATTACAGGAAAACCCTACTACTGCAAATACATGCCCGCATTTGTATTCCCACTGAACACAAATGCAAAGAGACAAAACTACACCATCTAATACTAGGATCCGGCTTAAGCCAAAGTCGGCTAGTAAAATCCGTCCGATCACGATCCGTGCAATACCGCACGTATCTGATCGAACCCTGCCATATCTCCATACAGCCTCTACAGCGTTTCGCCCGAAACCTAAGTAACTGAGTGTGGTGGACTCTAAAAACTCGTCAATACTATGGCTGTGGATTTAACCACTAGCACGTCAGAGGTATCAGCCATACGTGACGGGCCACCAGCTATTGACCAAAAGGGACGTCGATGAGCGAACTCATCCTGACACCCTACTGAGCCTGTCAGTGACAATATCCGTACAGTCCGGTCCGTTCGTCTATGAGCATCGCATGGCGGGCCTAGGGGTTGGTAAAGTCAGACCCCCAAAAGTCGTATCGGAGTGTAGCCCAGAACACCCTGAGATACTACTGGAATACCTACCAGCAAATCTCCTGCATTGGCCAAGGACTTTTCATGTTCTGGCTCTCCTAGACACAGCGCGACCTCACCCCCAATACCGGGAGAGACAAACCCCTGCAGATCCGCTCACTGCCTCCATGTGGCTCGGGACTGTACCCAACTAAAACCTGTTTGCACGACTCCTTTGAGCCGTGGTAGGGTAGTAATCAAAGCACAGCGGGAACTCACACGAGACAAATGACGATCTCTGGTCGATGAACTAACCTGTACACATGTCACCAGGGAATTGCTATCTGACGTCTGGTATAATCCCAACTAGCAGGTTCCCGGCGAGTCCTGTCCGGTGTACTCATAACCCAATGAGCACCTGTATACATCTTAGGTGAACCAACTGACACCAGTGGCTTGTGAGACCGTCCACCGCCCCTCGTCGGGGTCTCGACTGTATACACTAGTCTACTCTGGAGAATCGATGCCCTGTCTCGAAACTCCCATGACTAGGGACCTTTTAAAGATGTGCTTATAGACTTCAGCTCTCACGTATATGATCGCCCTCATACTGCTGGTAGTCAAGCAAGGATCCTAGGGGCTCTATCAACGTGCAATAGCGACTCGTAAGGTCACCTAAAGCAGTACACGATGATAAAAATAAACCAGATAGCATACTATCATCTCGAATAAGACTGTCCTACTGGGATAGGTCCTCCCCTCAATCATTGCAATCACGTGCCTGTGATCCAATAATTGACTCCGAGGGCACTATCTCCAACAATCCCCCACTTGCACTCAAGGCTAATTATTGCGATGTCGCATACTCACAGTCCGTGTGATACCGAACACCCAACTCCTCTACTAGTCAGTCTCACAAAGCTCGTTTGCGAAACTATTGCGTTCGAGGAATAGCCTCAGTGAGTGGATCCGCTCTGGTGTTTCTTTCTATGTCCCTCTTTATCTCAAGTTCGCGGAGAAAGCCATCTCCCGAAATGAGCAATACCTGTCTTAGAATGTCTGGATGTCTGATGGGACCTAGCTCATAAATGAACTCCAAATCCAAACTTCTTAGACTGTATCGTCAACTGAACTTAATCAGTATCCTGCGTTATGCCTTCCCTCAGTATCCGCCTGGACCATCTGTCCAAAATACCGTCCCTCGTTAGAGGGAAAACTATAACTCTGACAGCCACTCTGCCATCCAGGTCACCTTGGAAGCCTGGAATGATAACCGTCTCCTAAAGGAGGCTGCTGTTATCTTATCCCTAGAACATCAACTTATGTTCTAAAACTGCTTCCGACTGTTTCTCCAGGATTGGATTAATATCAACTTATTGCATCTACTGCAAGAACAACATCTGATGTGGTACTTGACATCTCATGATCAACACAATTGCCTAAGCAAGTGATCTGCTAATCATGCGTATCCCTTTCCCCTTTAGTCTGTAAGACACCTTTAGAGAGGGTGACTCCATCACCTGCAAGTACACTACCGTGCCAGGAGTCGTCCATTCTAAATACTCATAGAATGCTGTCTAAGTACCCAGATTTGGAAACCACCCAAATCTAGATCTAATACCATAGATCCAGTAACCAGAATGTCCGATATAAGATCCAATTCCTATGTGGAGAAACTACTGTGTGACGACCAAAGTTTAACCGATCGCAGTATAGGAATATCACTTCCTACTCTGTGTATGTCATCCTAATACCAGGACATCACACCCTACTACCTTCTTAACAGATCCATCCCCTATTCTGATGAAGTCAAACCTATGACTGCCACATCAGAAATAGATGATCTATCTCCGCTACATCTGCTTTAGTCTATAAATAGACACAAGCTACATGTCCACCAATGCTTCCGCTGCTCCCACTGACTACGACAACCCTCTGGCAGAGTCATATACACGTATATTTCTAAAGAAAGTTTAGAACGACGCTATACTCATCCTCCTGCCGGGTCTCACAGTCTGGAACAGCAGCAATGGCAAGTCTGGGTATACAAGAACCTCCCTGCCACCGTCCTTGAGCATACCGAAGTACCTCTCGAGTGCCTGAGGATACCCACCATATCTGCGGAGTGGCCAATGGAATGTCAAACCAGATTGAATCTTTAGGTTCTTATCAAATCTTCAGTAATCGTTTGCGGTTCTGGAATCACTTCCAGTTCTACCATACTCCCACTACTGTTTTCTGAAAAAATCCATTTTTATTAAAACTGTGGCGAGTCAAGAACAATATCACCATTGATCTTCCAGATGGTAGAAAATCAACCCTCGTCATAGCCCGGGTCAACCCACAAACAGCCATTACAGAAACATGCCTTGAGTTATCCGGAGTCTGGTTTTAAGCATAAGTCAGACAACTCCCCGTACCTTAACAATGTCAAGATATGAACTGCTCTATATCCAATATAGAAACAGAGGCACTGATTTAATTGAACCAGATTCAAATCATGCAGCTGTCTCCAGTGCATGTCAAGTGAATGGAAGAGAGGCCGACCAGCGTTACTCAACTTAGGAGTACTTCCAATTATGAGTAATCTGAAAGAGAAGCTAGTTCTCTTAATCATTACTATCAACTGAATACCATTCATAAGTATCTACATCTTCGATTGCCTTGAAGAATCCTGATACTTGCAATACCTGGTTCTCTACTTTACTCTTATACCTATAACTTCTCAAAACTTAGACCCTGTGTTTCTACGAAACACCTGTCTAAGAACTAGAGAAGTCACAAGTAAACAGAATATAGTGCGAGGACCTACCCCTTTGTCCTAATGGACACTGGACAATATACAATACTCTGTATAAGTCCCTTGAGTTAGATAACTCATTCACTATGTGTCGTAGGTTGAAAACTGTACTTATGGTTAAGAAGAATTACACCGCTGTTCAATGCTCCTTACCTAACCATCCACTGATATAGGTAAATGTCATAGACATAATTTCAAAAAGGTATATCTCACTCTATAAAAATAGACGTACAGATATATCAATTTGAAATTGGTGCATAACAACGGATATTCAAAACCAAATATTTGCCGACCGGCAAACAACCCAGGTGACTTCCTCAAATATCACCGATTACAACGAATCCCGATATAATGAGGATGGTCACCTAATTCCTAATAACTTACTCCCACTCATCATCTGTAAAACCATACAGATGTGAGAATCAAACCTGGTAAATACATACCCTGGAGCAAGTGTCTAATTGGGAAATCAGTTTTCTTTTAACAGTACACAGTGAAACTGAAACATTGAAATGTTTTGATGGGGTATCCTGGTATTCCTAGTAATGCCTCTTCCATTATCCAGATTCACAACTGTAACCGTATAATTCTTTGCCACCTCTCCAAATCCCTTTATATGTCTTTAGTCATTACCTTCTGTATACCCCTTTAGGCCAAATGGTTTTCTTCCTTCCCTACCGTTCGGCACCAGCCTATGGTTTGGAAGAAGACTATCCAATAAGCATAACGGGTGTATTGTCCTAGTCCTAGGAACACTCGCAATGCGAGAGAAGGTGAAGATAAAAGACACCTGAATGAACTTTATTCCTATTTCTCCTGAACCATGATCCATCCCCGAACTGGAACAAGTTCCTTTCGAGTTCGTATATAACCATACGATGGATTATCCAATAAACTGGGATCTTCGTAGTTATACGGATTGTCCTGGAGAAATACAAAGGTGATTTAGGATTGGCGAAGAAATACTTGGTTTGGTCGTGAATAGCAGTCGCAGTTTACTTTGCCCTCTTACTAATCCCTTGCTTTGTCTTAACTTAATACCTTCTGTACACCATTTAGGCTAATTGGTTTTCTTCATTCCCTACCGGTCGGCACCTGCCTATGGTTTGGAAGAAGACTTATCCAATTTGCGTAATAGGTGTACTATCTCCTAAACCAAGGAGTACTCGCAACCTGAGAGAAGGTAAAATGAAAAGACAACTGAATAGTCCTATTCGTTTTCTCCAAAACCAGAAACCATCCTCGAATAAATCCCTTCGAGTTCGTATATAACCATACGATGGTTTTGTCCAATGGAAGTGGACGTTCATAGTAATACGGGGTGTCCTGGAGAAAAGGGTAAAAGTAGGAGTGGCAATGAGGTCTGCAACTCTGACAATCCAAAAGCCAGTGTTAAAGAAGGTTCGGTTTATTTGGTCACTGAGTCATAGCCTAGGGTCGGGTCAATGGTCGCTGCCAAAGGGAGAGAGAAAAGAAACACTCAGCGTGCACTCTAACCAAGATCAGAATGGTTATCACTTTATCTAATCTGGAAACCTCCCACTGTAACGTCAAATTCTTCCCCAGACCTGAAAGAAGAATTAGCCGGGATCACCCGAGGAGTAAACCAACTCATCAGTGGGAATCGGGATCCAACTATCATCGCATGATAACGTGACGGAATCCGCTCACGCTATCACACTCCAGAAGGTATGCGCATATCTGGCAAGTTTCAGTTCTTTTGAAACTCCCGATGTGGATTTTTACCCCATGCTCTTATGACCTTGGCGTGAGGTCAAAATATCATAAGTCACATGTCAAGTTCTACCCATCATTGTCCAGGTTAATTTGAACCCACCCGTACATACCCTTGACGTAGGCCAAAATAGTAGTACGACTGTCCCAAACCAACGTATCTATCTATGCAACAGATAAATACCCGGCAGCTACCAAACACTATGCCTTGGCGTGAGGTCAAAATACATAGCTTGAATACTACCGAATATTTAACTGAAATGATGGAGGGCTACGAATGGTTTCTGGCGAAAACCTTTAACGTAATGAACTTGATATCGTTGAAGGAACGGATAGCTTTATAAAAATATAGTGACGAAAACCTTTGCTAAAGAGGTCACTCCCGGTGAAGGGATCTCGGCTCTTTCCCCGTAAAATGAGGTGCAGGATATTCCAACTGAATACCACGATGCAAAGCAAAAGTAATCGGTTATAGTGAAGTTATTGCCCTGACGCAAACTTTTGTCCAAGGGGTCACTCCCGGTGAAGGGATCTCGGCCCTTGCCTCGTCGACTGAGGAGCAGGATATTCCAACTGAATACCACTGTGCAAAACAAAAGAGAACGCCCTTGCAATAACAGCTTTTTGAAAAAGTGTTCCAACAACATCAGAATAGGTTTGTTTATCTTGCATTGATCCGAATCAACGCAGTCCCATCAATTGATCACACCACAAAGAACGAAAATATACTGACGTACGTATATACCATCCGCATTCGCCACTGGGTCCCGTCATCACCCGTTAGGTTAGCTTACTAACGACAGAGCGGGGACTGGACTAGCGCAGATGCAAAACATATACAACATCTACTAGTATATATATAATATATAATTTTCGCTCAAGGCATGATAAAGTGCAACAACACAGAAATGTATAGCAACACAGATCAATACAGATATCTGGGATCCCCGGGTTTCACAGAGCCGCTGCTGAAACCCGACGTTCCCCTGGTCGTGTGGATAGCCTGTGCAATGAAATCCTAGACCTCTACGGGTGCGGCAAGTTATCCGCCAAAACCTGAAGCGAGGCAGCCCCCTTCAGCAACGTGAATGGACCACCCAGCACTTCACGGAATCCGGTAACTTGGGCACCCTTCCTGGGTCAATCCTATACCCCCTACGAGTACGGCGAACAGTCTGCCAATTCTAGAGTGAAGCCCCCTCCGTCTCAAAGCCATGAGATGCGGGCTCGTTGCCCTCTAGAACCCGGCTATCCGTGCACCCCTTCGCGGGGTAATCCTAGTACAGAAAGTAAAATATACATACAACGGGTACATCGACCGCAACCAGGTCGTGCCCCAAAAGAATAATACAAACAGGCAGTGACGGCAGTCCACATGTCGGATGCTCGCCCCGCAATATCAAATGTACATATAAAACAAAACTGTACTACTCTTGCATCCAGGCTATCCCCCACGACCGATCCGCAACAACACAGCACAACACAGAACATCAACGTGAATATCACGTTCGCAAATCCGTCTAAAAGAGCTATAGCAGATAGACTGGATTTACCGATCGAGTGACATTCACGGTCGCAGATATAATGTAAATACTGTGAACTGGCATGTTTAAAATATCCGATCGAACAAATTTTATCAAGTGGGCCCTAAGCAATACTGTAGCACTCACAGAAAATCTGGGCCCAAAAAGAATATCCCAAAACCCCTATTTTTAACTCAGAAGGAATCTGCAAAATTTTGGTCAAGAGATCAATCAAAAGAGCGGCGGAACCGCGGCCCAAGCATGGGTTTGGCCGCGGTTCTGCGGCGGTTTGGAGAGATCGCGCCACCAAATTTTCACAGATTGCTTCTATATCCATGCACAGTATTCTGAGACAACCTGAAAAATTTTTGGAGCAGAAAAAATTTCGACAGAAAACACATGTGCATACAAAATACGGTTTTTAGGGAATTTTGTTCGATCGGGTTTAAAACATACTAGAGCAAGCTAGGCATGGTTAATGGCGTGGCTCTGATACCAATGTAAGTCCGCGGCAGCGCCCCGGCCTTCGATCTGACGCCGGAAACGCGGAAACAAAAACTTTTGCAAACTAGCAAACCGGCACCACCGCGCACTTTTCACCCGGATCGGGCCATTAACCTAGCTACTAGCAAACTAAAATACGGGTAGAGAGTTATACCAAGCGATCCGTGTCCTTCGGTCTTCGTCTCCACTCCGATCTCCTGCGGAATCTTCGTCCGTCACGACCTCGTCGGAGAGGGCACCACAAAGCCGGAATCTTTTACGGGCTCCCACCTCTTGACCGAGGCAACTCGGGCGCGAAGTTGGCTAGCCGACGCGTCCAAGGGATGCTGTAGATGTAGTGTAGAAGCTTGTCTCTTAGGGGTTTGTGAAGTTGCCATGGATGTGGAGGTGAGAAGAACTTTGGAAGAATGATGTTGTATATATTTTCAAGCATGAAAAAGATATGAATTTCTTTCCCTCATCCAAAGTGAAACCTCCTCTCTCTCTCCCTCAAGAATAGTGGCCGGCCCCTCTCAAGAATGGAGGAGAAAAATGCAAGAGCAAAACATATGAAGAAAATGGTGTGTATAAAAAAGGAATATATGTCACAACCATTTTTAAATCTCATCATATCAAAGCACCATCATATGAAAAGCAATGAGTAAGACAAGAATGGAATCTCATCATGATAAAGGCACAAATGCAATAAAGCCCTCCACAAAAGAGTTATTTGCAAACTGCAAATAACCCCCTCCAACTAAAAAGTCCGGCCGTGAAGGAACAAAGGAAAACCGGCCGGAACGGAATGCAAACTGGCAACTTCAGAAAACTGATCCCGTAATAAATTACAGGAAAACCCCACTACTGCAAATACATGCCCGCATTTGTATTCCCACTGAACATAAATGCAAAGAGACAAAACTACACTATCTAATACTAGGATCCGGCTTAAGCCAAAACCGGCTAGTAAAATCCGTCCGATCACGATCCGTGCAATACCGCACGTATCTGATCGAACCCTGCCATATCTCCATACGGCCTCTACAGCGTTTCGCCCGAAACCTGAGTAACTGAGTGTGGTGGACTCTAAAGACTCGTCAATACTATGGCTGTGGATTTAACCACTAGCACGTCAGAGGTATCAGCCATACGTGACGGGCCACCAGCTATTGACCAAAAGGGACGTCGATGAGCGAACTCATCCTGACACCCTACTGAGCCTGTCAGTGACAATATCCGTACAGTCCGGTCCATTCATCTATGAGCATCGCATGGCGGGCCTAGGGGGTTGGTAAAGTCAGACCCCCAAAAGCGGTACAAGTCGTATCGGAGTGTAGCCCAGAACACCCTAAGATACTACTGGAATACCTACCACCAAATCTCCTGCCTTGGCCAAGGACTTTTCATGTTCTGGCTCTCCTAAACACAGCGCAACCTCACCCCCAATACCGGGAGAGACGAACCCCGGCAGATCCGCTCACTGCCTCCATGTGGCTCGGGACTGTACCCAACTAAAACCTGTTTGCACGACTCCTTTGAGCCGTGGTAGGGTAGTAATCAAAGCACAGTGGGAACTCACACGAGACAAATGACGATCTCAGGTCGATGAACTAACCTGTACACATGTCACCAGGGAACTGCTATCTGACGTCTAGTATAATCCCAACTAGCAGGTTCCCGGCGAGTCCTGTCCGGTGTACTCATAACCCAATGAGCACCTGTATACATCTTAGGTGAACCAACTGACACCAGTGGCTGTGAGACCGGCCACCGCCCCTCGTCGGGGTCTCGACTGTATACACTAGTCTACTCTGGAGAATCGATGCCCTGTCTCGAAACTCCCATGACTAAGGACCTTTTAAGGATGTGCTTATAGACTTCAGCTCTCACTTATATGATCGCCCACATACTGCTGGTAGTCAAGCAAGGATCCTAGGGGCTCTATCAACGTGCAATAGCGACTCGTAAGGTCACCTAAAGCAGTACACGATGATAAAGATAAACCAAATAGCATACTATCATCTTGAGTAAGACTGTCCTACTAGGATAGGTCCTCCCCTCAATCATTGCAATCACGTGCCTGTGATCCAATAATTGACTCTGAGGGCACTATCTCCAACAGTTTAAAGGGTGGCTCTGATACCATGAAGGGTCCCGGCAGCGCCCCGGCCGTCGAAACGCGGCCAAAATGCGGAACAAAAATTTTCTAAACCGGCGCTACCATTACCCGATTTCCGGATCGACCTTAAACCCTATACTAGCGAGCTAACTAAGAGTTAGGAAGGTTATACCGAGATGATCCAAGTCCTTCGGTCTTCATTCCAAGCTCCTAGCGATCCTTTGATGATGTTTGGTTGCCGGTCTTCCTTCGTCTCCGATGATCCACCCGAGGGAAATGGCGCAAGCTCCAACCTCGTCGAGCGAGGTAACCGACGCTTCAACGTCGCTAGCGATGGAGAGTGGGGGTGTATGAAATGGTCGCTATGATTTTCCTCTCATCCATGTGCTCCATGGAGCAACTCAAGAAGAAGAATGAATGAGGTGATGAAAACTTAGCATGAGGCAAAAATGGTTAAGTGTTTTGTGTGTGAGCTTGAGAGAGTGAGGGAGCGATGTGTTCATCTCCACAAAATGAAAAGAACCCCCCACCTCAATGTGGCCGGCCCCCCCTCTCCCTCAATCACACACAAAAATTCATTTTCCAAAGTCAAATTATAATAAACAAATGCACCATACTATGACCCATGCCTTTGCCACATCATTCTTTCCACCTCATTTATAAAACAAATGATTTTCCAAAAAATGAAATCATATAAATGAGGTGGAAACTTCTTCTAGAAGCTATTCCGTACAAAATACGGAATACTTCCCGGTACATGTACCGAAATACATATACGCGTATTCGTACTAAAATACGAATAGCCGAGAGAGAAAACGAATAGTGAACAATAATACTAGAATACGTATATACAAATACATATATAAATTATTAAATCAAAACCCGATTTAATAATCCGGCTTAATCCTAAACCGCTAGTATTATCAACCGTCTGATTAAAGTCTGCGCAGCATGTGCACATATTTAATCGGACACCTGTATGTATCAACATATCTAGTGTACACCTTATCGCCTGAACCGTGAAAACCCTCTATGTAGGAGTCTAAAAACTCGTCAATACGCTGACAGTGGGTTTAATCACAAGCACGTCAGCGGCACTAGCTGTACGTAACGGCTACACAGGTATTGAGCGAAAGGGAGGCCGACGAGCAAACTCATCCTGAACCCCTACTGAGCCTGTCAGTGACAATATCCGTACAGTCCGATCTGTTTGTCTAATAGTATCACATATCGAGTCTAGGGGGTGGATAAAGTCAGACCCCCAACAACGCGATATTGAGTGTCGGTATGAAACCCATCACCACCTGAGAAACTATCGATCCTGGATCGATAATTCTCGTCCACCGTGGCCACAGATTTATGGTGATGGCCATCCGTACACAACGCGACATCAAGCCCCAATACCGGAAGAGACGAATCCCCGACGATCCGATCACTGCCTCCATGTGGCTCGGGACTGTACCCAACTAAAACCTGTTTGCACGACTCCTTTGAGCCGTGGTAGGGTAGTAATCAAAGCACAGTGGGAACTCACACGAGACAAATGACGATCTCAGGTCGACAGACTAACCTTTACACATGTCATCTGGGAACTACCATCTGACAATAGGTATAATACCAACTAGCAGGTTCCTGGCGAGTCCGTCCAGTGTACTCATAACCCAATGAGCACCTGCATACTATCTTAGGTGAACAAACTAACACCAATGGCTTGTAAGACCTGGACACCGCCCCTCGTCGGGGTCTCGATCAGTATACACTAGACTACACTGGAGTATCGATGCCTGGTCTCGATACTCCTACGACTAGGGACATTTAAGGATGTGCTTATAGACCCCAGCTCCCACATATATGATCGCCATCATAATGCTGGCAGTCAAGCAAGAATCCTATGGGCTCTATCAACATGTACATGATGATAAAGGCAAACCAGATAGCATACTGTTGGGTTAGCCTAACACCTCATGAAGGGTTTGGAAGCATCACATGAACCAAAGGTGGAGTCTTCAGGGTGCTAAGTTAACAAGCATCGGATCGTTCCTAGAATCGATTAGGGTTTCAAAATTTTCATATCATCATATGAAAGGAAAGCTAGGGTTTAGAGAGTACAACCTTTGTAGCTCCCTACGCTAGACTCCTCGGCTACTTAGGGTTTGAAAAAGCTCCGCTTGAACTCCTCGATGTCACCGATGATCCACCCGGAGTCCGCTTTGTCCAAGCTTGCAACTTTATCCGATCAAGTGAACGAAATCAAGCTAACACTCTAAACAAGTGGGCTAGACTTGTGTAGAATGGTGTTGTGGTTCTCTTTCTCACTTCAAAATCCAATCTTGATGAGTATATTGCTCACTACAAAGAACTAGAGAGCAAAATGAGAGAGGTTGATGAAGATGATGGCTTTTTAGAAGATGATAAGTTCAACTCTTAAAGAAAATAGAAAAAATATATCAATATATATTTTCTATCTCTCATCTCAAACCATGGTTGAATCATTATTGTACTTGAGTTAAAAACTAAAAGGAAGAGTAAACCATGGTTAAATGGTGGGTGAGTGAGGTTAGGTCAAGAAGAGTGTAGAAACAATCCAAAACAAACCCATTTCTTTTTCCTTTTGTTTTTAGCTTAAATACAATAATATTCCATATAAAAAACCCATGGTGTGAGTCTTATATTGCCACCATTTCCTTGTATAATCAACCATGAAAGATGTATGTATGTATGAATGTGTATATGTACATCCATATGTGCATGAATCAAAAAGAAGGCATACATGCATGCATACATCCAACTAACTCAAGAAAGGATTTCAAGTGAGAAGCTAATGGTTAAATGATAAATCAACACTTGATTTATCAATCCGGCCATATCACATATGACCCCTACCAAAAGCAAGCCGCCCGATCAATATACGGTATCCTATACGCGCATTTTAATCGGGTCCATGCATATCGCATACGCGCACCACAACGTTTCGCCTGGACTAGGAAACTCCATTGTGGGACTCTGAGACTCGTCAATACGCCGGCAGTGGGTGATGATCATATCAAGCACCCCCAAGCCGCAAGCGGTCAGCTAAACGTAACGGCCACCCGGGTATTGAGCGATCAAAAGAGAACAAGCGAACCTGCTACAACTCCCGTCGAGCCGATCGGCAACACTTCCCGTACAGTCCGGTATCCTCGTCTGATATGTCGCATATCAAGTCTAGGGATGGTAAACGTCAGACCCCAATAACCGATAAGTCGTGCCGATGTGAGGCTCATAACGGGTCGAGAAACTACTGGTAACACTTACCGGCAAATCTCTGAATCAGCCCTGGCCAGGGACTTCCCTGTTACGGCCAATCGAGCACAGTACAACATCAACCCCCAATACCGGGAGAGACGAAACCCCTCTTATCGCTCATTGCCTCCATGTGACTCGGAACTGTACCCAAAAACCACCGTTTTGCACACCCTCATGGACGTGGTAAGATAGAGATCAAAGCACAGTGGGAATCACACAAGACTCTATGACGATCTCGGGTCTACAGACTAACCTGTACAAGTGTCACCTGAGAACTGCCATCTGACGTGAGGTATAATACCATCTGGGAGTTCTCGGCGAGTCCGTCCAGTGTACCCAGTCTCCACTGAGCACCCGTATACCATCTCTGATGTCAAACACCAATGGATATGGGATCATCCATCGCCCATCTCATGGGTCGAGAAGCGTATACGCTAGTCTACACTGGTATATCGATGCCCCGTCTCGATACACCTACGACTAGGGACCTTGAAGGATGTACTTATGGACTACCATGTCCCCACTAGTATGATCTGCATCATAGTCCAGGTAGTCAAGTACACATCCTAAGGGCTTTACCAACATGTAACTATAAGACAGTTTAAAGAGACTAGTATGCATGTTAAGATAAAGAGCAACCAGATAGCATACTATCATATCGAGCAAGAAAGTCATCTCTATATATGTCCAAGCATCCAATATAATATACATCATCTGTACAATACTAGCCTCTAGGGCATACATACAACTAACAATCTCCCACTTGCACTAGGGCCAGTTGCTGTAGTATTGCATACCGAGCATCCCGAAGGGTCTCTCAAACTGTATCTGGGGAATGGTCTTCGTGAGTGGATCCGCCGTGTTGTTCTTCTTGTCAACCCTCCTGACCTCGATCTCCCGGCGATCAACTATCTCCCGGATCAGGTGATACCGCCTCAGAATATGCCTGGATCGCTGATGGGACCTAGGTTCCTTGGCCAAAGCCACCGCTCCATTGTTATCTTAATACAAAGGTATTGGATGCTCAATGGATGGAACCACTCCAAGTTCAGTAATGAACTTCTTGATCCAGACAGCCTCTTTGGCAGCATCGTTGGCAGCGATGTATTCAGCCTCCATCGTCGAATCTGCCACGGTTTCTTGCTTGGAACTCTTCCAGCTAACCGCCCCTCCATAAAGGGTAAAGACAAATCCCGACTGCGACTTAGAGTCGTCCTTATCTCTCTAGAAGCTCGAATCGGTAAAGGACTCCACTTGAAGTTCTCTGTTACCATACACCAAGAGCATCTCTTTAGTCCTTCGTAAGTACTTAAGAATGCTCTTCACAGCTGTCCAGTGACTCTCTCCAGGATCAGCTTGATACCTGCTTACTACACTTAGTGAGTATGCTACATCGGGTCTGGTACATAGCATCGCATACATGATAGAGCCTACAGCCGAAGCATAGGGTATCCCTTGCATGCGAGCTCTCTCCAAATCAGTTTTGGGAGACATCTCTTTGGAGAGAGTGACTCCAGAGATCATGGGTAAGTTCCCACGCTTGGATTCTTCCATACTAAACCTCTTTAGTACGGTGTCAATGTACCTGGATTGGGACAATCCCAATATCCGTTTGGATCTATCTCTATAGATCCTAATTCCTAATATGCAGGAGGCATCACCAAGATCTTTCATTGAGAATCTTTGTGATAAGAAGAGCTTGACCGATTGCAGCATAGGAATGTCATTTCCTATCAAGAGTATGTCGTCCACATACAATACGAGGAAGACAACCTTACTCTCTGCCACCTTCTTGTAGATACAAGGTTCATCTGGGTTTTTGACGAAATCAAACTCTTTGATAACGACGTCAAAGCAGATGTTCCAACTCCGCGATGCTTGCTTTAATCCATAAATGGATTTAAGCAGCTTGCACACCTTCCCGCTGCTCCCACTGTCTACGAAGCCTTCTGGCTGAGTCATGTACACGCATTCTTCTAAATCACCGTTTAGAAAAGCGGTCTTAACATCCATTTGCCAGATTTCATAGTCATGATATGCAGCGATGGCAAGCATGATCCGGATGGATTTAAGCATAGCCACTGGAGAAAAGGTTTCGTCATAGTCCACACCTGGTCTTTGACAAAAACCTTTTGCAACAAGTCTAGCTTTGAAAGTCTCCACTTTCCCATCTACACCAAGTTTTTTCTTGAAGATCCACTTGCTCCTAATGGGTTTTACCCCTTCAGGAGCAACTTCCAAAGTCCATACTTTGTTGGTGTACATGGATTCCATCTCGGACCGCATAGCATCCAGCCATTTCACTGAGTCCCTACTCGTGATGGCCTGCTCGAAGCTAGTTGGGTCATCATCCTCCATGATGCAATCCTCGCTCCCACCATCCATGAGAAAATCATAGTATCTCTCAGGTTGGCGAGGAACCCTACTAGATCGGCGGAGTGGCTGGGGTTCACTGGGAACTACGGAATCTTCTGGTTCTACCAGATCTTCTGTTGCAGCTTTTGTAGCTGGAACCTCTTCCAGTTCTACCTCATGACCACTAATCTCTTTTTCAAGAAATTCCTTTTCTAAAAAGGTGGCATGCCGAGAAACAAACACTCTTTGTTCCTCAGGATGGTAGAAGATATACCCTTGTGAATTCTTGGGATATCCTATAAATTTGCATAGAACAGACCGTGCCTCGAGTTTTTCCGGATTTTGTCGTTTGACATAGGCTGGATAACCTCATATCTTAACATAGTTAAGACATGGTCTCTTCCCTTTCCATATCTCATATGGAGTAGTAGGCACAGATTTGGTGGGGACCATATTCAATAGACGTATGACTGTCTCAAGCGCATACCCCCAGAAGGAAATAGGTAGCTCAGCTGTGCTCATCATAGAGCGCACCATATCTAATAGGGTGCGGTTCCTCCGTTCTGATACACCGTTGTGCTGTGCTGTATATGGAGGAGTCAGCTGAGAGAGAATCCCATTCTCTTTTAGGAAGTCCAGGAATTCACTGCTCAAGTATTCACCCCCTCGATCAGATCGAAGGATTTTAATACTTTTTCCGGTTTGGTTCTCGACTTCTTGTTTATATTCTCTTTCTCAAAAGCTTCAGACTTGTGTCTTATCAAGTACACATGTCCGTATCTTGAGAGATCGTTAGTGAATGTAATGAAGTACGAAGAACCATCCCTTGCATGTGTAGACATGGGACCGCATACATCACTATGTATTAGTCCCAAGAGTTCGGTAACACTTTCTCCGTGTCCCGTAAACGGAGTTTTGGTCATCTTACCTTTGAGACATGACTGGCAAGTGTCATAAGATGAAGTTTCGAACGGTTTCAAATATCCATCCTTATGCAACTTAGCTAGTCGTGTCGCATTGATGTGACCCAGCCTACAATGCCACAAGAAGGATTCATTCAATTTTGAACTCTTCCTCTTATGTGTGTTTGTTATGCTCAGAACTGTTGATTGATTTAGAACATAAATGCCATTGCACAACGTGCCTGATCCAACCAACTTTTGGTTACGGAAAATGTTCATAACATTATCCTGTAATACAAAATTATATCCCCCTTTACTCAACAAAGAAACCGATATAATGTTGCATATCAGGTTCGGCATGTAATAGCATTCGTTCAGAACCAATGTATTACCAGTTGGTAATGCAAGGTGATATTCCCCGACAGTCTTAGTTGCAACAATTGCACCATTTCCAACTCTTATGTCTTTATCACCTTCTCCAAGTTCTCTACCTTTCCTAAGCCCATGTAACTGATTACATATATGGGATCCTGACCCGGTATCTAATACCCAGGACGTAGGGCAAATGGAGAAACAGTTCTCTGTAACAAACACACCCGAAGAAAATGTATCATCATGTACTTTCTTCATTCGGATGGCTTGGGAATCCTGGTATTCCCCTATGTCCTGTTCATTCCTATAATTCTTATAAGAAAGAATGGAACCAACGTTCCCCAGCATAGTATAACATGCGGGTTCAGTCAATACATCCATATTATTATCTTTATTAGGGCATGACATGGTCGCTACCTGGAGAGAGAGAGAAGAAAACACTTTAGCGTATGCTCTTGCAAGATCAGATTGGTTATTATCTTATCTAATCAGGATGGCTCCCACTGGTTTTTATCAAATCTTCCTTCAAACCCTAAAAGGAAAGACTAGCCGGGATTAATTACACCCTACAACCTCGCCAATCTTTCAGCCAGGCCAGTGTCGGTACTTTGAGGGAGGTTCCCCGTGCTTTCGCACGGACCTAATTAAAGAAAACCTCGTTTTCCCAGAGGCGTAACTCCGTTGACACCTTTCTAGACACCTACTTGATCGGCTAATTGTAATGTGTAAAACTCTCCCAGGAGTAACTCTTACTCGCAGTGGGTATCGGGATCCAACTATCTCATAGAAGGTATGCAATCTCATTGCAAATTTCAACACTTGAAATTCCCGATAATGCATTTGCCCCTAGCGTGCTATGACCTTGACGAAAGCCATCAAACCACAGCCCGCTAGTCAAGTTCAACCCGTACATTTCTTGACTGAATTAAACCCACCCGTACGACCCTTGACGAAAGCCAACAAAGCCGTACGACTACCCTAATCCAGTCGCATCATATGCAGCAGATAAGTAGCATATAGCTACCGCACACTACACCTTGACGAAAGCCAACAAATGTAGCACGAATACTATATGCAACTTATCTAAAATGTCGGAGGGCTACGACAGGTTTTTCTGAAAACCTATTGCGTAATGAACTTGATATCATTGTAGAATCAAGTGAAGTTTTGAAATGGAGTGATTTTGAGGCTTTTCTAGTTTTGCTAAAGAGGTCACTCCTGGTGAAGGGATCGTCGGCCCTTTCCTCGTCGAATGAGGTGCGGGATATATCATATATATCACTGTGCAAAGCAGAAACTATAGAAGCAATCAAAAGTCAAACCGAGTGTGTAGCATCTGCCAGTTATTGCTAAAGGGGTCACTCCCAGTGAAGGGATCTCGGCCCTTTCCTCATCGAATAAGGTGCAGGGTATATCATATATACCGCTATGCAAAGCAAAACTGTAGCTACCCTTTTTATTTAAAATTTGATTCTACAACATCTTTTAGGTTTCTTTTCTTTCATTAATCACATTAATGAAGTCCCATCATTTAAGTCACTTAAACATCACAGATAAATACGACGTACACTTATGCCATCCGCATTCGGCTCGATGTCCCCTCGTGCACCGTTAGGTTAGGTAACTAACGACAGTGCAGGGCAGGGCTAGTGCGGGTGTAAAACATAAGTAACGCCTATATAATATATCATATATACTATATACTATATCCATCGGAACATATCAAATGATCACATCACAGATATCGCAGCGGAAACATAGATATAATGTGGGATATACTAGGATGTTCGTATTTAGTATTTAAGCCAGCAATAGAAAATATGGATTCCACAGTCGCGATGAATAGCCAAGCCCACACCCTGGACCCCTACGAGAGCGGCAAGCAACCCTACCAATTCTGGAGTTTAGGAGACCCGGTCTCAACTCCTCGAGATGGCCTCCCAGTGAACCCCAGAACCCGGTCACCTGTGCTCCCCTCCTTGGGTCCATCCTAATGCGAAAAGGTAAAAAATACACAACACAAGTGGCATCGACCTCAACCCGGAAGTGCCTCAAATAAAAGAATATTACATTACATTTGAATTTACATGAATGAAAATATAAAACTCTCATCTCACATAAAACCCCCCGGCTATTCAATTGCGACAATCCTGCACATCATATCTCAGCAACACATAATATCTCATATCATCAACGTAAGTAAGTATGCGTACCCTAATTGTCGTTGACGTATAGCAACGAAACCGGCGATATCGACATACTACACTTACGGTCACAGAAAAGAAAGTGTAAAACTGCAATATCTGGAATCCACATTCTCTTTAGACATCGTAAATGCGAAGCATCACATACCTCGTATTTCATGTCTTATAATATGAATTCCATACATTGCATCACATTCCAGATAATTAGACAGTATTAAAGTTTTCGAACGAACGATCAAATACCCAAGATTCACTAAAGCTCAACACTTGAGCGGAGTTCAAAAACCCGGAGTGTGACACAGTGGTAGCGGTCCAGCTGTAGAAGGGTCAAGCCAACGCCTCACATGTGGCACGCCGTACTGCCCCAAACCCTTAGGTTCAAAAGCCAGTTCAAGACGGTCACATAATCGAGTTAAGGTTTGTTTTCTTCTAGAGGGTCCACCATAAACAAACTTGCACGTATTTCCGAAAGCTTTTAAACCCCGTGAAAAGTGAGCAAATGATACTCGTTCAAACACTTCAATACTTTCTAATTTACCCGGAAAAGTCACGAAATCAAAATTCCAATCGAATCGACGAGTCCAAAACCATCTCCAGAATTTTTCAGAACTAAATACAGATTAAAAATACCCTAAAAAATATACTCTCAGAAGTAAGCATTACGACATAAAAATTTTACAGTGATTGAGGTATACGGCTGCGGAACCGCGGCCTAAGCAAGCTTAGGCCGCGTTTCCGCGGCAGAAAAGACTGCTCATCGAAATATTTTTATACCATAATTCTTAGTTTTACCTGCTGAATTTTTTTTATATTTTTAATTCTGAAAATAACCAGATTTTGAAAAAAGTCCAGAGAGCACCCAAAAAGCCGTATTTTCGGTTCGATCGGAGTTTTAACTTCGTAAAGGAGTCGCCTAATGTTCTAGGTTGGCTCTGATACCAATGTTGGGTTAGCCTAACACCTCATGAAGGGTTTGGAAGCATCACATGAACCAAAGGTGGAGTCTTTAGGGTGCTAAGTTAACAAGTATCGGATCGTTCCTAGAATCGATTAGGGTTTCAAAATTTTCATATCATCATATGAAAGGAAAGTTAGGGTTTAGAGAGTACAACCTTTATAGCTCCCTACGTTAGACTCCTCGGCTACTTAGGGTTTGAAAAAGCTCCGCTTGAACTCCTCGATGTCACCGATGATCCACCCGGAGTCCGCTTTGTCCAAGCTTGCAACTTTATCCGATCAAGTGAACGAAATCAAGCTAACACTCTAAACAAGTGGGCTAGACTTGTGTAGAATGGTGTTGTAGTTCTCTTTCTCACTTCAAAATCCAATCTTGATGAGTATATTGCTCACTACAAAGAACTAGAGAGCAAAATGAGAGAGGTTGATGAAGATGATGGCTTTTTAGAAGATGATAAGTTCAACTCTTAAAAAAAATAGAAAAAATATATCAATATATATTTTCTATCTCTCATCTCAAACCATGGTTGAATCATTATTGTACTTGAGTTAAAAACTAAAAGGAAGAGTAAACCATGGTTAAATGGTGGGTGAGTGAGGTTAGGTCAAGAAGAGTGTAGAAACAATCCAAAACAAACCCATTTCTTTTTCCTTTTGTTTTTAGCTTAAATACAATAATATTCCATATAAAAAACCCATGGTGTGAGTCTTATATTGCCACCATTTCCTTGTATAATCAACCATGAAAGATGTATGTATGTATGTGTATATGTACATCCATATGTGCATGAATAAAAAAGAAGGCATACATGCATGCATACATCCAACTAACTCAAGAAAGGATTTAAGTGAGAAGCTAATGGTTAAATGATAAATCAACACTTGATTTATCAATCCGGCCATATCACATATGACCCCTACCAAAAGCAAGCCGTCCGATCAATATACGATATCCTATACGCGCATTTTAATTGGGTCCATGCATATCGCATACGCGCACCACAACGTTTCGCCTGGACTAGGAAACTCCATTGTGGGACTCTGAGACTCGTCAATACGCCGGCAGTGGGTGATGATCATATCAAGCATCCCCAAGCCGCAAGCGGTCAGCTAAACGTAACGGCCACCCGGGTATTGAGCGATCAGAAGAGAACAAGCGAACCTGCTACAAATCCCGTCGAGCCGATCGGCAACACTTCCCGTACAGTCCGGTCTCCTCGTCTGATATGTCGCATATTAAGTCTAGGGGTGGTAAACGTCAGACCCCAATAACCGATAAGTCGTGCCAATGTGAGGCTCATAACGGGCCAAGAAACTACTGGTAACACTTACCAGCAAATCTCTGAATCAGCCCTGGCCAGGGACTTCCCTGTTACGGCCAATCGAGCACAGTACAACATCAACCCCCAATACCGGGAGAGACGAAACCCCTCCTATCGCTCATTGTCTCCATGTGATTCGGGACTGTACCCAAAAACCACCGTTTTGCACGCCCTCATGGATGTGGTAAGGTGGAGATCAAAGCACAGTGGGAATCACACAAGACTCTATGACGATCTCGGGTCTACAGACTAACCTGTACAAGTGTCACCTGAGAACTGCCATCTGACGTGAGGTATAATACCATCTGGGAGTTCTCGGCGAGTCCGTCCAGTATACCCAGTCTCCACTGAGCACCCGTATACCATCTCTGATGTCAAACACCAATGGATATGGGATCATCCATCGCCCATCTCATGGGTCGAGAAGCGTATACGCTAGTCTACACTGGTATATCGATGCCCCGTCTCGATACACCTACGACTAGGGACCTTGAAGGATGTACTTATGGACTACCATGTCCCCACTAGTATGATCTGCATCATTGTCCATGTAGTCAAGTACACATCCTAAGGGCTTTACCAACATGTAACTATAAGACAGTTTAAAGAGACTAGTATACATGTTAAGATAAAGAGCAACCAGATAGCATACTATCATATCGAGCAAGAAAGTCATCTCTATATATTTCCAAGCATCCAATATAATATACATCATCTGTACAATACTGGCCTCTAGGGCATACATACAACTAACACATACTATCATCTTGAGTAAGACCGTTTTATCGGTATAGGTCCTTCTTCAATCATCATAATCATAAGTCCGCGACTATGATAATTGCCTTCAGGGCACTATAGCCAACAGGCACAACATTAACTTTCCCCGGATGGTACTTGAGATCAAGATCGTAGTCAGCCATCAGCTCCAACCATCTACGTTGCCTCATATTAAGCTCCTTCTGCGTGAACACATACTTCAAGCTTTTATGATCGGTAAAAACCTCGACCCTTTCGCCCAAAAGGTAATGCCTCCAAATCTTCAAAACGAAGATCACAGCCACAAGCTCCAAGTCATGAGTTGGGTAATTCTTCTCATGGGTCTTCAACTGTCTCGATGCGTACGCTATAACCTTCCCATGCTACATCAAAACACATACCAAACCTTTCCCAGATGCGTCGCTGTGAATTACCAATCCTCCGGAACTATCTGGCACGGTCAGAATAGGAGCGGTTATCAATCTCTGCTTCAACGCCTCAAAAGCTGACGCACAATTATCCGTCCACACAAATGGTACCTCCTTGCGCGTAAGCTTGGTCAACAGCTCCACCAGACGAGCGAAGTTCTCCACGAACCTTCTGTAATACGTGGCTAGTCCAAGAAAGCTTCTTATCTCCGCAACATTCTTCGGAATCGGCCAATCATGAACTGCTGCAATCTTTTCGGGATCAACGGCGATTCCATCGCCAGACACGACATGTCCCAAAAACTTTACTTCTTCCAGCCAAAACTCGCACTTGCTCATCTTTGCGTATAATTTTTCTTGCCTCAGCGTCTGCAGTGCGATCTTAAAATGTTCTGCATGCTCTTCCATACTCTTCGAGTAAACCAGAATATCATCAATGAACACCACAATAAACTGATCTAAGAATGGTGAAAAGATTCGGTTCATCAAGTCCATGAATATCGCCGGTGCATTCGTTACTCCGAAGGGCATCACTAAGTACTCGTAATGTCCATACTGAGTTCGGAACGCCGTCTTGCAAATATCTTCTGTTTTCACTCGGACTTGATGATATTCGGATCGCAAATCCAGCTTCGAGAATACCCTCGCGCCACTAAGCTGTTCAATAGTTCGCCAATGCCAGGGATCGGGTACATGTTCTTAATAGTCACCCGGTTTAATTCTCGATAATCGATGCACATCCTTCTTGTGCCATCTTTCTTCTTAACTAGAAGAACCGGAGCTCCCCACGGCGAGTTACTGCTTCGGATCCAACCCTTCTCAAGTAATTCAGTAACCTGCTTCTTAACTTCTTCCAACTCCACTGGTGCCATTGGATAGCACGCTTTAGAGACTGGCGCTGCACCAGGAATAAGATCAATCACGAACTCTACGTCTCGCTTCGGCGGTAATCCTGATATGTCTTCGAACACGTCCATGAAATCTCGAACAACAGCCGGCGCTTCATCTTTATCAACCTCCAATGACGAAAGAACACTAGTTGTTGGCCTAGCCCTAAACTTGACTGGCCCGACAGAACTGCTTCCTCCAGTGAAGATAAACTCAGGATGTCCGGGAATTTGGAAAATTACTTTCTTTGCTCTACAATCAATGTGAGCATGGAAAGTGCCGAGAAAATCCATTCCCAAGACGACTTCATAGCTTCCCGTATTAATCACCAAGAAATCTGCAAAAAGCTCCCGTCCGCAAACAACAACTGCACAATCTTTACACTCTCTACTAGATATGATTTTCCCATTCCCAGTGTGTATGTCCCAGAAACTAGACAGGGTCGTGCAGGTAATCGAGTGTGTAGCTATAAACTTGGACGACATAAAACAATGGGATGCACTAGAATCAAATAACGCTAATGCGGGAAAACCATGAATAAGTAGAATACCTGAAACAACTTCCCCCGAAGCCTTGGCTTCCTCAGCCGTCAGGGTAAATGCTCGAGCTTGATTGGGTCCCTGAGTCAGCTGCTTCTGTCCTTGAAATGGTTGCTGCGGTGGCTTCTGACCATCATCCTTCGTGCGAAGCTTCGACGGACAAGTGCTGATAGTATGATCCGCCGATCCACAGACAAAACAGAGTCCCTGTTTCCTTCGACACTCCCTTTGCACGTGCCCAGGTAAATGGCAGTAGTCACAGATCACGGTCCTCCTCTGATCAACGACAGCATGCTTCTTCATCGGTGTTACACCACGACGGTCCACTGGAATACCTCTGCGTCCATGAGCTCGGTTCGGTGCAAATACCGGCTTCCTAACTGTAACTGCTGGCTGCTGTGAACTCCCAGTCTTCATAGATAGGCTCTGCTGCTCTCGAGCCGCTGTAAGCACTTGAGAAAAAGTGGTCAAACCCAGGGAGACAATCTGCCTCTGGATGTCCACATCCAAACTGCGCATGAACCTCCTTGCCCTATCAGCATCGTTGGCAACCAGAGGTCCAGCGAATCTACTGAGCCGCGTCCACTCAGCTGCGTGCACATCTACAGGTGCGCCATTCTGCTTCAAGCTGACAAACTTTTCCTCCATTTCCTCCCGTGCAGTCCGCGGGAAGAACTTCTCCAAGAAACTCTTCGAAAAATCCGCCCACTTGATCGGCTTGGGCAAGCGGGTCTCTTCCACAAGCCACCATTCACGAGCGTAATCCACCAGCTGGATGCGTACCACATCCACTCTCTTATCTTCTGGGATCTGTGCCGCAATGAGTAAATTCTCCGTGTCAACCAGCCACTGCTCCGCTGGCAACGGCTCCTCTAAGCCAGTAAAGACAGACGGACCCAGTCTCCTGAAATCTGCCACGGTACCCATACGATCCCCCGGTATGGCCACAACCTTGTTCACGGACTGCTGAACGGTCCGCAAACCTTCCTGAAAAGATTCAGCCTGCTGCTGGATCATCTCGGTCTGTCGCTTTTGATTCTCCAACATCCCACATATCACTCCAAGCATGGCAGCTTCATCAACACGCTTTTGGTACGTCTTCAGATTCTCGTCTGCCATGTTCCTGAAATCAAAGCACCAAAGGATTAGCATGATAACAGATTCAAAATGTAGATCAAGGCTAGAACTCCAAGTTACTTAAATAGAGTACCGCATTGTAACCATGCCGCGGTATCATAGCTACAATTACATAACTCCACCCAAGTTGCCTAAGTTCTAGAGATAAACAAGGAATCAGGTTTCGAGTCGATATGCAAAGGAGGTTTGCATATCATAAAAGTATAATCAGGAGGAGGTTAAGATTCAAGAACGGTAAAACGGCAAGGTGGCAGGACATGTTTCCTAATCACGAGTATTCTGATTCGTGTATTGGGTCCAATACCCAACTATAAAAGAATCAACCTGATTAACCTATAACCTATAGCTCTGATACCAAAGAACCATGTCACTCCCCGCTTCCCGGAGTACGCTAAGGTAGGCATGTGACATAGCCAACCATGCTACCTGTGGATAGGAATTATCCTTCCACAGTCATATTACGGCTGTAGAGATATTAAGAACAATAAATAAACTATCTACCACATGTCCATAAGCCAAAATAAAATGAGTCAAGAATAAATAATGCGGAAGCAAAAGATCCAATACAAGAATAACTGGAATGTATGTCTCATTATGCGGGCTCACATCAGGAACAAAATACTGAAAAGTAAAAGAACTAACTACTAATGAGTCCTCATTGCTCAGCCTGCTGACTGAAGTACTCCTGCTTGGACTGTAGCAAAGGTACGGAATCTGGGCCATGCAAAACCCAGACGTCAGCACGTCATAACATCAAGAAATAATATATAAACAGGGTAGCAAGACATACAAGTAAAATCATAAATGGTAAAACAGGTGTAACGGCAATATAGATCAGGGCAGTGAAAGGAGTGTGCAGTGAGTAATCTAAACTGGTCTATTGGGTTAACTACTCTCAAGTCTTTGAAATCAATTTGACAAATCATCGATGTAACTAAATAGTATCCCGTGCGTGTCCGGGATCACGGTCTATGACTCTGGGGCTGAACCCGAGACGTGCCGCAAGGCAGTAAAGGATGGTAGGTAATGACAAGTGATGTCCGTAGCATCACTCCGGGGCTGGCCTAGCCCGTAAGACTGATCAGAACAAGTATAGAACTGTCGAGTTACAAGTCAGGTTTCATCATTGATTTCCCCATACCCCCAAGTCATAAGCATTCAAGTCAGGTATTAAGTAATCAAGAGTTAATGCCAACACAGGATCAGGCAGGTACATGTTTGTGTGGATAGACAACAGGAACTGTCCGTAAGGACAACCGGTCAGGTTTGTTGGCATTAGACACAAGATCAGGTAACAGGTAAAGCCATGGTACAACAGGTCAAATCAGGTAGTAAATAGGTATCATGTCATGTCGAGAGGTACACAGTACCATGTCGTGTCAAGAAATAGGTATAACAATTCATGTCAGGGGTGCACAGAGTGTTATGTGGGTGCTCATAATCAACTAACGTAAGCATGGGTAAACCAAACAAGCATGGGGTACTAGTGAAATAATAAAAAGAAACATGGTGATGATATATGCAAGGGTACAGATTAAAGCATGGGATGCACAGTTATAGATTAGAGTTAGGGTTGTGGTTCCAATATTAAGTATCATACCCTAAAAGCATATAGAATATTAAAATCACATTAACATGTATTAAATGACCTAGTGATGCAATTATATATAAAAAAAAGGTTAAATGGATGCAAACGAGTATTCGGGTAGAAACTATTTAAAGGTGCTATGGGCTATGCGGATAATTATTAAGTAATTTAAACACGGATGTGGGAACACGATATTGTACTCTAACATGCAACGCGTTATACTTCAAGATCTGAATCTAATATGATATACGGAACATCGAAAAGGAAAAAATGGAACAGGTGGTGCTATAAGTAATCTACAGTTTTACCATACAGTTTAATAGGTATAAAAAATATTATAGATAGCATGTAGCAAGTTTTCACTTGCCTCGACGGATCGCGAAGCGGTATACGGAACGTCACGCATCGGCGGGAAAAGTCGCGACGTGCGCACGGTACATGGAATGAGTCCAAACAACGCACGATGGAATCACACGGGTCAGGTATCCTCGCTGGGTCGTCGGGATCGTCGACGTCGTAGCCAACTCCGGCGATCTAGACAGAACAGAGAACATTAAAGAAGGTAAAGAAAGAAAGAAAAGAAAGAAAGAATAAAGAAGCAAGAAAAGAGAATGGAGGAGGGATGAGTGCCTTACTGGGTTGCAGAGGGGTGAGCTAGCGGTGGCGGCGAGACCAACGGCGATGAGGGGAGCCGGTGAAGGGGTTTTGAAGAGCTAGGGTTTGGTTGCTGGGTTTTGTTGCAGGGTACGTGCAGGGTCTTGGCGAGGTGAGTGTGCAGAGGAGAGGGAGAGGAGAGGAAGGAGATGGCGATGGCGATGGGAGATGATCAGCGACGTGACGTGGTGGTGGCGAAGAAGGGTGCTCGGGTTTCTTGGGTGCAATGGGTTCGTTCGAGGGAGAAAGAAGGAGAAGGAGGTGATGGAGATGAGGGTGACGAGAGGATGAAGAGGGTGTCGACGAGGGTTGAGAAGACGAAGAAATAGGGTTAGGGTTGATGGAGGCGGTGAGGGGTTATGGGTTGAAGGAGGCGAGCTCGGGTTTTAAAAGAGAGGAAGAAGAGGAGATGCAGAAGGGAGGTGACGGGATCCACGCGGCGGTGACGGGAATCGAGAAGTGTATAGTAATCGTGAGAAGAGAGAGAGAGAACGCGGGAAGAGAGAGAAAGGGAAGAGAGAGAGAGAGTTGCGGCGGAGGATAGAGAAAGATCTGTGGGGCCCGGTGCAAAGAAAGAGAGGAATGCGATTGGCTGAGAATTGAAAGGAAAATAGAGAAAGAATCGAGCGTGGGGTCGGGTGAATAAGGGAAAGATTGTGATTAGTTGGGGAGAAAATTTTAAAAGGATTTTAATATTTGGTTAAGGAAATATGGTGAACTGTTAAAGATTTCATTATAAGATTTTAAAATATGTTTTGGTTGGTAAAGAAAATCTTTTGGTTGTAAACGTATATATTAAATGAATATAAAGAAATTTAAAAATAATTAGAATTTGGCGGGATACAAAATAATTCAGAAATGCGCCTGGGTCGGGTCCAAAATTTTGGATTTGAAATATGAAAATTATTAGCAAGTTCCAAAAATTAAAATGAAAGATTATGTAACAGAAATGCATACCCCCAAGAATGGACGCACGTACGTGCGTGTAGCCATCCAAACACGTCTGTTTCACTGAACGGGACGAGAACACGATACAAGGATGCTACCACGGGGTTAGGGGTATCATGCAGGCCATGTCATGTATTTTTAAATTATTTTAAGTGACTTAAATTGTTATATGCAAAGTATGTGATGTTAGGGTATTCTATAACTATGAAACAACAAGCTCAAGCAAGCGGGTCGAACGTAAAGTAAACTACCATTCCCAACCAAGCATGGTAAATGAAATAAACACCACAACCAGCACATACGGCAACAGAAATTGGTATAACTGAACTCGGTTGTTACATTAAGGTATAGGAAGTTGTCCGGTTGATGCTTAAAACCAGAATCCGGATAAAATCAAGGCACGTTTTAGTAATGGTTATTCGTGGGTTATCCCGGGCTTTGACGAGGGATAACTTTCTACCATCAGGAAGATTAATATTTATATTGTTCTTGACTCGCCACAGTTTTAGTAAAATGGACTTTTTCAGAAAACACAAGTAGGAGTATGGTAGAACTGGAAGTTATTCCAGAACCACAAACGATTACTGGAAATTTAATAGAACTTAAGAATTCAATTGGATTTGATGTTCCATTAGCCACTCTACAGATTTGGTGGGTAGCCTCAGGCACCCGAGAGGTACTTCGGTCTTCTAAGAGACGGTGATAAGGAGGTTCTTGTTTACCCAGACTTGCCATTGCTGCTGTTCTAGACTATAAGACCTGACAGGAAGATGAGTATAGCGTCGTTCTAAACTAGTTTTGGAAGTGTACGTGTATATGACTCTGTCAGAGGGTTGTTGTAGTCAGTGGGAGCAGCGGAAGCATAGAGGACAAGTAGCTTATGTCTATTTATAGACTAAAACAAGTATAGCGGAAATAGATCATCTATTTTTGATGTGACAGTCATAGGTCTTGACCTCATCAGAATAGGAGATGGATCTGGTAAGAAGGTAGTAGGGTGTGATGTCCTGGTATTTGGAATGACATGCACTTTATAAGAAGAGATATTCCTATACTACGATTGGTTATACTGTGGTTGTCACAAAGTTGTTTCTCCACATAAGATATGGATATAATATCAAGGTTTCTGGTTACTAGATCTATGGTTTTAGATCTAGATTTGGGAAATATACCAATTTGGGTACTTTGACATTATTCTAAAGGTATTTTAGAATGGACGACTCCTGGTAAGGTGTCCACCTGCAGGCGATGGAGTCACCCTCTTTATAGGTGTCTTACAGACTAAAAGAGAGAGGGATCTGCATGATTAGCATATCACTTGCTTAGGCAATTGAGTTAATCATGAAATGTCAAGTACCATGTTTCCCCCAATCAAAGCAAAGCTCTGTTTTAAAATTCAAAATTTGAAAATTGAAGCAACGCTTCAAATTCAGCGCTAGGCGCGCTGCGCGCCACGTGTCAGACACAGACGCGCTAGCGCCAGGTGCGCTGCGCCCTAGGCAGCGCACCCCCAATCAGAGCAAAGCTCTGTTTTAAAATTTCAAAACTCAAAATTTGAAGCAACGCTTCAGATTCAGCACTCTGCGCTGCGCGCCACGTGTCAAACACGGGTGCGCTAGCGCAGTTGCGCTACGCTCTGCGCTGCGCGCCACGTGTCAAACACGGGTGCGCTAGCGCAGTTGCGCTGCACTCTGCGCTGCGCGCCACGTGTTAAACGTAGGTGCGCTAGCGTAAGGTGCGCCAGCGCTGGAATTAAAAATTCCGCACCGTTAGATCAAAAGATCTAATAATAATAAATTATTAATTAATCAGAATTAAAATTCTGTTATGGAAAGATCTTTCCAATCTTATTAAAATAAGAAGATTATCTTCTGCAAAGCAGAAGTCCTAGGATCAAAGATCCAACGGTGGGAAATATTCCGAAATCAATCAGAGAAAGATCTCTTAAAACTGATTTAACAAATCAATTGGCCCTATATAAAGGCCTTAAGACTTCAAGTCTCATATAGCGAAACCCCCCTACAAACTTTGAGAAATCTCAAAGAAAGAAGAGCAAGCTCTTAGAAAAAGAAGATCATTTCTTCAAGGCAATGAATTAATTTTTGAACAACAGAGATGAGACCATCTCATAAAAGAAGAACTATCTTCTAAAAAAGATCATAGATCTACAAAAGACCAAGGTCTTTGATAAAAAAAGAGATCAAAGATCTTATTATAAAAACTAAAAAGAAGTATTTACTTCATTCACAGATCCTTGATCTACAAAGGCAGTTCCCTTTTATAAACAAGAACTTTTGTTCTTGAATCTTGAGGAAAAGCCTCTTTTGAAAAGAAGAACACAAATTTGTTCTCTGATCATAAATTTGGTCAGATGCGCTTTGCGCTACTGAAAAGTGCCTTGCACTCATGAACTGCGCTTTTGCGCTCATTGGACAGGCGCTCAGCGCCAAAGCATGCCACGTGTCAACCACAGACACCGCTTGCGCTTTGCGCTTCTGAAACAGAGCTCTGCGCTCATGGACTGGCGCTTGGCGCCAAGCGCGCCACGTGTCACTCACTGGCGCCCCCCTTAAATCAGCGCAAAGCGGTCAAAAATGGAAAGCGCAATGCGCTAATAAACTAGCGCCTAGCGCTAAGCGTGACACATGTCACCTTCGTGTGTGCTACCTGATAGAAACACAATGCGTTCTTTAATTGGCGCAAAGCACCTGACGCGCCATGTGGCGCACTGTCAGAACACACTTTGTTCTGATGAATGCTATGCATTCAATACAAGACAAAAATAGTCAAGACCTAATGCTTAGCATTATTAAAAGGGCTAAGCCCAAAAAATGTTCAACAGCTCAGAACAACAAAATGTTAAACATTTTAATCATATTAGACTTAGCCCAATTCTGGCCATAAGTCCTCAACTTATATTGAACTGAGCCCATCTGCTCACGAATATTCAACAGACCTTAGTCCCAAATTGGACTATAAATCTCCCAATCAACTTTGGTTCAAGGGTACAACTCTGAACTCTTCTGATATTTGTCGTTGTAATCCTTCAACGTCTTCAGAGAGGTGACGGGTCCCGACGGCCATACATTCTACAGACTATGATGTCTTTAAACTGGACTGTGAGGTCCTTAAGCCCACAGACTATGATGTCTTTAAACTGGACTGTGGGGTCCCTTTAAGCCCACGGACTACGATGCCCTTAACCTGGACTGTGGGGTCCCTTTAAACCCACGGACTACGATGTCCTTGACCTCGGACTGTGGGGTCCATTTAAACCCACGGACTATGATGTCCTTAACCTCGGACTGTGGGGTCCATTTAAACCCACGGACTACGATGTCCTTAACATTGGACCACCATGTCCCTGAACTGGCAATGGACCACCATGTCCCTAAACTGGCAATCGACCGCAATATCCCTAAACTAAACAATAGAGTCCAAATGCTCTTTTGTTGGATCTAAACGATCCCGTTAAGTTGATCTTAGTCTAAAATTAGACTAACGTATCCTTAACAAACGTTTAAGTTGATCTTAGTCTCAAATGAGACTAACGTATCCTTAAACCCAAACCAAAACCCAAATCTAAGAAAATACGGATTTGGACTAATCCACGCCCTACGGGTGACAATATAAATTAGTCTCCGTATACAATCCATGGGCAACCACAAACAAAACAAACACCAACGACACAAAGTGACGATCTGGAGAAGGAGAAAGTTGTTACCGCGATGCGGTAGCGTAATTAACTGCAGGGGCTTGCGCGTGCAGGGAAGAGCGTCCCCACAATCAAAACCCCCTCAAGCGAGGGGGAATCTGACGAAGTCTGCTACATCGGCCACATCCGTTTAAACCTTCGATATATGATGCCATAAATCAACTTGACATCTTCGGAGAGGTGGACAGATAACACCAATTAGTATCTGCCCCGAATTTCAGGCAAGACGGACCTGCGTGTTCGCGTCTCCGTGTTCGGCACGAAACAGATTCTGTCACGCCCGGTGGGACCTTTTCCTCTTTCTACTCCACACTTCGTGTGTCGTGTTCGCGAACGAATCGCGGTTTGGTATGGTTGCCCTTGGGTTCGAGGTACTAAGATTTGGTTTCTTGCTTGGCGCAGAAAGCGAAACAGCAATGGCATCTACTTGCGTGAAGTGTTCCAATGGCAACTGCAACTCACGCTCCACCTCATCTGGAGTCATAGATTACGGGCCTCAAGCGGCCTCCTTGTTCACGATGCCGGTAGATCAGGTGACTCAGGCCACCACCGGACTGTTCTTTGGGACCATGTTCCCACCGATGAGCTTCAGCACCCCTGTACCATCGTAAGAAGCTCCCAAGAAGTCGGTCTTTGATCGTCTTGCAACTATAGCAGCCCCCCTCAACGGGTCGTCCAGCTCCAGCGCCTCAGTCTTCGCCAGATTGGGCCAGAGTTCATGCGGGCCCATGATGAAGCCTGCAGTTCCAGAAAGGTTATTCCAAAGAGGATAGCATCCCTGCTCCCGAAGTTGTCAAGGCGGCTTCTCCTGCCAAAGGGTCGGTCTTTACAAGACTGACTGTTCCGGCTCCCGTCCCTGCTCAAAAGTCTGTCTTTGACAGATTGGATACTGCTACTTGGCGGACGTCGGTCTTCAAGAGGCTGGTACCAGCGGTGCCTCACCAAAATAGGGGGCAAGACAAAGCCATTCCTATCACCGAACCAACACCGTCGGCTCGACACGCTCGACGTCGCCATTGGCACCGAGTAAGGAAGGCTGGGGGCAACTCCCTCTCTGGGCTAACTCCACCAGCCCCAACGGTGGTGTATGGTGTTTTTCGTCACCCCATTGAGATGGGAATACGCGTGTGCTTGTCAGGCGTACTACAGATTCCCCCTGCCTAGGGTAGGCCGGGGTTTAATGATTGTGGGGATCCGAATCTCCGGCAGGCGCGGACTAAACTGCCGTTAATTACCCCTCGCCGTTGGAGCGAGAGAATCTCCGATTGACGGGTTAAACTGGTCATGCGAATTCAATATGCAGTGTGCGTGTGATGTGTTTTGAAAGGGGGTTTTAGATATGTCGGGAGCCACGCAGAGTTTTTACGGGGGTCCCGCTACCCGGATAGCGGGCTGGGGGTCAAGGGGGCTAGCAGCCCCCTTGCGGGGTGCAGGGCAGTGTCCCGTTAGAAATTTGTTTCTAACAGGGACAGTGTCGTGGAGTATGTGTGTGTACATATGTATATATATATGTACGTATATATAATAAAAAAAGAGGGGGGAAAGACATCCAAAGGATGCGTGGGGCCAGCGCCTTGAGCGCTGTGCGCTTGGGCGCAAGCGTGCCACGTGTCAGAACATGGGCGCTTTGTGCTCGAACGCTGGGTGCTTGGGCGCAAGCGCGCCATGTGGGGCGCCCATGTGTCGGCACGTGGGCGCTTTGCGCTCGAGCGCGGGGCGCTTGGGCGCAAGCGCGCCACGTGTCAGCACGTGGGCGTCTTGCGCTCGAGCGCTGGGCGCTTGCGCGCAAGCGCTCCACTTGTCGGCACGTGGGCGCATTGCGCTCGAGCGCTGGGCGCTGGAGTGCAAGCGTGCCACGTGTCGGCACGTGAGCGCTTTGCGCTCGAGCTCTGGGTACTAGAGCGCAAGCGCGCCACGTGTCGGCACGTGGGCGCTTTGCGCTTGAGCGCAAGGCGCTGGCGAGAAAAAGGGGCTTTTAGTCCCAGAAACAGAAGCTATGCTTCAGAAAGGAAATATTTATTATATATATATATGTATATATATGGAGTTAAACTCCTATGATGCTTTGAAGCTGATAAAGGGGGTTCTTCTTCTTCCTCCTGTTGTTTGGCCGGATCTTGAAGATCGAGAGACGTGAGATTTTTTAAAAATCTCTTCTTTTTGAGATCTAATGACAGATCCAAGCTCCCCTTGGTGGGTTTTGTGGTGAAAAACTATTTAGTTTTGGAAAAGGGAGAGTAAAACTCCTGATTTAATTCAAAAGAAAGAAGAAAGCTTGGAACCTTCACGAGAGGGAAAGTGGCACAAACCCTAGGTTTCTTTGAGAGAATGAAAAGTGTTTTTTTATTCATCATCATGTTGCCTTTTATAGGCTTACATATTTGCATATAGCCCATTGGGCTTTACAAAATGGCATTTTGCCTATCCCATAGCTCATGTGCCATTTCATTTTTGCACATAAGCCATGGGCTTACAAAATATTGGCTTTGTGCCCATTTTGCATACATTCATGTATAAAAAATTACATAAAAATTATTTATTACATGATTTTGTTGTTGGCATGGAGAGGCTGGCCGCGGGCTCGACTTGGGCATGGGCCCGCTTGACCTGGGCTTGGGCCCACCTAGCTTGGGGGCTGACCTTGACTTTGACTCGGTCAACCGGGGTATAAATTTTTACCCCAACAAATTGCCCCCCATCAATGAATGCACACCGCACATATGGGTCGTGTGCATGAAATTGATGGATCTTGAAGCTAAACTTCGAGGTGGAACATTATTCCAGGGGCGGAGCATGATTCTAGGGGATCGGAGCATCATTCCGATGAGCGGAGCATAATTCCAGGGTCGGAGCATAATTCCGAGGATCGGAGCATCATTCCGAAGGGCAGAGCATGATTCCAGGGTTCAGAGCATCATTCAGAGAAGCGGATCAGAGCATCATTCCGGAGAGCGGAGCATGATTCCAGGGATCGGAGCATCATTCCGAAGCACGGAGCATGATTCCAAGAGATCGGAGCATCATTCCGATGGGCGGAGCATGATTCCAAGAGATCGGAGCATCATTCCGATGGGCGGAGCATGATTCCAGAGGGTCGGAGCATCATTCCGATGAGCGGAGCATGATTCCAGGGTTCGGAGCATCATTCCGAAGAGCGGAGCATGATTCTAGGATTCGGAGCATTATTCCGAAGAGCGGAGCATGATTCCAGGGATCGGAGCATCATTCCGATGGACGGAGCATGATTCCAGGGATCGGAGCATCATTCCGAAGAGCGGCAGACATTCTGACCGAAGCATGATTTCGATGCAGAGGTAGATTCCTAGGCGAAGTATAATTCCGACAAGGAAGGCAAATATTCCGAGGCGAAGCATTGATTTCGACACGGGGTATATTCTGAGACGGAGCATGATTCCGGCACAGAGCTAGTTGGCTGACTTGATTCCGAGGTGGCGCATAATTCCGACGAGGAGGTCGTTGGTTGATTCCGAGCCGAAGCATAATTCTGACAGGGAAGACAGATACACCGAGGCGAAGCATCATTTCGATACGGGGTGCATTCTGAGACAAAGCATGATTCCGACGCAGAGCTTGCTGGTTGACTTGATTCCGAGGCGGAGCATAATTCCGACGAGGAGGTCGTTGGTTGATTTCGAGCCGAAGCATAATTCCAACAGGGAAGACAGATATACCGAGGAGAAGCATCATTTTGACACGGGGTGCATTCTGAGACGAAGCATAATTCCGACGCAGAGCTTGCTGGTTGACTTGATTCCGAGGCGGAGCATAATTCCGACGAGGAGGTCGTTGGTTGATTCCGAGCCGAAGCATGATTTTGACACGGGGTAAATTCTGGGACGGAGAATGATTCTGTCGTAGAGGTTGTTGGTTTGATTTGATTTGGGTTGACATCAGCATCGCTACACTGGAATATGGTACCGGGAGCGAATCATCATTTTTCATGAGAGGATTTGGGAATTGTTTTTTTTTGTTTGGCATCAGCATCGCTGCACTGGAATATGGTGCCAGGAGCGAATCATCATTTGCGCTTGCTTATCAGGAAGCGATGGCTTAGGAGACAGGTTTTAGGACCCTATCACCTAAGACTTTTCAATTTTGTGAGCCGTAAGGGTCTCACAAAGCATTTTCTCCCTACAGGTCGTAAGGATCCCGTAAGTGTATTTTCTCATTGGGAGTCGTGGGGACTCCCAAGTGTGTTACTCCTTTGTGAGTCGTAAGGATCTCACGCTGGAATCTTCTCCTCACAAAGTCGAGAGGACCTTGTGAGTGCATTTCATCTCTTTCTCACGAGTTTGCGCCCTTTCGGGTTTTCACAAACTCGCCGGCAGTCCTGCTGTTTTTACTCACGGAGCCCTTTCGGGTTTTCATCCGTGCCCATTTTGCTTGTAGACATACCTTTTTTTATATTTTATTTTATTATTTTTGGAGAGATTGGGATTGTTTTACGCTCGTGGATTGTTTACGGTTTTGTAGGATGTATGATCTAGACCGTAGGGCCATAAAAATTTTGGGACTTTGTTGGCGTCTGCATCGCTGCACTGGAATATGGTACCAGGAGTGACTCATCATTCGCCACTTGGGGCTTTGGATTTGGAATTTGGCTGGCGTCTGCATTGCTGCACTGGAATATGGTACCATGAGCGACTCATCATTCGCCATTAGGGTATGGGATTTGGAATTTGGTTGGCGTCTGCATCGCTGCACTGGAATATGGTACCAGGAGCGACTCATTATTCGCCATTGGGGTATGGGATTTGGAATTTGGTTGGCGTCTGCATCGCTGCACTGGAATATGGTACCAGGAGCGACTCATCATTCGCCATTGGGGTATGGGATTTGGAATTTGGTTAGCGTCTGCATCGCTGCACTGGAATGTGGTACCAGGAGCGACTCATCATTCGCCACTTGGGAATTGAGGAGCGATGGCTTAGGAGTCAGGTTTGGATCCCTATCGCCTAAGGCTTTTCAATTTTATGGGCCGTGAGGGTCCCATAAAAGCATTTTCTCCCTACGAGTCGTAAGGATCCCGCAGGTGTATTTTCTCCTTAGGAGTCGTGAGGACTCCTAAGTGTGTTTTTCCTTTATGAGTCGTAAGGATCCCACAAAGGCTTGTTCTCCTCATGTATCGTGAGGACACATGAGTGGGTCTTCTCAATGGAGCATAATTCCGAAGGGGGAGACCTACCGCGTAACTGGTGGTTGCGGTGGGGCATGGGTATGCTGAGAATTATTTGAGCCCATGGATTGTATACGGTAGTCAATTTGGGGACTAACCGTAGGGCTGGAAGAATTTTGAGAAATTGGATTTTGGTTAGCGTCTGCATCGCTGCACTGGAATGTAGTACCAGGAGAGACTCATCATTCGCCGTTGTTTTTTTTCGTTTTTGTTTTACCGCGATTGCTCTATCATTTCATCTTTTCTTATCGCAAAGATCACGATTGCCCTATCATTTCGGTTATTTATTCGCGGTTGCCCCATCATTTCGGCTTTATTCTCATTTTTATTTTTACTCGCTGATTTTTATTGCGAGTTGCCCCATCATTTCGGCTTTTATTTTTTTTTATTTACACATTTTTTGTTTATACACACACACACACACACACACACATATATATATTTACATTCCCAGTTTAACGACTTAGAGGTCGACTGTTTCCAGTTTAATGACGTTCGGTTGTTCCCAGTTTAATGACGTGGTGGTCGACTATTTTCAGAGAAAGGCAGATGTCTGAGAGAATGAGTTTCACGAAGAACTTCGGTCTCCGTTTGTATGAAATTGGCGGTCGCAGCTGGACTGTTTGTTAACACGCCTTTAGACAGTTCTATCTCTCCTGCCTTGTATTGCTTTTCGACCCAATCTTTGAAGACGAAGCAGTCCTCAATGGCATAACTTATCACTCTGTGATAGGGGCAGTATTTAGGGTCGTCGGTCATATTCGCTTCCTGCGGTCTTTTTGACTTTGGCAGTTGTAGACCGTTCTTCAGGGCGTCTTTGAATATTTTACGGATTTTGTCCCTTCTGAAGGAATAGACCTTATCTAGCTTCTCTTTGAGTGGAGATTCTCCTCCCTCTCCGAACACTGGCTTCCGAGGCTGGCTGGCGCTAGGCCCGCTCATCCCTTGCTTATTTCGGTTAGCCGAAGTGTTGAAAGATTCAGAATCATCGGAGTTTCCGCCTTTGCGATTATCGTCCTTTCGGTTTCTCCAGGACCTATTGTTATTTTGGAAATCCGAGGAGGACTCTTGCTTTGAGCGCTCCAACATCTGAACTTTCCTGGTCAGCTCTTGGAATGTTTTGAGACCCGCGGTGCATAGATACGGGGCGATCCAATTGTTGAGATTTCCGACGAGGAGGCTGACAGATTGGTCATGCTCTATCGCCGGTTCGCATTTAACAGAGAGATTGCGCCATCGGGTTATAAAATCCATGCTGCTTTCGTTGTTCTTGGACTTGGTCCTTACGAGCTCGGCAATGGTGATCTTATCGCTGACGCTCATGAACCTTTGTCGAAACAAAGATTCCATTTGGACGAAAGTAGTAATGGAGCCATCCGATATGCTCGCGTACCAGTCGAAAGCAATATCGGTCAAGCTATTAACGAACTGGCGGAGGAGAAGCGCATCGTTGCCCCCAGTATTCCCGCATGAGGCTTTGAAGTGGGCGATGTGCTGATTCGCATTTCCCGTCCCATCAAATCTTCCGAATTTAGGGATGACATAGCCGCTGGGAAATTCTACCAGATCATATTGAGCAAGATATGGTCTTCCACTACTGCTAACATCTTTTTGCGCTTCAGCTTCGGCTACCAGTGTTTTGACTTTGCTGGCAACTAAATCCATGATTTGATCTTGAGTTAGCGGGCTACTGTCATCGGTAGCCAAGACATTTCCCGAGATAGGATGCGACTGATTTTCATGTGGTTCGCCCACTTTTGGATTTGAAGGAATAGGCATCGGCTGCGTTGGGACACCGTTTCTCGGTTCACGAGCAGAGCCCTGTGCTTGATTGGGCGGCTGAGAGGCAAGTCGGGCCGTGAGCTGAAAGACGACGTTCGTCAAGTCGTCAATTTTGGAGTAAAGTTTGGCCATCTCCTTGTCTTTGCTTCTGAGCTGTTTTCGGAGCTCTTAGAGAAGTTGCTGCTCTGCATTCTTGGGACGGAAGATTGGCTCCTCTTTGCTTTCCGAGCCCGGCTCCTCATGGACCGAAGGGTCTTTCTGCCTATCATCCTCATCGAGAGGGTTTTCATCATCCAGCGGAGGCGGCTGTTCTTGGGAAGCGGCAACCACATTCAAGCTAGATTGGATTTGAGATGTGGTGGCCCCGTCCTTCCTCTTGCTGCGCGTGCCCACCATGTAGACTGTGTGGACCATATATCCAGCCATTTCCTCGTCTTTGGCGGGGTAACCCTGTTCCTCGAACCTCATGAGGTTCAACCTAGTAGGAGCCCTAGCCCTTTTGTTGGTTTTATATCTGAGCCTTTTCTGCCTTAACTTTTAATTTTAAGGGCTTGGCGGGCATCCATTTCCTGGGAAGCCACCGTGAGTCGATTAGCGGGGAGCTTAGAGAAAACACCCGATCGAGCAGTTGTTAGGGGCACCGTCGGAGCTTGCTCGAGAGGCCCCGTTGCTTTGTTGGTGTTGATGGCCTTGCCCCCAGCTGGTGCTAGAGAGAGTCGTTCAAACACCGATTTGCGTTTAAGTTGGGGCGCCTTCGAGACCACCACATTTGGCCTCTTGCCTTTCGAGACCGGTTTGTCTGTCACCGGGGCTTGAGGAGCTGGGATGGCGCCAACTGGCATGAACATAATAGAGCCAAATGGTAGCAGCGGCTCCTCCCATTGTCGCCCGAGACCGGCCGGAAGGACTGTCCTGGAGTCTATCTTCATCGTGTAGGAGACGGGAGCTGTGTCGAGAGCTGAGCTGATCCTTGGAGACATCGTTGAGAAGTGATTGCTTGGAAAACCTGCATGAAAGAGCATTATTTTAGTATAAATATAGATATGTATATTGATTGAGTTCGCATGAATGCTTAACCCAAAATATGGGAGGAGAGATTGGTCCCACCGGGCGTGCCAGAATCTGTAGGGTGTTTTTCGTCACCCCATTGAGAAGGGAATACGCGCATGCTTGTCAGGCGTACTACAGATTCCCCCTGTCTAGGGTAGGCCAGGGTTTAATGATTGTGGGGATCCGAATCTCCGGCAGCCGTGGACTAAACTGTCGTTAATTACCCCTCGCCGTTGGAGCGAGGGAACCTCCGATTGACGGGTTAAACTGGTCATGCGAATTCAATGTGCAGTTTGCGTGTGATGTATTTTGAAAAGGGATTTTGGATATGTCGGAAGCCACGCAGAGTTTTTACGGGGGTCCCGCTACCCGGATAGCGGGCTGGGGGTCAAGGGGGCTAGCAGCCCCCTTACGGGGTGCGGGGCAGCCTCCCGTTAGAATTTTTTTCTAACAGGGACAGTGTCATGGAGTATGTATGTGTGTACATATGTATATATATATATGTACGTATATATAATAAAAAAAAGAGGGGGAAAAGGCATCCAAAGGATGCGTGGGGCCAACGCCTTGAGCGCTGTGCGCTTGGGCGCAAGTGCGCCACGTGGGCGATTTGCGCTCGAGCGCTGTGCGCTCGAGCGCAATCGCACCACATGTCGGCACGTGGGCGATTTGCGCTCGAGCGCTGGGCGCTTGGGCGCAAGCGCGCTACGTGTCGGCACGTGGGCGCTTTGCGCTCGAGCGCTGGGCGCTTGGGCGCAAGCGCGCCACGTGTCGGCACGTGGGCGATTTGCGCTCAAGCGCTGGGCGCTTGGGCGCAAGCGCGCCACGTGTCGGCACGTGGGCGCTTTGCGCTCGAGCGCTGGGCGCTTGGGCCCAAGCGCTCCACGTGTCGGTATGTGGGCGTCTTGCGTGGCGCTTGCGCGCAAGCGCTCCACGTGTCGGCACGTGGGTGCATTGCGCTCGAGCGCTGAGCGCTTGAGCGCAAGCACGCTACGTGTCGGCACGTGGGCGCTTTGCGCTCGAGCGCTGGGCACTGGAGCGCAAGCGCGCCACGTGTCGGCATGTGGGCGCTTTACGCTTGAGTGCAAGGCGCTGGCGAGAAAAAGGGGCTTTTAGTCGCAGAAACAGAAGCTATGCTTCAGAAAGGAAATATTTATTATATATATATATATGTATATATATGGAGTTAAACTCCTATGATGCTTTGAAGCTGATAAAGGGGATTCTTCTTCTTCCTCCTGTTGTTTGGCCGGATCTTGAAGATCGAGAAATGTGAGATTTTCTAAAAATCTCTTCTTTTTGAGATTTAATGACAGATCCAAGCTCCCCTTGGTGGGTTTTGTAGTGAAAAACTATTTAGTTTTGGAAAAGGGAGAGTAAAACTCCTGATTTAATTCAAAAGAAAGAAGAAAGCTTGGAACCTTCAGGAGAGGGAAAGAGGCACAAACCCTAGGTTTTTTTGGGAGAATGAAAAGTGTTTTTTTATTCATCATCATGTTGCCTTTTATAGGTTTACATATTTGCATATAGCCCCTTGGGCTTTACAAAATGGCATTTTGCCTATCCCATAGCTCATGTGCCATTTCATTTTTGCACATAAGCCATGGGCTTACAAAATATTGGCTTTGTGCCCATTTTGCATACATTCATGTATAAAAAATTACATAAAAATTATTTATTACATGATTTTGTTGTTGGCATGGAGAGGCTGGCCGCGGGCTCGACTTGGGCATGGGCCCGCTTGACCTGGGCTTGGGCCCACCTAGCTTGGGGGTTGACCTTGACTTTAACTCGGTCAACCGGGGTGTAAATTTTTACCCCAACAGGTGGAAGACAATGCTGCTGTTCCAACCGGGAACAGCTTTAAATTGTTGAATAAGGTGCGCAGGAACTCTCCTACCGCCGTATTGAAAAGATCTCCGCCACCGGTGGAGAACGTTACAGAAGCAAAGCCAGAACAACCCCCTCAGCGGTTGTCCTCCAAAGTTTACAAAGTCTGGCGACGTGTCCAAGAGTCAGTAATTGATCAAGATTACTCTCGCCGACAGAAAAAAGTGAAAGTTCAGCAAGAAGAGAACCGTTCTGTCAAGCCACAAATGGCGACAACTGTTTGGGTGCCCACTGCAACGGCCCCTCCAACATCAACTACTCACAAGAGAAGGAGGCCAGAGAGAGCCCCCGTGACCGTGGCGAACCGGAAAAACGCTGAATCTAGACGCCCGAAGTCTGGGGGCGTGAAGGTGCATACCATTTATATGGATTCCGGAAAAGAGGAAAGCCGTGCTTCTACGGGCCACCGACCGCTCACCCGATCCATCACAAGAGCTCAGGAACAACAGCAGCAAAAGCTTCAGGAGATGTTGACTGCAATGGCCGCACTCACTGGGCTAAAAGAAAATCCAGAGACCTCGGAGCAGCGTCGGGAACAAGAAACTGACACCGAGTTCCTCCGAAGAATGCTGGAGAGGAAAGAAAAAGAGGCTGCGAAACAGGCAGCCAACATAAAACGAATGGCTCTCTTGTTCCAAGACATGGCTAGGATGATGTTACAGCCAGATCCTCCAGCTGAAGATCCTCCGATTATCCTCGAAGATGACCGAGCGGAAACATCAAACCCTCCTCCAGCTTGTTCAGCAGCCAAAGAGGAGAGCATCTCAAAAGATGCCTTGGATGATTACATTGCTCAGCAAATACGAGCTCACCAGGCAAACGAAGCGGCTGGACAGATCGTTAAAACTGGGCGACCCTATCCGGGCTGGTATGACCAAATAAGTTACCCGCCGGGATATACAATCCCTAAGTTCCATGTATATAAAGGGACGGGGAATCCACATCAGCATGTCGCTCAATTCAGGACCTTATGCGGCAACACTGGAGGCGACGACAAACTGTTGCTTCTCCAATTCGTCGGCAGCTTAGTGGAAACGGCCTTCGAATGGTATTCGGAGCTGCTTAATGACTCTGTCAAAATATTTGCGGAGATGGAGCTGCTGTTTACACAAAGATTTGCAAGCGCCAGCGAGCGCACCCCGATCACCGCATTGATCAACGCCAGGGTAAGGCCAGACGAAACGTGGGTTCAATACGCAATACGGTGGCGGAACTTATGGTCAAAGTGCGAACAACGCATCGAAGAAGCGCCTGCGGTAGGCATGTTCGTGGGCACTCTTAACCCTCAACCGACCATCTCCCAGTTCATGATGTTCTTCAAGCCAACTACTTTCCAGGCCTTGATTGACAAGTTGGCCCAAATGGATCAGATTGGTCATAGACCGTCTCCTCCAAAGCCGGATCCTCGAAATGAAAAAGGGAAAGGAAAAGCAATTTTCGTCGCCAATACTCAACAACAGCCGAGCAACTTAAAGCCGGCTGTTCGCCAAACCAATATGCGTCCACGCCCATCCCTCGAGTAGAGGCTAGGACGTCCTTACTCGTTTCCTCAAGATAAAACGAGAAGACTGTTCGAGCTGGCAGTGCGCAACTGGCTCATAAATTTGCCGGATCCAAAATGTCCATTGCAGCCAAACGACATCAACGATCCCAATTACTGCCCCTACCACCGAGTATTGAGCCATCCGATCGAAGACTGCTACGTCTAAAAAAACTGGATTGAGGACCAATACCAACAAGGCAAGTTCGCATTATCGGAAAACTGGAAGGTGAAACCGCCGCAACCTCATGCCCCTAAAAAGGTGGACATGCCGGGGGCATCGTGCTCATTCATAGAGAAAGCCCCATAGACCGAAAAGTCAGTAAACTAGAAATTCGCCTCAAATACGGCAACAACGGACCACTATATCCTAAAACTGGCAACGGGCCAAAACGTCCTTAAACTAACGATGGACCACTATGTCCTAAAACTAGCTGTTGACCGAAACGTCGTTAAACTACTACCAACCTGCGGCATCCTCAGGCTGACGTAGTTAAAAAAATGGTACGTCCACAAGCGAGAAGGGCACGGATGAAAACCCGAAAGGGCTCCGTGAGTAAAGACAGCAGGGCTACCGGTGAGTTTTGTGAAAACCCGAAAGGGCGCAATCTCGTTAAAAGACACTTACAAGGTCCTCTCGACTTTGTAAGGAGAAACTACCTACGTGAGATCCTTACGACTCACAAGGGAACAACACGCTTAGGGATCCCCACGATTCCTAAGGAGAAATTATACTTGCGAGATCCTCACGACTCGTAAGGAGAACCCTCTTATGGGACCCTCACGGCTCATAAGATTCAAAAGTTTTAAACTACAGGGATCTGAACCTGTTCTTAAGCAGCCCCCACAACCTCCAAATGCCCTACAAGCGGTTCAGTATTGACCCTTGTATACAATCCATGGGTGCGAATAAACATTTCCCTAACAAAATCCCATCCGTGACTAGGGATATGTCTACATTGTGAACAACCCTTGTATGTCCTCTCGACTTATAAGGAGAAAACACTCTTGTAAGATCCTTACGACTTATAAGAGACCATGCACTTAGGAGTCCTCACGATTCATAAGGAGAAAATACACCTACGGGATCCTCACGACTCGCAGGGAGAAATACTTTCATGAGATCCTTACGGCTCATGAAGTCAAAAGCCTTAGTCGACAGGATCCTAACCCTGTTCGCTAAGCCACCTTTGTTCGATATCGACAGAGGCAAATGATGATTCGCTCCTAGCAATATCCCAGTTGTAGCGGTGTTGATGCCGAAATCAGTGTCTAATTCCAAGCTTGCAGCAAAAAGTCGGCGAGCCACACATGCATACAAAATAGCCGAAACGATGGGGCAACTTGCAACAAAATCAGCAAGTAAAAATGCATGCATGCAAAATAGCCGAAATGATGGGGCAACTTGCGACAAAATCAGTAAGTAAAAGTGCATGCATGCCAAATAGCCGAAATGATTGGGCAACTCGCAATAAAAAGCAACGAGTAAAAATAAAATAAATAGCCGAAATGATTAGGCACCGTGAAAAATAGCCGAAAGGATTGGGCAATTGCGACCTTCGCGATATAAAAGCTGAAATGATAGAGCATCGCGGAAAGAAATAAAAAAATATATAAATAAAATTTATGCCCTACGGGTGAGATCACATCGATCCCTGTATACAATCCAGAGGCACAAACAAAAAGGGAACCACACCTTCCACCCAGGCTCCATCTGAAAGAGAGCCAAGTCTCGACGGTTCACAAAAAACCTAGAGACCACCTTAACATTCGTCTCATTACACCAGATGCAATATCAACAACGACATTCTTTCATAGTCCAACAGGATGCAGGTGCAACGTCAACGAAAGACCCCACAGTCAAAACAACGGAGCCATGGCAAAGTACCTAGTTCCAAGTCTCGACGGCCACATCTACAGCCTGGAGACCCACAACAGCGTTCCCCCTCATTCCAGCAGGACTCAGACGCAATATCACGAAGCGGAGCCACGTCAAAATCCCTAGTTCCAAACCTCAACGGTTCACCAGCAACCTAGAGAAAACCGCGACATTCGTCTCGATACAGCAGACGCGATGCCAGCAAACGAAGCAAAGGCCAAATTCCTAGCTTCAGGGTCTTGACGGTAACTCATATAAAACCTGAAAGACTATCGGAAATCATCCCACACCAGCGTGTAATGGTCACCACCTCGACGTTCATCTTGACATAGCAGACGAGACGTCACCACAGCGTTCTTCCTCCAGCAGGATTCAGACGCGACAATCAAATAACGGAACCACGGCAAAATCCTTAGTTCCAAACCTCGACGGTTCACCAACAACCTAGAGACAACCGCGACATTCGTCTCGATACAGCAGACGCGATGCCAGCAAACGAAGCAAAGGCCAAATTCCGAGCTTCAGGGTCTTGACGGCAACTCATATAAAACCCGAAAGACTACCGAAAATCATCCCACGCCAGCGTGGAGTGGTCACCACCTCGACGTTCATCTCGATACAGCAGACGAGATGTCACCGCAGCGTTCTTCCTCCAGCAGGATTTAGACGCGACAATCAAACAACGGAGCCACGGCAAAATCCCTAGTTCCAAACCTCGACGGTTCACCAACAACCTAGAGACAAACGCGACATTCATCTCGATACAGCAGACGCAATGCCAACAAACGAAGCGAAGGTCAAATTCCTAGCTTCAGGGTCTTGACGGCAACTCATATAAAATCTGAAAGACTATCGGAGATCATCCCACGCCAGCACGGATTGGTTATGACTCATCGGGGCTCTCCAAAATGAGCCTAACCTCAAGTAAAAAGCGGCATGCAAAATTCTTAACGCTTGCTCTTCTGACGGTCAAACTGCCTAGGAGGATTACTTGAAGACGTCTTTTCCAGCCCCCGAAAGGATCAGAGACACGACAGTCGCAAGGCTACTCGAACAGCAAAATTGCTTATCGAGGAATATATCAGCCAACGCGACGGTACGACGGACAAAACCCTAGTACCACAGACCCTAATGGACCTTTGTCCTAAAGAGCAGAGGTTAATTGCGACGTTAGGATATTCTTGCGAGAAATGCTCGATTCGTCTCGAATCGCGAGGAAATTAGTGTCTTTGCGAGAACTTCTCGATTCGTCTCGACTCGTGAGGAAAAGCCTTAGGCAATGGGGATAAGAACCGGTTTCCTAAGCACTGGGGCCCTGCAAATCGATCCAAAATGAACTCTTGCATACTATTCACGGGTCACACTCTCCAAAGTCGAATCTCGACGAGGAGGGAAACAACCGCTTACGGGTCCTCTCGACTCGTAAGAGGGAAAATTCTCTTATAAGATCCTTACGACTTATAAGGGAAAACGCACTTAGGAATCCTCACGATTCCTAAGGAGAAAATACACCTACGGGATCCTCTCGACTCGTAGGGTAGAAAAGTCTTCATGAGACCCTCACGGCTCATGAAGTTGAAAAGTCTTAGGCAGCATATCTGAACCTGCCTCCTAAGCCATCACTACCCCTCAAAGAAGCCAAAACAAGATGTTCACCCCATCATCTGCCGGCTGTGTTTGTTAAGGTGACATGCTGATAACAAAAGAAAGAAGAAAGCAAAGAGAAGACATAAGACATTGCGAAAGAAATGTATCTTTTATTCATGAATTCAATCAGGTACAAAATACATCATATGAAAGAATAAAAGAATGAATAAATTTTACTCAAAATTACAAATGGTACAAAAAATTGCTACTGAGAAGGAAGCATTTTTAGCAAGGCCGCCAGCTGCTCTCGCACTTCTTTTAGCGCCTTCTCATGATCAGCCGCCACGGCCAGCTCCGCTTCAATTCGAGCCCTTTGCTGCAAGCACGATGAAATCTTCTCATCAATTTCCTGCTTAGCAGCTTCCTGACTCTGCGCAACCTGCTCACTAAGATCAAGCTTCTTCCTCAGCACCAGCCCGTCAGAAATACATCGTTGAAGGTTTTCAAAGATGGTGTTCAGCTGAGCAATATTTGCTGCAACCTCAGTGCGCAGTTGAACAGATTCAGCGGAAGTCGCCTCACGTTCCTTTCGCTTAAGGGTTGCCTCTCGTTCGAAATGGCGAAGGAACAGAACACTTTGCTCAACCCATGCGGCCCGCTGGGAGTTCAAAGCCTGAGCCTCAGGGGCAGGACGCATAAGCTCGAGCTCGTGCAGGTAGGCCTCAATCTTCCGGCAGTAGTTAACCCAAGACTCGACAACGCCTTCATTATGGAAGTTTACAAGCGTCGCCAGCATTACATTAACCTCCGCGGTAAAATCTACGGCAGATGTAGGAGTCTCCACGTCTAGCTCCTCGATATAGTCGCTCACCATGCGCAGACTATTCACGGCACCTTTCGAGGATGGACGTCTGGAAAAGGGTCCGGCTGGCATTATGACGCGAGATTCGAGGCTAGAGTCGATGTGACCGCTGCAAAACAAATCACAATCAAATGACGGTTCAAGAAGTATAAGAGGTTCATGAACAATGGAATTTACTATACCAGCTGCAGCAGGTGGCAAGGCCGGGAGTACTAGTGGCGCAACTGTTCTCTCATCTCTTCCTTCAATCTGTAGTACTGCAATCAAGACAAAGAAGAATCAGAAATAATTTCACTGCCGGTAAAAGAAAGAACATTAACTGAAGGCTATATTCACCCGCGCCACTAGATGAAGCAATCTCCGACGGGAAAGAGAAGTGTGGGTGCAGCGCCTGATACAGTTGCTTAAAAAGGACTCCTACAAAGATGCAATAATGCAACGTCAATACATAAATCATACAGCCTAAAGATAAGGCTGATAGGTCACAAATCCATACCTTCCAGCGTCTGAGACAGTACGAGAGAAGGTAGAGGAGTGGTCACCGTCTAGGCGGTAACTGACGGCGCTGCCTCGGGAGCGCGACCTCAACGCTCGCCACGCCTGCATTGGAAACGGGATAAATGCTGTCAGGAAGGATTGAAAAGGATTGCAGAATAAAAAGAAAGACAATGACCCAAAATCTACCTGATGAGTCGCCTGTCGGAACCGTGATGAGGGCGTCACTTGATACAGCGACGGCTTCTCCCTCCTCCATCGGGATGGTCTCACCTCCCGTCGCCTCATCCCCTGACTCCACGAGAGCCATCGTCACGCTTGCGACGCCAGGAGATGGTAAAGAACCATAGGCGGGAAGAGCGATGATCGGGGCGGTGCCCGACTCTTGAGAGAGCGGCCACCTCGGGCTCAGCAATTGTAACCATTTCACTCGCCGCCAACTCGGGCTCAGTAATTGCAGCAGTCTCATCCACCGCCGCCTTAGGCTCGTCCATGGTAGCCGTCTCACCCGCCGCCATCTCGGGCGCGGCAATGGTAGCTATCTCAGGCATAGCGATCGTGACTATCTCATCAGCCACTACCTCAAACTCGGCAATCACAGCCATCCCGCCTACTGCCACCTTAGGTTCGGCAATCGCGGCTACCTCCTCTACCACTACCACAGGCTCAGCGGTCACCGCCACTTCTTCGGTAAGGCTCGACCCTGCAAGATAAGATATATGAGGACTGATAATTTAAAACTTTGACAACGGAACCTCACAGCATATTACCTTGAGTTGATTTACCGTTTGCTTCCCGAGCTGCACGTGCCGCCCGTCTGTGAGCAGTAGACAAGGAAACCAGAGATTCCTCTTAGGGAGAAGGGGCAGGGGTAGCGGTGCTCGAACCCGCACCCGTGTCTAAGGCAGCACTACGCTCCCTTGCTGCACGCACTCGGCGTTTCCTTTCTGCCCGGGCCGTCAAAGTGGACCTTCTAGAAGCCTCCTTCAACAGGACGTCATCGTCCGCACCTGGAGTTACCTCTGGAGCCGTCAAGGCTTTCGTCGTCGGTCGTTTGAGCAAGGCCTCTTTCGGTAGTGCCGAAGGGGGCGGGACTTCGGTGGCTGGCCCAGGAAGAATTTCCACATCAATTTGCGGGAGAGGCATTATGGTCCCTATGATAAAATAAAGACAGGGTCCGATTGTTTATAAGAAAGGAGAATGAAGATGCAATAAGCTGAGACATACCGATGCCCAACAAAGCACGATTCCTTTCTTCCTCTTCGAAGGACCTGAGGGAAGCCGCCAGAATCTCTTCAGTGGTAAAGCCTGTTACAAAAGGAGAAATGTCAATCAAAACATGACAGTAAAAATAAAGATATAATGCAATAACAAGACGCGACTAATGTTTACTTGATTGCACGAGGGCGGTTATTTCTGTTTGGTGAGTGGCGAAGCACACAGAAGCTACAATAGCGGCCTCGAGATCAGTGTCTTCTGGCGCTATGAAGAGACCATCATTTGTCCCATATTCACTCAGGCCCTCGTTATAAGGAGCCTGAGGCTCCAGGCCGAGTACAACATCTAGGAAAAGGATCGACTTCTTCTTCTTCTTCTTCTTCTGTGCGCGAGTTCCAGTCGCAACAAGTACAAGTTTAGGCTTGGCGAGCACTTTGGGGCGACGAGTCCCGATATCTGAGCCCACGCCAGATTCGGGGGAAGCTGCATTTACCGTCCCCGCGGGAGCACGGGACACCAATGGTACATCCACCGTCTCCACAGGAGCACGGGGCAACCCGCGTGTAGGGCTTAGCACACGTGGATGCTCGATTGCAGCGACTTCTCTTAACGGAGGGGGGACAGTGGTCCGTCGCTTCAAAGGGACTTTACGATCATTGGCAGGAGGTGCACTTTTGCGATCAAGCAGCAACCGCCTTTCTTCCTTAATAACGGCACCCGTCGAATGCTGGTACGATGCCGTATACACATTAAGGATCCGTGGGACACAACTCGGCGCGCTGATAAAGAAGTGAGAGCCCGTATTCAAACGCATGAAGTGATGCAGCGCGCTCCGCATCCCCTCTTCAGTGGCAGTGGGTTCCAGCAAGAAAGCCTCCAGCAGCACTCCTTGATTATTGCTCAATTGTTGGGCAAAACGATGCGGATTATATCTCATGAAAAGTGCCGCATCATTTTGCCTAAACACCAGGAAGCCCGGTCTAATAAAATATAAATGGAGGATCTCCCGAGCTGTCAGAACTGAGGCTCCATCTTTGAAAATATCCTGCAATAGCCGCACCGTTGTGGTAGACTCTTTTCCGATGGTTAACACCTTGTCGGTGAAGGTCATCCCGTCTCCAACCATGCGGGGACGAAAGAGTAAACCTCTAGCATCCCGCGGTGACGGATTTACAATTGAGGCGCTGACTAATCGCATAATCCGGGGGAAGCTGCACCTGTGATAAAATGAAGGCCTTCTATGGATACCAAAAACGCCAAGTGCATGTAGCTAGAGCCATGACATGAAGTAATGCATCGAGAAGTTCACATTCTGTACTCCGGGTTCAATAGTATCCGCTGCTTGGCTAAGGCCGTAATACGGATGGGCTAATCCGGCGACCCCGACAGCCACTTTCACCCCAATAGTAATTCGGTGAGCCGGATAAAAGACAGATGGCCTCATACGGCGAAGGTGCATCGGGAGCGCGAACCGGCTCAACCATAGCCCCAGAAATCCCAAAAAGAATGCTTCCTCATCCATCCCACGGACTGCAATCTCCGCAAAAGGAACAACTGGGAAGTTGGGAAGGAAGAAACTTTCTGATCTACCTCCGTCGTTGGCAGGTTGTCTAAACCTAAGCCAAAAGGTTCGTCAAGCGTAGCAAATTTAACAGCTTCCTTCGAGAGGACTTTCGGGTGAAGAAAGCGAGCGATGAAATCCTCGAAACTAACCCCGCGGCTCCCAGATTTGAGGAAAAGACCCTCGTAGATATTCAACACTTTGATCAAAATAGGAAATTGGTGTTGAACGGCATTCACCGGAGTAAGGCCCGTTATCACTGGCTTGGCACCGAAGACGTATTCGTCCGTAGGAAGCAGCTCCTCATAATGCTCCCCTACGACCGGTAAGCTAGAAACTTCTGCAAATTCCTTTAAGGAGATTGATACTTCTCGGTCCAGCGAAAGGAAGGTGTGGGTAGGAATGTTCCACTGCTCCAGAAGCGCCTTCACCCACCAGGTGGGAAGCATAGGATACTGGAAGAGAGAAGCATAAACGGTGGTATACAACCCAACCTTCAACAACTGCGACTTCTTCACTGACAGAATGTAGCGGGCCCATTGCAAATAACCGGTCGGATGACGAGGAATCAGACCTATATTATATGGTTGCCCCCACGGCCGTGCCTCGCCTTGACAAATATGGCGTCCCAAGGTATCTAAAACCATGGGAGGCTGAATGGGAATCGAAGCTATAGCAGGCTGAAGAAGGCCTTCTGAGGTCCAATTAACCATCTCCACGGCGTAGTTCACCAGGGGTGAGTTGGCGTAATGGATCGCCATGATGGGCTCCAAGGGTACCGCGCACGAAAAACTTTGTCGACCCCTGATAATCTGATTGTACCATGACCCCCAAAGGTGAAGATTCTTATGTTCCAGATCATGGTCTCTGATCAAAGCAAGGACCTCCCGGTCTACAGGTGCTCCCGGAAATCCTCCCTCTGAACGAACGAACGGAAACGAAGCATTGAAAGACATGTTGCCTGCAAAAAGGGGGGACAGAAATCGACTGTCAGTGCTACAATTTAATTTTAAATTTCTGACACTCGGTACTTTAAAAGTGGTACTACGCTGCAATGCAGTGGGAAGGGGACCAAAAGGGGACCCACAAAATCCAGATGACAATGCATTAATTAATAAAACAGCCTCATCATTGGATGAGACTGTTAATTAATGAGGAAATACTCAAAGAAATTCTCATTGAATGAGAAATCCCTCGGGAAAAGGAGAAAATCTCCCTTTGAGAGCAAAGCTCTATGACAGAGTGACACTTGTCAAACTCTGATCATGAAGGAATAAAATTCTTGGCTCTGTAATGATGATGGAAAAATCCATCAAGGATTAATTAAAATTAATTTTTGTGAATTAAAAAATTCTGGGATCTTCAAGATCCATGAAAAACTCTTAAGAGTTCTTCATCAAAGATCAAGAGATCTACATATTATCAAAGAGCAGAGCTCTGTTCATGGGCTAAGAAACCCCAAGAGAAGATCTGTTTAGATCTATGGGTTCATGAGAGCAAGGCTCTATTAATGAAACCCTAAAAAGGGTTTTCTTTAGATCAAAGATTTATGAAGAGCAAGGCTCTGTTAATGGGTAAAAACCCTAATTTATTAAAATTATAAACTTTACCTAAGTTTTAGTAGAGTTCTGATTCTTGAAAAGTTCTTAAATTGAAGAGCAAGGCTCTGAATAACAATTCTCAAGAAAGAAGATGATAATCATCTAAGGGACCAAATGTCCTATTTATAAGCATTGAACCGCCTCTTCAACTTCTGAGTTGATCTAAGGGCTCAGATGTTGCCACCGCTGCACTCACGTGTGCACCACGTGAGCGCAACGGTGGGGGGGGCATTTGTTTCCCCCAATCAGAGCAAAGCTCTGTTTTAAAATTCAAAATTTGAAAATTGAAGCAACGTTTCAAATTCAGCGCTAGGCGCGCTGCGCGCCACGTGTCAGACACAGATGCGCTAGCGCTAGGTGCGCTGCGCCCTAAGCAGCGCACCCCCAATCAGAGCAAAGCTTTATTTTAAAATTTCAAAACTCAAAAGTTGAAGCAACGCTTCAGATCCAGCGTTCTGCGCTGCGCGCCACGTGTCGAACACGGGTGCGCTAGCGCAGTTGCGCTGCGCTCTGCACTGCGCGCCACGTGTCAAACACGGGTGCGCTAGTGCAAGGTGCGCCAGCGCTGGAATTAAAAATTCCCACCGTTAGATCAAAAGATCTAATAATAATAAATTATTAATTAATCAGAATTAAAATTCTGTTATGGAAAGATCTTTCCAATCTTATTAAAATAAGAATATTACCTTCTGCAAAGAAGAAGCCCTAGGATCAAAGATCCAAATGTGAGAAATATTCCTAAATCAATCAGAGAAAGATCACTTAAAACTGATTTAACAAATCAATTGGCCCTATATAAAGGCCCCAAGACTTTAAGTCTCATATAAAGAAACCCCCATACAAACTTTGAGAAATCTCAAAGTAAGAAGAGCAAGCTCTTAGAAAAAGAAGATCATTTCTCCATGGTAAAGAATTAATTCTTGAACAACAGAAATGAAACCATCTCATAAAAGAAGAACTATCTTCTAAAAAAGATCATAGATCTACAAAAGACCAAGGTCTTTGATAAAAAAAGAGATCGGAGATCTTATTATAAAAACTAAAAAGAAGTATTTACTACATTCACAGATCCTTGATCTACAAAGGCAGTGCCCTTTTATAAACAAGAACTCTTGTTCTTGAATCTTGAGGCAAAGCCTCTTTTGAAAAGAAGAACATAAATTTGTTCTCTGATCATAAATTTGGTCAGATGCGCTTTGCGCTACTGAAAAGTGCCTTGCACTCATGAACTGCGCTTTTGCGCTCATTGGACAGGCGCTTAGCGCCAAAGCATGCCACGTGTCAATCACAGACACCGCTTGTGCTTTGCGCTTCTGAAACAGAGCTCTGCGTTCATGGACTGGCGCTTGGCGCCAAGCGCGCCACGTGTCACTCACTGGCGCCCCCCTTAAATCAGCGCAAAGCGCTCAAAAATGGAAAGTGCAATGCGCTAATAAACTAGCGCCTAGCGTTAAGCCTGACACGTGTCACCTTCGTGTGCGCTACCTGACAGAAGCGCAATGCGTTCTTTAATTGGCGCAAAGCACCTGACGCGCCATGTGGCGCACTGTCAGAACACACTTTGTTCTGATGAATGCTATGCATTCAATACAAGACAAAAATAGTCAAGACCTAATGTTTAGCATTATTAAAAGGGCTAAGCCCAAAAAAATGTTCAACAGCTCAGAACAACAAAATATTAAACATTTTAATCTTATTGGACGTAGCCCAATTCTGGCCATAAGTCCTCAACTTATATTGAACTGAGCCAATCTTCTCACGAATATTCAACAGACCTTAGTCCCAAATTGGACTATAAATCTCCTAATCAACTTTGGTTCAAGGGTACATCTCTGAACTCCTCTGATATTTGTCGTTATAATCCTTCAACGTCTTCAGAGAGGTGACGGGTCCCGACGGCCATACATTCTACAGACTATGATGTCTTTAAACTGGATTGTGGGGTCCTTAAGCCCACAGACTGTGATGTCTTTAAACTGGACTGTGGGGTCCCTTTAAGCCCACGGACTACGATGTCCTTAACCTGGACTGTGGTGTCCCTTTAAACCCACGGACTACGAAGTCCTTGATCTCGGACTGTGGGGTCCATTTAAACCCACGGACTATGATGTTCTTAACCTCTGACTGTAGGGTCCATTTAAACCCACGGACTACGATGTCTTAACATTGGACCATCATATCCCTAAACTGGAAATCGACCGCAATGTCCCTAAACTTAACAATAGAGTCCAAATGCTCTTTTGTTGGATCTAAACGATCTCGTTAAGTTGATCTTAGTCTAAAATTAGACTAACGTATCCTTAACAAACGTTTAATTTGATTTTAGTCTCAAATGAGGCTAACGTATCCTTAAACCCAAACCAAAACCCAAATCTAAGAAAATACGGATTTGGACTAATCCACGCCCTATGGGCGACAACATAAATTAGTATCCGTATACAATCCATGGGCAACTACAAACAAAAAAACACCCACGACACGAAATGACCATCTGGAGAAGGAGAAAGTTGTTACCGCGACGCGGTAGCGTAATTAACTGCAGGGGCTTGCGCCTGCAGGGAAGAGCGTCCCCACAATCAAAAACCCCTCAAGCGAGGGGGAATCTAACGAAGTCTGCTACATCGGCCGCATCCGTTTAAACCTTCGATACATGATGCCATAAATCAACTTGGCATCTTCGGAGAGGTGGACAGATAACACCAATTAGCATCTGCCCCGAATTTCAGGCTAGACGGACCTGCGCGGCGCGTCTCCGTGTTCGGCGGGGAACAGACCACACCAGATGTTGTTATTGCACTAGCTGCAATAAAGATATATTAATCCAATCCTAGAGAACCATTGGGAAGCAGTTTATTGAACATAGATGGATGTTCTTGGGAAATGATTAAGGCACCTCCTTCGAGAGACGATTATCATTTCAGGCTTCCCAGGTAACCTGGATGACAGAGTGACTGTCAGGGTTATAGTTTCCCCTCTTTTCGAGGGACAGTATGTTGGACAGGTGGTCCAAGTGGATACTGAGGAAAGGCATGGCGCAGAATACTGATTAAATTCATTGGATGATACAGTCTAAAAGGTTTGCTGGATTTGGAGTTCACTTGTGAACTGGGTCCCATCAGATATCCAGACAAATTCTAAGATAGGTATTGCTCATTTTGGGAGATAGCTTTTCTCCAAGAAATTGAGATACAGAGAGATACAGAAAGAAACATTGGAGCAGATCCACTCACAGAAGCTATTTCTCGAACGCAATAGTTTCGCAAACGGGCTTTGCGAATCTGATTAGTAGAGAAGTTGGGCGTTCGGTATCACACGGGCTGTGAGTATGCGACATCGCAATAATTGGCCTTAAGTGCAAGTGGGAGATTGTTGGCTATAGTGCCCTTAAGGCAATTATCGTAATCACAGGCAGATGATTATGATGATTGAGGGAAGATCTATACCGATAAAACATTCTTACTCAAGATGATAGTATGCTCTCTGGTTTGTCTTTATCATCATGTACGTGTTGATAGAGCCCATAGGATTCTTGCTTGACTACCAGCATTGTGATGGCGATCATATACGTAGGAGCTGGGGGTCTATAAGCACATCCTTAAATGTCCCTAGTCGTGGGAGTATCGAGACCGGGCATCGATACTCCAGTGTAGACTAGTGTATACTGATCGAGGCCCCGACGAGGGGAAGTGGCCAGGTCTCACAAGCCATTGGTGTTAGTTTGTTCACCTAAGATAGTATACAGGTGCTCATTGGATTATGAGTACACTGGACGGACTCGCCGGAAACCTGCTAGTTGGTATTATACCTATTGCCAGATAGCAGTTCCCAGGTGACATATGTACATATTAGTCTGTCGACCTGATATCGTCATTTGTCTCGTGTGAGTTCCCACGGTGCTTTGATTACTACCCTACCACGGCTCAAAAGAGTCGTGCAAACAGGTTTTAGTTGGGTACAATCCCGAGCCACATGGAGGCAGTGATCGGATCATCGGGGATTCGTCTCTCCCGGTATTGGGGGTTGATGTCGCGTTGTGTACGGATGGGCATCACCATAAATCTGTAGCCACGGTGGACGAGAATTATCGATCCAGGATCGATAGTTTCTCAGGTGGTGATGGGTTTCATGCCGACACTAAATGTCGCGTTGTTAGGAGTCTGACTTTATCCACCCCCTAGACTCGATATGCGATACTCTTAGACAAACAGACCAGACTGTACGGATATTGTCACTGACAGGCTCAGTAGGGGTTCGGGATGAGTTTGCTCGTCGGCCTCCCTTTCGCTCAATACCTGGGTAGCCGTTACGTACAGCTAGTGACGCTGACGTGCTTGTGGTTAAACCCACTGCCAGTGTATTGACGAGTCTTTAGAGTCCCACACAGAGGGTTTCTCTGGTTTTGGCGAAATGATGTAGTAGCCGTATTGAATACGTGCAGGGTTCCGATTGATTGATGTACATTGTACTCGGACCTTCGATTGGATAGTTGATAATACTAGCCGGCTCGGGTTAGAGCCGGATTATTAAATCAGGTATTGATTTAATAATTTACATATATGTATTTCGTTACGTATATTCTAGTACTATATTCTTTGTGTTATTCTATCTCTTTGGGTATTCGTATTTCGGTACGAATGCAGGTATGTATATACCATAGAATGTAATCCGTATTTTTACCGAATAACATTCTAGAAGGTGCCACTTCATTTTTGTTTTAACCATTTATAGAAAATGGTAAATGAGGTGGATATTAGCATGAGAAGGTATGGTGACAGCCATGCTTGCAATAGTGCACACAAATGAATTGTTAATTCATTTGTTTTCACTATTCAGGCATGGTGGGATTTTAAAATTGGAAAAATGGTTTTTACAAAACCTAGCATGCTATTTTCTCTTTCATGGTTGAATTCATTTTTTTACTAGCATGAAGGTTCTGTTCACTTGGTGTTTTCTTAAGCTCCTCCCTCACCATTAGCCTCACCTCCTCTAGCTTTTCTTGTTTTGCTTACACCTTCAAGTTTTGAGATAGATAACACTTAGAATACATACACACTACATCCTAGGCTCTCTAGGGTAGCATCCTAGAGACCCTAGTTGCTCCACTTGCCTCTTGATATGGAGCTAGAGCCAGAATCACATCTCTCATGTGGATCATCGGAGATGGAGGAAGACCGGCAACCAAACTACATCAAGGAACCACTAGGAGCTTAGAATGAAGACCGAAGGACACAGATCAACTCGGTATAACCATTCTAACTCTTTTATTAGCTTGCTAGATTAGGGTTTAAGGTCGATCCGGGAATCAGGTAATGGTAGTGCCAGTTTAGAAAATTTTTGTTCCGCATTTGGCCACGTTTTGATGGCCGGGGTGCTGCCGTAACCCTTCAACCAAAGACAGTTCCCAACTTTGAGGCGCCTCACGTGCCCACACATGACCCCCAATAGTGCTTAGCACTTATAATGGAAGATGGAATAAATCCAAACAAACAGTGCCCAGTTTTGGGGCGCCTCACGTGCCCACACGTGATAGCCAAAAGAATTAAGTGTTTAACATTTATATACAGATGGGGATTTGGACCCAAGTATACAGCGCCAACTTTCAAACGCCTCATGTGCCTCACGTGAGCGCATTAAATTTCAGTGTTTAACACTGCTTTACAGACTCGCGTGAGAGCACGTGAGCATCGAGCATATGTTAGTGTTTAACACTATAAGAAGCCAACTTCAGCCTCAAATTGGTTAAGTCCTCTCGAGATTAAAACGTCTTGGATTTCCAAATAGACCGAGCCTCTATGCTCATGACTTCTCAAACTAATTGATCAGAATGATGCCCATCACATATCTCCTAAGTTAATCTTAGACTCCCAAAAATAACTAATGATTCTTAGATGGTGCACCATGATCTCTCTCCTCAGTTTGGAGTTTGGTTCAAGGGTACATCTCTCCATACTTCTGATACATGTCGTTGTAATTCTTCAACGTCATCAGGGAGGTGGAGGGTCCCGACAACCAACAGCTCTTAGGTGCACTCCCAAACCCATGAGCACATAGACCGTAATGTCCTTAAACTAGCTATGGACCGCAACGTTCTTAAACTAAACCCTCATACCAAAAATGGTGATCTATGGACCGTAATGTCCTTAAACTAAAGCAATAGAGCCCAAATGCTCTTTTGTTGGGTCTGAATGATCCCAAAAATCCTGTTGAATAGATCTTAGTCTAAAATTAGACTAACGTATTCTCAACAAATATTTAAGTTGATTTTAATCTCAAATGAGATTAACGATCCTTAAATCAACCCAAATCCAAATCTAAGTATATACGGATTTGGACTATTCCACGCCCTACGAGTGGCAACATAAATTAGTCTCCGTATACAATCCACAGGCAACCAAAAATAAATCAAACATACACGACACGAAGTGACCTTCTGGAGCAGGAGAAAGTGGTTATCGCTACGCGGTAACGTAATTAATTGCAGGGGCTTGCGCCAGCAGGGAAGAGCGTCCCCACAATCATAAAACCTCTCGCAAACGAGAGGGAATCTGACGAAGTCTGCTACAACGACTGCATCCGTCCAGACCTCCGATACACAGTGCCATAAATCAACTTGACATCTTCGGAGAGGTGGACGGATAAACCCAAATAGCATCTGCCCCCAAATTCAGGCAAGTCGTTCGTCATTCTCGTGCCAGAATCAGTTTACCGCCGAAAACGGAGAAGAAACCGCGTAGGTCATCTTGCCTGAATTTGGGGGCAGATGCTATTTGGGTTTAGCCACCCGCCTCTCTGAAGACGCCAAGTTGATTTATGGCACCGTATCTTGGAGGTTTGGACAGATGCGGCCGTTGTAGTAGATTTCGTCAGATTCCCCCTCGTTGTGAGGGGTTTTTGATTATGGGGACGCTCTTCCCTGCAGGCGCAAGCCCCTGCAGTTAATTACGTTACAGCATCGCGGTAACCACTTTCTCCTGCTCCAGATGTTCACTTTGTGTCTTGTGTGTTTGTTTTATTTTTGGTTGCCCGTAGATTGTATACGGAGACTAATTTATGTTGGCGCCCATAGGGTGTGGATTAGTACAAATCCGAATTTTCTAAGATTTGGGTTTGGTTTGATTTAAGGATCGTTAATCTCGTTTGGGATTAAAATCAAATTAAATGTTTGTTGAGGATACGTTAGTCTAATTTTAGACTAAGATCTACTCAACAGGATTTTTGGGATTATTCAGACCCAACAGAAGAGCATTTGGACTCTATATTGTTTTAGTTTAAGGACGTTACGGTCCATAGTTAGTTTAAGGACGTTGCGGTCCATTGTAGTTTAAGGACGTTGCGGTCCATTGTAGTTTAAGGACGTTGGGGTCCGTATTGGGATGTGCCCGTCAATTTGGGAGTACACTAACGAGTTGTTGGTTATCGGGACCCACCACCTCTCTGAAGACGCTAAAGAATTACACCGACATTTATCAGAGGTGTGAGGAGATGCACCCTTGAACCAATGTCCGTTAGAAGATCAATAGTCGTGTTTTGGACTGAGACCAATTTGGAAAATGGTGAGCACATGGGCTGGGTTGATCTAAATTAGGGACTTTTGGTCAACTTGGACTCAACCCATTTAGTCTTTGAATAAAGTATTAAACACTTGTTTGGGCTCAGTCCCTTCTTTGTGCAAACAATACTGAGCATTGATATGGGCTCTGACGCTCATCCTTTACTTTATCCTCTCTTTTTTTGTTTTTTATGGAGTGTTAAACACTCTTTATGGTGCCCACGTGCGGAATATGTGAGGCTCTTGGAATTAAGCGCTAGGCACCGTTTGATGAGTGCAGAGCACTTCATATTAAGCAGCGCCCACGTGATGGGCATGTGAGGCGCTTGACGCTGAGCGCCAATTATTGAGTGCTAAGCACTCTTTATTTGGGCAGCGCCCACGTGATGGACACGCGAGGCGCTTGGCGCTGAGCGCCAACTATTGAGTGCTAAGCACTCTTTATTTGAGCAGCGCCCACGTGAGGCGCTTGGCGCTGTTTCTTTCTTTGTGCATTTTTCTGAAGATGTTCAATTCTCTATTCTCCCTTGGATCATCGATCCCCAAGAATAAATTCATCCCTACGAGAATTAAATTCTCATTTGTTGGAGACTTATCTCATGGATCTTGGATCCAGGAGAAAGAACTATGTTCTTTATGAGGGTTAAACCTTCGGATATGCAGATGAGATACTATGATCTCTATTATCTTTATTTACCTTGAAGAAATTTCTTCTTCCTTTTTCTCCCTTAAATCTTTTTTTTTGCTTGCTCTTCTTTTTTGAACTTGAAGTTTATGGGGGGGGCTTCTTCTGTACAAGACTTGAAGTCTTGGGGCCTTTATATACTGGAGGCAAATTTGTTGATTTAGTTAAAAAAATCTTTCATTGAGAGATTCTTAATTGATTTGGGAATTTTATACACTGTTGGATCTTTGATCCAAGGACTTCTGTTTTACAGAAAATATTTTTCTTGTTTTTAACAAGATTGGGAAAATATTTCTATACAGAGCTTATTCTGTAGCTTCGTGATTTTTAATCACCATTGGATCTTTAATCCAACGGTGCTCTGTTTTACAGAGCTTAATCTTTCTTATTTAGAAAGATTGAGAAAATATTTTCCCATACAGAGCTTATTCTGTAGCTTGGTGATTTTTTAATCACTATTGGATCTTTAATCCAACGGTGCTCTGTTTTACAGAGCGTAATCTTTATTGTTTAGAAAGATTGGGGAAATATTTTCCCATACAGAGCTTATTCTGTAACTTGATGCTTTTTAATCACCCTTGAATTTTTAATCCAACGGTGCTCTATTTTACATAGAGTAATCTTTCTCGTTCAGAAAGATTTGAGGAATATTTCCTCAACAGAATTTAATTTTTTATTTTGATGATTTATCATCTCCGTTGGATCTTTGATCCAATGGCAGAGAACTTTTAGTTCTAGCGCCAGAGCCCTCGTGCGGGGCACGTGAGGCGCTGCCTCAGAGTTTTTAACTCTTGGCGCTGACGCCCTCGTGCAAGGCACGTGAGGCGCTGTCTCTTTTCAAATTTTGAACAGAACCTTGCTCTTCTATTATTGGGAGGAAACAAATGCCCCCCACCGTTGCGCTCACATGGCTCACACGTGGGTGCAGCGGTGGCAGTTTTTCCACCGTTGGATCTTCTTGGAAGTTGGATCGGCTTCCCCTGCCTATAAGTAGGGCCTTTAGCCCTTGAGATGACTCATGTTCATCTTATTCTCTTCTTTGTTCTTCTGAGAATTTAATTCTCTTTTTCAGAGCTTAGATCTCTGCCCAAGGAAACTCTTTTAGAGTTAGAACTTTGTCCAAAAATTTGGTAAGGATTATGCTCGAACCCATTAAACAGAGCTTTGCTCTTCTTAGATCACAGATCTTAAAGATGTTTTTTTAGGGTTTCTTAACCCATTAAATAAAAATAGAGCTTTGCCCTTCTTAGATCATAGATCTAAAAAATCTTTTTTAAGGTTTCTTAACTCGTTAATGAAGAACTCTTAACGTTTGTGGGTCCTCCTTGGTCCCTTTCTCCTGCATTGCAGTGTGGTACAATTTTAAAGTACCAAGTGTTAGAATTCATATTATAGCATTGGCAACTAACCCTCGCCTTTTTGCGCGCGGGTACCATGGCTTTCGATTCTTCCTTTCCTTTTGTTCGTTCAGAGAGCACCTTCGCTGACGCGCTCGTGGATCGGGAAGTCTTCATGCTCATTAAAGATCATGACCCGGAGCAGAAATCTCTTCATCTATGGGGGTCACGGTACAATCAGATTATCCAGGGTCAGCGTAGTTTTTCTTGTGCAGTACCTTCAGAGCCCATTTCAGCGATTCACTACGCCGACTCGCTTCAGGTGAATTACGCCTAGAGGAGGTCAACTGGACCTCAGAGGGTCGCCTTCAGCCTTCTTTGGTCTCAATACCCATACAGCCGTCGATGGTTTTGGATATTTTAGGGCGGCGCATATGTCAAGGCGAGTCGCGCCCTTGGGGACAAGTATACATGATTGGCTTGACTTCTCGCCATTCAACCGGATATCTGCAGTGGGCTCGATACATCCTGTCGGCCAAGAAATCACTGCTGCTGAATCTCGGGTTATACCCCATAATGTATGCATCTATTTTCCAATATTCCACGTCCCCTGTATGGTGGGTCAAAGCTTTCTTGGAACAATGGAACATCCCGACTCACACCTTTTTTCTATCGGATCGGGAAGTTTCAATTTCCTTGGAGGAGTTCACGGAGATCTCGGGAACATTACGAGGAGATACTACCTCCTGAGGAATACATCTTCACCACCAAATCAGTAATGATGGGCCTTACCCCGGAGAATGCCGTTCAATATCGATTCCTGAGTCTAATCAAGGTGTTGAACATTTATAAGTCTATTTTTAGAGTCTGGGGGGGGGGAATGGAGTCAGCTTCACAGACTTCATTGCTCGCTTTCTTCACCCAGAAGTCTTATCAAAACAAGCCGCAAAATTCGCCAAGCTTGATGACTCGTTTGGTTTCGGTTTGAATAACCAGCTGACGGCAAAAGCAGATTTAAGAAGCTTCTTCATTCCGGACACCCCGGTTGTTCCTTTTGCAAAGCTTGCTGCATCAGATGTCGATGAAGAGACGTTCATCTTGGGGTTTATCGGCCTGTGGTTGAGCTGGTTTGTGCTTCCGATGCACCCTCGCTACTTGAGGTCGTCTGTCTTTTATCCAGCCCACCGCATGGTTGCGGGGACGTGTGTGGCCGTTGGGATTGCTGGGCTGTCTCATCTATACCATGGCCCGAGCTTAGCAGCGGATACTACTCAACCTGGGGTAAAACCTATACATCTTCCGTTGCACCTGGGTCGAAATGCACGTGCTTGGTGCTTTTGGAGTCCACAAACGGCCCTGTTTCTACGACAGCTATAACTTTCCCCGGGTCATGTTTCTAGTTGATGCTTTTGCACTAGATCCGTCGCAGCGAGAGGCTCGACGTCTGGTCCTTCACCCGCGTATGGTTGGGGATAGTATGACTTTTGTCGATAGATTCTTAACTATCGGCAAGGAATCTACCAAGGCAGTGCAACCGCTGCATGATACTTTCAAAGACGGGGCTCCTACATTGAAGGCTCGGGAGATCCTGCACTTATATTCGATTAGGCAAGGCTTTTTGGTGTTCAGGCAAGGCGCCTCGGCATTGTCCATGAGGTATAACCCGCACCGTTTCGCTCAACAGTCGGGTTATGATCAGGGTGTCCCGCTTGAGTCTTTCTTAGCCGAGCCGGTTGCTACGGAAGATGGTATCCGCAGCGCGCTGCACCACTTTATGCGGCTAAATACGGGGTATAAATTTCTCATCAGCGAGCCAAACTATGTGCCGAAAGCTTTGAATGCCTACGTGGCGTGGTATCAGCATGCGACATGTGCTGTTATCAGGGAAGAGAGGCGGCTATTACTTAATCATAAGGATGTTGTCCCAGCTGGTAATTCGGCAGTTCCTTTGAAGCGACGGACCACCATTCGTCCTTCCTTATGAGAAGTTGCCGCGGTTGTGGTCCCGCATGCCTTCCCTGAGAAGCCTCCACCCCGTGTTCCTGTAGAAACGGTAGCTGTAGCATCCCTGAAATTCGGCGTTGGTGCAGAAATTAGGATCTGTCGCCCGAAAATGCCCGTCAAGCGCAAGCTCTTGTCATCGGCCGCCGGCGTCCGCTCGCAGAAAAAGAAGAAGTCGCTATTCTCTGCCGATGTTATATTTGGCCAGGAGTCACATGCTCCCTTTAGCGAGGGTTTGTGCGAGTACGGGACAAATGAGGGTTTATTCATCGCGCCTGCGGATGATACTGATCTTCAGGCTGCCCTTGTGGCTTCCGAGCGACTAGCTCGCAAAGAAGCGGCGCTGACTACTATCGTGAAATCAGGTATACTTTCAGTTATGTTCTTCCGCGGTTATCTCTTTTCTCTTTGTTATGTTTGTATTGACGCTTTCTTTTTCCAAAGGTATTTCTGCCGAAGAGGCTCTCGCGACTTCCCTCCGGACGTTCGAGGAGGAAGAGAGGCTCCGCGCTTCTTTGGGCCTTGGTAAAATTCAGTTCATTATGCCTTAATTCTTTTTTATTCATGCTCTGACCTATCTTTCATCTTGTTGCAGGGACTACCTCAACTCAGGTCATTCCGAATTCAGTGCCGATCCCGAGTGGCGATGCAGCGGAACCCTTGAAACCAGCTACCGTGACCATGGCCCTATGTTCATATCATAATATTGCATTATTATATTCCCCATTCTTATTCATTTTACAAATAAACAAGTGCTTTTGACCCATGTCTGCTACATAGTTGCAGGTTACAGGTTCTCGGAATAAAAACAGTGAAATGATGAAAAGACGATGTGAAAGTGAGACTTCGACCAACAAACAGAGGATCTTGATTATGCCTACAATTTGAAGACTAAACGAAGAAGTTCACAAAGCACAAAGGCAGGGCAAGGTTCAAGACTTCGATACGAAGCAAGCGGTAAAAGTCCACGACTTTATTCACTGTGGAGATCTGGAAGAGAACCAGAAGACATTCTGAAGAAAAAACTAAAGAAAATAGAAGGCACCAGCAACCAGACCAAACCCTAGAAATTCCAACTCAAGAAGCCTCTATACGGCCATGGATCCACGGCCAAACATGGGGTTTGGCCGCGGAACCGCGGCCGTGCTATACCCATGTCGGTGGAAAATCGTGGCGGCTTGCGGTGCGTTGACTAGGTCTTTTTTCTTAGGGGGTATTTTTGTAATAGCATATGTGCGTCGATTGTAACCCTAGGGTTTTCTATGAATTTATAAATAGAAGCCCTAATACCTCTTTTGAGGTATGCCTCTTCTTGTGCATAATTTTATACCTAAAAATTCAGATCTGTGATTTCTGCAATAAATGAAGAGTGCATCAATTTGTAAGTAGTTCTTTTTATTTGCCCTAGTTAATTTTATTATCTGCCCTAGGTAATTTCTTATCTGCCCTAGTTAGATCTTTAATTCCTTGCCCTAGATAAATAGTTTAGAAATGTTTTTCAATTCCTTAATGAGCGAGTAGTCTCCTCGCTTGTTAGGGTTACATTTGGGGAAGGCTTGAGAGATGAAGATCTCTCACCCCTTTCTTGCCCATCACATATAATAATTAGGACTCCATGCATACATGCACACACCGCTCCCTGCGGCACCCTATCCAACGAGGTAGCAGTGATACCGTAGTATAAAGGCCCGGTTGAGCGTGTTTTCCATGGAGGTTAGGGTAAGGATTAAGAAAGGAAGGACAAGAACCTAGAGGAAGAAACACCGTTTCTTCCCGATGGTACTAATCCCCTTTATTAATAATTACCATAACTCCTAAAGAGATCTTAATTTGGGTATTGAAAGCAGTGGGAAATCTTTGCATTTCCAAACTTAACCTAAACCTAACCCTAGCAAGATTTAGATCTAGATAAATTTAGTTTTTAGATTTAATCAATCCGACCCCAATCGGAATTAACTCGTAAGAACAATTAGGAAATTCACAAAATCCTTGTGGGCCGACCCGTACTCACCGGCTAGCTACCAAGCGAAGCCGTTCTTGATTGCGGTTATAAATTATTCTTTGACATACGAATCGAATGGCGCCGTTGCCGGGGATGGCGTGTTATTTTCTTTTTGTAATTTCGGGTTAATATAAATCAAAAAAAATCATAAAAACTGAAAAAATATATATATAAAAAAACTATCATCTTTTATTTTGTGAAGGGTATTTTTCGTGTGAATTTTGCAGGATCTACAATCGAGTTCGGATCTGGAAAAATACAGAAAAAGAAACAGAAAAAGAAAGATCTGAACATCATAGGATTTCAACAACAGAACAAATCTGGAGATCTGAACCGTACAAATTGCCGCGTTTCCGCCGCTTTTACCCAGCTTTGACCGCGCATCCGCGGTCAGGAGGTGACATCATCATCTCCAAATTTTTCTCGGGAACCGAACAGCCCAGACGACCGCGCTTCCACCGCGTAACCCTGCTTGCGACCGCGGAACCGCCGTCTCCTGGTGACATCAGCACGTGCAAATTTTTCTATGAGCTTTCTCTCTCCTCCTCTGCATATCCCCATATCTCTTTTGTAAAATCTCCTGCAGGATTCTTTGCGCTAAAAATCTCTCCCCCTTCCAATAATTGATCTTGTGCAGGATTCTTTACGCCGCGCTTAAAATAAATTTTTTTTGATTGCAAGTGGTTGTTTACTGTTTTGCATATATTTAATCGGACTTTAAGGGGCTTGATACCAATCCAGATTGGGTGGGGATATCATCACCCTTCCTAGGACCCCAGAAATCACATAAGGCATATGCATTGACCATTATTTAATTAAAAAATACTAGACTCAGTCCTAAGGACGTCGCTCTCAATAGGACAGAGGACTAGTTGTAGGTAGCGACCGTTTATCCTAACCTGACTTTGCGGTGTCTAGGCAAGTGTGTCTAAGACGAGTGGTTACTTAATTAGGGCCACTACTTGTAGTGGAGAGCCTCCCACTCACCTGGCACTTACCTGGCCGCAATTGGCGGTGAAGAGGCGGTTTGAGGTCCTATTTCTAGCCCTTTGGAACAGTTAGGAGCTGTCTAGCTGACCTAGGTGACCCTAGATCTAGGCCTGATTGTGCATTTGTGGTTGATTGCATTTGTGTCAAAGCCTTTTATCGAAAATCTTTTTGCAAAGAGCACCACATAAAAAAAAGGAAAAATTTTTACAAAAACTTGCAAAATTTTGTCGCTAAGAAATCCGTGCACCCCATATTATTTTTTCTTCTCCTTTCTTACATCATGGGTACCCCACCTCCCAAAATTCTTGCCGAACTTTGGTACCCTCAACCAAACATTGGCTCTTACGCGAATTGTTTTGGTCGAATTACGGACGACCCCTCCATGCCTAAAATTTCCTTGAAAGATCGAATAGAAGCGTCTAGGAGAAACAGTTCGACTCCGCAATCCACTTTGTATCAACCATTTCAACCTTCACAACCTTCTTACGTTGATACCACTTTTTCGAGTCATGTTGTAACTCCGAAACCCATGTCTATCGCTGAACACATTGAACAATCTCATAACCGATCTTTCACTCCTTTCAATACTTCTAGTTCTAGGGATCAACAAGTCCATTCACCTTTTTATCCAAATGTTGATCATACTCCTGTCCAACCATTCAATTCTTATCAGTCCTACCCAACTTTCACACCTTCCCTAGACATTGCTTCTACACAGCCATTTGGGAGTTTCCAAAATCCAAACAACTTTGAATATTTTACTGAAACCCCTTCACAACCCATGTCTAGTCTGGAACAGTCATTAGAAGCTTATATGGTAGCGACAAACCAAATGCTAAGGAATGTGGATGCGTCCATAGCCGCCCTTATACAACCTATTGACCCGGTAGCTAGTTTCCAACTAGCTCCAAAAATTCCAATGTATGATGCAGCGGTTGGACAGATTGAGAATTTGAGTGGATAAAGTGAGCTAAACACCCTTCCAAATCAAACCAACCCATCACCAATTGAATCCCACAACTCCGGTTTTGAATATCTATCAAATGTTCTAAATGATTTACCGGTTGAAGATAAAGCATCTAATGAGTTGTGCGACTTTGTAGTGCTTGATTTGCCAGATTATGAAGGGTCCCTTTCGAGTGAAACCATCACCAATCCTTTTGATCTCTACACCTCCAATCTAGAACCTGAATTGATAAATATCCATGCTTTTGATGAGGTGTCAGAAAAAATTGATTTTCACTTGATTGAGGATATAGACGCCGGGAATATTTTGGATGATGAACCCGTAGATTTGACTGAAATTTTATCTCCACTTCATCATCCCGAGTCATTAAATGTTTCTCCCGAACTTCATATGCGTCTCGATTTTGATGATAATTGCATGGATGAGATAAATTTTGAGGAAAATTATGATGATAGTATTGAGGATAGTATTGAGGAGAGTATTGAGGATGAACCATTTTTGTTTGATGAGTCGGATATTCCAATTCATCCTCCTAAACCTTTAACTGTTATAAACCCCTCCTTTCTATCGTTCCGACCACGCAAAAGATCACGCTTGAGGACTGCGAGCTTGAAAAATTTCTGTTTGATCACAACGGTTTTGACGCCACTAGTGCGTTCCTCTTTGAATCTGACACAGTTCTCACAGCTGATAACGATTACGAGTGTTTCACTTTTTTGGACGATGTTGAAAACTCACCTCCCGAGTTTGAGTCCTTTAAATTTTCAGATGAGTTAGTTGAACCATCAGACTCGGTTTCTTACAATCATTTCGAACCATTGATGGAATCCTTCAAGTTCGAGACAATTACTTAGGTGAGAATAAGACTATCCCTAAATCACTCCCTTTCGTCTTTCCTATCGTTTCGACCACGCAAGACTCAGTCGCATTGCCATTTTCAATGGAGGGTTTACCAAGTTCGACGTACCCATGTTTTCTTGCGAATCTTGAGGGATTTGACCCCATTTCTCGATGGGTTAATAGATTAGCACAATCGCTTTTAACACATCGGTCATCACAAATTGCGCTAATTTATTCACTCGATTTACACCCTCAAGATCGTACTACACTTCTTTCTCTTTTTCGCCATTCTCCTCCTCCACCGAGACCGTATACCATTTCTATCTCCACACGGTCTCGTGTGCGTCTCATTTCTTTTCTTTACACTCCATTTTTTCACCAGCCCTACCATTATCACGATAAAATTTTTGAATGGTTGGTGCTAACCTTTGGCCTGTGTAAGGCCCTGTATAGTTTGGGAGGACCTTGTTGTATATATGTATATATATATTTTTTTGTTTTTTTTCTGTTAACAATAAAAATAAAAAAAAAAATTATAAATAAATAAACAGGGGAGTGCCGACATTTTAACCCTCTTGGTGTAGCCTGACAGTGAGGACACTGTCAAGTTTAAGTTTGGGGGTATGCTCGGTAAGCCTTCTTCCTTCGCATTCATGTGTATATTTTTGCAATTGCATACTTATTTTAAAACCCATAAAAATTGAAAATTTTCAAAAATTATAAAAATTAAAGTATTCAATTTTGGTCATAATTGACTTGAATTTGACAAAAAGGTTAACTAACTAGGAACAACTAGATCCTAGACTTAGTAAATTAAAAACCCTAAAAATAACCTTTTTTAAAATTTAACGGTAGAAAGTATATGTCTTTGTAGTTTATTTAGAAATAGGCAAATTTCGAGTTGACTTCTTGGGCTAAGTTAAAACAACGGAAAAGTATTGATATTTTTATTAAAGTATAAGTTTGAAAAATAATTCCTAAGCTTAAATCTAAATTCTGAAAATATATACCCTACAAAATTGCACAAACACGAACCTTGAAAATTGGAATAGTAGGAGAGACCTTGAAATGCTCTTGTCTAAAATCCTTAGTACGAAGAAAAATACCATAAAATACAAGTGTGAATAAAGAGAAAAAAATGAACACTGGTTTTTGTAATTACTTAAGGCTGCAAAATAGAAAAATATTTAGCGAGGGTGCTTTATCACCTAGTGCCTTAGACCAACTGGTTTGGGAGTCACTGCTAAAAGCCTTAGGGATTACAAGACTAGGAATTACGCTTTAATGTGCAAACACATTTTGTAATCGGTCGTTAGTACCACAAGAAGTATTAACGGTCGCATGAAGAATGTGTGAGCAAATTCATCTAAAAATTCACCAATTGAAAAGTACTTTGGACGATGGACAAGAGTATAATAGCTTGATTTGAATTTCCAAGTGTAGGGGTGATATATACACACACGTAGGGGTATGTGATTGGGGTTTAGATAAGAGATATGAATGAAAAATAGGACTTATATCTTTAATAGAGATGATAAAATTCCTAAGTGGAGATAGAACCCTAGAAAGAAAACTCAAAAGATGCCAAAAGCTAAGTAAATTTACCAGAATATATATAATCTTAAGTTAAATGATAAGGAAGCGTGAAAAATACGGGTGGATAATTTATGAGTCAAAGATAATAGAATTCCTTGTTGGAAAACCTAATTGGAGAATAAAAGTTAATGGGCCTAATTGATAGGATTTTGTGGGTAGTATCCGCTGAAAACCATCAGGAGACAACACTCCTCCTACTAGGGACACCTAAAGGTTTAACGGCTTGTTGCACGAGCTCAGTGCAATCGCGATTCCCTGCGAAAGTGAGGCTAGGTCTTTTTCGAGAATAAAACTAGGTTTGCTCAAGGACGAGCAAAAGATAAGTTTGGGGGTATTTGTTCATATCATAATATTGCATTATTATATTCCCCATTCTTATTCATTTTACAAATAAACAGGTGCTTTTGACCTATGTCTGCTACATAGTTGCAGGTTACAGGTTCTCGGAATAAAAATAGTGAAATGATGAAAAGACGATGCAAAAGTGAGACTTCGACCAACAAACAGAGGATCTTGATCATGCCTACAATTTGAAGACTAAATGAAGAAGTTCACAAAGCACAAAGGCATTGCAAGGTTCAAGACTTCGATACGAAGCAAGCGGTAAAAGTCCACGACTTTATTCACTGTGGAGATCTGGAAGAGAACCAGAAGACATTCTGAAGAAAAAACTGAAGAAAATAGAAGACACCAGCAACCAGACCAAACCCTCGAAATTCCAACTCAAGAAGCCTCTATACGGCCGCGGATCCGCGGCCAAACATGGGGTTTAGCCGCGGAACCGCGGCCGTGCTATACCCGTGTCGGTGGAAAATCGTGGCGGCTGGCGGTGCGTTGACTAGGTCTTTTTTCTTAGGGAGTATTTTTGTAATAGCAGACGTGCGTCGATTGTAACCCTAGGGTTTTCTATGAATCTATAAATAGAAGCCTTAATACCTCTTTTGAGGTATGCCTCTTCTTGTGCCTAATTTTATACCTAAAAATTCAGATCTGTGATTTCTGCAATGAATGAAGAGTGCATCAATTTGTAAGTAGTTCTTTTTATTTGCCCTAGTTAATTTTATTATCTGCCCTAGGTAATTTCTTATCTGCCCTAGTTAGATCTTTAATTCCTTGCCCTAGATAAATAGTTTAGAAATGTTTTTCAATTCCCTAATGAGCGAGTAGTCTCCTCGCTTGTTAGGGTTAGATTTGGGGAAGGCTTGAGAGATGAAGATCTCTCACCCCTTTCTTGCCCATCACATATAATATTAGGACTCCATGCATACATGCACACACCGCTCTCTGTGGCACCCTATCCCATGAGGTAGCGGTGATACCGTAGTATAAAGGCCCGGTTGAGCGTGTTTTCCATGGAGGTTAGGGTAAGGATTAAGAAAGGAAGGACAAGAACCTAGAGGAAGAAACACCGTTTCTTCCCGATGGTACTAATCCCCTTTATTAATAATTACCATAACTCCTAAAGAGATCTTAATTTGGGTATTGAAAGCGGTGGGAAATCTTTGCATTTCCGAACTTAACCTAAACCTAACCCTAGCAAGATATAGATTTATATAAATTTAGTTTTTATATTTAATCAATCCGACCCCAATCGGAATTAACTCATAAGTACAATTAGAAAATTCACAAAATCCCTGTGGACCGACCCGTACTCACCGGCTAGCTACCAAGAGACGCCGTTCTTGATTGCGGTTATAAATTATTCTTTGACATACGAATCACCCTCCCAGGGTTACCGCAGAAGGCTTCGTTGACACAGCCGATGATGGATGCCGTATCGGCTCTGTAGGCAGAGCTTGGTTCGGATGATGACGTTCCTCTGTCAGAAGTCTTCAGGAGGTCATTTCTCATGGCCTAGACTGAAAGGAAGCGCAGGAAGCATGCACCGAAGGAGCGCGACTCCGTCTTGGTCGTAGGTGCGGGCTCAAGTAATACTCCATCTGTTGATATTCCTTTGGCGGATGTTCCAGCTACCTTGTCTACTGCCCATAGACAGGTTGCACGCGCTGCTCATGAGAAAACTGGAAAGTTACTTCGAGGTAATGTAACGCCCAGTCTTTTTATTAGAACTCGAACCTCAAATTCTAATATACTCATTTCCTGCAGGGCAAAGTCCTGACGATGGGATGGCAGGCGAAATGCTGGCGGCTACAAAGCCCGAAGTGGCTACTCTTTCCCGGGAATCTGGGACCATCCAAACCGCTTCTCTCTCTCCCTGTGGCTCCTTGGTATCGGCGGGCATCGTAAGCATCACGACGGCCCTCATTGAATCAGGGGATGAAGCTATGGGCACAGAATCTACTCCTCCAAGAGAGAGCGAAGAAGCCGTTACACCCGGTGTTGCCTTCGTCATGGTTTCGGTCCATGATTTATCAGGTAATCACTGGGTCGCTATTTTCGCATTTTTCAATCTTGTTCAGCCCTTCTAATGATATTTTGTTTGTCTTGAGTATAGGTGCGGTGAACCCTGAGGTTATGTCATCTGAAGAAGTGTCGCCGGTCGCTGCTCTGACGGTCGCTGTCCCCTCGCTTTCTTTTGTGCCCTCTCAAATATTGGAAGGTATGGTTTGCGAATTACCTGTTTTACTGTGGGTACCATCCTCCTTGTATTGATAGTATATTGTCGCAACTCTGCAGGAGTCCTTTTCGACCATCTATACCATGTGTTGAACCCATATTTCTCCTTCCAGTCGGAAGTCGTTCCGCCTCCTGGTATTGGTTAGTATATTCTTCAACTGACGTCTCTTCCTTTCTTTTACGAATAGACGTATTGTTGCTAAGCTTTCTCCATGTTGATCATAGCGTCACGGGTCAGAGGAGGAGACAAGAGAATAGCAATGCCTCCGGTACTCCCCATCCTGCCGCCTTTCACAGCCGGTATAAAACACTTCACTGCTGATGTGTTTTCTTTATTCCCCGTGTAGGGTTCCTAGGCATCCTATAGAGGTCTCACAAGGCATCGAACATGCCAAATTTAAAATTTATGGTGCCGAGAAACCCTAGTTAATGGATCGTTGCTAGATGTCTAGGCGAAACTACAAACTAGTTAACACTTTAACTAAAGTTGAGATGCTACAACCTTTGTAGATCCGGATATCCACTTGCTTAGCTCCATATGGTCGACCCCTCGCTGTCCATCACGAACCTCGGACTCTCGCGACGGCTTCATCGGAGAAGTGAGCGGAATAGTTCGTCGGCTTCGTGTCAAAGACGATCTACGTCGAGGTTGCACTAGTTCAAGCTCCGACTTCACAAAATAGTGAAACTTGTGAAGAAAATACCCAAAACCACTTGGCAAGAGGTAGAGGATGAAGAAATAGGAGGTGGGTTCACTTTAGTTTTGGATTTCTCTCACTAGATCTCAAGTTGCCATTAGAGTAGCAAGCTTGAAGAAGAAGAAGAAGAAGATGAGCTAGTTATTATGATAAGTATTTTTCAATAATGAAATAAAATTGATACTTATCATAATCTAACATGGGTTAAGTGTAGAGAGCAAACCATGGTAAGTGGGAATAGTTAGGGTTTAGTATAAAGACAAAATGGTCTTTGAGTCAAACCTTCATGAAGCTTCATTAAGCTTCATGACAAAAGAAAACCATTTTGTTTTTATAAAACAATTTAAATAAAAAGGAATGGATAAATAAATGTGTGATAAAACCAAAACCCTAATTATCCTCTTAACCATGGGTTTATTCTTTACACTTAACCAAATAAACATGCATCATCTAATATGATACAAAAAGTGCACAAAAGTATATCACATATACAATGTGCAATCCAAGTGAGAAAAATCCGTTTAAACTGAACCAATACTAGTTTATGCAAAGTAATATATCAAATATATAATTATACATTAAATCAACACTTGATTCAATGATCCGGTCATGTCGCACATGACCGACTAGTATTCAATGTATCGGCTTATCGAATCGATCTTCGATTCGATAACTAGGTTATATCGAATATAACCATTTGATACATATATCGCGAGAATGAAATGCGGTATCACATACACGCATCATTCTCGGTCCTGCACATATCTCATATGCGCTCCTATTTCGTTTCGCTTGAACCAGGAAACCTCTGTGTAGGACTCTAAAGACTCGTCAATACGCCGGTAGTAGATGATGATCATATCAAGCACCCACAAGCCGCAAGCGGTCTGCTAAACGTAACGGCCACCCGGGTATTGAGCGATCAGAAGATCGACGAGCTAGCCCGCTCACACTTCTGCGAATCCGACCAGTAACACTTACCATACAGTCCGGTCTCTTCGTCTGATATGTCGCATATCAAGTCTAGGGGTGGTATACGTCAGACCCCAATAACCGATAAGTCGTGCCGATGTGAGGCTCATAACGGGTCGAGAAACTACTGGTAACACTTACCAGCAAATCTCTGATCAGCCCTGGCCAGGGACTTCCCTGTTACGGCCAATCGAACACAGCGCAACATCAACCCCCAATACCGGGAGAGACGAAACCCCTCCTATCGCTCATTGCCTCCATGTGACTCGGGACTGTACCCAAAGACCACCGTTTTGCACGCCCTCATGGACGTGGTAAGGTGGAGATCAAAGCACAGTGGGAATCATACAAGACTCTATGACGATCTCGGGTCTACAGACTAACCTGTACAAGTGTCACCTGAGAACTGCCATCTGACGTGAGGTATAATACCATCTGGGAGTTCTCGGCGAGTCCGTCCAGTGTACCCAGTCTCCACTGAGCACCCGTATACCATCTCTGATGTCAAACACCAATGGATATGGGATCATCCATCGCCCATCACATGGGTCAAGAAGCGTATACGCTAGTCTACTCTGGTATATCGATGCCTCGTCTCGATACACCCACGACTAGGGACCTTGAAGGATGTACTTATGGACTACCATGTCCCCACTAGTATGATCTGCATCATAGTCCAGGTAGTCAAGTACACATCCTAAGGGCTTTACCAACATGTAACTATAAGACAGTATAAAGAGACTACTGTACATGTTAAGACAAAGAGTAACCAGATAGCATACTATCATATCGAGCAAGAAAGTCATCTCTATATATGTCCAAGCATCCAATATAATATACATAATCTGTACAATACTGGCCTCTAGGGCATACATACAACTAACAATCTCCCACTTGCACTAGGGCCAGCTGCTGTAGTATCTCATACCGAGCATCCCGAAGAGTCTCTCAAACTGTATCTGGGGAATGGCCTTCGTGAGTGGATCCGCCGTGTTGTTCTTCGTGTCAACTCTCCTGACCTCGATCTCCCGGCGATCAACTATCTCCCGGATCAGGTGATACCGCCTCAGAATATGCCTGGATCGCTGATGGGACCTGGGTTCCTTGGCCAAAGCCACCGCTCCATTGTTATCGCAATACTAAGGTATTGGACGCTCAATGGATGGAACCACTCCAAGTTCAGTAATGAACTTCTTGATCCAGACAGCCTCTTTGGCAGCATCGTTGGCAGCGATGTATTCAGCCTCCATCGTCGAGTCTGCCACGGTTTCCTGCTTGGAACTCTTCCAGCTAACCGCCCCTCCGTAAAGGGTAAAGACAAAACCCGACTGCGACTTAGAGTCGTCCTTATCACTCTGGAAGCTCGAATCGGTAAAGGACTCCACTTGGAGTTCTCCGTTACCATACACCAAGAACATATCTCTAGTCCTTCGCAAGTACTTGAGAATGCTCTTCACAGCTGTCCAGTGACTCTCTCCAGGATCAGCTTGATACCTGCTCACTATACTTAGTGAGTATGCTACATCGGGTCTGGTACATAGCATCGCATACATGATAGAGCCTACTGCCGAAGCATAGGGTATCCCTTGCATGCGAGCTCTCTCCAAATCAGTCTTGGGAGACATCTCTTTGGAGAGAGTGACTCCAGAGATCGTGGGCAAGTTCCCACGCTTGGACTCTTCCATGCTAAACCTCTTTAGTATGGTGTCAATGTACCTGGATTGGGACAATCCCAAAATCCGTTTGGATCTATCTCTATAGATCCTAATTCCCAATATGCAGGAGGCATCACCAAGATCTTTCATTGAGAATCTTTGTGATAAGAAGAGCTTGACCGACTGCAGCATAGGAATATCATTTCCTATCAAGAGTATGTCGTCCACGTACAATACGAGGAAGACAACCTTACTCTCTGCCACCTTCTTGTAGATACAAGGTTCATCTGGATTTTTGACGAAATCAAACTCTTTGATAACGACGTCAAAGCAGATGTTCCAACTCCGTGATGCTTGCTTTAATCCATAAATGGATTTAAGCAGCTTGCATACCTTCCCGCTGCTCCCACTGTCTACGAAGCCCTCCGGCTGAGTCATGTACACGCACTCTTCTAAATCACCATTTAGAAAGGCGGTCTTAACATCCATTTGCCAGATTTCATAGTCATGAAAGGCAGCAATGGCAAGCATGATTCGGATGGATTTAAGCATAGCCACTGGAGAAAAGGTTTCGTCATAGTCCACACCTGGTCTTTGACGAAAACCCTTTGCTACAAGTCTAGCTTTGAAAGTCTCCACTTTCCCATCTACACCAAGTTTCTTCTTGAAGATCCACTTGCTCCCAATGGGTTTTACCCCTTCAGGAGAAACTTCCAAAGTCCATACTTTGTTGGTGTACATGGATTCCATCTCGGACCGCATAGCATCCAGCCATTTCACTGAGTCCCCACTCGTGATGGCCTGCTCGAAGCTAGTTGGGTCCTCATCCTCCATGATGCAATCCTCGCTCCCACCATCAATGAGAAAACCGTAGTATCTCTCAGGCTGGCGAGGAACCCTACTAGATCGGCGGAGAGGCTGAGGTTCATTGGGAGCTACTGAATCTTCTGGTTCCACTAAATCTTCAGTTGCTGTTTGTGTATCTGGAACCTCTTCCAGCTCTACCACTTTGCCACTAATTTCTTTTTCAAGAAATTCCTTTTCTAAAAAGGTGGCATATTGAGAAACAAACACTTTTTGTTCTTCAGCATGGTAGAAAAAATATCCTTGGGAATTCTTAGGATATCCCACAAACTTGCAAAGAACTGACCGTGCCTCGAGTTTGTCTGGATTTTTCCTTTTCACATAGGCCGGACAACCCCATATTTTAACTCGTTTAAAATATAGTCTCTTCCCACTCCATATCTCATATGGTGTGGTAGGTACAGATTTAGATGGAACTTGATTCAATAAGTATGCTGCTGTCTCCAGCGCATATCCCCAGAAGGAAATAGGTAACTCAGCTGTGCTCATCATAGAGCGCACCATATCTAATAGGGTGCGGTTCCTCCGTTCAGATACACCGTTGTGCTGTGGAGTATATGGAGGAGTCAGCTGAGAGAGAATCCCATTCTCTTTTAGGAAGTCCAGGAATTCATTGCTCAAGTATTCACCTCCTCGATCAGATCGAAGGATTTTAATACTTTTTCCGGTTTGGTTCTCGACTTCTTATTTATATTCTCTAAATTTCTCAAAAGCTTCTGATTTGTGTTTCATCAGGAACACATATCCGAATCTAGAGAGATCGTCAGTGAATGTAATGAAGTATGAAGAACCATCCCTGGCATGTGTAGACATGGGACCACATACATCACTATGTATCAGTCCCAAGAGTTCGGTAACTCTTTCTCCGTGTCCCATAAACGGAGTTTTGGTTATCTTGCCTTTGAGACATGACTGGCAAGTGTCATAAGATGAAAATTCGAAAGGTTTCAAATATCCATCTTTATGCAACTTAGCCAGTCGTGTCGCATTGATGTGACCTAGTCTACAATGCCACAAGAAAGAATCGTTCAGTTCTGAACTCTTCCTCTTGTGTGTGTTTGTTATGCTCAGAACTGTTGATTGGTTTAGAACATAAATGCCATTGCACAACGTGCCTGATCCAACCAAGTTTTGGTTACGGAAAATGTTCATAACATTGTCCTGTAATACAAAATTATATCGCTCTTTACTTAATAAAGAAACCGATATAATGTTGCATATCAGGTTCGGCATGTAATAGCATTCGTTCAGAACCAATGTATTACCAGTTGGTAATACTAGGTGATATTCCCCGACAGTTTTGGCTGCAACAATTGCACCATTTCCTACTCTTATGTCTTTATCACCTTCTTTAAGTTCTTTACCTTTCTTAAGCCCATGTAACTGATTACATATATGGGATCCTGACCCGGTATCCAATACCCAGGACGTAGAGCAAATGGAGAAACAGTTCTCAGTAACGAACACACCCGAAGAAAATGCATCAACATGTACTTTCTTCATTCGGGTGGCATGGGAATCCTGGTATTCCCCTATTTCCTGTTCATTCCTATAGCTCTTATAAGAAAGAACGGAACCAACGTTCCCCAGCACAGTATAACATGCGGGTTCGGTCAATACATCCATATTATTATCTTTATTAAGGCATGAAATGGTCGCTACCTGGAGAGAGAGAGAAGAAAACACTTTAGCGTATGCTCGTGCAAGATCAGATTGGTTATTATCTTATCTAATCAGGATGGCTCCCACTGCTTTTTATCAAATCTTCCTTCAAACCCTAAAAGGAAAGACTAGCCGGGATTAATTACACACTACAAGTTCGCCAATCTTTCAGCCAGGCCAGTGTCGGTACTTTGAGGGAGGTCCCTCGTGCTTTCGCACGAACCTAATTACTGTAAACCTCGTTTTCCCAGAGGCGTAACCCCGTTGACACCTTTCTAGACACCTACTTGATCGGCTAATTGCAATGTGTAAAACTCTCCCAGGAGTAACTCTTACTCGCAGTGGGTATCGGGATCCAACTATCTCATAGAAGGTATGCAATCTCATTGCAAATTTCAACACTTGAAATTCCCGATAATCTTTTGCCCCTAGCAGCTATATGACCTTAACATAGTCAACAAATCATAAGTGCTAGTCAAGTTCAACCCGTCATTTCCCGATTGAATTAAACCCACCCGCACGACCCTTAACATAGTCAACAAAGTCGCACGACTACCCTAATCCAATCGCATCATATGCTTATACAGATAAGCACTAATTAGCTACCGCACACTACGCCTTAACATAGTCAACAAACGTAGCACGAATACTAACCAGTACTTACCTGAAATGACGGAGGGCTACGCAGGTTTTCATAAAACCATGAGCGTAATGAACTTGATATCGTTGTAGAATCAAATGAAGTTTTGAAATGGAGTGATTTTGAGGCTTTTCCAGTTTTGCTAAAGGGGTCACTCTCGGCGAAGGGATCGTCGGCCCTTTCCTCGTCGAATGAGGTGCGGGATATATCATATATATCACTGTGCAAAGCAAAAACTCTTAAAAGCAATCAAAGCCAAACCGAGTGTGTAGCATCTGCCAGTTATTGCTAAAGGAGTCACTCCCGGTGAAGGGATCTCGGTCCTTTCCTCATCGATTAAGGTGCAGGGTATATCATATATACCGCTATGCAAAGCAAGAACTGTAGCTACCTGTTTTATTTTAAAATTCGATTCCACAACATCTTAGGTTTCTTATCTTTCATTAATCACATTAATGAAGTCCCATCATTTAATACCTAAACATCACAGATAGATATGACGTACACTTATGCCATCCGCATTCGCCTCGATGTCCCCTCGTGCACCGTTAGGTTAGGTAACTAATGACAGAGCAGGGCAGGGCTAGCGCGGGTGTAAAACATAAGTAACGTCTATATAATATATCATATATACTATATATACTATATCCATCACAGAATCACAACACAGATATCGCAGCAGAATCAACATATGAAATATTGGATATACTAGGACGTCCGTGTTTTCAATACGAGCCAGTATAAAACACGGATTCCACGGTCGTGATGAATAGCCAATCCCACACCCCTAGACCCCTACGAGAGCGGCAAGCAACCCTGCCAATTCTAGGGTTAGGAGACCCGTACTCGACTCCTCGAGTTGGTCTCCCACTGGACCCCAGAACCCGGTTACTCGTGCTCCCCTCCTTGGGTCTATCCTAATGCGGAAAAGTAAATAATATACAAAGGGTGACAAATTCCGCTACCTGGAAGTGCCCCAAATAAAAGAATATTACATACAAGTTTTTACATGAATGAAAATGAAAAACACTCATCTCACATAAAAAAACCCCGGCTATTCGAATACGACGATCCAATATAACATATCCAGCAACACATAACATCACATGTCATCAACGTAAGTAAATATGCGCATCCCAATTGTCGTTGACATATAGCAACGAAACCGGCGATTCACATATTACACTTACGGTCACAGAAAAGAAAGTGTAAAACTACAACAATTGGAATCCGCAACTTCTTTAGACATCGCATGCCTAATCAAATGAAATACTTAGACATCACATGCCTAACAGATATAAATCCCGCATTTTAGTCTCATTATCGAAAACTCTTTTCAATATCAAATGAAACTAAACCGCTAGATTTATATTATTCATTCAGTTATCACATAACTGTTTGTGAATTCCAATTATTGTATCCCATTCCAGATAAATAGAATATATTAAACTTTCCGATCGAACATTCGAATACCCAAGTTTTCCCGAAACCATCCATCACATGAAATAGGTTCAAAGACATTCGTTTCATGCCTCAGTACCGACGGTCCAGCGGTAGAAGGGTCAAGCCAACGCCTCACATGTGGCACGCCGTACTGCCCCAAACCCGAAGGTTCAAAGGGCAGTTCAAGACGGTCACATAATCGAGTTAAGGTTTGTTGTCTTCTAGAGGGACCATCGCGTTACTTGCACTACTCAGAACGTCCTTAAACCACACAATAATCCAACACTTGGATATTTTAGGCAGGGGAAAGATTGGGTATTTATATCCGGTCGAACTTTTTAACATATTCAAAAAATTATCCGGAAAGCACATAGACAAAGTTCGATAATCCGATTGAATCGACAATTCCCAATACAACCCCAGAATACTCAAACCTGGAGCTAAATTAAAATTCCCAGAAAACTCAGAATAATAAATCAGGTATTACTGTGCAAAGAAGTGGGGCTGACGTCATCAAGGAGCCGCGGAACCGCCGCAGAAGCCATGCTTCTGCCGCGGTTCCGCCGCAGTTTTTACTGTTCACAGGAAACTTTTTACACAGTAATTCTTAGATTTTATTACTGATTTTTTTAGGCATTTTTAATTGACAAAAAACCACAAATTCGGAAAATTTCCAGAGAGCTATTTTGGCATTGGGTTTTCGGTTCGTCCGGATTTCAAACTCCGTCTAGACTTCGCCTAAGGCTCTAGCTAGGCTCTGATACCACTGTAGGGTTCCTAGGCATCCTATAGAGGTCTCACAAGGCATCGAACATGCCAAATTTAAAATTTATGGTGCCGAGAAACCCTAGTTAATGGATCGTTGCTAGATGTCTAGGCGAAACTACAAACTAGTTAACACTTTAACTAAAGTTGAGATGCTACAACCTTTGTAGATCCGGATATCCACTTGCTTAGCTCCATGTGGTCGACCCCTCGCTGTCCATCACGAACCTCGGACTCTCGCGACGGCTTCATCGGAGAAGTGAGCGGAATAGTTCGTCGGCTTCGTGTCAAAGACGATCTACGTCGAGGTTGCACTAGTTCAAGCTCCGACTTCACAAAGTAGTGAAACTTGTGAAGAAAATACCCAAAACCACTTGGCAAGAGGTAGAGGATGAAGAAATAGGAGGTGGGTTCACTTTAGTTTTGGATTTCTCTCACTAGATCTCAAGTTGCCATTAGAGTAGCAAGCTTGAAGAAGAAGAAGAAGATGAGCTAGTTATTATGATAAGTATTTTTCAATAATGAAATAAAATTGATACTTATCATAATCTAACATGGGTTAAGTGTAGAGAGCAAACCATGGTAAGTGGGAATAGTTAGGGTTTAGTATAAAGACAAAATGGTCTTTGAGTCAAACCTTCATGAAGCTTCATTAAGCTTCATGACAAAAGAAAACCATTTTGTTTTTATAAAACAATTTAAATAAAAAGGAATGGATAAATAAATGTGTGATAAAACCAAAACCCTAATTATCCTCTTAACCATGGGTTTATTCTTTACACTTAACCAAATAAACATGCATCATCTAATATGATACAAAAAGTGCACAAAAGTATATCACATATACAATGTGCAATCCAAGTGAGAAAAATCCGTTTAAAGTGAACCAGTACTAGTTAATGCAAAGTAATATATCAAATATATAATTATACATTAAATCATTAAATCAACACTTGATTCAATGATCCGGTCATGTCGCACATGACCGACTAGTATTCAATGTATCGGCTTATCGAATCGATCTTCGATTCGATAACTAGGTTATATCGAATATAACCATTTGATACATATATCGCGAGAATGAAATGCGGTATCACATACACGCATCATTCTCGGTCCTGCACATATCTCATATGCGCTCCTATTTCGTTTCGCTTGAACCAGGAAACCTCTGTGTAGGACTCTAAAGACTCGTCAATACGCCGGTAGTAGATGATGATCATATCAAGCACCCACAAGCCGCAAGCGGTCTGCTAAACATAACGGCCACCCGGGTATTGAGCGATCAGAAGATCGACGAGCTAGCCCGCTCACACTCCTGCGAATCCGACCAGTAACACTTACCATACAGTCCGGTCTCTTCGTCTGATATGTCGCATATCAAGTCTAGGGGTGGTATACGTCAGACCCCAATAACCGATAAGTCGTGCCGATGTGAGGCTCATAACGGGTCGAGAAACTACTGGTAACACTTACCAGCAAATCTCTGATCAGCCCTGGCCACGGACTTCCCTGTTACGGCCAATCGAACACAGCGCAACATCAACCCCCAATACCGGAAGAGAAGAAACCCCTCCTATCGCTCATTGCCTCCATGTGACTCGGGACTGTACCCAAAGACCACCGTTTTGCACGCCCTCATCGACGTGGTAAGGTAGAGATCAAAGCACAGTGGGAATCACACAAGACTCTATGACGATCTCGGGTCTACAGACTAACCTGTACAAGTGTCACCTGAGAACTGCCATCTGACGTGAGGTATAATACCATCTGGGAGTTCTCGGCGAGTCCGTCCAGTGTACCCAGTCTCCACTGAGCACCCGTATACTATCTCTGATGTCAAACACCAATGGATATGGGATCATCCATCGCCCATCACATGGGTCGAGAAGCGTATACACTAGTCTACTCTGGTATATCGATGCCTCGTCTCGATACACCCACGACTAGGGACCTTGAAGGATGTACTTATGGACTACCATGTCCCCACTAGTATGATCTGCATCATAGTCCAGGTAGTCAAGTACACATCCTAAGGGCTTTACCAACATGTAACTATAAGACAGTATAAAGAGACTAGTGTACATGTTAAGATAAAGAGTAACCAGATAGCATACTATCATATCGAGCAAGAAAGTCATCTCTATATATGTCCAAGCATCCAATATAATATACATAATCTGTACAATACTGGCCTCTAAGGCATACATACAACTAACACCCCGAGTCGACCTTTTAACCTTAATTCATTTTGCAGCAATTGCGCCAGCTCCAGCTCCTTTCGAGTCTCTCATTCCAATGCCCGCAGGGCCTTTTGCTAAACGCATGTATTCCAGGGTCGCCGCAAATAGCCGGCGAACGTTGAGCGAATTCATTGAGGATCTCAATGCCGAGGCCCTCACTTCTGCTACGGATTTTGCCATGGAAGTCAATCCAATGTTGGCAACACTCGTGAATTTCCATGATGAAGCTATTGTCAGCTCTTGGGTTGATTATTGCAGAAAGATCGAGGCTTGCCTGCATGAGATTGAGCTCCAGCGTCCAGCTCCTGAAGTATTAACTTCGAACTCTCAGCGGGTTGCTTAGATGGAGCATAGTGTTCCTTTCATTCGCCATTTTGAACAAGAAACGACCCTGAGACGAAAGGAACATGAGGTGGCTTCCAGAGAATCCGTCCAACTGCGCGCCCAGATTGAAGCGAATGCTGCATAGCTAAAAGCTGTTTTTGACAATCTCCAGAGTTGTATTTCGAATGGGTTGACGCTGAGGCGGACGCTTGACTTCGTCGAGCTGGTCATGCAAGACTGTGAAGCTGCCATGCTAGAAGCAAATGGGAATCTTTCATCCAGTTTACGGCAACGGGCTCAGGTTGAAGCGAAGTTGGCCGCGGTGGCTAATCACGAGAAAGGATTGAGAGGAGCGCGCGAACGGCTTGCTGATTTGTTGAAGACGCCTTCTTCTCAATAACCGTCTTTGTACCCCTTTTTTTTATTGACTGTAATCTTGCGATTTATGAGTAACATGCATTCATTTCGATTCCTTTGTGAAATGTATCTTGTATTCACTGGCATCCATGAATAAAATACATATTTTACTTCATATTGGCATGTCCCTTTAGCAAATGCGTCTTGTAGATAGTTTATCTTGATCCGTCTCCCGTTTTCGGCGGTAAACAGATTCTGGCACGTCCGGTGAGACCTCTTCCTCTTTCTACTCCACATTTCATGTGTCGTGTTTTTTCCCGCAATCAGATAATCGCGGTGTATATATTTGTAGTTGCCCTTGGGTGATGAGTTACTGAAGCTGGCATTCCGTCTTTTCCGAGAATAGCGTTTGCTTTCACTCACCGCAACTCAGGCTCTATCACATCTGGCGGACTCAAGTATGGGCCACTTGCAGTCTCAAATCTCTGCAATCTGGCTCTTCAAGAAATCAACGGGCTTCTCTTTGGGTCGATACTCCCACCTCCCACCCTCGGTGCCTCAACCAGATGGAGGAAGACCAGAGGAAGTCTATCTTCCACAGGCTGGTTCCCCAAGCTGCAGCTTTGCCAACGGAATCGGTCCTCAAACAACTGGCACCGGCCAAGGACCAAGGTCGACGCAGGGGGAAGAATATTCAAGCTCTCAAAGGAAACATGGGGCAGGCTCGACAAAATCCTTAGGCTAATACCGGCCGTAAGAAACGGTCGACGTCGATATCGGCATCATACAAAATGAGCTGGGGGCAGTTCTCCGTATGGTCCTGTTTTAACTCTAGCGGTGAATGTTGTTGTTCCAACCAGGAACAGCTTCAAACTGTTGCGAAGGGTCAGACAAAATTCTCCCACCGCAATATTGAAGAAGTCTCTGCAGCCCATGGAGATCCCACGAGAGCAGAAACCAGTTCGCTCCCTAAGACAACTTTCCTCATCTATATATAAGGTGTGGAAATAGGTGAAGATCTCTATCGTTAACCGCAGCTCTTTCCTTAGACGTCAACCAAATTCTGACAAATCCCCTTTCAAATACAAGGGGACTCATACCAAGACGGATCCTGATACAGCGGTTCCTCCCAAAACTAAAGCATCTTTTCAAAAAAAAAAAGAGAGGCCTATTAAAGCTCAAGTGTCCGAGGTAAACTCTAAAGACCAAAACTCCAAACACCCCAAGCCTGGGGGCATGGAAGTTTATACAACCCATATGATGAAATCCAAAGACGAAGTTCGAGCTTCTACTAATCACCGACCTCAAACTCGGTCCCTAACAAAAGTTCAACTGTAACGTGAAAAGCTGCAGGAGATGCTCACTCAGGCGGCAGCAAACGCTAATCCATTGCCTAAGGAAAATTCCGAGGACGCACTCGAAGAAAGAATAGAGAAGGGGTTGGATATTGATTTCCTAAACCGCGCTCTGAAAAAGGGAGATGCATAAGCGGCAGAAATGTCCACTAAAGTGAACCAGATGGCACTTCTGATTCAGAATATGGCTAGAATGATGGTTCAATCGGAACCACTAGCAGATGAACCGCCGGTAGTCGATCTTAAAGACAAGGGTGACATTTCAAATCCTCTGCAAACCTCATCAACGGCTGAGAAGGAAATGATTCCTAAAAGAAAAGTTGGACACATATATCGCTCAGCGAATCAAAGCTCACTATGCTAGTGAAGCCGCAAATAGATCAATCAAGACTGGCCGACCGTATCCGATATGGTACGATCAAATACAGTACCCGCCAGAGTACACACTTCCAACGTTCCACATGTACAAAGGAATTGGGAATCCTCGCCAGCACATTGCGCGATTTAAATCCATGTGCTGAAATACTGGAGAAAATGCCATACTACTCCTCCGACAGTTCGTCAGCGGTCTGGCGGGCATCACCTTCGAATAGTATGCGGAACACCCAAATGATTTTGTGAAGAGCTTCGACGAAAAGGATATGCTCTTCTGTCAGGGATTCTCTAATACTACCGTGACGGCGCTGGTCAACGAAAGGGTTAGACCGAATGAGACTTGGGTTCAATATGTTACCCGATGGCGAAATCTCTGGTCAAATGCGAGCAACGCATCGATGAAGTTGCATCCATGAGATTGCTCATAGCCATACTTGACCCAAATTCAAAGGCGTTCCCGACCTTCCAAGAACTCATGGATAAAATTGCTCGATTGGTTCAAATGGGCCAAGACTCTTTCTCATCCGATGATGACGAGTGAAAAGCGGAGGCAAGGTGGTGTTCGTCGCCAACGCTCAACAAAATGAGCGGCTGTGAAGCAACCGGTCACCAAAATAGCAACAGCATAGGTACTCGCTCTCCCCCCAAGATATACACAGGGGGCATATTTCTCACTGGCGGAAGAATCTCTACATGGGATGGTCCTTTCTTCTCAAAGAAGGGGTAGAATATCAAGGGAATTACAAGCGGGTCCTGCAATCAAGTGGAATATCCCGCTTGAACTAAAAAACCTTGGGAGGGATGTGAAACCCATGTCTCACTCCGAATCAGACGATGAGGAAAAAACCCCAAGTCAAATTCGTTCTTCCAAGGAAGAGGAAGACTCGGCAGAAGGAGTGACGTGATATCTCGTTCCGTTGTATATGAAGAAGACGCTCCATCAGTATCAGAAAGCGAAATTGATAAGCAGGGGGCAGGTGCTATTTAAAATGCCCAGTACTTCCTGCAAAACAACCCGATTGGCACGATGATAGATGAAGAAGTCCAAGAAGGTAAAAAAAACAAAATGTCTAAGGCGTGAAGTGTGCATGCAAACAAAGGACAAGCAGCAGCGTCTCGGCAAATAGGAGTTGGAAGGGGTGAGTTATGCAACTTCACGATCGAATGAGAATGTTGGACCGAAAATTCCTTAAACCAGAAATTCGCCTCAAATATGGCGACAATGGACCGAGATGTCCCTAAACTAACAATGGACCATAATGTACTTAAACTAAATACGTCGCATCAAACACGGCGATAAGGGTATTCAAGTCCACAAATCCCAGCGGCAAGGATTGCAACTCAAATCCCACCGGCAAACAGATGGGTCACCTGCGGCAAAACTATTTTCGAGAGTTTCATCATTCAAAAAAAACGGTATGTCTACAAGCAAGATGGGCATGGATGAAAACCCAAAAGGGCGCCGTCAGTAAAAACAGCAGGACTGCCGGCGAGCTTGTGAAAATCCAGAAGGGCGCAACCTCGTTAAAATAAATACACTTACGAGATCCTCACAACTTGTAAGGAGAATTTCCCCCTGTGAGACCCTCACGGCTCATAGGATTCAAAAGCCTTAAGTTACAGGGATCTAGACATGTTCTTAAGCCGTCATATCTCTCAAATTGCCCTACATGCGGTTCATATTGACCCTTGTATACAATCTATGGGCATGAATAAATATTTATTTGCCAAGTTCTACAAATGGCAAGAAATGTCCCATATGGTGAATAACACTTGTAGGTCCTCTCAACTTATAAGGAGAAAACACACTTGGAAGATTCTTACGACTTATAAGAGAAGACATCACTTAGGAATCCCCACGATTCTTAAGGAGAAAATACGCCTATGAGATCCTCATGACTCGTAGGGAGAAAACCCTTTATGAGACCCTTACGGCTCATAAAGTCAAAAGTTTTAGTCGACAGGATCCTAACCCTGTCTACTAAGCTACCTTTGTCTAAATCGATATGGGCAAATGATGATTCGCTCCTGGCACTATTCCAGTTGTAGCGACGTTGATGCCTAAATCGGTATCAAATCCCGAGTCCTTTAAAGGCAAATGATGATTCGCTCCTGGCAATATCCTAGTTGTAGCGATGCTGATGCCTAAATTGGTATTGAATTCTAAGTCCTTTCAGGGAAAATGATGATTCGCTCCTGGCACTATTCCAGTTGTAGCGATGCCTAAATTAGTATCAAATCCCGAGTCCTTTCAAGACAAATAATGAGTCGCTCCTGGCAATATCCCAGTTGTAGTGATACAGATGCCTAAAAAGGTGTCAAACTCCAAGCTAACCTCTCCGGCAAATGCTGCCCTACAGTCATCTAATGAATAAGGGGACTTCGTTCATTTGGAATCGTAAATGCCAAAGTGCATTGGACGAAATCAAGCAATATCTGCAGAACCCGCCGGTACTGACTGCTCCAGTCAAGGGATAACCTCCCATCCTGTACACAACAGCCCTTGAAGGTTCTTTAGACACGCTACGGGCACAGGAGAACGATCAGGGAAAGGAGAGAGCTCTCTACTATTTGATTCGAGTTCTCCTAGGGGCAGAAAACAACTACTCCCCTATCGAAAAGTATTGCCTGACACTGATCTTCGCGATAACGAAGCTCAGGCACTATGCCTTGGCACATGAGGTCCATCTCATATCAAAGGTGGAAACTCTCAAATATTTGATGTCAAGAGCCATACTAATGGGAAGGCTTACCAAATGGGCCCTTCTCCTGATGGAGTTCTCGATAACATATCGACCCCTCAAGGCAGTAAAGGGCCAGGCTATCGCTGATTTTCTTGCTGAGCATCCCATACCAGCCGACTCTCCCTTAAATTGTAAATTGCCAGATGAACACGCGTTCGACACAATCGACAGAGAGAAGGAAGGAAATGATGCCCGATGGGAACTCTACTTCGACGGAGCGTCTTCCATGAAGAAGCGAAAGCAAAACACCCCCATAATCAAAGCTGGGGTAGGTCTTATCTTTGTAGCTCCGCGAGGAGGGATAATGCGTTTCGCGCTTTCCTTAATGGATCCAAGAACAAACAATGAAGCTGAGTATGAAGCTTTGATAGCAGGTCTTGAGATTGCTGTTGACATGGAGATCGAAAACCTCCTCATATATGAAGACTCCCAGCTGGTCGTTAGCCAAGTAAATGGTGACTATCAGACGTGTAAACCTGAGTTGGTAAAATATGGCGAGAGAGTGCAGCAATTGACTGACACAAATCCCCTCTTACACCTTGGAAAGCATACCACGTGCGAAAAATAGCAATGCGGATGCGTTAGCCAAGCTCGCTAAAGAACCGGCCGACGAAAACCTCGATGACGTAAGGATCATTGTGCAAAGCCGTCGAATTCTCACGCCAGCAGAAATATCTCCGGAGTCGTCTAAAGAAGAGGAAGCAACCGAACAAACGGCCTTCCAATTAGAGGATGAAGAAAAGGCGAAGGATTGGAGAGAAGTCTTCATAGACTACTTCAAATCTCATCGAACGCCCGAAAACGCATCATCAAGACATCAGCTCATGAAGCGAGCTCTGTATTTCGCCTTCGTCAATGATACTCTATATAAGAGATCATTCGACTCTCTGTGGCTGAGATGCCTGGGACCAGAAGAAACAACGAGGGCTGTCTAAGAAAATCACGACGGACTCTGCGGTTCCCATCAGGCCGGGCCAAAGATGAATCTGAAGATCAAAAAAATGGGTTGCTATTGGCCCACAATGATCCAGGACTGTCTCGAATATGCGAAGCAGTGTCACTCGTACCAAATTCATGGGGACTTCATCCACCGGCATCCGAATCCGCTACACCCAACACTGGCTAGCTGGCCATTCAAAATGTGGGGAACTGGTATAATTGGGCCCATCGAACCGGCATCATCCAAGGGACATCGGTTCATATTGGCAACGACCGATTCCTTCTCCAAGTGGGCAGAAGCAATACCGCTAAGAGAGGTGAAGACGGAGAACATCCTCCATTTCTTCAGGACACATGTCATCTACCAGTTCGGCACTCCACAACGGATCATCTCGGATAATGGGCCGTCCTACAGAAGCCATAAGATTAGCCGCTTCGCACAGCAGCATAAAATAGATTGGAGATACTCTTCGGTCTATAATCCCCGAGCTAATGGTCTATCTGAGGCTTTCAACAAGACCTTGACAAGGATCATAAAGAAAACAGTGTCCAGAAACAAAAGGGACTGGCATGAGAGACTGCATGAAGCTCTCTGAGCATATCGAACCACGTTCAAAACGGACACGAATACAACGCCATTCGCGTTGTATTCGGGACGGAAGCAGTATTTCCCTTGGAGATAGAGCTACCATCTCTGCGATTAACAATTCGATATGAGCTGACGGATGAAGAAAATGTCCATCTTCGGCTTAAAGAGGTCGATGCCCTCGATGAAACACGTCTCATGGCACAGCAAAACCTGGAATCTTACAAAGCAAGGATGTCGTGTTCATACGAAAGATTGACTAGGCCAAAAGCATTCCGCCAAGGCGAACTCGTGCTAGTCATAAAAAGACCTATGATCCCCAATCGTGCTAAATGGGGAAAATTCGAGCCAAACTACGAGGGTCCGTACATCATAGATAAGGTCTACTAAGGTGGGGCCTACTTGCTCATGGATATGCATGTCGAAAGACCCTTCTGGCCAATAAACGGTCGGTTCCTTAAGAAATACTACGCTTAACAAGTCACGGCTTAGGTTAATGATGGATGACGACGCTCGTGTCCTCTCGCTGTCTTTCTGAGTCCAAATTTTATAAGTAGTATCCGGCAAAACTTCGCCTCAAAACCCCTATGGACCGCAACGTCCTAAAACTAGCCGTGGACCGAGATGTCCTTAAACTAATATTGGACCGAGATGTCCTTAAACTAACAATAGATCGCAATGTCTTTAAACTAAATACGCTGCCTCAAACACGGCGAAAATGGAATCCAGGTCTACAGATCCCAGCGGTGAGGATTACAACATAAGTCCCGCTGGCTACACAGCTACCCCGGTCGGCGAAGTCCTACCGTGATCTAAAAAAACGGTACGTCCACAAGCGAAATGAGCACGGATGAAAACCCGAAAGGGCGCCATGAGTAAAAACAGCAGGGCTACCGGCGAGCTTATGAAAACCTGAAAGGGCGTAATCTCGTTAAAATAAAGACACCTGCAATATCCTCTCGACCTTGTGAGGAGAAAACGCCTACGTGAGATCCTTATGACTCACAAGGGAGCAACACACTTAGGGATCCTCACGATTCCTAAGGAGAAATTACACTTACGAGATCCTCACGACTCGTAAGGAGGATTCCCACTGTGAGACCCTTACGGCTCGTAGGATTCAAAAGCCTTAAGTTATAGGGATCTGAACCTGTTCTTAAGCCATCACACTCCCCAAGTTTCCCTACAATGGTTCAATATTGACCCTTGTATACAATCCACAGGCACAAACAAACATCACCTCACCAAGTCCCACCAACGATGAGGAATGTCCTCATGAGGTGAACCGACACTTGTAAGTCCTCTCAACTTATAAGGAGAAAACACTCTTATAAGACCCTTACGACTTATAAGAGAACACATACTTAGGAATCCTCATGACTCCTAAGAAGAAAAGACACATACGAGATCCTCACAACTCGTAGGGAGAAACATCTTTATGAGACCCTTACGGCTCATGAAGTCAAATGCCTTAGTCGACAGGATCCTAACCTTATTTACTAAGCCACCTTTGTTCAAATCGACAAAGGCAAATGATGATTCGCTCCTGGCAACAATCCTAGTGGTAGTGATGCCGATGCCTAGATTGATATCAAATTCCAAGTCCTTTCATGGCAAATGATGATTCGCTCCTGACCATATTCCAGTCACAGCGATGCTGATGTTAAGATCGGTATCAGATCTTAAGTTCTATACTCGCAAAAGCCAGCAAGCAAAAAAATGCATATAAAATAGCCGAAATGATGGGGCAACTCGCAATAAAAATCAGCGAGCAAAATATATGCATACAAAATAGCCGAAATGTTTGGGCAACTCGCAATAAAAAGCACCGAGTACAAAGAAAAACAGCCGAAATGATTGGGCACCGTGAAAATAGCCGAAATGATTGGCCAATCGCGACTTTCGCGATATAAAAAGCTGAAATGATAGAGCATCACGGAAAGAAAATAAAATAAAATAAAACTTTTGCCCTGCAGGTGAGATCACATTGACCCCTGTATACAATCCATGGGCACAAACGGAAAAGGAACCATATTACCCCACCGGGCTTCGTGAAAGGGAAGCCAAATCTCGATGGCTACATCTATAGCCTAGAAATCAACAACGACATTCCTTCTCGTTCAAACCAGAAGCAGATACAACGTTAGTAAAACGGAGCCACGACAAAGTCCCCTAGGTACAAATCTCGACGGTTCACAGACAGCCTAGAGACCACTTCGGAGCCACGGAAAAATCCCCTAGTTCCAAATCTCGACGGTTCACAGATAGCCTAGAGACCACCTCGGAGCCACGGTGAAGTCCCCTAGTTCCAAATCTTGACGGTTCACAGACAGCCTAGAGACTACCTCGGAGCCATGGCGAAGTCCCTAGTTCCAAGTCTCGACGGCAGCATCCACAGCCTATAGACCGACAACAGCGTTCTTCCTCCCTCCAGCAGGATACAGACATGGCATCAATAAACGGAGCCATGGCAAAGTCTCCTAGTTCCAAATCTTGACAGCTTACAGACAACTAAGAGACAACCACGACATTCGTCGTAAAATTGCGTACACAATGTCAATAAGCGAAGCAAAAGAAGATCCCTAGCTTCAGGGTCTTGACGGCAACTCAAATGAGGCCTGAAAGACTATCGGAGATCATCCCACTCCAGCGCGGAGTGGTCATAACTCATCGGTGCTCCCAAACTGAGCCTAACCTCAAGTAAAAAGCGACATGGAATATCCCTAACGCTTGCTCTTTCAACGGTAATATCACCTGGAAGATTACTTGAAGACGTCTTGTCCAGCCCCCGAAGGGATCAGAGACACGACAGTTGCGGGGCTACTCGAACAGCAAGATTGCATATCGAGGAATACACCGGCCAACGCGACGGTATGAAGGGTACAAAACCCTAGTACCACATGCCCTAACGAACTTCTATTAGCATGAGTTAACTGTGACGTTAGGACATCCTTGCGAGAACTTCTCGATTTGTCTTAACTCGTGGGGAAAATAATGTTCCTGCGAGAACTTCTCGACTCGTCTCGACTTATAGGGAAAAGCCTTAGGCAACGAGGATAAAGACCTATTTCCTAAGCACCGGGGCTCTGCGAGTCGGTCCAAGATGGACTATTGCATACTATCCACGAGCAACACTCTCTAAAGTCGAATATCGATAAGAAGGGAAACAACCACTTACAAGTCCTCTCGACTTGTAAGGGGGAAAATTCTCTTGTGAGATCCTTACACTCTTAAGAGAAAATACACTTAGGAGTCCTCACGACTCTTAAGGAGAAAACACACCTGTGGGATCCTCTTGACTCGTAGGGAGAAAAGTCTTTATGAGACTGTTTCCCCCCAATCAGAGCAAAGCTCTCTTTTGAAATTTAAAAATTCAAAAATTGAAGCAACGCTTCAGATCCAGCGCTAGGCGCGTTGTGCGCCACGTGTCAAACACGGATTCGCTAGCGCCAGGTGTGCAGCGCCCTAGGAAGTGCACCCCCAATTAGAGCAAAGCTCTGTTTTGAAATTTAAAATTCAAAAATTAAAGCAACGCTTTAGATCCAGCGCTAGGCGCGCTGTGCGCCACGTGTCAAACACGGATGCGCTAGCGCCAGGTGCGCTGCGCCCTAGGCAGTGCACCATGTATGCGCTAGCGCTATACGCGCTGCACGCCACGTGTCAAATATGGGTGCGCTAGCGCAGGCTGCGCTGTACGCCACGTGTCAAACGTAGGTGCGCTAGCGCAAAGTGCACTGCGCTCTGAGCAGCGCACCATATGCAAAGCACGGGTACGCCAGCGCTGGAATTATAAAATTCCCCACAGTTAGATCAAAAGATCTAATAATAATGATAAATCGTTAATTAATCAGAATTAAAATTCTGTTATGGAAAGATCTTTCCAATCTTATTAAAAACAAGAAGATTGCCTTTTGTAAAACAGAAGCCCTAGGATCAAAGATTCAACGGTGGGAAATATCCCCAAATCAATCAGAGAAAAATCGCTTTAACTGATTTAACAAATCAATTTGCCCTATATAAAGGCCTTAAGACTTCAAGTCTGAGAGAGAACCCCCCCCCCCCCCATAAACTTTGAGAAAACTCAAAGAAAGAAGAGCAAGCTCTCAGCAAAAGAAGACTTTTTCTTCAAGGTAAAAATGGTGATGAAAAAAGAGATGGATTCATCTCATAATTAAAAAGAAGAATTATCTTCTTAAAAAAGATCATAGATCTACAAAGACCAAGGTCTTTCATAAAAGAGATCAAAAGATCTCATCACATAACAAAGAAGTACTTACTTCATTCACAGATCATTGATCTATAAAGGCAAAGCCTTTCAAAAAATAAGAACCGTTGTTCTTGAATCTTGAGACAAAGTCTCTTTTAAAAGAACATAAATTTGTTCACAGATCATAAAAATTGATAAAATGCGCTTTGCGCTATTGAAATGCGCTTTGCGCTATTGAAATGTGCCTTGCACTATTGAACTGTGCTTCTGCGTTCTTTGGACCGGCGCTCTGCGCCAAAATGTGCCACGTGTCAACCACGTACGCAACTTGCGCTTTGCGCTTCTGAAATAGCGCACTGCGCTCATGGGCTGGCGTTCAGCGCCAAGCGCGCCACGTGTCACTCACGTGTGTGCCTCTAAATTGACAGCGCAATGCGCTCATGGACTAGCGCTTAGCGCTCATAAACTGGCGCAATGCACCCACCATCTGGCGCTTTGCGCCAAGCGCGACACGTGTCCTTCTCATGTGCGCTACTGATAGAAGCGCACTGCGCTCTTTAACTGGCGCAAAGCTCCTGGTGCGCCACGTGTCGCCCTGACAGAACATAAATTGTTCTGATGAATGCTCTGCATTCAATACAAGACAAAAAAATGTTAAGATCTAATGCTCAGCATTATTAAAAGGGCCAAGCCCAAATAAAGGCTCAATAGCCAGAACAATAAAAATGTTAAACATTCATTGGACTTAGCCCAAGATTGGCCATAAGTCCTCAACTAATATTTAATTGAGCCCATCTGCTCATAAATATTTAACAGATCTTAGTTCTAAATTGGACTACAGATCTTTCAACCAATTCACACCGGTTCAAGGGTACATCTTTTTACTCCTCTGATATCTGTCGTTGTAATTCTTCAACGTCTTCAGAGAGGTGACGGGTCCCGACAACCATAAATTTCACGGACTGTAGGGTCCTTAAACTCATGGACTACGATGTCCTTAAACTTCATAGACTACGATGTCTTTAAAATACGGACTGTGGGGTCCTTAAACTCATGGACTACGATGTCCCTAACCTCGGACTATGGGGTACCTTTAAACCCATGGACTACGATGTCCTTAACCTGGACCGAGATGTCCCTAAACCAACATTGGACCACCATGTCCTTAAACTGGTAATCGACCGCAATGTCCCTAAACTAAACAACAGAGTCCAAATGCTCTCTTGTTGGATCTAAATGATCATGTTAAGTTGATCTTAGTCTAAAATTAGGTAACGTATCCTTAACAAACGTTTAAGTTAATCTTAGTCTCAAATGAGGCTAACGTATCCTTAAACCCAACCCCCAAACCCAAATCTAAGAAAATACGGATTTGGACTAATCCACGCCCTACGGGCGACAACATAAATTAGTTTCCGTATACAATCCACGGGCAACCACAAACAAAACAAACACCCACGACACGAAGTGACCATCTGGAGAAGGAGAAAGTTGTTATCGCGATGCGGTAGTGTAATTAATTGCAGGGACTTACGCCTGCAGAAAAGAACGTCCCCACAATTAAAAAACCCTCAACTTAGGGGGAATCTGACGAAGTCTGCTATATCGGACGCATCCGTTTAAACCTTCGATACATGGTGCCATAAATCAACTTGGCATCTTCGGAGAGGTTGACGGATAGCACCAATTAGCATCTACCCCGAAATTCAGGCGAGACGTTTATCGCGTCCCGGTCGCGTCTTTCGGCGGGGAACAGAGACCCTCACGGCTCATAAAGTTGAAAAGCCTTGGACGACAGATCTGAACCTGTTTTCTAAGCTATCGCTACCCTGCAGGTGATATCACATTGACCCATGTATACAATCCATGTGCACAAACGGAAAGGGAACCATATTACCCTACCGGGCTTCGTCAAAGGGAAGCCAGATCTCGATGGCTATATGTACAGCCTAGAAATCAACAACGGCGTTCCTTCTCATTCCAACCAGAAGAAGATATGACGTCAGCAAAACGGAGCCACGGCAAAGTCCCCTAGGTCCAAATCTCGACAATTCACAGACAACCTAGAAACTACCTCAGAGCCATGGCAAAGTCCCCTAATTCCAAATCTCGACGGTTCACAGACAACCTAAAGGCCACCTCGGAGCCACGACAAAGTCCCCTGTTCCAAATCTCGACGGTTCATTGACATCCTAGAGACTACCTCAGAGCCATGGCAAAGTCCCTTAGTTCCAAATCTCGACGGTTCACAGATAACCTAGAGACTACCTTGGAGCTATGGCAGAGTCCCTAATTCCAAGTCTCGACGGCAGCATCTACAGCCTAGATATCAACAACAGCATTCTTCCTCCCTCCAGCAGGATACAGAGGCGACATCAACAAACGCAGCCACGGAAAAGTCCCCTAGTTCCAAATCTCGACGGTTCACAGACAACCTCGACATTCGTCACAATATTGCAGACACAATGTCAACCAACGAAGCAAAGGAAGATCCCTAGCTTCAGGGTCTTGATAGAAACTCAAATGAGACCTGAAAGACTATCGGAGATCATCCCACTCCAGCGCGGAGTGTTCATGACCCATCGGGGCTCCCAAACTGAGCCTAACTTCAAGTAAAAAGCGACATGGAATATCCCTAACGCTTTCTCTTTCAATGGTAATATCACCTGGAAGATTACTTGAAGACTTCTTATCTATCCCCCGAAGGGATCAGAGACACGACAGTCGCGGGGCTACTCGAACAGCAAGATTGCGTATCGAGGAATACACTAACCAACGCGACAATACGATGGGTAAAAAACCCTAGTACCATATACCCTAACGGACTTCTATTAGCAGGAGTTAACTGTGACGTTAGGACATCCTTGAGAGAACTTCTCGATTCGTTTTGACTCGTGGGAAAAATAATATTCCTGCGAGAACTTCTCGACTCGTTTTGACTCATAGGGAAAAGCCTTAGGCAACGGGGATAAAGACATGTTTCCTAAGCACCGGGGCCCTGCAAGTTGGTCCAAGATGGACTATTGTATACTATTCACGGGCCACACTCTCCAAAGTCGAATATCGACAAGGAAGGAAATAACCACTTACGAGTCATCTCGACTTGTAAGGGGGAAAAATTCTCTTGTGAGATCCTTACGACTCTCAAGAAAACACGCACTTAGGATCCCCACGACTCCTAAGAAGAAAATACACCTACGAGATCCTCACGACTCATAGGAAGAAAAGTCTTTATAGGACCCTCACAGCTCATAAAGTTGAAAAGTCTTAGGTGGCAGATCCTAACCTTATCTCCTAAGCCATCGCTACCCTACAAGGAGGTCAAGATGGACTATTGCATACTATCCACGGGCCACACTCTCTAAAGTCAAATATCGAAAAGGAAGGAAACAACCACTTACGGCCCTCTCGACTTGTAAGGGGGAAAATTCTCTTATGAGATCCATAAGACTCTTAAGAGGAAACGCACTTAGGAGTCCTCACGACTCCTAAGGAGAAAACACACCTGCGGGATCCTCTCGACTCGTAGGGAAAAAGTCTTTATGAGACCCTCCTGACTCATAAAGTTGAAAAGTCTTAGACGGCAGATCTAAACCTGTTTTCTAAGCCATCGCTGCCCTGCAGGTGAGATCACATTGACCCATGTATACAATCCATGGGTACAAATGGAAAGGGAACCATATTGTTGGATATATATGCCCTAGAGGCCTTCATTGTATAGGATGCTAGGGATATGTATGTACATGACAGTCTTGCTTAATATGATAGTACGCTATTTGTTTTGTCTTTGTCTTAACGTGTGCTATATTATACTTGGTATTTATATATACATGTTGATAAAGCTCATAGGGTGTTTGCCTGACTACCGGCGTTGTGATGGCAGTCATACTTGTGGGAGCTGGATAGTCAATAGGCACATCCTTAGATGTCCCTGGTCGCAGGAGTATCGAGACTGGGCATCGATACTCCGGAGTAGACTAGTGTATACATATCTAGACCCTGAGGAGGGGCGATGGACTGGTCCCGCAGCCATTGGTGGAGTGCACCTAAGATTGTATACAGATGCTCACTGGGTGTGAGTACACCGGACAGGAATCGCCGAGAACTGACTGGATGGTATTATACCTAACGTCAGATAGCAGTTCTCAGGTGACATGTGTGCAGATAGTCCGTTGACTTAAGGTCGTCATTTGTCTCATGTGAGTTCCCACTGTGCTTTGATTACTACCCTACCACGATTCAAAGGAGTCGTGCAAACAGGTTTTAGTTGGGCACAGTCCCCAGCCACGTGGAGGCAGTGAGTGACTGTTAGGGATTCGTCTCTCCCAGTATAGGGAGTTGATATCGCACGGTGATCGGTTGGTCATTACCATAAGTCCCTGGCCAGGGCTGATTGAGAATTACTGATGGACTGATCAGTAGATTCTCGAATGGTCTTGAGCCATGCTGACACGACTTGTACGGTTATTAGGGGTCTGACGTCCACCACCTCCCTAGACCATACATGCGATACTCTTAGACGAACAGACTGGACTGCGCGGATATTGTCACGGACAGGCTCAGTAGGATTTCAGATGGGTTTCCTCATCGGCTTTCTTATCGATATCTATCTGGGGACCGTTACGTACAGCTAGTGCCGCTTGCGGTCTGTGGTTAAACCTACTGCCAGCGTAGTAGTCGAGTCTTTAGAGTCCCACACAGAGATTTCCCAACTCCAGGCGAAAAGATATAGAGGTCGTATGGTTTTACGACAAAGGTTAGGACGCATACGTGTTTAAACGCACGTACGACATTCGGACAGTTTTTACTAGCCGGCTTTGGTTTAAGCCAGATTCTAGTATCAGGTTATTGGATTTATACAGTCTAAAGTTTTTCCATGTTTTCACGGATGCGAGGGGCGTTCTCATAATTTTCCGAGAAGCTTCTAGAAGGATAGTGACATGAGGGGTTAAGGTGGCATTTTCATTAATTGCTTTTGTGACTCATTTGTGTGATTCATCATATCATTAAATGCATCATTAATTACTTAATGACTCATATGGTGAATCACTCTTGTTGAATAAATGAAGCATGGTGAATAATCATTTTAATTCATTTATATGATAATTCATTATGCTTTATATATTCAAGTGAGAAGCTTTTCTATTTTCATTATCATCTCCACCTTCTCTCTCCTCAAGCTCACTCTCTCTTCAAACCCTAATCCTACCACTCATGAGTTGAGACCAAGGATTAGTAAAGACTAAACACTCCATAACCTAACTCTATATCATCTTAGTTACTTTGATTAGCAACTAGAGAAACTGAGTAACCTCAAGTTTAGAAGTTATAGCTTGGATTAGGGTTCTTGGGTAGATCATCTATTACGGATAGGAGGCCGAGGAGGACTTAGAGATCATAAAGACGAAGGACTAGAATCATTTGGTATAATCTCTTTACATAGTAGCTTAGAACTCTATGCTTGTTGTTAATTATCGTTTAGAAAAGATCTTCGGTTAGTCGATGTTTACATACAAAACATGATCGTTTTTCATATTTCCGCCTCCCCGCAACTCATGGGGTGTTGTACATCGACTTACAGTGGTATTAGAGCCTCACTAAACAATAATTAACTCACTTGCAAAGTTGTATGAATTTCGAACGCAAAACGAACCGGAAAAGATATCGTATTCACATAGTTTCCGTCGATTTTAAAATGAGGTCCAAAAATTTTTCAGGGACCTGCAGAATAACATACATGAAATTATAAGAATTCTGCAGAAATTTGGGTGCATGAATCGGCCAACCCACTGCGGAACCGCGGCCGAACCCACCAATCCGCCGCGGATCCGCGGCCGAGTTGAGACCGATTCACCCCAAATCTCCACAGTTATTCTTCTGTGAATATTTTATCTTTTTTGGAATGTTTAATTTTTACTCAGGTTTCAGATTTACAGAGAAGTATTGGAGCAGAATTTAATGTGTTTAATTGATCGAAATTATACGATGTTTGCTTGTTTGATTATATCTGTGAACTGTTTTATGTGTTCGTAAACCTCCCCTAACTGCTAGTATGTCGGTTGGCAGGGGGTTGCACATATCTGTAATGTTTTTAACTGTTTGTGGATATGAACTGTGTTGGACTGTTGTGATGATTAGCCGGGTTTTGTGATGGGTTATTGTATTAATTCATTCGATATAATTGTAATAAGCTGTAATATTATTTTGCGGGGCACATCCAGGTTGTGGTTGTAGCCACCGTTGTATTATTTCTTTTTACTGTTTTTTCTCCTAGGATAGACCCAAGGTGGGGTGCACAAACTACCGGGTATTTCGAAGTGTTTAGTGGCCTACTCACGTTGTTGAGGGAGACCGCTTCACTTCGGGTACTTGGCGGGTAGTTTGCCGTACCCGTAGGGGTCTGGGGTGGGGTAACGGCTATTCATCACAACTGTGTAATCCGTCTTTCATTGCAGGCTCAATTGAAACACGGATTGCTTGCAAATCCAATATTGTTTATCTGTGATCTGGAATGCCTATTATTGCGTCTGACGAATGTACAATATTTATATATGATAGCTATTTAGACGTCACTTATGTTTTGCACCCGCGCTAGCCCAGCCCCCGCTCTGCCGTTAGTTAAGTAACCTAACGGGTGATGACGGGACCCAGTGGCGAATGCGGATGGCATAAGAGGACGTTGTATTTTCGTTGTTATCTGTAATGATAGGTTAATGATGGGACGCATTATTATTAATGCAAAGAAAATAAAACCTAAACTGAATCGTTGGAACAATTTCTAAAAACCACTCGGTTTTCTTGAAAAAGCAAATTTTAAATGCGGAGCTTAAACCACTCCTTTTAAATAAAAGCTATCTTTGTTCCTTCGATCATATCAAGTTCATTACATTAACGTTTTTTTGCCAAAAACCAGCCGTAACCCTCCGTCGTTTCAGATAGACAACACATCGTATTCATGCTATGCTTGTTGGCCTACGTCAAGGCATAGTGTATGGTAGCAGTGTGTTTGCTTATTTGTTGCATAGATAGATGCATTAGTTTAGGACAGACGTACAGCCTTGTTGGCCTACGTCAAGGGCATGTACGATGTACCTAAATTGATCAGGACAACGACGGGTAGAACTTGACTTGCGTCTTATGATTTGTTGGCCTACGTCAAGGTCATAAGAGCTTGGGGTAAAAATCATATCGGGAGTTTCAAACATAAAGGAAACTTGCAGATTTAGCATACCTTCTGGAGTGTGGTGACTAGAGTGGCTTCCATCTAGGGCATCATGCAATGATAGTTGGATCCCGATCCCACTGATGAGTAGGATTACTCTCGGGAATTTTTCTCACTTAACAATCAATGCTATAAACCAAGTAGGTGACTAGAAAGGTGTTAGAGGGGCACGCCTCCAGGGAAAAGAGGTTATTTAATTAAGGAACTTCGCGAAAGCGTTGGAAAACCTCCCTCGAAGTACCAACACTAGCCTGGCTGAAAGGTTAAGCAAGTATTGTGACGTGTAATTAAATCCTGACTAGTTCTTCTTTTAGGTTTTGAAGAAGGATTTGAGGAAATAGTGGGAGCCATCCTGTTTAGATAAATTAATAAACCAATCTAAACTTGCAAGAGCATATGCTGAGTGTTTTCTTTTCTCTCTCTCTGGCAGCTACCATGAGAGGACTAAAACTATTACTTGAAAAAGATATACTGACCGGGCAGAACTATAAAGATTAGCTAAGGAACGTCAATATTGCACTGACTAATGACAAAGTAGCATATGTTACCACCGCTGTTCCTCCCATTATCCCAGGACCAGATTCCTCAGTTGTGGACAAGGAAGTTCGCAAAACTTGGGATCTAGACTGTGAGCGAGCAAAATGTATCGTGCTGGCGTCCATGAACAATGAACTCCAGAAACAGCACGAGAGTATGGATATTATATCCATCTTATTCCATGTCAAAGAATTGTATGGGGAGCACTCCCGTATCGCGAGGTACGAAACCTTAAAGAAACTCTTTCAGATGAGGTTAGCTCCAGGATCGCCTGTAGGAGAGCACGTCCTCAAAATGATCAGCCTCATTGAGGAACTCGCAAACCTAGGATGCATGCTAGAGAACGATTTGTATATCGACTTGATTTTGCAGTCCCTTCCCCACACCTTCTCTCAGTTCGTGCTAAACTTCAACATGCACGAAATGGAAGCTGATCTTCCAAAGCTCCTCAATATGTTGAGGGTAGCAGAGACCTCCTTGAAAAAGGAGAAGACCCCCGTTCTGTATGTTGGCCAATCATCTTCTTCTAAATCTAAAGCGAAAGCTAAAGGGAAGAAGAAGATGAAAGCCACCAAACCGAAAGGTGGGGTCAAGAAGGTGCAGAGAACGAACAAAGCAGGAAGGGTGAAGACAGAAAAGAACGAGTGCTTCTATTGTCACAAGCAAGGGCACTGGAAGAAGGATTGTCAGGCCTTCAAAGCCAAGGACATGAAGCAAGCGGTTGCTTCTACTTCAGGTGTGTATGTAATCGAAAATTGTCTTTCAGTTAACTCTACATCATGGATACTTGATACCGGTTCTGGTTCTCACATCTGTAATTCATTGCAGGATCTGAGAAATAGTAGAGCACTAGGGACAGGTGATATGACTCTCCGGATGGGCAATGGAATGCATGTAGATGCAATTGTGATAGGGGAATATCACCTAGGGTTGGCTAGTGGGCATATTTTAGTGTTGTACAACTGTTTTTGTATTCCCAGTATGTTGTATAATATTATATCAGTATCTTTGTTATCGAATGAAGGATATAGTTTTGCGCTTGAAAGAAATGTCATGAACATTCTCCTAAATCAAGAACTGATTGGGTTTGGCACACTGGAAAACGGCATATACATACTTAATCAACCTCAAATTTTCAATATTCAAAACACGCTTAAAAGAAAGGCTCCAGATTCAAATCAAGCCTTCCTATGGCATTGTAGACTTGGTCATATAAATGAAACAAGGTTGACTAAGTTACATAAAGATGGATATTTAGATCCGTTTGAATATTCATCATATGCAATTTGTCAATCATGTATCAAAGGAAAAATGACCAAATCTCCGTTCACCGGACACGGAGAAAGAGCCACTGAACTCTTGGGACTTGTACACAGTGATGTATGTGGTCCGATGTCTACGCATGCATGAAGTGGTCACTCCTACTTCATCACTTTTACTGATGACTTCTCTTGGTATGGACATGTGTTCTTAATGAAGTATAAATCCGAGGCTTTTGAGAAGTTTAAGGAGTATAAAAATGAAGTAGAGAAACAAACTGGTAAAAGCATCAAGACACTTCGATCTGATCGAGGTGGAGAATACTTAAGTACCAGTTTCCTTGAATGCTTAAAAGAGAATGGAATTCTCTCTCAGCTTACTCCGCCTTATACACCTCAGCATAATGGTGTATCAGAAAAGAGGAATCGCACGCTATTAGATATGGTGCGTTCAATGATGAGTAGTGCTGAGTTGCCACTTTCCTTCTGGGGATTTGCTCTAGAATCAGCAGCATACCTATTGAATATAGTTCCAACTAAATCTGTGCCTACCACTCCATATGAAATGTGGAGCGGGAAGAGACCATATCTGAAGTATATCAAGATATGGGGGTGTCCGGCATATGTTAAAAAGCATAATCCGGACAAGCTCGAGGCACGATCGGTTTTATGCAAGTTTATCGGATACCCCAAGCATTCAAGGGGGTATATGGTCTACCACACTGAAGAACAAAAGGTGTTTGTCGCTCACCACATTGTCTTCTTAGAAAGCGAATTTCTTGCAAAAGAAATTAGTGAGAGCGCGGTAGAGCTGGAAGAAATTCCAGAACCTCAAACTGCTACTGAGGACTTAGTAGAACCTCAGATTTCAATAGAACATGACGAACCAACGCCACTTCGCAGATCTAGTAGGCTTTCTCATCCTCCTGAAAGATACTATGGTTTTCTTCTAGATGGGGATCGAGAGGATTGCATCATCGATGATGATGAGCCTACTAGTTTTCAGCAGGCTATCACGAGTAGTGACTCGATGAAATGGCTGGATGCTATGAGATCCGAAATGGAATCCATGTACACCAATAAAGTATGGACTTTAGAAGTTGCTCCTCCTGGAGTAAAACCAGTTGGATGCAAATGGATCTTCAAAAAGAAGATTGGTGCATTTGGACAAGTGGAAACCTACATAGCTAGACCCGTTGCAAAAGGTTTTCGTCAAAGACCAGGATTGGACTATGATGAAACCTTTTCACCTGTAGCTATGCTTAAATCCATTCGGATCATGCTTGCCATTGCTGCCTTCCATGACTATGAAATCTGGCAGATGGACGTAAAAACAGCTTTTCTAATTAGATTGACTCGTCAAGTTCTTGCTAGGGATATATATGTACATGACAGCATCTTGCTTTGCTTCCTTAATTAGATTGACTCGTCAAGTTCTTGCTTAATATGATAGTATGCTATTTGGTTTGTCTTTGTCTTAACGTGTGTTATATTTTACTTGGTATTTATATATACATGTTGATAAAGCCCATAGGGTGTTTGCCTGACTACCGGCGTTGTGATGGCAGTCATACTTGTGGGAGCTGGATAGTCAATAGGCACATCCTTAGATGTCCCTGGTCGCAGGAGTATCGAGACTGGGCATCGATACTCCGGAGTAGACTAGTGTATACATATCTAGACCCTGAGGAGGGGCGATGGACTAATCCTGCAGCCATTGGTGGAGTGCACCTAAGATTGTATACAGATGCTCACTAGGTGTGAGTACACCGGACAGGACTCGCCGAGAACTGACTGGATGGTATTATACCTAACGTCAGATAGCAGCTCTCATGTGACATGTGTGCAGATAGTCCGTTGAATTAAGGTCGTCATTTGTCTCGTGTGAGTTCCCACTGTGCTTTGATTACTACCCTACCACGATTCAAAGGAGTCGTGCAAACAGGTTTTAGTTGGGCACAGTCCCGAGCCACGTGGAGGCAGTGAGCAACTGTTAGGGATTCGTCTCTCCCGGTATAGGGAGTTGATATCGCACGGTGATCGGTTGGTCATTACCATAAGTCCCTGGCCAGGGCTGATTGAGAATTACTAATGGACTGATCAGTAGATTCTCGGATGGTCTTGAGCCATGCCGGCACGACTTGTACGGTTATTAGGGGTCTGACGTCCACCACCTCCCTAGACCATACATGCGATACTCTTAGACGAACAGACCGGACTGCGCGGATATTGGCACGGACAGGCTCAGTAGGATTTCAGATGGGTTTCCTCATCGGCTTTCTTATCGACATCTACCTGGGGACCGTTACGTACAGGTAGTGCCGCTTGCGGTCTGTGGTTAAACCCACTGCCAGCGTAGTAGTCGAGTCTTTAGAGTCCCACACAGAGATTTCCCAACTCCAGGCGAAAAGATATAGAGGTCGTATGGTTTTACGACAAAGGTTCGGACGCATACGTGTTTAAACTCACGTACGACATTCGGACAGTTTTTACTAGCCGGCTTTGGTTTAAGCCAGATTCTAGTATCAAGTTATTGGATTTATACAGTCCAGAGTTTTTTCGTGTTTTCACGGATGCGAGGGGCGTTCTCGTAATTTTCCGAAAAGCTTCTAGAAGGATAGTGACATGAGGGGTTAAGGTGGCATTTTCATTAATTGCTTTTGTGACTCATTTGTGTGATTCATCATATCATTAAATGCATCATTAATTACTTAATGACTCATATGGTGAATCACTCTTATTGAATAAATGAAGCATGGTGAATAATCATTTTAATTCATTTATATGATAATTCATTATGCTTTATATATTCAAGTGAGAAGCTTTTCTATTTTCATTATCATCTCCACCTTCTCTTTCCTCAAGCTCACTCTCTCTTCAAACCCTAATCCTACCACTCATGAGTTGAGACCAAGGATTAGTAAAGACTAAACGCTCCATAACCTAACTCTATATCATCTTAGTTACTTTGATTAGCAACTAGAGAAACTGAGTAACCTCAAGTTTAGAGGTTATAGCTTGGATTAGGGTTCTCGGGTGGATCATCTATCATGGATAGGAGGCCGAGGAGGACTTAGAGATCATAAAGACGAAGGACTAGAATCATTTGGTATAATCTCTTTATATAGTAGCTTAGAACTCTATGCTTGTTGTTAATTATCGTTTAGAAAAGATCTTCGGTTAGTCGATGTTTACATACAAAACAAGATCGTTTTTCATATTTCCGCCTCCCCGCAATTCGTGGGGGTGTTGTACATCGACTTACACATATTACCCTACCGGGCTTCGTCAAAGGGAAGCCAGATCTCGATAGCTATATCTACAGCCTAGAAATCAACAACGGCATTCCTTCTCGTTCCAACCAGAAGCAGATACGACGTCACCAAAACGGAGCCACAACAAAGTCCCCTAGGTCCAAATCTTGACAGTTCACAGACAACCTAGAAACCACCTCGGAGCCACGGCAAAGTCCCTTAGTTCCAAATCTCGATGGTTCACATACAACCTAGAGACCACCTCGGAGCCATGATAAGGTCCCCTAGTTCCAAATCTCGACGGTTCATAGACAACCTATAGACTACCTCGGAGCCACGGAAAAGTCTCCTAGTTCCAAATATTGACGTTTCACAGACAACCTAAAGACTACCTCGGAGCCATGGCAGAGTCCCTAGTTCCAAGTCTTGACGGCAGCATCCACAGCCTAAAGATCAACAGCAACATTCTTCCTCCCTCCAGCAGGATACAAACGCGACATCAACAAACGGAGCCACGGAAAAGTCCCCTTGTTCCAAATCTCGACGGTTCACTGACAACTTAGAGACAACCTCAACATTCGTCATAATATTGCAGACACAATGTCAACCAACGAAGCAAAGGAAGATCCCTAGCTTCAGGGTCTTGATGGCAACTCAAATGAGACCTGAAAGACTATCGGAGATCATCCCACTCCAGCGCGGAGTGGTCATGACTCATCGGGGCTCCCAAACTGAGCCTAACCTCAAGTAAAAGGCGACATAGAATATCCCTAACGCTTGCTCTTTCGACGGTAATATCACCTGGAAGATTACTTGAAGACTTCTTGTCCAGCCCTCGAAGGGATCAGAGACACGACAGTCGCGGGGCTACTCGAACAGCAAGATTGCGTATCGAGGAATACACTGGCCAACGCGATGGTACGACGGGTAGAAAACCCTAGTACCACAAACCCTAGCGGACTTCTATTAGCAGGAGTTAACTGTGATGTTAGGACATCCTTGCGAGAACTTCTCGATTCGTTTCGACTCGTGGGGAAAATAATGTTCCTGCGAGAACTTCTCGACTCGTCTCGACTCGTAGGGAAAAACCTTAGACAATGGGGATAATGACCTGTTTCCTAAGCACTGGGGCTCTGCAAGTCAGTCCAAGATGGATTATTGCATACTACTCACGGGCCAGACTCTCTAAAGTCGAATATCGATAAGGAGGGAAACAACCACTTACGAGTCATCTCGACTTATAAAGGGGAAAATTCTCTTATGAGATCCCTACGACTCTCAAGAAAACATGTACTTAGGATACCCACGACTCCTAAGAAGAAAATACACCTACGAGATCCTCACGACTCGTAGGGAGAAAAGTCTTTATGAGACCCTCACGGCTCATAAAGTTGAAAAGTCTTAAGTGGCAGATCCTAACCTTGTCTCCTAAGCCATCGCTGCCCTACAAGGAGGTCAAGATCGACTATTGCATACTATTCACAGGCCACACTATCCAAAGTCGAATATCGACAAGGAGGGAAGAAACCACTTACGAGTCCTCTCGACTGGTAAGGAGGAAAATTCTCTTGTGAGATCCTTACGACTCTCAAGAGGAAACGCACTTAGAATTCCTCACGACTTCTAAGGAGAAAATGCACCTACGGGATCCTCTCGACTTGCAGGGAGAAAAGTCTTTATAAGAGCCTTACGGCTCATAAAGTTGAAAAGTCCTAAGCAGCAGAACCTTAACCCTGTCTCCTAAGCCATCGCTGCCTTGCAAGGAGGTCAATATGGACTATCCATAGGCCACACTCTCTAAAGTCGAATATCGACAAGGAGGGAAACAACCACTTATGAGTCCTCTCGACTTGTAAGTGGGAAAATTCTCTTGTGAGATCCTTATGACTCTCAAGAGAAAATATCACTTAGGAATCCTCACGACTCCTAAGAAGAAAAAACACCTACGAGATCCTCATGACTCGTAGGGAGAAAAATCTTTATGAGACCCACACGGCTCATAAAATTGAAAAGTGTTAGGCGGCAGATCCAAACCTGTTTCCTAAACCATCGCTGCCCTACAAGAAGGTCATGATGGACTATCTGCGGACCGCATTTGCCAAAGCCACATTCGCCAATGAAATAAAGAAGCCATTTGTAAGTCCTCTTGACTTGCAAGGAGAAAATACCCAAGTGAGATCCTTATGACTCACGGAGGCGTCGAACACTTAGAAATCCTCACGATTTCTAGGGAGAAAATACACATATAAGATCGTTTCGACTCGTGGGGAAAATAATGTTCCTGTGAGAACTTCTTGACTTGTTTCGACTCATAGGGAAAATAATGTCCTTGCAAGAACTTCTCGATTCGTCTCGACTCGTGGGGAAAATAATGTCCTTGCGAGAACTTCTCGATCCGTCTCGATTCGTGGGGAAAATAATGTCCTTGCGAGAACTTCTCGACTCATCTCGAATCATAGGGAAAATAATGTCCCTGCGAGAACTTCTCGGTTCGTCTCGATTCGTAGGGAAAATAATGTCCTCGTGAGAACTTCTCGATTTGTCTCGACTCGCAGGGAAAACAATGTTCCTGCGAGAACTTACAGCTCATGAAGATGAAAAAAGTCTTAGGCTACAAAGACCCTAAACTTGTCTCCTAAGCCATCAATTCTATAGCCATGCATGACTCTGCACTACTTCACCCACGTAAATACTTACGTGGGCAAAGTAGTGGGGGGCATTTGTTCCTGCCAAAATTTTCGGCCAAGAGCTACTTGTTCCCTTATAAAAAATGGGGGAGAATCTTCAAAATTTGGCCTCACGTATTAAACATGTGGGCGCTCATATGCAAAGCATATGAGCGCTGAAAACAAACAACTAAGGGCCAAACATGCCTCACTTGTTAAACACGTGAGCGCTCATATGCAAAGCATATAAGCACTGAACATAAATAACTAATGGCCAAACAGGCCTCGAGTGCTAAACACGTGAGCGCTCATATGTAAAGCATATGAGCGCTGAAAATAAACTAAATAAATCTAAATGGCCAAACGGGCCTCACGTGTTAAACACGTGAGCGCTCTGAACATAAACAGGCTAAAACCAACACCAGGGGTCACGTGTTAAATACGTGAGTTCTCTTGCTACTCACATGCAAAGCATGTGAGCGCCTAATTTGATGTTGTTTTGCATATGCGTTTTTAAAAGATGAATCAAAGAATAATTTTACCGCAATCAAGAACGGCGTCGTTTGGTAGCTAGCCGGTGAGTACGGGTCGGTTCACAAGGATGTTGTGTATTTCCTAATTTGGTCTAACGAGTTAATTCCAAACGGTGTGGATGGATTATCACTAAAAACTAAACTGATTTAAACTAGGACTAGAATCTTGCTAGGGTTAGGTTTAGGTTAAGTTTGGAAATTAAAGATTTCCTCACCGCTTTCAATTCCCTAATTTAGATCTCTTTAGGTGTTATGGTAATAATTAATAAAGGGGATTAGTACCATCGGGAAGAAACGATGTTTCTTCCTCTACGTTCTTGTCCTTCCTTTCTTAATTATTACCCTAACCTCCATGGAAAACATACGCAACCGGTCGTTTAAACTACGGTATCACCGCTACCTCGTGAGATAGGGTGCCGTAGGGAACGGTGTGTGTATGTATGCATGGAGTCCTATTAATTATATGTGATGGGTAAGAAAGGGGTGAGAGATTTTCATCTCTCAAGCCTTCCATATTCCTAACCCTAACAAGTGAGGAATTACTCACTCATTAGGGAATTGATAAACATTTTCTAACTATCTAACTAGAGCAGATAATAAAATTATACTAAGGCAGAATAAAAATTAATTAGGGCAATGAAATAAAAACCTTACTTTATTTGATGGCTCTCTCCAAACATTTACACCGAATTTAGAATTCTGAATAGATGAAATAAAAAGAGGTATAACCTAAAAAAGGTTTTAGGGTTACTATTTATAGAACATAGAAACCCTAGGGTTACAATCGACTCACATCTGCAATTACAAGTATACCCCTGAGAAGACTAGTCAGCGCACCGACTCCACCAACACGTTTTTCCACCGACACGTGTCTAGCACGACCGCGGATCCGCGGCCGTAGGCCCTGTTTGGCCGCAGATCCACGGCCAATTAGTGGGGTCTTGGGCTGCTTTTTCTGAACTTCTTCTGTTTGTATTTGTCTTCTGTTTGCCTCAGTTGGTTCTTCAGAATGTCTTCTAGTTCTCTTACAGATCTCCACAGTGAATAATGTAGTGGACTTTACCGTTCGCTTCGTGTCGAAGTCTTGAACCTTGCGCTGCCTTTGTACTTGTTTATTAATCTTCGTTTATTCTCCAAACTGTAGGCTTGATCAAGATTCTTCCATTTGTTGGTCGTAGTCTCACTTTTGTGTCGTCTTTTCATCTTTTTCACTATTTTTGTTCCGAGAACCTGTAACCTGCAACTATGTAGCAGACATGGGTCAAAAGCACATGTTTATTTGTAAAATGACTAAGAATGGGGAATATAATAATGCAAAATTATGATATGAACAAATACCCCCAAACTTATCTTTTGTTCGTCCTCGAGCAAACCTAGTTTTATTCTTGAAAAAGACCTAGCCTTACTTTCGCAGGAAAACGCGATTGCACTGAGCTCGTGCAACAAGCCGTTAAATTTCTAGGTGTCCCTAGTAGGAGGAGTGTTGTCTCCTGAGGGTTTTCAGCGGATACTACCCACAAAATCCTATCAATTCGGCCTATTAACTTTTATTTTCCAATTAGGTTTTCCGACAAGGAATTTTATTATCTTCGAGTCATAAATTATCCACCCGTATTTTTCACGCTTCCTTATTATTAACTTAAGATTATATATATTCTTATGAATTTACTTATCTTTTGGCATCTTTTAAGTTTTCCTTCTAGGGTTTTATCTCAACTTAGGAATTTTTATCATCTCTACTAAAGATATAAGTCCTATTTTTCATTCCTATCTCTTATCTAAACCCCAATCACATACCCCTACGTGTGTATATATATCACCCCTACACTTGAAAATTCAAATCAAGCTAGTATACTCTTGTCCATCGTCCAAAGTACTTTTCAATTGGTGAAATTTTAGATGAAATTGCTCACACATTCTTCATGCGACCGTTAATACTTCTTGAGGTATAACGACTGATAACAAAATGTGTTCACACATTAAAGCGTAATTCCTAGTCTTGTAATCCCTAAGGCTTTTAGCAATGACTCCCAAACCAGTTGGTCAAAGGCACTAGGTGATGAAACACTCTCGCTAAATATTTTTTCTATTAATGCAGCCTTAAGTAATTACAAAAACCAGTGTTCATTTTTTTTATCTCTTTATTCACACTTGTATTTTTATTTTATTTTTCTTCGTACTAAGGACTTTAGACAAGAACATTTCAAGGTCTCTTCTACTATTCCAAGTTTCAAGGTTCGTGTTTATGCAATTTGTAGGGTATATATTTTCAGAATTTAGATTTAAGCTTAAGAATTATTTTTCAAACTTATACTTTGATAAAGATATCAATACTTTTCTCTTGTTTTAACTTAGCCCAAGAAGTCAACTTGAAATTTGCCTATTTCTAAATAAACTACAAAGACATATACTTTCTACCGTTAAATTTTAAGAAATGTTATTTTTAAGGTTTTTAATTTTCTAAGTCTAAGATCTAGTTGTTCCTAACTAGTTAACCTTTTTTGTCAAACTCAAGTTAATTATGGCCAAAATTGAATATTTTAATTTTTATAATTTAAAAATTTTCAATTTTTATGGGTTTTAATATAAGTATGCAAACGCAAAAATATACATATGAATGCTAAGGAAGAAAGCTTACCGAGCACACCCCCAAACTCGAACTTGACAGTGTCCTCACTGTCATGCTACACCAAGAGGGTCAAAATGGCCGGTAATCCTCTGTTTATTTTTTATATATTTTTTAAATTGTTGAAAGAAAAACAAAACAAAATATTTATATAAAAAGCCCCCCCCCCCAAACTTAAGTTAAACGATGTTACAAGTCAATGCCAAACTTTGCAAAGACCAAAAGTCAACACCAACCAGTTGAAAAATTTATCTTTGTAAAGTATCGGTCGGTGGAAGAACATGTTGTACCGAGCCAAAAAGAATTGGGGAAGAGATAAGTGGTGGTATGGACAGTGTAGTGAAGAGATAGGGGGTGATGATGAATGAAAACGAGAATGTGAATGATCAAAAATCAGTGGAATATTGGCATTCTCGTAGTTTATTAGAAGAAAAGGGGATGGTTCAACTTCCATGGGTGGAGGTTGATTTACCACACAATCCCCGAAATGTTTCTGTAGATCCTTTATTGACTTGGCATCATCCATCATATGCATATGATATTTAATTATGAGGGAACTAATCTCCTCGATGTCCGCCATAGTCCAGCCAAAAGCTTGCCGGTTATTTTGTAAGACCATTAAAAGGGCTTTCTGTTGCTCGAGGGTTAGAGAGGCCGATATGATAACGGGAGGTCTCATTCTCACCTAGGTAGGCGTATTTAAGGTGAGACGGCAAAAGCTTGAGTTCGAGTTTCGGAAGCGAAACAATTGAAGGTAAAATTGGGGAATCTATGTCGAACTCAAAGGATTCCAACAATGGTTCGAAATCACTGTAAGCAACCGAATCAGATGGTTTAACTAACTCATCCAAAAATTCAAAGGACTCATACTCGGGCGGTGAGTCGTCAAAATCATCCAAAAAAGTGAAACATTCGTACTCGTTGTCGGTTGTGCAAACTGTGTCAGATTCAAGGAGGGACACACTAGTGGCGTCAAAACTGTTGTCATCAAACAGAAATTTTTCAAGCTCGCAGTCCTCCTGCGTGATTTCGTGAATCGAGCAAACTTCTCGTGTACTAGTTTTAGGCATGGGGGGCAGACTTCCTATCTTGTAAATATTGAACTCACTAGACATCTTCCCGAAGGATAGAGTCATAGAGCCATTGCGACAATTGATTATGGCATTGGAAGTAGCCAAAAATGATCGACCGAGGATCACCGGAATTTGGTTCCGTGGGTTAGCAACAGATTGTGTGTCCATAACAATAAAATCAACGTGGAATATGAAGTCCCCTAGTTTAATCAACACATCCTCTAACTCACCCCTAGAATAGGTGATTGATCGATCAGCCATTTGGAGAGTACAATGAGTGGGTTTCAACTCTCCAACACCTAATTGCTCATACACGGAATAGGGAAGCAGGTTAACACTAGAACCAAGATCTAAAAGTGCTTGATTGATGTTCTTATCCCCAATTGTTATTGAAATTGTAGGACAGCCAGGGTCCTTTCATTTTTGGGGTAAGGGTTGAGATTGGTTAATAGCATTGCTCACGGCACTAGCCACTAGCACTTTCTTGGGTATCTGAGACTTTCTCTTCGAGGTGCATAAGCCTTTTAAGATTTTCGCGTAAGAAGGGACTTGTTGGATTGCATCCAAGAGTGCTATGTTTATGCTAACATGTTTGAATAATTCCACAATCTTCTCCATTTGTGCAGTTGGTTTATTGGATCTCAACCTGTTTGGAAATGGAACATTTTGAAAATCTGTTGAGTCCAATTTTTGTGGATCAGATTGCGGAGTTGGAATGGATCCCCGTGTTGGTGTGTTCGTGAAGTGAGATGTGGGTCTGTTCAAATTAGAAGAAGTAGAGCCTTGTGAAGAATGAAGAATAGGCTCTAACGAAGAAGATGAAGATGAAGAAGAAGAAGAAGAAGATGAAGAAGAACCACCGGCAGGGGTGTCATTATTAATACCCAGGTTATTATGCAACACTCTTCCAGATCTCAACGTGGTCACAGCATTTACATTATGATTTTGTTGTTCATATGCAACATGTGCATTGTGTGTGTGACTGGGATTTGGCAATGGTTGAGATGGAACCTTTCCCTTTTCTCGCTCGCTCAACGCAGCAGTTAGTTGTGCAATTTGGGCCTCGATTGATTTGATACTTTGATCATGTGAAGCATTATTGTGCACCAAAGACTGAATGGAAGTCTCCAACTTTGCTGCGGATTGTGTAGATTGTTTTAGGAACGCATCTAGATTTCTTTCTAGCGAGGTAACCTTATCATCATTTGGTTGAACAAAATTGTTTTGAGGATAAGAGTTGTTGGGCACAAAATTGTTCATTTGGTTTGGATAAGGTTGTGGTTGGAAAGGTTGCTGGTATTGAGTTTGTTGGGGTGCTTGTTGTTATGGAGGAGGAGGCCTTTGAAAATTGTTGTTTCCTTGGAATTGTTGATTTTGATTCCAAGAAAAATTTGGGTGACTCCTCCAACCAGGATTATAAGTCGAAGAGTATGGATCATTTCTTTGTCGTTGCTGAAAGGCAGCATTGACTTGATCTTGTTCTTGAACAGGTTGATTGTAAGGACACTCTTCGGTAAGATGTGATGGATCCGAACAACAAGCACAAATAGTTCGTGGGGGTAAAGCAGGGGCAGGAGAAGGCGATGAGATTTTGGTTTCAATTGCTTCTAGCTTTTTCGTAAGTGCGGCCATCTCGGCCTTCATTGCTATCGACATATCTAATTGATGTATGCCTGCCCTAGACTGACCAACAGAAGATGAGGTGGTCTTAGTGCTTTCCCATTGAAGTGTTTGTTCAGCAAGATCCTCGAGAAACTTCCAAGCTTCCTCACTAGATTTGGTTAGAAAGTGACCTTGACATATGGTTTCCAACAACTGCTTCGTTGCTGGGTTCAATCCTTCGTATAAAGTTTGGCAAAGTTGCCAATTCTCAATACCGTGGTGAGGGCATTGAACAAGTAGGTCTTTAAATCTTTCAAAACACTTCCAAAAGGGTTCGGAAGGAAGCTGGGAAAATTGAATAATATCATTGCGAATTCTCGCGGTCTTGTGATGTGGATAAAACTTTTTAAGAAAAGTTTTAACAAACTCTTCCCAATTTTTAATTGAGTGTGATGTTGTGCTGTATAACCATTTCTCGGCTAAGTCACATAAGGTGAAAGGAATGACCCTTAGCCTTATAGCATCATCTGAAAGTTGGGTTGTCTTCATCATTGCGCAAACGTTTTAGAATTTGTTTATGAAGATATAGGCATCTTCGGATTCCAGTCCATGAAATTTTGGTAACATGTTGATGAAGTGGGGTTTGATCTCGAAATTGTCCCCATTTGCCGGTGGGAGTGAAAGAGAAGTAGGTAAGGCGGTGCGAATAGGGTAGAAAAGATCCTGGAGTGCGATTCGTTGGGGCGCTTCAACAGGCGGGTGTTCTGGGTTATTCGCACCTAACGGGGGTGGAATCAGTCCCGTTGGTAAGGTGTTGTTAGGATTAAATCCCGATATCTCCTTAGAAGACGAAGAATGTGAAGGTGAAGGTAAGGAAGTGGAAGGAATTTCGACTTCGGAGTCGAAAGAGTCGTCGGTCGGTACCAACGAGACACGGACTAATCGGGCACTAGTGTCCCTAGTCCAACCGGACATATACTAAAGAGGTAGTGTAGTCAAAAAGGTGAAAAACTAAATGTGGGGGGTAAGAAAACGTCAATGAGAAGAAAGTGGGTGTAAGTGGGGTGCACGGATTTCTTAGCGACAAGTTGCAAGTTTTTGTAAAAAAACATTTCTTTTTTTTTCTTTTTGTGTTTTTTTTGTGTGGAGCTTTTTGCAAAAAAAAATTTCGATAAAAGGCTTAAACACACGTTCAATTAACCACAAATGCACAATCAGGCCTAAATCTAGGTTCACCTAGGTCAGCTAGACAGCTCCTAACTGTTCCAAAGGGCAAGAAGTAGGATCTCAAACCACCTCTTCACCGCCAATTTTGGCCAGGTAAGCACAAGTTAAAAAAGGAGGGATCCGCTCACGAATCACCGTGAGACGGGCCTTTTAAAGTTACCTTTCACTACCTGTCTAACCTAGGCACCACAAAGTCAGGTTAGGATCAACGGTCGATACCTACAACTATTCCTTTGTCCTATTGAGCGTGAAGTCCTTAGGGCTGAGTCTAATCTTTTTTTAATTAATTGATGGTCAATGCAATATGCCTTAAGTGATTTTTGGGGTCCTGGGAAGGGTGATGAAATCTCCACCCAATCTGGATTGGTGTTCAAGCCCCATAAAGTCAATTAAATTATGCAAAGCAGTAAACAATCACTTGCAAACAATTTTTTTTAGCGCAGCGCAAAGAATCCTGCACAAGATCAATTATTGGAAGGGGGAGAGATTTTGCGCAAAGAATCCTGCAGGAAATTTTTACAGAGGAGATATCAGGGGTTGCAGAGAAGGAGAAAGGAAGACTTACAGTGGAGATTTGGTCAGGTGACGTCAGCAATGCACCGCGGATCAGCGGCAGAAGGCGAGTTGGCGCGGCGGAAACGTGGTCAGCTATATGGTTCAAATCCCGAGACTTCTTATGCTCCTCTTTTTTGACTTTTCTCTGTTGTTCAGATCTAGGGTTTTCTGTTTTGATCTCTGGATTTTTTCCAGATCCGAAATCGTTCGTCGATCCTGAAAAATTCACACGAAAAACCCTTCAAACAATAAAAAGATGAAAAAAATTTTATATTTTTTAATTTTTCAGTTTTTTATGAGCTTTATGATTTTATATTAACCCGAAATTGCAAAAAGAAAATACTACGCCATCCTCGGCAACGGCGCCATTTGATTTGATGTTATTTTGCGTATGCGTTTTTAAAAGATGAATCAAAGAATAATTTTACCGCAATCAAGAACGGCGTCGCTTGGTAGCTAGCCGATGAGTACGGGTCGGTCCACAGGGATGTTATGTATTTTCTAATTTGGTCTAACGAGTTAATTCCAAACGGTGTGGATGGATTATCACTAAAAACTAAACTGATTTAAACTAGTACTAGAATCTTGCTAGGGTTAGGTTTAGGTTAAGTTTGGAAATTAAAGATTTCCTCACCGCTTTCAATGTCCTAATTTAGATCTCTTTAGGTGTTATGGTAATAATTAATAAAGGGGATTAGTACCATCGGGAAGAAACGATGTTTCTTCCTCTAGGTTCTTGTCCTTCCTTTCTTAATTATTACCTAACCTCCTTGGAAAACATACGCAACCGGTCGTTTAAACTACGGTATCACCGCAACCTCATGGGATAGGGTGCCGTAGGGAACGGTGTGTGTATGTATGCATGGAGTCCTATTAATTATATGTGATGAGCAAGAAAGGGGTGAGATATTTTCATCTCTCAAGCCTTCCCTATTCCTAATCCTAACAAGTGAGGAATTACTCACTCATTAGGGAATTGATAAACATTTTCTAACTATCTAACTAGGGCAGATAATAAAATTATACTAAGGCGGAATGAAAATTAATTAGGGCAATGAAATAAAAACCTTACTTTATTTGATGGCTCTCTCCAAACATTTACACCGAATTTAGAATTCTGAATAGATGAAATAAAAAGAGGCATAACCTAAAAAAGGTTTTAGGGTTTTTATTTATAGAACATAGAAACCCTAGGATTACAATCGACTTACATCTGCAATTACAAGTATACCTCTAAGAAGACTAGTCAGCGCACCGACTCCACCGACACGTTTTTCCACCGACACGTGTCTAGCACAGCCGCGGATCCGCGGCCGTAGGCTCTGTTTGGCTGTGGATCCGCGGCCAATTAGTAGGGTCTTGGGCTGCTTTTTCTGTACTTCTTCTGTTTGTATTTGTCTTTTGTTTGCCTCAGTTGGTTCTTCAGAATGTCTTCTAGTTCTCTTCCAGATCTCTACAGTGAATAATGTAGTGGACTTTACCGTTCGCTTCGTGTCGAAGTCTTGAACCTTGCGCTGCCTTTGTACTTGTTTATTGATCTTCGTTTATTCTCCAAACTGTAGGCTTGATTAAGATTCTTCCATTTGTTGGTCATAGTCTCACTTTTGTATCGTCTTTTCATCGTTTTCACTGTTTTTGTTCCGAGAACCTGTAACCTGCAACTATGTAACAAGCAGACATGGATCAAAAGCACCTGTTTATTTGTAAAATGACTAAGAATAGGGAATATAATAATGCAAAATTATGATATGAACAGCGCCCCAATTTAAAATGCTCCTGTCAAATTCTAGAATTAAATTTTATTTGGGAAATATTTTCCTGATCTTTCTCAAACTAAAAAGATCTTCTATGTTAACAGAGGATCTTTGGATCAAAAATCCAATGGTGATTATCTGGTAGAATAAAATTCTATCATAAGAAAATATTTTCCTAATCTTGTTAAACTAACAAGATATTCACATGACAAGAATAAAATTCTATGTTAGAATAAAATTCTAACCTTTTTAAACTAACGAGATATCCATATGATAGAATTAAATTCTATATTAAGAAAATGTATTTCTGATCTTGTTAAACTAAAAAGATATGATAGAATAAAATTCTGATCTTGTTAAAACTAACAAGATATTCATAATCTTTCTAAACAAACAAGAAATCTTCTCTGTTAAACAATAGAGCCTTTGGATTAAAAATCCAACAGTGAATAAAATTCACCGATTGATCTAAAAGATCATGGAATCAATCATGATCTCTTGATAAGGGATTTTCTTAACAAATTGATTCTTTTTCTTCTCATATAAATAGGAGCAAGGAGAGGGGGAAAGATGGAGACACACAGAGAGGGGAAAGGGGAAGAAAAATAGAGAGAGAATTTAATTCTCTAGAAAGAAAAGGAACCTCTCCCAAAAGCTCCCACAAAACAAAAGGAGAATTTAATTCTCAAACCAAGAGTTTAACTTTTCTCAAAGAACTTAGTTCTTCCTTTGGTTAAGATCTGCATAAGCAGATCTCCCCACAAGTTGAGATTTAATTCTCATCGGGGAGATTCTGTCATGCAAATTCAAAACCTAAGGGAAAGAACTGAGTCCAAAAGTGTTTAACTCTTACAAAACATATAATTCTCTGAAACTAGGGTTTAACCCTTTAAAAAGAATTTAATCCCTGCAAAGAACAAAAGGAGAACTTAATTCCTCAGAACCATAGAAGAATAGCCTGGTGATTCATTAGCGTTCAACGCTACAAAACAAAGCTCACGTGTTCCCACGTAAGCATCTCTGATAAACAAAAGGAAAGACTGAGATCAAATCACGTGTTCCCACATGACCCCTTAAAACGAGCGTTCACCAATTACATGGAAAAGGGAATAAATCCAAAGACATTTCCCAACTTTGGGGCGCCTCACGTGCCTACACGTGACCCCCAATAGTGATAGCACTTATAAAGGAAGGGGGAATAAACCAAAGACAGTTCCTAACTTTGGGGCGCCCCACGTGCCCATACGTAACCCCTAATAGTGCTTAGCACTTATAAAGGAAGAGGGAATAAATCCAAAGAAATAGTGCCCAGCTTTGGGGCACCTCACGTGCCCACACGTGATGGTCAAAAGAATTAAGTGTTTAACACTTATATACATATGGGGATTTGGACCCAAGTATACGGCGCCAACTTTCAGGCACCTCACGTACCTCACGTGAGTGTCCCAAATTTCAGTGTTTAACACTGCTTTACAGACTCACGTGAGAGCACATGAGCATCGAGCATATGTTATTGTTTAACACTATAAGAAGCCAACTTCAGCGTCAAATTAGCTAAGTCCTCTCGAGATTAAAACGTCTTGGATTTCCAAATAGACCGATCCTCTATGCTCATGACTTCTCAAACTAATTGATCAGAATGATGTCCATCACATATCTCCTAAGTTAATCTTAGACTCCCAAAAATGACTAATGATTCTTAGATGGTCCACCATGATCTCTCCCCTCAGTCTAAAGTTTGGTTCAAGGGTACATCTCTCCATACCTCTGATACATGTCGTTGTAATTCTTCAACGTCGTCAGAGAGGTAGAGGGTCCCGACAACCAACAACTCTTGGGTGCACTCCCAAACCCATGAGCACATGGACTGCAATGTCCTTAAACTAGTTATGGACCGCTACGTCCTTAAACTAAACCCTCATACCAAAAATGGTGATCTATGGACCGTAATGTCCTTAAACTAAAGCAATAGAGCCTAAATGCTCTTTTGTTGGGTCTGAATGATCTCAAAATCCTGTTGAGTAGATCTTAGTCTAAAATTAGACTAACATATTCTCAACAAATATTTAAGTTGATTTTAATCTCAAACGAGATTAACGATCCTTAAATCAACCCAAACCCAAATCTAAGAATATACGGATTTGGATTAATCCACGCCCTACGAGCGGCAATACAAATTAGTCTCTGTATACAGTCCACGGGCAACCAAAAATAAAACAAACATACACGATACAAAGTGACCTTCTGGAGCAGGAGAAAGTGGTTATCGCTACGTGGTAACGTAATTAACTGCAGGGGCTTGCGCCAGCAGGGAAGAGCATCCCCACAATCAAAAAACCCCTCGCAAACAAGAGGAAATCTGACGAAGTCTGCTACAACGGCCGCATCCGTCCAGACCTCCGATACACGGTGCTATAAATCAACTTGGCATCTTCGGAAAGGTGGACGAATAAACCTGATTGATTCGTTTCTCGTTGTGTGTCGGTATTTAGACAATTGAATAGAAATCACAACCAAAAATATTTGACCGCAATCAATAACGGTGTCGAATGTAGCGCGTTAGCGAGTGCGGATCGTCCACAGGGAAAGTGTAATCGTTCGTATTTTTGTTTTGTTTGAATTGAAAACTTAATAGAAAAGAAAAGCAAAATGATTCAAGATTTTATCGATGAGTTTCAAGTATCATTATTCTAATCAAGAATCAAGAAAACGATAAACATCAAGAATCAAGTATCGATAGAATTCCAATCACTTTAGGTTTCAAGATTTGAAGTAAAACTCGTAGGAATCGATTAGATCGTAGATGTGAAGAAGACTAACAATTACCGTTTCTTATCTATTAACAAGTTGATGCTAAATCGATGTAGATTCATCGAGCATCAAGAATCTTGCGAAGAATTAGGGTTCCTCATCCTATCATTTATCCTTTCGATGAATCACATTCACTAGTTAGCTTCTTGAAAATCCAATGATCGATTGTTGATCTCTAGATCGTGCGAAAACAATCAAGAATGCATTTCGCATTGATCTAGATCATCGATCATTCAATTTTCAAGAATTTACAATTGCTATAAGACTTAAGAAAACGTTTAAAGATTCATCAACATCATCTTTCTACAATCGTCTCGATTCCTCCACGAGCGGAGTTTATTCGCGCATCATCACAAAGAATACATTCAAGAATTGAATACGAATCATAATGCTCGAATTGAAATAGAAGCAAGTTTAAAGAATCTTCACCTTTATTTATTCCACAAATTGTTACACATTGCTCAAGAGACTACAAGAATTTGAGAAGGAACAAAATTTTCGAATTTAGCGTTGCATCGGCTCCTTGAGTCGTGGATCGGCTTGGATCTCGTGCTCCGATGAATGCTGGCTTCGCCTCTAAAGGATGGTTGAAGACTTGCTTTTCTTGAACTCCATGGATCTTGAATTTGGTGTTGCTAGATTGATTGGATTAGGGTTAGGGTTTGGAACACAAGTTTTGTCACTAAACTTGTGGGAGAAATGGGGAAGATGAAGGTTGAAGAAGAATGATTAGCTTTCAACAACCAAAGATTAACCTTGAACAAGTGAGCCTAGGGGTCTATTTATAGGTTTCCCAAACCCTAGCTTTAGGAATTCAAATTTGAGTTTTTCCTCCAAAAGTTAGTTAGAGGAAGAGGCTTCTAGAAGTAGTTAGTTAGGGGATTAGCTTCTACCCTAAGCTAGGAGGTTAGGGGGAAGGTTCTAGGTCCTTAATAGAGTTTAAGTGAAGCTTGTTAAGGAAGCTAGGGGTGTTTAGTTAGGAACCCTAGGGCTTGCTGATCTGGCAGAAGCTTCAGGAGTATTCTGGAACTTGCAATGGCTTTCTGAAGTGTAGGTACAGAGATAAGAGTTATGAAGCAGATTTGAGGTGCTGATGTGGACAAGCCGCCGCGGAACTGCGGCACAAGGCGGCTCCGGCCTCGGTTCCGCGGCCACTTGGTTGCCTTAGGGCTTCAAACTTCAGTTGATTACTTCTTCTGACTTCATATGTACTTTATGATATGTTGAATCTCTTAATTCACTCTAGATCATTGCCAGATTCCAATTCCTTGAGTTGGCGTCTTTTTAACAGTCTTCGTTTGTAAATTTGACCGATCTTCTGTAATGTCCTGCACAGACTTTGAAACACAAGTTGCGATATATAGGAATGATGCCATGTTATGAAATGCAATCAATTTCCCTTATAGTGCCGATTTTAAAGTCTAACACATGTAATCTTATATTTAATGAATGTTTTGCTAATATGTGCTAAATGAATGCCGAACACTTCTAGATGAGTGCAAATGATAGGGAAATTGCCGGTTTAAAGATGCAGTATTTTCGACTGATCAAATTCCCCCAAACTTATTTTCGATCGTCTTGAGCGAACTTTTTTATTAAAAAGAGAAGGAGAAAATAAAGAAAGAGAAAAACTAACTAGCACACTTTCCTAGGCAACACGATTGCACTGAGCACGTGCAACAAGCCTTTAAACCTTTAGGTGTCCCTAGTAGGAGGAGTGTTGTCTCCTGAGGGTTTTCAGCGGATTGCACCCACAAAATCCAATAATAAAAAGAAGATCATGAATATTACATTTAAAGAAAAGAATTGTAAAAGAAAAGCCTTGAAAATTAGGGTTTCCAACTAAGCTAGCTTTTCGGTTGTCATGAGCCCTATCTTAATGGTCATGAAAAGATGTTAGAAATCACGTCATCCCTCAATAAAACATCGTCTTATTCTTCATTTCTATCTTTCTTCCAAACATCGATCATATAACCTTGCGTGTGTGTAATAACATCTCTACACCCGGAGAATTCAATTCAAGCTATCATACTCTTGCCCATCAGCCTCTGTACTTTTTAATTAATGAATATTAGATTCGCTCACACACTTTCATGCGACCGTTAATACTTCTTGAGGTACTAACCGACCGATTACTCATGTGCTTGCTTATTTGGTGTATTTTCCTCGTCTTGCACCACCTAAGGCATAGCAATGACTCCCAGACCAGTTGGCCTTAAGGCACTAGGTGAAAAGGCACCCTTGCTATATATTTTTTTATTGCCCTCAGTGATAACAAAACCAGTGTCCATTTTTCTCACCACTTTATATATATTTTTTATTCACTTTTTTTTTAATTCCTTCATACATTGGCTTTAAGACAAGAGTATTTCAAGGTATCCTCTACTATCCCAGGCTTCAAGACGTATGTAAGTGCGAATAGCAGGGTATCAACGTTCAAAATGTTTGGCTTCCAGAATAGAAACTATTTTTCAGACTTATTTTTATCCTCAGATTAGTGACTTCCTTCTGTAGGGTTCCTAGGCACACTAATTAGGTCTCACAAGGTATCAACCATGCCCATTTCAAATTTTACGGGTGCCGAGAAACCCTAATACGGATCGTTAACTAGAATTTTAGGCGAACAAGCAACTAGTTAACTACTTAACTAAAAGTATACGGAAATACAACCTTTGTAGATCCGGTCCTCCACCTCCATAGCTCCGCAATGAAGTCTCCTCGCTGTCCAAATCGAATCCCGGGCTCTAGCGTCGGCTTCATCGGAGAAATGGACGGGCAAGGTCGTCGGCTTTGTGCCGAAGATGATCTACGTCGAGGCATCACAAGATCAAGCTCCCACTTCACCAAGTCATGAAACTTGTGAAGAGAACACCCTATACTACTTGGCAAGAGGTAGAGGATGAAGAAATAGGAAGTGGGTTTACTTTAGAATTGGATTTCTCACTCTTTTTCATCAATCACCATTGATGGTCAAGCTTTTTCTTCTTGTGAAGAAGAAGAAGAAGAAGATGAAGATAATATGATAAGTTATTTAGAAAATAGAAAATAAATCATACTTATCATAATGTCAACTATGGTTAGATGTAGAGAATAAACTAAGGTTAAAGTGAATGGTTAGGGTTAAGGAAAGAAACAAAATAGTCAACCATTCAAAGCTTCATGAAGCTTCAAAGATAAACCAAACATAGCCACCATTTTATTTCTTTCAATAAAGAAAAAATGAATAAATAAATAAGCAAATAAAATGAAACCCTAACCATTCATATAACCATGGTCAATTCTTTACACAAACCCAAGCTTGCATGTATCATAAAACATGATACAATCTTATGCACAAAAGTATATCACATATACAACTTGCACAATCCAAGTGAGAAAATCCATTTAAAGTGAACCAATACCAGTTAATGCAAAGTAATATATCAAATATATAATTATACATTAAATCATTAAATCAACGCTTGATTTAACGATCCGGTCATGTCGCATATAACCGGCTAGTATCCAATATATCGGCTTATCGAATCAATCCTTGATTCGATAACTAGGTTATATCGCATACAACCATTCGATACATTCATCGCGAGAATAGAATACGGTATCACATACACGCATTATTCTCGGTCCCGCACATATCTCATATGCGCTCCTATTTCGTTTCGCTTGAGCCAGGAAACCTCTGTGTAGGACTCTAAAGACTCGTCAATACGCCGGCAGCAGGTGATGATCATATCAAACACCCACAAGCCGCAAGCGGTCTGCTAAACGTAACGGCCACCCGGGTATTGAGCGATCAGAAGATCGACGAGCAAGCCCGCTCACACTCCTGTGAATCCAACCAGTAACACTTACCGTACAGTCCGGTCTGATCGTCTGATATGTCGCATATCTCGCCTAGGGGTGGTAAACGTCAGACCCCAATAGCTCGATAAGTCGTGTCGATATGAGGTCTATAACAGTTTGAAAAACTACTGGTAACACTTACCAGTAAATCTCAGCAACCCTGGCCAGGGATTTCCGGTTACAGCCAATCGAACACAGCGCAACATCAACTCCCTATACCGGGAGAGACGAATCCCCTCCTATCGCTCATTGCCTCCATGTGATTCGGGACTGTACCCAAAAACCACCGTTTTGCACGCCCTCTTGGACGTGGTAAGGTGGAAATCAAAGCACAGTGGGAACCACACAAGACTCTATGACGATCTCGGGTCAACAGACTACTCTGTACCAGTGTCACCAGAGAACTGCCATCTGACGTAAGGTATAATACCATCTGGGAGTTCTCGGCGAGTCCGTCCAGTGTACCCAGTCTCCACTGAGCACCCGTATATCATCTCTGATGTCAAACACCAATGGATATGGGATCATCCATCGCCCATCTGTATGGGTCGAGAAGGTATACGCTAGTCTACTCTGGTATATCGATGCCCCGTCTCGATACACCCACGACTAGGGACCTTGAAGGATGTACTTATGGACTACCATGTCCCCACTAGTATGATCCGAATCATAGTCCAGGTAGTCAAGCACACATCCTAAGAGCTTTACCAACATGTAACAGAGAGACAAACAGTATACACGTTAAGGTAAAGAGTAACCAGATAGCATACTATCATGTCGAGCGAGAAAGTCCTCCCTATATATGTCCAAGCATCCACTACAATATACATCCTATGTATAGTAATGGCCTCTAGAGCATACATATAACTAACAATCTCCCACTTGCACTAGGGCCATCTGATAGCAGTGGTTGTAGTATCTCATACTCAACCATCCCATAAAAGTCTCTCTCTGGGAAAAGGCCTTTGTGAGTGGATCCGCCGTGTTGTCCTCTGAGTCTACTCACCTAACCTTGATCACCCTGGAGATCAACCATCTCCATGATCAGGTGATACTGCCTTAGATTATGTCTGGGTCACTGATGGGACCGGGGTTCCCGGGCCAAAGCCACACTTCCATTGTCACACAATGGTAGGAACCTAGTTCATCTCATGAACCAATATACACCCAAACAACCTCTTTGGTAGCATCTTAAGTAGCGATGTATCCTGCCTTTATCGTCTAGTATGTATCTAGCTTGGAACTCTTCCAACATACCGTCCCTTTACTGAGGGTAAAGACAATGCCTGCGACTGATATTCAGTCGTCTTTATCACCCTGGAACCCTTCCAGTGATTCTCCCTAGGATCAGTTGATACTGTCTCACTACAACTAGTGAGAATCCTAACATCCAATTAGATCTATCTCATAGATCCAAAACCCAGGATTTATGAGGTATCATTTTTATCCTATATAGAGAATCATTGTGATAAACGGAGATTGACCGAGCGTAGCATAGGAAACTCCTTTCTTATCAAGAGCATGACATCCACGTACTCTACGAGGATCACCACCATACTCCCTACTACCTTTTTGTTTATACAAGGTTCATCTACCATTTTGATGATGTCAAACTATTTGACTTATCCATCAAAATAAATGTTCCAACTCCGCGATGCCTGCTTTATCACATAAAACATCTTGCACATGTTCCCGCTGCTCCCACTGTCTACGAGGCACTCTGGCTGTGTACTTATAGACGCTCTATTCTAAAACATCATTTAGAAAAGCTGTCATGACACCCAACCACCAGATATCGTAGTCATGGTATATAGCCGTGGTAAGTAGGATCTGGATGGACTTAAGCATAGCTCCTTAGAAAAAGGTTTCCTCATGATCCACACCTGGTCAATGATGTAAACCTTTAACAAGTCTAGCTTTGAAAGTCTCAACTTTTCCATCTACACCAAGTAATCTTCTCAAGATATACTTGCTCCTGATAGGGATTTAACCCTTCAGATATAGCAACCAAAGTCCATACTTTGTTGGTGTACATGGATTCCATCTCAGATCGCTAAGCATCCAGCCATTCTTACAGAGTCCCACTCCAGATGGCCAGCTCGAAACTAGTTGGGTCATCATCTCATGATGCAATCCTCGCTCCCACTATCATCGAGAAACCGAAGTATCTCTCAGGTGGGTGAGGAACCCTACTAGATCGGCGGAGAGGCCGAGGTTCGTTGGTAACTATTGAATCATTTGGTTCTGTCAAATCATCAGCTGCAGTTTTGTATAGCTGGAACCTTTCCAGTTCTACATAACAGATCTTGCCTCGAGCTTGTCCGGATTATGCTTTTAGACATAGCCCGGACAACCCCAAATCTTAACCAACTTAAGATATGGGCTCTTCCCTTTCCATATCACATATGAAGCGGTAGGCAACTGATTTGATTTGAACCCTATTCAATAGGTATGCAGCTTCTCAAGTGCATAACTCCCAAAAGGAAATAGGAAACTCAATAGTACTCATCATAGAGCACACCATATCACATAGGGTGCTATTGCTCCGCCCCGATATACCATTATGCTATGGTGTATACGGAGGAGTAATGCTGAGAGAGAATCCCATTCTCCTTTAGAATAATCCAGGATTTCCGTGCTCAAGTATTCTCCTCCTCGATCTCATCAAAGGACATAATACTTATACCTGTGTTTTGGTTTTCTACTTCTAAATCATATTCTGTGAATATCTCAAAAGGTTCGGACTTGTGTTTCAACAGGAACATATGTCTGAATCTTGAGAGATTATCAGAGAATGTAACGAAGTACAAAGAACCAGTCCTGGCATATGTAGACATGGGACCTCACATACATCAACATGTATCATCCCAAGAGTTCATCAACTCTTTCTCCGTTTCCAGTAAACAGAGCTATGGTCATCGTATCTTTGTGACATGACTGGCAAGTTTCACAAGATGTAAATTCAAACTAATTTAAATATGCATCTATATGTAACTTTAGCTAATTGGGTCGCATTGATATGACCTAGTCTACAATACCTCAAGAAGGATTCGTTCATTTCTGAACTCTTCCTCTTGTGTGTGTTCAGTATACTAAAGAACTGTAGTTTGATTTAGAACATCAACGCTTTTAGATAACGTGCCTGATCCGATCAACTTTTGATATAGGAAATGTTCAAAACATTATCCATCAATACAAAATTTTATCATTTCTTTATTGATAAAGAGACTGATATGATTTTGTATATCAGGTTCGGTATCTAATAACATTCGTTCAGAATCAATGTATTGGTAATACAGGGTGACAGTGACCAACAGACTTGGCTGCAACTCTTGCCCCGTTTTCTGCCTCATGAAACTTATCACCCGTTCTCAGTTCTCTACCTTTCTGTAGCCCTATGTAACATATTACATATGCGGGATCCTGATCCGGTATCATATACCCAGGACGTAAAGGACACTGAGAAACAGTTCTATATAATGAACACACCCGAAGATGATGCATCATCATGCACTATCTTCGTTTGTGCGGCACGGGAATTCTGGTAATCCCCAATTTCCTGCTCTGTCTTATAACAATTATAAGTTGAAGCGGGACCAACGTTCCCCAGCTCAGTATAACAAGCGGGTTCGGTCAATTCTTCCGTATTATTATCTAGATTAAGGCGTGATATGGTAGCTACCTGGAGAGAGAGAGAAGAAAACACTCAGCATGCGCTCTTGCAAGAATAGATTGGTTTTTATTTTATCTAATCAGGATGGCTCCCACTGCTTTTTATCAAATCTTCCTTCAAACCCTAAAAGGAAAGACTAGCCGGGATTAATTACACACTACAAGTTCGCCAATCTTTCAGCCAGGCCAGTGTCGGTACTTTGAGGGAGGTCCCCCGTGCTTTCATACGAACCTAATTAATGTAAACCTCGTTTTCCCAGAGGCGTAACCCCGTTAACACCTTTCTAGACACCTACTTGATCGGCTAATTGTAATGTATAAAACTCTCCCAGGAGTAACTCTTACTCGCAGCGTGTATCGGGATCCAACTATCTCATAGAAGGTATGCAATCTCATTGCAAATTTCAACACTTGAAATTCCCGATATATTTTGCCCCTAGCGTTCTATGACCTTGACGAATGCCAAACAACCCATAGTCCACTAGTCAAGTTCAACCCGTACATTTCTTGATTGAATTAAACCCACCCGCACGACCCTTGACGAATGCCAAACAACGCCGTACGAATACCCTAATCCAATCTGCATCATATGCATAAGCAGATAAATACTAGTTAGCTACCGCACACTACGCCTTGACGAATGCCAAACTACCGCAGCACGAATACTAACTAGTACTTATCTGAAATGACGGAGGGCTACGACAGGTTTTTCTGAAAACCTATTGCGTAATGAACTTGAAATCGTTGTAGAATCAAATGATTTTTGAAATGGAGTGTTTTTTAGGCTTTTCTAGTTTTGCTAAAGGAGTCACTCCCGGTGAAGGGATCGTCGGTCCTTTTCTCGTCGAATGAGGTGCGGGATATATCATATATATCACTGTGCAAAGCAAAAACTCTTAAAAGCAATCAAAAGACAAACCGAGTGTGTAGCATCTGCCAGTTATTGCTAAAGGAGTCACTCCCGGTGAAGGGATCTCTGTCCTTTCCTCATCGAATAAGATGCAGGATATATCACATATACCTCTGTGCAAAGCAAGAACTGTAGCTACCCTTTTATTTTTGAAATTCGATTCTACAACATCTTAGGTTTCTTTTCTTTCATTAATCACATTAATGAAGTCCCATCGTTTAAGTTACCTAAACATCACAGATAAATACGACGTACACTTATGCCATCCGCATTCGCCTCGATGTCCCCTCATGCACCGTTAGGTTAGGTAACTAACGACAGAGCGGGGCAGGGCTAGCGCGGGTGTAAAACATAAGTAATGTCTATATAATATATCATATATACTATATGCTGTATCCATCACAAAACATATCACATGATCACATCACAGATATCGCAGCAGAAGAAACATATATGAAATATTGGATATACTAGGACGTCCGTGTTTTAGTATGAGCCAGTATAAAACACGGATTCCACGGTCGCGATGAATAGCCAAACCCACACCCCTAGACCCCTACGAGAGCGGCAAACAACCCTACCAATTCTAGAGTTAGAAGACCCGGACTCGACTCCTCGAGTTGGTCTCCCACTGGACCCTAGAACCCGGTTACTTGTGCCCTCCTCCTTGGGTCTATCCTAGTGCGGAAAAGTAAATAATATACAAAAGGTGACATCTTCCGCAACCTGGAAGTGCCCCAATAAAAGAATATTACATACAAGTTTTTACATGAATGAAAATGAAAAACACTCATCTCACATAAAAAAAAACCCAGCTATTCAAACACGACGATCCAATATAACATATCCAGCAATACATAACATCACATGTCATCAACGTAAGTAAATATGCGCATCCCAATTGTCGTTGACATATAGCAACGAAACCGGCGATATCACATATTACACTTACGGTCACAGAAAAGAAAGTGTAAAACTACAACAGTTGGAATCCGCAACCTCCTTAGACATCGTATGCCTAAACCAATGAATTCCTTAGACATCACATGCCTAACAATTATAAACCCCGCATTTTAGTCTCATTATCGAAAACTCTTTTCAATATCAAGTCGGGCAATTCAACAAGATTCCCGACATCCTGATCGAATGCTCGTCGCAAACTTTAGTAGGCGGCCGCACCCCCGACGCCGTCGACGAAGTGCACCAAGGAGGAACACCGCTGCCACGAGCACCCGAACGGATGCCTTCGGTGACGGGGTTCTCCTACAGTCACTTGGTCGGGGCTATGGGGTGAGGCTGTCTATTAAGTTTACCCGGCGAGTATCCGCGTACACTACGTGATTGCGACGGACTTTTGATCACATTAAAATTCCGTGGCAACCGATCAAGTGAGACTAAAGTGCTTGATTTATAACATTCATTCAGTTATCTCATAACTACTTGTGAATTCCAATTATTGTATCCCATTCCAGATAAATAGAAAATGTTAAACTTTCCGATCGAACATTCAAACACCCAAGTTTTCCTAAACAGATCAACACATGAAATAAGTTTAAAAACATCCAGTTCATGCCTCAGTACCAACGGTCCAGCCGTAGAAGGGTCAAGCCAACGCCTCACATGTGGCACGCCGTACTGCCCCAAACCCGAAGGTTCAAAGGGCAGTTCAAGACGGTCACATAATCGAGTTAAGATTTGTTGTCTTCTAGAGGGACCATCACGTTACTTGCACTACTTAGAACGTTATTAAACCACGGAAAGATCCAACACTTGGAAATTTCTCGACAGGGAAAAAGTTGGGTATTTATATCCGGTCGAACTTTTTAACATATTCAAAAATTATCCGGAAAACACCTAGACAAAGTTTGAAAAACCGATTGAATCTACGATTCCCAATACAACCCCAGACCACTCAACTCTTGAGACAAATTAAAAATTCCCAGAAAATACAGCAATAAAATTTAAGAGTTACTGTGCAAAAATTACTGGGAGAAGGGACAAAGTTGCCGCGGAACCGCCGCATTAGCCATGCTAATGCCGCGGTTCCGCCGCAATGTTGTGGAATCTTGGGTACGGGCTTCACAGTAATTCTTACAATTCCCTGCTGAATTTTCTGCATATTTTTTATGTGGAAAAGTCCCCGAAATTGAAAAATGTACAGAGAGCAATTTTGGGTTTAGGGTTTCGGTTCGATCGGGTTTCTAACATCGTCTAAGCATCGCCTAAGGCTCTAGCTAGGCTCTGATACCACTGTAGGGTTCCTAGGCACACTAATTAAGTCTCATAAGGCATCAACCATGCCCATTTCAAATTTTACGGGTGCCGAGAAACCTTAATACGGATCGTTAACTAGAATTTTAGGCGAACAAGCAACTAGTTAACTACTTAACTAAAAGTATACGGAAATACAACCTTTGTAGATCCGGTCCTCCACCTCCATAGCTCCGCAATGAAGTCTCCTCGCTGTCCAAATCGAATCCCGGGCTCTAGCGTCGGCTTCATCGGAGAAATGGGCGGGCAAGGTCGTCGGCTTTGTGCCGAAGATGATCTACGTCGAGGCATCACAAGATCAAGCTCCCACTTCACCAAGTCATGAAACTTGTGAAGAGAACACCCTATACTACTTGGCAAGAGGTAGAGGATGAAGAAATAGGAAGTGGGTTTACTTTAGAATTGGATTTCTCACTCTTTTTCATCAATCACCATTGATGGTCAAGCTTTTTCTTCTTATGAAGAAGAAGAAGAAGAAGATGAAGATAATATGATAAGTTATTTAGAAAATAGAAAATAAATCATACTTATCATAATGTCAACTATGGTTAGATGTAGAGAATAAACTAAGGTTAAAGTGAATGGTTAGGGTTAAGGAAAGAAACAAAATAGTCAACCATTCAAAGCTTCATGAAGCTTCAAAGATAAACCAAACATAGCCACCATTTTATTTCTTTCAATAAAGAAAAAATGAATAAATAAATAAGCAAATAAAATGAAACCCTAACCATTCATATAACCATGGTCAATTCTTTACACAAACCCAAGCTTGCATGTATCATAAAACATGATACAATCTTATGCACAAAAGTATATCACATATACAACTTGCACAATCCAAGTGAGAAAATCCATTTAAAGTGAACCAATACCAGTTAATGCAAAGTAATATATCAAATATATAATTATACATTAAATCATTAAATCAACGCTTGATTTAACGATCCGGTCATGTCGCATATAACCGGCTAGTATCCAATATATCGGCTTATCGAATCAATCCTTGATTCGATAACTAGGTTATATCGCATACAACCATTCGATACATTCATCGCGAGAATAGAATACGGTATCACATACACGCATTATTCTCGGTCCCGCACATATCTCATATGCGCTCCTATTTCGTTTCGCTTGAGCCAGGAAACCTCTATGTAGGACTCTAAAGACTCGTCAATACGCCGGCAGCAGGTGATGATCATATCAAACACCCACAAGCCGCAAGCGGTCTGCTAAACGTAACGGCCACCCGGGTATTGAGCGATCAGAAGATCGACGAGCAAGCCCGCTCACACTCCTGTGAATCCAACCAGTAACACTTACCGTACAGTCCGGTCTGATCGTCTGATATGTCGCATATCTCGCCTAGGGGTGGTAAACGTCAGACCCCAATAGCTCGATAAGTCGTGTCGATATGAGGTCTATAACAGTTTGAGAAACTACTGGTAACACTTACCAGTAAATCTCAGCAACCCTGGCCAGGGATTTCCGGTTACAGCCAATCGAACACAGCGCAACATCAACTCCCTATACCGGGAGAGACGAATCCCCTCCTATCGCTCATTGCCTCCATGTGATTCGGGACTGTACCCAAAAACCACCGTTTTGCACGCCCTCTTGGACGTGGTAAGGTGGAAATCAAAGCACAGTGGGAACCACACAAGACTCTATGACGATCTCGGGTCAACAGACTACTCTGTACCAGTGTCACCAGAGAACTGCCATCTGACGTAAGGTATAATACCATCTGGGAGTTCTCGGCGAGTCCGTCCAGTGTACCCAGTCTCCACTGAGCACCCGTATATCATCTCTGATGTCAAACACCAATGGATATGGGATCATCCATCGCCCATCTGTATGGGTCGAGAAGGTATACGCTAGTCTACTCTGGTATATCGATGCCCCGTCTCGATACACCCACGACTAGGGACCTTGAAGGATGTACTTATGGACTACCATGTCCCCACTAGTATGATCCGAATCATAGTCCAGGTAGTCAAGCACACATCCTAAGAGCTTTACCAACATGTAACAGAGAGACAAACAGTATACACGTTAAGGTAAAGAGTAACCAGATAGCATACTATCATGTCGAGCGAGAAAGTCCTCCCTATATATGTCCAAGCATCCACTACAATATACATCCTATGTATAGTAATAGCCTCTAGGGCATACATATAACTAACACCTTCATCTTACTAACCCTTGGGACAACGGCTCATAACTACTTATTACTAGTTCGTATAAGAAAACTTCTAATTTTCTTGGTTTTGTTAAAATTTTCTAATCTCATGGATGTAATTTTTCACTATCTAATCTTTTATTATCTTATTTATGTACAAAAAATATTTTTATCTTTTGAAAAAAAAAATTTAAAATTTTTATAGTTTTTTTAAAAAAAATTTTGTGCTTATGCAAATGATATGCAAATGATGCGCAAATAAGTACAAACCTCCCCCAAACTTGTTTTCAACAGTGTCCTCACTGTTGCCATCTGCTAAATCTCACAAAACCTGTAAGCTTGGGAGGAAATTTATTAGTGGAGGCAAAATATTTAAGTGAAGAACCTCCCCCAAACTTATTTTTGGATCAAAATTTTGTAAAGATTTTCTTTCCAAGAGCCAGAAAAAATGTCCCCCCCCCAAACTTGAGTTATGCAATGTTAATCTTTGAAAATCACATGAGGGGGTCAAAAATCAATGGTCGATGCAAAGCTTTGCAAAGACCGAATGTCAACACCAACCATTCGAAAATTTTATCAATGCAGTGCTCTGGTTGGTGGAAGAAGAAGTGGGGAAAGGGTAAGGGGTAGAATAGAATATGTGTGCGTCTCATTTTGGAGAGACGATGCAGTGAAAGTGATGGATTGCTCGCATTTTTTTTACAATTCAGAAGAAGGGGTGGAGGTTCAATTTCATTGATTGGGACATGATTCATCTCAACACCCGTGTCATTCAAAAATGCGAGTTCATCAGCGAAGTCTCCTCAAAAGTTCCATCAATGCCCCGATGAATAATGTCATCACAAAGTGCGGGGTGATCTTCAGACTCTAAAAGCAGTTCATAATCAGTGTTAATTGTTGACCTGGACATCTCGGTGGAAGAGTCCGTATGTGTATGATACATAGTTGGGTCAAACAACAACGTATGAAAAGAGTCAAGATCAATATCATGAGGATCATCAAATTCGCTGCTGTCGACATCCATTAAGTCGACAGAACAGACCTGAGCAGTAGGTTCGGAGGGTACACTTCCCAACTTGTAAATGTTCAGCTCAATTGACCAATTCCCGAAGGATAGGGTCATAGAACCATTACGACAGTTGATGATAGCGTTGGAAGTGGCCAAAAAGGGGCGACCTAAAATCACCAGAATTTGATTCCATGGGTTCGCTACAGGCTGTGTATCAATTACAATAAAGTCCACAGGGAATATAAATTCCCCGATTTTTATTAACACATCCTCCAGTTCACCGCTAGGTTTATTGATTGATCAGTCAGCCATCTGGAGAGTACAATGGGTTGGCTTCAACTTTCCGATCCCTAACTGCTCATAGACTGAGAAAGGAAGCAGGTTAACACTTGCGCCAAGGTCTAGTAGAGCACGGTTAATGTGTTTTTCCCCAATAGAAATGGAAATCGTAGGATAGCCAGGATCCTTACGTTTCCTCGGTAATTGCTGGGGGAAAGCCGTGTCTACAGTCTTTGCCATGAAAATCTTCTTGGGCACTTGAGTCTTCCTCTTCCTAGTGCACAAGTTCTTAAGAGTTTTCACATAGGACAGAACTTGTTGGATGGCATCTAGGAGAGGGATGTTGATGTTAACTTGCTTAAAAATGTCCATAATCTTCTCCATATGTGGACTCGGTGTGTTTGCCCTTAACCGATTAGGATAAGGTGCTTTAGCAATAAGCGCTGGGTCCATCATAGGAGAAGGAAGTGGGGGTAGACATGATCCCAAAAGAGGAGTGGGGATCGTCTGTGGAGGAGTAGAAGAGGTGGGCTGAGGTGGCGAGCCTTGTGGGAAACGAAGAATAGGCTCGCAAGAAGGTGGTGGGGTAGAAGAACTGGGGTCAGAATTAAAAGTGTGTGTGTGAGGAAAGGTCTCAGCCGGGGTGTTATTGATTGATCTTTCAGTGTCATCAATCTCTTCCCCAACGTGATTGTCAAGCAATCTTCCAGATCTCAACGTGATTGCATCCACATGATGTGAATAGCCAGGATTGGGTAAAGGTTGAGCTGGAAGTTTCCCTTTCTCTCTTGCACTCATTTCGGCTTTTAGTTGTGCAATTTGTTCTTCCATCGATTTGATGTTCTCATTTTGAGAGATAATGATCTTCATCACATTCTCGACGGAAGATTGCAAACTTGTCATCCCTTGGATGGATTGTTTCATGAAAGTATCCAAGGTTTGTGCTAGTGCAGAGGTGTTATCTGTACTGGTCAATTGCAAAGAGTTTTCATGTGATGCAAAAGTGTTGGCCGGATTTTGGAAGTTTTGTGATTGGAAGGGGTGCTGACTCAATTGAAGTGGTTGCTGTTGTGGTGGAGGGACCCTTTGGAAATTATTTTGGGTTGGAACCGTGTTTTGAGATTGTGATTGGTTCCAAGCAAAATTAGGGTGATTCCTCCAACCCTGATTATATGTAGAAGAAAATGGATCGTTTCTAGGTCTCTGTTGGAAAGCAGCATTGGTATGCTCGTGACCTTGAAACAAAGAATTAAGTGGACATTCTTCCGTGAGATGTGATGGATCAGAACAGCATCCACAGACAGTTTTGGAGAGTGACATTTGATTTAGGGCGGCGGCTAAAAATTTGTTTTCCATAGTCTCGAGTTTCTTGTGTATAGCTGCAATGTCAGCTCTAATTCCTATGGAAACATCATTGCCATCCCTAGACGATTGACTCACACCCTCCCACTGTAAAGATTTTTCAGCGAAATCTTCTAGGAATTTCCAGGCTTCCCCATCATCTTTGGTCATGAAGTTGCCTTGACACATGGATTCAAGGGTATGTCTTGTGTTAGGATTAATGCCTTCATATATGATTCGGCACAGTTCCCATCTAGGGATTCCGTGATGTGGACATTGGACTAACAAATCCTTGAACCGTTCAAGACATTTTGAAAATGGCTCATTTGGAAACTGGGTGAATTGATTTATTTCGCTAAGGACTCGAGCTGTTTTATGATGTGGGTAGAATTTCTTAAGGAATACTTTGACGAAGTCTTCCTAATTGGAGATGGAATGTGCGGTAGTGTTATACAGCCACTTCTCGGCTATATCGCACAAAGTAAATGGAAGAAGTCGTAGACGCATAGTATCCACTGAAAGTTGTGACATATCCATCATTGCGCATACATTTTCAAATTTCGTGATAAACACGTATGCGTCCTCAGTCTCGAGACCGTGGTATTTGGGTAGAAGGTTGATGTATTGGGCTTTAATTTCAAAATTTTCCCCGTTGGCTGGTGGAATGGATAAGCAGGTCAAAAGAGGACCTCGCCTAGGATAGCACCTCTCTTGGAGAGAGATGCGGGGTGGATTCTGTGCACCAACGGACGGCGGCAGGGTAGTGGTAAAGAAATTTGATGGAGGTAGTGGTAAAGAAATTTGATGGAGTAGGATCCATCAGTGTGGGTGTGGTGATAGGTAAAGAAGAGGTAAATGTAGAAATACCGACTTTAAGGTCGATGGAAGGGACGCAGACTAAACAGGCACTAGAATCCCGTTGTCCAGCCTATCTTGCACTAAAAAGGGTTAGTACAAGTGGCAGCGTGAATTTATAATTAGGGGAGAGAATGAATATGATTGGTGTTTGTTTTGAAAAATGGACGGATTTTTGAAAAAATGATGCGAGCACGACAAATGCAACAAGCAATACCCTAAAATCTAGTGGTCACCTAGGTCCGGCTCTAGACCGCTCCTAACTGCCAAAAGACAAGTCGCAGGATAAAATCCTCCACTGTCTCTTTGTCCCCCTGTGGCCAGGTAAGTGCCAGGTAAGTGGGAAGGTACTCCACTACGTAAGTAGTGGGCCTAATTAATAACCACTAGCCTTCGACACACTTACCTTAGACACCACAAGAAAACGCAGATAAGCAATGAATTACCCACGGCCTTCTCTTGTCCTAAGTGAGCGCGACGGTCCTTAAAGTCATCTCTAGATATTTTTTAGTTAATGAGGGTAAATGCGGATGCAATTTTGCGATTTTTGGGGCTTAGGAAGGGTAATGAACTCCCCACCTAATCTGGATTTGGTCTTTGCCCCTTATTGTCCGTATTAATTATGCAAACAACCACAAAATCAAAATAAGCACAATTTAATTTTTCTTTTT